>CAWUFW010004509.1:0-600000 GCA_963921515.1 Calotriton arnoldi | reverse complement strand
GAAAACGTAGCTTTTAGATTACAACGCGCAAGCATGACTCGTCATATTTTTTACTGAAACTTTGTACCTCTTGTTGCTTGAACAGTATAGTTTATAATTCTCTAGCTCCGTAATGCAGCGCTGCCATGGCTTTAGGTTAAGTTCCTAGCTAAAAATAAAATAAAAACATAATAAACGTTTAAAGCTCACAGGCCTCTAGGGAAAGAGGGTGCCCCGCCTTGGCTCACCTATCGCAACGCTAACAATGCGTCAAAACCTGTTTTAATGATTATTATCAAAGCGTGCAGTGTTTGGGGAAGGCTCAAAAAGACAACTTTGCACCCAGCGCGAGGCAGCAGGGGTAGGAAGGCAAGAAAGGTATGTACCGCCTGCACACCGGTGTATTACTCACCCCTCATGCGCTGAAGCTGCCACTTGACAACACCGAACAGCAACGCCACAACCAGAATACACAGAAATGGAAGATGTCTAAAGGTCGGTAAAATCTCTACATTTGGGTAACGAACCACCTCTTTATTCGCCACCCCGTTTAGTCTTGTGCTGTTTTTCTGCAAAGCTTTTGCTTTACGTTTTATCACACGCTTCTTTACGTGTTATTTGATGAGAACGTTTTAAAACACAGAAAAAAGCTATGCTCCAATAAAACTTGTCATTAAGCTAAAAGTGTCGCACGTAAAGTATGGCTTGGCTCTATGAGCCGGTGCACGAGCCGAGCCAGGAAAATGTTTCCAGGTAAAGCAAGCAACAAACAGTACAGAAAATATGATAAAATCTCTTCAACATTCTAAAAAGTCTATTTTTTTTAACAAGCGGAAGCTTTGACATTTAAAGGTCACGCGATATCCCTGCTTTGAGAGGTACTTCATAAAAAGTGATAGTTTTTAAACATGAACTTGGAACCGTTCCTGAGCCCGCCCTGAGGCAATGTCAGTTGGGAACTAAGAGGTAAGTTAGTTCGCTGTCATGTGAACCCTGCATGTGGCCAAGATTCTTATAGACAGAGCTGCATTATAGTCTATTAAATTAAGTATGATACGTTTTTGTGCTAATGGTATATGTATATGTCCAGTATTTGTAAAGCGCACAGCTACCTCCGGGAGGTGTCCCGGCGCTGGGGGCCATCGGGAAGATTAAGCGAGTCACATGGTGCTGGGCTGAACTGCCGCCAGCGCCGGGGATCGAACCGTGAGCCCCAGGATCCAGAGTCAGTCGCCCTGGCCGCTGCGCCACACCTCTTCTATTAAATTAAGTATGATACGTTTTTGTACTAATGGTAGTCTGAACTCGCATTTCTAAAGGTGCTTTCCAACGCATTAATGAAGAAAAAGGAGGATCGAGAAATACAATCATTGCCTATTATAATCCGTATAAATATAACAATCAAGAGATCACCCTTTACTTCTGGACAACTTATTTGCTGAACGTCGGGACACGGAAGACCCCGATCACATTTTAGGAACCGACTTGCTTGACCCGTATTAAGGGGTGATCTCTTGATTGTTATATTTATACGGATAATATTACGGAATACGCTACATGATTGTCAGAGCCCTGATGAAGTTCCTTTGGTCGAAGGAACGAAACGCATTGGCTGATGGCCACTTTTACTTTTGATACTAATAAAGCTGATTGATGGACTCAAGCACATGACTCCGACTTCATTTCTGGTGCACCTTCCATTTTCTACAAAGACTTTGTTCTCTCTGGAACCCAGTGGCACATAAACGGCGGCAAGTGCCGGAAGTGGATGCACAGAACTCAAAAATTCTTTCCAATTGGGATTGATGTGCTGAACCTTGGGTCAGCCGTCGTAAGAAGTGGTGTTTTTAATTGGTTATCTATTTGTCTCTCCTTTTTAGCTCAAATGTTCATGCCTTGCTTTTAACTCTTCGTGCAAGAGGGTATAATGAAGGAGGAAGGCGTAAGTCACATGAAAGCTCGGCTCGTTTTGGGCTCGAGTTTCCGGGAGGACCACAAGCTATGCCAGAGCCAGGCCTCTGGCTCGAGCTCCCAGTGGCTCGCCCACCTATACTTTTGGACGTGTTAGCTTGCTTTCGTAGCCTGGCTAGAATGGGAGACCATATGGGTAGGCAGGGGAAATGGCAGAGAGTGGATGGGGGCTCGTTTGGAAGTACCTGTCCTCATCATCTTCATTGTGGTTACCTGTGTATCGCTGATATCTGTGAGTACCCAAGTACTGATGGAGAAAACGGGTCAAATGCACAGGGGCATGGGTTGAAGTGCAGTGCTTAATTTGAGCCAGTGACCACTGGCAGTCATTTTTCTTCAAAAGACATTGACCGCGAGCAAGAGAGAGAAAATCACAAAAGAGGTAAAGGAGGAAGAGAAGGACAGTAAAAACATCACATAGGAAGAGAGCAGGGATTGAAAAGAACCTGAGAGAGTGAGATAGCTGCAGAAGAGTCGGGTAGTGGATTAAAGAGGCATGCAGTGGATTCAAGATTACGCAGCCTTGGTATTCGGCGTGCCAACATTTAATAGCACTGGCTGCGGGCTTCTGAGCAGAGCTCTGAGCACCAGCACTCATTCTTTTACAAAGTAAGCACTGATTGCGTTTGGGGAGACTGGAGACCCTACTTGGACTCCATCTCCACCTGGGTGGCCCCACAACGTTTTATAATCTTTGGGTTGGGCATTTATGCATAGATGTTTGTAACACTCCCACTGATTGGTTGCTTATAACAAGCTCATGCACACAGTGGCTCACGTGAAAGTGGAAATAGATAATTATGATAAATGGACTTGCATTAGGCGAGGAAAGGGGAGAATAGTACCACTGGTCCAAAGACGTCCGAAATAAATGCATCTGGTCATTTGGGATCCTTATTTAAGCCCCCGTTAACCGCCCTCTTGCACATTACTCGTGTCTTTGCTTTTGCACTTTCATTGCCCCTGTTGCAGAGCTTAGATTGTTCCCCTGCTGCCGCCTGCTGGAGGAGAGTAGTTAAATAAAGTAAGGAACGCAATTATGCGGTGACTTTGCTGTGACTTACGCTTGTAGTACTCCTGGCTTACTACTGAATTCCAGGAGTGATCCTGGCTTACTCTTGGAGTTCGCGACCAAGCCACGTTTTTCAAAAGAGTAAGTCACACCTCCTTGCAGGAAAATGTTTGTGAATTATGACAACTGTTTTGTATTTATTGTATTTAATTATTTCTTTTTTTAACAAGACTTTATATATACATACACACACACACACACACACGTGATAGTTTTCTAATTTCTGCCTTTTTAACAGAATCAACATTTTAAGAATTAATTAATCGAAGATGTATTGTTTCTACATACAACCAACCATAAGTGTGCAAGCCCACAGAATACATGCATCCTCTTTCATTGGCATGGCCTCTACCTGATAAAACATGATGGGGCCCAGCAACCCTGAAATGCTCCCCATGCGTAAATCTATGGACTATAAAAGGCCAACTCTATTGCATTTGTAAATGCTTGTTTTTATATGTTTGTGCTGTCTATGGATATACTGTTGACACTAATGATGAGCAAAGTTTATGGGTCATGATATCAAAATTTGTGAATTGACTTCTGCTGAAGCACCTCTTTACTTGTAATGTTCAAAAGTCTGTTCACCCCCCTTAGCCATCATATTCTCTGAGCGCCCTTAACTGCTTCGCCGCGATCGGAATTCCGCCCAGGTGCTGGACATTCCGATCGCGGGTGAGGTCGTGACGAGTTCAGCTCGTCATGCGCACACGCCCACCGCGCAGCATGACGAGCTAAGCTCGTCATGAGCATAGAAGGGGTTAACAACTCCATCACTAACGTCTTGTATTGGTTATTGACACAGTGTATTCAGGGGCGTGGCTTGGCCAATAAATTTGGGGAGTGGGGTGTGAGCTTCAGATTTCCCAACAATCATGCTGGGATATTTTTACAATCAAGGATGTTGTCTTGTAGGTTATAAAAGAAGTAGGTTTATTAGATTAGTTGTAGGTTACAGGTCAATCGGGTAAAGCCCCACCAGGAGCAGCATCCTGCTGCTCAGCACTTCTCACTTCAACTCACCCCTCATCCAAGCACAAACACTCTCAACATTCCAACCATCCAGTGACCTCACTCACTGGCTGAGCAGCAGGGACTTGGAAGTCTGGGGAGGATGCATAGTAACCAAGACAGGTCACAACAGATATCTTGCTAAAACACATTATAGAAGCACGACATAACGGGGGCTTAAGGGGCAGTGGAAAGCGAGAGGAGCGCAGATTGTTAGGGGCACTTAAAACAGAACATTTTTCAAACTAATCAACATTTTGAAGGACTTCAAAACAGAGACGAGAGAGAGTGTGTGTGTGTGTGTTTTTGTCAGTGTGGGTATGTAGAAATCCCAGGTGAAATCCGACAGGCACTACTACACAACTATTTACGACAGAATATATTATTTAGGGGGGTGTTACACCCCAAACACCCCCCCCCCAAGCTACGCCCCTGAGTGTATTCCATACCCCATGCGAGGCCTAAAGTGCTTTACCACTGTTGGTTGTACAGTGTGTCCCCTAAAGCACTTTTGTTGCTGAAACCATAGCAACCACAGGAGCCAAGGCGGGTTGGCAGAGGTTGCTGTTTATTCTGAAGGAAGACGAGAGAATAGTACAGTCCTGAGGTGATTGGAAGATGGAGGTAGCTGAAGAGGGAGTTTGTTCCAGAGAGCAGGAGCCATTACTGAAAATGCTCTGCTACTTCTCATCTCGGCCCAGATTTACTAAGCACTTGCTTTGTCCTTGCATCACGCAAGGCAACACAAGTGCTTAAGTGACATTTACAAAGACAGGCACATCGATATCTGCATTACCTTGCATCATTTTTACACTAGCAAAGTAACACAATGCAGTGCCTTTCGCTGCCTTGCAGTACTCTGCATCGAGGAGGCGTTAAATGGGTGGAGCACATGCCTCCCGTTCCTCCACCGATGTATTTTGACACAAACCCAGATTTACTAAAGTCACTAAACCTGGGTTTGCACCAAGATGGTGCGCCTACCCGACCTTGATGTAATGAAAAGAAATATCTATCTTTCTCCTTGTTACTTCCTCTTTGCATGTGTGCTGCATTCTTTTTACACATACAAAGAGAAATATGCCTCTAAGGATAGTTTTTGTGCAGAAAGGCATCCCTTTCTGCATAAAAACTATCCTGACCACAAAGCAGACACCCTTGTACCATGACTCAAGGGTGCCTGCTTTGGCGCTAGGCTGTCACAAGAGCGCCAGTGCAAGGATAGAGCAGAAGTATGCCTTATCTTAGTAGATGTGGATCATTCCTGCTCTCTCCCTTTCACACAGCGATGCAAGTTCCCTTTCTACCTTGCTTGAAAGTTCAGTAAATCGGGGCCCTAGCGTTTATAGAGAGGAACAACATGAGGGTCCGATTCAGATAGTGTAGAATATAGGAGCAGCACATTTGGGCACTTTCTTATTAAAAATCCGGGGCTAGTTGACAAAGATGGCTCAGTGCACAATGTACAAGATTCTGAACATCACACTGGCAGAGATGTGGAGACAATGAAGGGCATGCAACTAGGAGGTGGCAAAGTCCAAACCTTCTGCCCTAAAAACTAAACCAAGAGACAATGAAAGCAACCATTTGGGAGGCGAATATCTAGAAAGCTGCACTAAGTGAGCCTGTTTTTCACCTGGAAGGTGAAAGATGGAATTCTTCCAGAGGGGATGAGACCAGGAAGGACCTTGGGCAAAAGTCATCATTGCTAGGAAACGGGACAAGATAACTGCAGTGAACTGCGGCTCAGTGGTAAAGTCTGAAACAAACTTGACCCCAAGATTCTTCTCAACCTTAATCAGAGTGTGGCAAATAAGCCTGGGCGTAGTTCGCGAAGTAGCGCTACGCGAAGCTACGTGAAGTGCAGTTCGCACTACGCGTAGCACTACGCGAACTGCGTAGTGCGCTGTTCGCGATTATTGCACAGTGCCGGATGCTTGTCCGCACTGTGCAATCATTGAAAAGGGCATCTTGCACAGTGCGAGCTGTCTTTTACTGCCGCTCGAGTAGATTTTTACTCGAGCGGCAGCTTTCTCAACGCGGACTGGTAGTTTCTCATCGCGAGCGGTCGCGAGCATACGCAACCACTCGCAATGAGAAACCTGACCTCCCCGCGTTGAGAATCTCGCCGGCAGGTTTATTTTCCACGCTCGCGATCGGCAACTTGATGTTGCTGATCGCGAACGAGGAAAAAGTCTCGCCGGGATGTCATTTTGCTTGCTCGCAGTCGCCAACTTGACGTTGAGGACCGCGAGCAAGCAAAAAATGACCGTTGCGCTACGCTACGCGTGTTTGCACTGTGCTACGTGCAATTCGCGTTGTGCGAAGTAGCACAAACTTCGCAAACTACGCGAGCGTAGCGTAGTGCTTTGCCCAGGGTTAGTGGCAAACCCATAACTCGGGGACCACAAGGCAAGCCCCAGAGTTCACCATTGCCAGAGACAATCAGAATCTCAGTCTTGTTCGCATTCAATCTACACCATCTGCTGCCCATCCAATCCTTAGCCAGAAATGTGGATTGCTGGAAAGTTGAGGCCGAGGCCTAACCTCATCTGAGTTGGTATTTTCCATTACTGGAAATCATTGGCAGAGTGACCCAATCCAGAAAGGCTTTCACCGGCTGCCCTCATGTTTGTGCGAAAGGCCATTCCAAACCCATGCAAGATTTTGGGCATATCGCCCTTAGATGCATTTCTGACCCCGCCCCAGAGTGCTCTACCCAGAGTTGGAACCACTATTTGCCAAAGTCAATGAAGAAGCTGGTTCCACCAGCAGGGAGAAGGGTTGAACTAACCTCTCCCATTGGACACTGATGTCTATTACACTTCCCCATTCAACGCTGCCCTGTGATGAACTGGAAAAAATGTATTCTGGAATCCCATAAAATGAGGGTCAAGGTGTTGCAGTGGAAAGATGGTGGAGTCATGAAAAGCAAAATCCCACAGTCAGCTTATACATTTTTTTTTTAATCTTCCGCAAAGGAATTGGCAAGAAGGAAAAATGTTTTCTGCTTAATTGGTCACAAAGAGGCTGCATTTAGAAATATCTTAAGTGTTAAGGCCTCTGCGCAGAGATCTTTATGTGCCCGGCAAATTTCATGGGATAATAATAATGGTAGGATGACTCTGGTGGGTAATGCACTTGCAGATCTGTGTTCTGTCTAGTCATAGTTTTGACTCACAAATTAGCATAGAGGTACCTGCTGCAAAGCACATTGTGCAATATGCAGGTCACAGAGTTGTATTTTATGCAGCTAAGTAAGGGGTTTACTGCTTTTAACACAGAGATCCATTTGTTACTTCCATTTCGTAAATGGCAATCCTTCGAATATAGCACAGTGAGCTATGAACCTGCATGAAGGAACTGCATGCAAACTGCAAGTCACAGGGTTAGTTCCACATTAATTTGCAAAGGACGGTTCCTTTTGGTAGTAATAAAGTCTGGTTAGTACAGACAACCCCAATCACTGCGTTACATTTATATATTCTGTCTGACTTTGTGTTTCTTCCAACCTTTCACTCTTAACATGTAATGTCTACAAGTATGGACGATACGTGACTCCTACAGCTTATAACCCTCATTGTCTAATGTAACATTTCCAGTACATTGATTTATACACTTGTATACTCTATTGTCGCTCTGTATGTGATGTTAAGCGCTTTGACAACCTACAATAGAATGAGTGGAGTTATGAAAGAATTCAATAAAAAATAAATTAGTAAGTGCCATTTAAATAATTATTTGTGTAATAACTCTTACACACAGGAACATCTGGCACTCTTACAGTGAAAGCACATCTCTTAGAAAAAGAGGTTGAAAAAATTTAAAAACAACAGCCTGCAAATCATAGTTTCACTAAAGTACTTGTGAAGTGATAAGCTGGGTGCCTTTAAGTCCTTAGGTGTTGGTATCGAGAAGGCTCCCAAAGAGGGTGGTGCTTCAATAAAAGAAGGGCTGATGGCCCTTTAAATCCAAGATCAAAGGTGGAAATGAAAATAAGAAAGCCCACTCGCCACCTGCACGTTGCTGCTCAGATTGGACAGCAGACCACATGCAGGTGCTGCTCAATTGTGCCCCGGTATCTGAAAATTACAATTCTGCATATTTCTCTGGGTCGGCTGAATCTCAGACCCGGTTCAAAAATAACTACCAGAACCGGGATCCGACGGGATTCACTCTTTTCCTGCACTGCTGCCCCCTAGCTGTGAAAGGGCATTAGCTTAGAGAATACCTGATAGCTCCCTTAAAGAAATGAGGATAGCATAGACTGTTCAGCCCCAGCATTCCCTACTTTCCCACCTTCCTGTCAATTTCTCTTCTGCACAGCAGGGAATGATAGGAAACACAGAGAGGAAACACTGCCTGCCTGAGGGCACTCTCCCTACACACTTTAATTATCTTTCTTCCCCAGCTTTCTCTCCATTTGTCTCAGCTGACCAGCTCTCTCCAACACCAAGCATTGTAATTGCATGTATATAGCGCTTACTACCCCTGACAAGGCGTAGAAGTGCTTTTCCCGCTACTCTGGAACCCATATAGGATTAGTGGTGAATTAGTATAGGGAAATATTAAATTAATTTGAGCGGTGAATATGTTAGTCTGTTTTTTGGATTGAAAAAGGATAGTGGAGGGATAGAAGAGGAAAGGGTTTACATTTATATACCGCTTGCTACCCCTGATGGAGTGTTGAAGCGCTTTTCGGCGAGTAGCCCGCTACTCCAGAACCCAAACAGGATTAGTGGGGAATTAGTATATGAGAATATGAAATTAATTAGAGCGGTGAACATGCATGTTTGTTATTTGTATTGAAAAAGGATAGTGGAGGGATAGAAGAGGGAAGGGTTTGCATTTACATAACTCTTGCTACCCCTAATGAGGTGTTGAAGCGGATGAGGTGATGAAGCTGTTGAAGGCCTAGTGGTTGAATTGATTGAAATATAATTGGGCCTGAGTGCTACACTTATATTTTTCTAGTTTAAATAATTCCCACACACACAGAAAGGGCATGCCTCATCTTAAGTGTACTGGACATTATTTGGCCCTAATTGGTTTACAAATACAGTATATGCTGCGGCAGAGCAAGCCTCCTTGACACCCAACACAGATACAGCGTATGCTGCAGCAGTGCAAGCTTCCTCCACACCCAGGACAGGCAGAGCACAGGTAGCAAAAGTGCAAGCCTTGTTCACACCTGGAACAAGTACAGCACAGTTCCCAGCAGTGCAAGCCTCCTTCACAACCAGCACATGGAGAACAAAGATGCCGTGCATGCCCCAGCAGTGCTACCTTTACAAACAGTATAGGTAGAGCGTATGCTGTAGCAGTGTAAGTCTCGTTCACACCAAACCCAGGTACCACACATGCTGTCGCACTGCAAAACTCCTTCACACCCAACAGGTGGTACAGCACAGGTAACAGCAGTGCAAGCCTCCTTCACAACCAGCACATGAACAGTAAAGGTGCACTGCTTGTACCAGCAGTGCAATCTGCTTTCATGCACAGCATAGGTGTGGCATCCCCTACAGCAGTGCAAGCCTCCTTCACACCCAGCACAGGTAGCAGCAGTGCAAGCCTCCGTCACACCCAGCACAGGTAGCAGAAGTGCAAGCCTCCGTCACAACCAGCACAGGTAGCAGCAGTGCAAGCCTCCTTCACACCCAGCACAGGTAGCAGCAGTGCAAGCCTCAGTCAGACCCAGCACAGGTAGCAGCAGTGCAAGCCTCAGTCACACCCAGCACAGGTAGCAGCAGTCCAAGCCTCAGTCACACCCAGCACAGGTAGCAGCAGTGCAAGCCTCCTTCACACCCAGCACAGATAGAAGCAGCGCATGCCTCCTTCACACACCACATATAGAAGCAGCACACGCCTCCTTTACACGCAGCACGGATAGAAGCAGCGCAGGCCTCCTTCACATGCAGCACGGATAGAAGCAGCGCAGGCCTCCTTCACAGCCAGCACAGATAGAAGCAGCCCAGGCCTCCTTCACATGCAGCACGGATAGAAGCAGTGCAGGCCTCCTTCACAGCCAGCACAGATAGAAGCAGCGCAGGCCTCCTTGACACGTAGCACAGACAGAAGCAGTACAGGCCTCCTTCACACACAGCACACATAGAAGCAGCGCAGGCCTCCTTTACACGCAGCACAGATAGAAGCAGTACAGGTGTCTTTCACACCCACACAGATAGAAGGAGGGCAGGCCTCCTTCACACGCATCGCAGACAGAAGCAGCACAGGCCTCCTTCACACGCAGCACGGATAGAAGCAGCGCAGGCCTCCTTCACATGCAGCAAGGATAGAAGCAGCGCAGGCCTCCTTCACACGCAGCACGGATAGAAGCAGCGCAGGCCTCCTTCACAGCCAGCACAGATTGAAGCAAGCAAGCCTCCTTCACAGCCAGCATGGATAGAAGCAGCGCAGGCCTCCTTCACACACATCACAGACAAGCAGCACAGGCCTCCTTCACACGCAGCACGGACAGAAGCAGCGCAGGCCTCCTTCACATGCAGCAAGGATAGAAGCAGCGCAGGCCTCCTTCACACGCAGCACGGATAGAAGCAGCGCAGGCCTCCTTCACAGCCAGCACGGATAGAAGCAGCGCAGGCCTCCTTCACAGCCAGCATGGATAGAAGCAGCGCAGGCCTCCTTCACACGCATCACAGACAGAAGCAGCACAGGCCTCCTTCACACGCAGCACGGATAGAAGCTGCGCAGGCCTCCTTCACATGCAGCAAGGATAGAAGCAGCGAAGGCCTCCTTCACACGCAGCACGGATGGAAGCAGCGCAGGCCTCCTTCACAGCCAGCATGGATAGAAGCAGCGCAGGCCTCCTTCACACGCATCACAGACAGAAGCAGCACAGGCCTCCTTCACACGCAGCAAGGATAGAAGCAGCGCAGGCCTCCTTCACACGCAGCACGGATGGAAGCAGCGCAGGCCTCCTTCACAGCCAGCATGGATAGAAGCAGCGCAGGCCTCCTTCACACGCATCACAGACAGAAGCAGCACAGGCCTCCTTCACACGCAGCACGGATAGAAGCTGCGCAGGCCTCCTTCACATGCAGCAAGGATAGAAGCAGCGCAGACCTCCTTCACACGCAGCACGGATGGAAGCAGCGCAGGCCTCCTTCACAGCCAGCACGGATAGAAGCAGCGCTGGCCTCCTTCACAGCCAGCATGGATAGAAGCAGCGCAGGCCTCCTTCACACGCATCACAGACAGAAGCAGCACAGGCCTCCTTCACACGCAGCACGGATAGAAGCTGCGCAGGCCTCCTTCACATGCAGCAAGGATAGAAGCAGCGCAGGCCTCCTTCACACGCAGCACGGATGGAAGCAGCGCAGGCCTCCTTCACAGCCAGCATGGATAGAAGCAGCGCAGGCCTCCTTCACACGCATCACAGACAGAAGCAGCACAGGCCTCCTTCACAGCCAGCACGGATAGAAGCAGCGCAGGCCTCCTTCACATGCAGCAAGGATAGAAGCAGCGCAGGCCTCCTTCACACGCATCACAGACAGAAGCAGCACAGGCCTCCTTCACAGCCAGCACGGATAGAAGCAGCGCAGGCCTCCTTCACATGCAGCACGGATAGAAGCAGCGCAGGCCTCCTTCACATGCAGCAAGGATAGAAGCAGCGCAGTCCTCCTTCACAGCCAGCACGGATAGAAGCAGCGCAGGCCTCCTTCACACGCAGCACGGATGGAAGCAGCGCAGGCCTCCTTCACAGCCAGCATGGATAGAAGCAGCGCAGGCCTCCTTCACACGCATCACAGACAGAAGCAGCACAGGCCTCCTTCACAGCCAGCACGGATAGAAGCAGCGCTGGCCTCCTTCACACGCAGCACAGGTAGCAGCAGATGCTGCAGCAAGCGCACGCCTCCTTCGTACAACTATCACAGGTGCAGTATATGCTGCAGGACGTCAAACCGCCTTTAGAACCAGCACAAATAGCAGCAGCGCAGGCCTCTGTTACATGCAGCACAGGTACAACAGACATAGCAGCAATTCAAGCCTCCTTTACACATAAAAGAAGTAGAAGCAATGCAAGCCTCCTTCACACACAGCACAGGTCGTAGATTCAAAGGTCTCCCTGTCAATCAAAGCCCAGGGGCCTTGTCACAATCCCGCTCTACACCAGCCCACAGGCGCAAACCGGAGGCATGTGTCTGTTCTTGAAGAAATGGCTATTTCTTCACCGCATTAACTCACTCGGTCACTCCACAAGTTAGCGTGTGCTACCGGAGTCACAGCGACAACTATCGATTTGTGTTTCTGAAGTGTGCTGTTTGCAGCTTTTGCCCAAACACACAGTCACAGAGTTAGTGCTTGTGATATAGGGATATCAAAGACAGGCACATAGCTCTCTTCATAGCAGGAACACAAAACTGCCCATCACATATCCTAGCAGCAGAAGTACAAACTTTCTGCTCATTCAGTCCCTCTCCTGCAGGCATCACTCTTAGGGACGAATTTATCAGCACTTTGCACTGGGTTTGCAACACAAAATTGTTACAAACCAGCACAAAGTGTTGGTTTTGGGATTTACTTTCACAGCCCAATATATGTCTTGTGCTGAAATGTAGCTCCAAAGTAAAGTAGCGCAAAGCGCTACGTTGCTACAAGGGAGGTAACAGGGTTCGTACATGGGCATTCCCGTACAACTACCCATGGATTTTGACACAAAATCCTATCTACTAACATTCATACTCAGGGATTTGAACCAACAATGTAGCGCCTACTGGAGGCTGGCGTAACGTTAGGGAAAAAGCTTTCTTTTCTGAAAACGATTCTAACTTTGCCTGGGTGCTGTACTGCACATAGAGGTGGGCGAGCCACTGAAAGCTTGAGCCAGACTCGAGCCTCAAGCCTGGCTCTGGTTCAGCTTGAGGTCCTGTTAAAACCTAGAGCCCATACCGAGCCGAGCTTTCATCTGCCTGCCACGCTCCCTCTGCCCAGGATGTGTCATTAGTGCCAGAGCTCCCAACTTTGGAACTGGAGAACCTGGTCGAGTCTCGGTAGTGGCACAACATCCTGTGATTCTAGGCAAATCACTTAATCTCCCAGTGCCTAAAAACAAAAAATTGTGACCTTGTGTAATCTAACTGGTGCTCATGTAAAGTGCTCCAATACCTTCTGGCTGAGTTCGCGCTATCTAAAATTGCAAAAATAAATGTGTGTGTTGACCGCACCGGGCGATGGGCCTATGGCTCAGGTCAGGGCTAGCTGGGGCTGCTTATTTCCTACCTGTGCTGGATCATATTGCACAACCCAAGGCTGCCTCCGTGTAAGAAGGGTTTGTGCATTTCACACAGCTCCCCGGGGCCATTGTCCTGCAGAGAGTGTCAATGGGCAGCAGTGCGCGTGATGCTTTTGTGTGGCTTCACGCTCAGCTCACAGCTGAAAATAAAAGCCTGGTGGGGGATTCTTGGATGAGTAGGGGAAACAGAAAAGAATAAAGACAATGGAGAATATCAAAAAAGAGATGAAAAGGACTCGAAAGCGATGACATATAAAAAAAAGATTAAACAAGAGTTTGTCCAGAGGGGTGGAAAAGGGACAAGGAGTGAAACTTTTAAGAAAACTAGAGTAAAATAAATATGCACTGTATCTTGCAATTTAAAATTCCACATCAGATCAGTAAAATGATTCCAACCTTCTGTGTTTGATCTGAAGGACACTGCTTTAAAACCTGGTGAAATAGTTCAGTTGGCTGAGAAGAGGTGTAGTGTGCATGCCACAGATTCCTCCTCCCAATTCACAAAACTATGGGTAAATGCACCTACTGTGCAAATCATTGTGTGTATCCTGCCACTCACAGATTCGCATTCCATTGAGAAAACTCAGTTAGTTAATCCACCACCTGGAGAGATTTGTGGCAAACCATTTAATCTCCCTCTGCCTCTAAAAAGTGAATGTGACCTTGTATAATGTAACTGGTGCTCATGAAAAGCCATCCAATACATTCTGGTCGAGTTTGTGATATATAATAACTGCAGAAAAAAATGTCCAAAGAGTTAAAAACAAAGCATTAACATAAAAAAGGAAATAGATACCCATTTAGTGGCTGATTAGTATTAAGTGAAACCAAAAAACCTGGAAAAATCAGGGCTTCCTTGCTAAATTGTGTGATCTTAGGCAAATATTTTATTTCACCAAAACTCCTCTTTCTTCATTATCACGTATGGAAGCACTTTCAAATATGTGAGTTCAGAATGCCATGTGTACTAACACTTATTATGTTTGATTTAGTAGACAGTAACGTTGCTCTATATTAATCGAGGCCACGTACAGGATTTTCGTGAAACGGTCTTACCTTGTTAGTTCAATGATGGCTCATGCTCAGTGCAATGCTATAATGTGACTTATGAATGTCAAAGCTTCCATATGTTAAAGAAATACACTTTTTTGAAGTTTGAAAATGCTTTATCCTATTTTATGTGATGTTTGTTGTATGATGTATATAATAACAAACATTTTCAGGGCTCGTCTCAGCTCTTGCACGGCTGTAAGAGCCAAACCAAACCCTTGACTCGACTGTGGCGGCTCGCCCTGTTAATTTGTTGGCTCGCCCACCTCTAAGTAAACAACACATACGAAAAGTTATGAAAGTGTTAAAGTATGTCAAAGCAAGGCTTTTCTACTGGAAGATTATCCTCCCAGTACAAAACCTATGCTTGACATCACGTACACACTGTTGCAAGGTAGTGCAAGGGTGTGTGCATTGGCACAAGGCAACAAAGAATGCGCCAGCGCAAGAAGAGAAAAAACAAAACTGTGGGGCCTATTAGCAATAACCGGCGATAATTATCGCTAAGCGCAGTTAGCGCTAGGATAATTATCGCCGGCTATCGCAGGTTTCTATCGCGGAGATAGCGTGCTATCAGCAACGCTTATCTCCAAAGCGATAGAAACCCTGGAGAACTAGTGTGAATATCGCTGAAAACAAGCGATATTCGCACTGTGACCAGTGTTAGCTTGGTGATAGGGCGAGGGGATTTAGCCATGTAATCCACCTCCCATTGGATTACATGGCTAAGTCAGGTTTGGACCAGGCGTTAACAAACCAGCGCTAAACGTGTTTAGCGCTGGTTCGTTAATCACCTCCCCTGCCTCGCTAATAGGCGATAGCGACCTTAGCGACTGTTTACAGTCGCTTTTAGGTTGGGAACGCCTACTTTGCATGCCATTAGCGATAAATATCGCTGGCATGCAAAGCGGCACCCAACCCGGTCGCTATCGCCTAGAAGCTGTCGCTAACAGCAGTTAGCGACAGCTTGCTAATAAAGCGATTGAATTATCGCCGCTTTAGCGGGAAAAAGTCCCGCTAAAGCGGCGATAATCACGTTGATAATATGCCCCTGTATCTTAGTAGTTATGGTGCTGTTCTAGTCTCTCCCTTCCACGCAACGCAGCAAGGCAGCTTTGGTGGCGGCGCTGTATTGCATGAATTATTTGTGAATTTCCCGCTGCTTCTCCCGACTGAGCCTTCAGCCTCCTATTGTCCTTGCACAACTGATGCCAATGAAGTCTGGCCCATAATGGCTCCTAACCGGTTTGAAATAAGTCATTTTAATTTGTAATCCATTTGAAACAAATAACATTATTCTCACTTAGAACTGGCTTTAAAGAATCCCAAAATGGGTGGGAGATGTGGGAGAAAAAGTACGCAGAGTTTTGGGGCAACGGACATGAAGAAGAATATATCACGTCTGCAATAAAAAAGGCTGAAAGCTAAATGAGGGATGGGGGCGTTTTTAAAAATAAAAAATACTGTTAGGAAGTCAACCCTTATTTTTTTCCCCTAGTAGGTAGTTTCGCAATGGCCGTGATACACACTAATTACTTGGCATTCGTATTACCAACATGAACTGGCCTGAGAGGAGAAAGGCTCTGTGAGGCTTTGCCAGGCAGGGAGCCCTCCGTTGCCAGGCCAGGGAGTGAGTGGATCTCACATGGGGGCAGTAAGTAGCAGGGTGTGGGGTTATTTAAAGAAGTAGAGTTGCATTTACTACACTTGTGCATGCAGTCGAGGAGAACAATGCCATTCTGTGCTGCGCATCCAGGCTTTTACCATGGACCTGGGCGTCCGCAGAATTTTTTCGGGGGGCACAAATTTAACGTCATCCATCCTTCTTTTCAAACAGCAGCGCGATCTTGATTTTTTTTTTTAAAGGGCGAATGAAAAATCCAGGTTGGGGGGGGGGAGCGCATTCCCTTGTGGACACCCATGACCATGGATAGTAAACAGGAGCTACATTTTGCATTGTGTCGCCCCACACGTGTGCCCAAGCAAAACCTTACTAAATCCACCACTAACCTCTGTGCCCATATGGAAGACTGTCCATCCTGGGCGTGCACCTGTAAGATCAGAGGCCACAACATCATTAGCACCATCAAAACACCACTCCACTGTGCTAAGAGGAGGCCACTCTTGGGCCAACTATGAAGGCTCGCCCCGCGGCATGGCAAGGTAACATGGGCCCTGATGCAAAAATGGAAAATAGCCCCCCCTTCGTCCAGTGTCTGGAATAAAAAGACAGCCATTGGGGTGCAGAGGGTCCCTCACTTCCCCTGACCATATGTCACTGTACTTGCTGCAGTAATGCTGTCTACTGATTTTCAAGTTTCTCATTCTACCTGCCTTTCTGTCTCCTTCCTACCTTCATCCCTCCCTCTTCTGTTCTCCTTCCACTTCTCTCATTGTCACTTCCCCTGTGTCTCTTCTCCTTCTCACTCCTTCCTTCCTTTCTCTGTTTCTCTACTCGCTTCCTTTATACCCTCTCCTCATTTTCGTACTCTTCCTAAAATCTCCCTTATCCTCTCTTCTATCTGCGTCCTACTCTTCTCTTCTCACCCTCCACCTGTTCAAACTCCCTCCTCCCGTTCTCGCCCACCCATACCTGGTCTTCCCTTCTCTGTATCTTCCATCTCCTTCCTCCAGTTCCTTCCCTGGCACCTCTACTTCTAACCCCATCCTTTTTGCCCCCCAATTCTGGAATTCTCTCCCTCTAGAGATTAGACCACTGACCTCCTTTGCTCAGTTTAGGAAACTTTTAAAGACCTGGCTCTTCCGACAGGCATATGACTAAACCTCTCAAGCGGAAGTCCCCCTGGACTCCAGCGCCATGAAACCATTTGGTGTAGTGTGCTTTACAAGCTCTTTTAACATAACATCCTTTCCCCCTTCCATACCCCATTTGCTCGGCCTTATCTCATCCCTTTCTGTTACTTTTTCCTCTCTTTTGTATCTTTCATCAATTCCGTTTTCCTCTCTCTTCTCCTCTTCTGCCTCATCCTCTCTAAACCCTCCTCCCGCCCCCTTCACGGCAGTATATAGTGCCATGGCCCAGCAGGCGCTAGGTTAAGGCCAGTAGGGTTGTATCCGCCCCAGCCCCACTGGTCTTCCAGAAACCCCTGCAGAATTGTGAAATCTCTCTCTTTCCTCCACAGTCTACTCTATCCTTGACCTCACCCATCACGTTGTCAAGAAAACTGTTAAAAATGCTGTCGTTCCCAACTATTGGGCTCATAGAGTGTGAATACAACATATGTACGAGAGAGACGTTCTGATCGGTCTTACCTGCACGCGTCCGTCGGAGGTTTCACTCAGATGTTCTGAGCTGTCTCGCCCCCGCTTCATCCATCACGCCTCACATGTCTCAACCACCGCTGCTTTTATGCCGCAGTCATCGAAGGCCGACAGCGTCCCCCCTCCAGGCCCTACCACGCGCCGTGTGCGCTTCCTGTTTGTTCACTGCAGCAGGAGTGTGTGGTGAAGGCTGTTGAGGGCTGGACAAACCACAAGAACAAACCATTTTCATGATCACGATTTTTCTTTAAAATGTATGCTGTATGTGTATATATATATATATATATATATATATATATATATATATATATATATATATATATATATATATATATATATATTATAGTAGAGGTGCATTAATTTATAAAAAAAATATTTAAAGGTGTGTGTACCACTGCAAAGAGACTACTTTCATGCACTCCAGCACAAGGTGCCAACACTAGCCTTAAATTCATAACCCTTCTTTACACATGTATCACTTCCAAATTATCTAGAAATTAACATATTATCCCCTCCTCTAGGGAGCTAACCCTTTCCAGCACCATTACCACGACCCCTAGGGCCACGCTCTAATTGAAGGGCCTGACTTATGAATTTTCCATTCGCAAAAAGTGGTTGCAAATTGCACTCTAATTGTTTGTGCATAGCAAGGGATTTTGAGGTGCAACTTATGTACTAATAGGTTGGTTCACAAAATTCAGAATAGTAGTGGGCCGCAATTCGACTTACCTCCTTAATATGCATGAGGCAGGTTGTAAATTGCTACCCACTAGGATTGGCTAGTCACAGGCATGGTGGCCTGCTTAGGTCAGCAGACCACCATGTCTCTGATTGCTTTTAAATAAAGCAATATATATTTTTTTTTAATGCAGCCTGTTTTCCTTTTAGGAAAACAGTCCACTTTAAAAAAAACAAGCATTGGCAAATCCAATAGGTCTTGCCTATGCATGAGCTATTGGCGGTGCCATAATGTTTTAGCAATGTTGTACACCTGGGTGGCTGCTGTTCAGCATGGCTAAATGTTAGTAGGGTAAAGGAGAGTGGCGTGGAGTGTCGTACAGTAGAGTTGAGTGGCGTGGAAAAGAGTGAAGTGGAGTGTCATGGGGTAGCGTACAGTATTGTGGAGGGAGTAGAGTGTCGAAAAGTAAAAGGGCGCAGAGTTGAGTGGTGCAGAGTGGAGTGGCATCATTCGTGGAGTGGTGTAGAGCAGATTGTAGTGGCATAGAGGGTATTGCATAGAGTAAAGTGTTGTAGAGTAGAGTGGCTTGCAGTGGAGTGGATTGTCAGAGTGGAATGGCATAGAGTGGAGTGGAGTAGAGTGGAGTCCTGTGTCATAGAATAGAGTGGAGTAAAGTGGCATGGAGGGGCATAGAGGGAGTTGGGTAGAGAGTCGTAGAGTGGAGTAGTGTCATAGAATGGCATAGAGTGGAGAAGAGTGCTGTAGAGTATCAGTGGAGCAGAGTCTAATAGAGTAGAGCATCATAGAGTGGAGAATCGTGAAGTGTCGTAGAGTGGAGTCGCCTAGAGTGAAGTGGTGTAAAGTACAGTGGTGCACAGTAGATAGGCGTAGAATGTATTGGTTTTGAGTAAAGTGGTGTAGAGTGCATTGGCCTAGAGGGCAGTGGTTTAGAGTACAGTGGCAAAGCGTAGACTGCAGTGGCGTAGAGTGCAGTGGCATAAAGTACAGTAGATTGCAGTGGAGTGGAGTGGCGCAGAGAGGTGTAGAGTGAAGTGACATAGAGATAAAGGGGTGCAGGGTAGAGTGCAGTGGAATAGAGTGCAGTGGCGTAGAGTGCAGCGGTGCAGAGTAGTGTGCAGTGGCATAGAGTGCAGTCATGCAGAGTAGAGTGTCGGAGTGCAGGGTCGTAGAGTGGTGCAGAGTAGAGTGGTTCAGAGTATAGTGGTACAGAGTGGCGTGCAGTGGCATAGAATAGAATGTTGTAGAGTATAGTGGCGTAAAGTGCAGTGGTGCAAAGTAGTTGGTATAGGTGCAGTGGCATAGGGTGCATTGGTTTTGAGGAAAGTGGTGTAGAGTGCATTGGCCTAGAGGGCAGTGGTTTAGAGTACAGTGGCAAAGCGTAGACTGCAGTGGCGTAGAGTGCAGTGGCATAGAGTGCAGTGGCGTAGAGTAGATTGTTTCAGAGTATAGTGGTGCAGGTTAGAGTGCAATGGCGTAGAGTGGTATAGAGTGAGTGGCACAGCATAGATTGCAGTGGCGTAGAGAGGAGTGGCGCAGAGTGGAGCAGAATGGCGTAGAGTGCAGTGGCACTGGGTGAGGTGGCCTAGAGTAGATTGTTTCAGAGTAGAGTGAAGTGTTGTAGAGTGGAGTCGTGCAGGGTAGAATGGAGTGGTATAGAGTAGTGGCATAGAGTGCAGTGTTGCAGAGTGGAGTGGGGCAGAGTGGAAAGGAGTTGCCTAGACTGGAGTGGCATAGAGTGCAGTGGTGTAGACTGGCGTAGAGTGCATTGATGTAGAGTGCAATGGTGTAGGTGGTGTAGAGTGCAGTGTAGTAGGGTATAGTGGCATACAGTGCAGTGGTGCAGAGTAGATTGGTACAGAGTGCAGTGTATCAGTTTTGAGTAAGGTGGTGTAGAGAGCATTGGTGTAGAGTGCAGTGGGATAAAGTGCAGTGGTATAAAATTGAGGGGCATAGTGTGGATTGGTGCACAGTGGAATAGAGTGACGTAGACTGCAGTAGAGTGGTGTAAAGTGCAGTGGTGCAAAGTAGTTGTCATATGTACAGTGGTGTAGGGTGCATTGGTTTTGAGTAAAGTGGTGTAGAGTGAATTGGCGTAGAGTGCAGTGGTGTAGAGTAGTGTGGCGTACCGCAGAGTGCAATGGCATAGAGTGGCACAGCATAGCATGCAGTGGCGTAGAGTAGATTGTTTCAGAGTAGAGTGGAGTGGTGCAAGGTAGAGTGCAGTGGCATAGAGTAGTGCCGTACAGCACAATAGAGTAGAGTGATGTGGAGTGCTGAGTCATAGTGCAGTGGTGCACAGTAGATTAGAGTGGTGTAGAGTGCAGAAAGTGGCGTAGAGTGGTGCAGTGTAGAGTTGCGAAGAGTAGAGTGGCATAGAGTTCACTGGCATAGAGTTCACTGGCAGAGAGTTCACTAGCAGAGAGTGCAGTGCTGCAGAGTAGAGTGTCTTAGAGTGCAGTGGTGTAGAGTACAGTTGCGTACAGTGCATTTGTGTAGAGTGCAGCGCTGTACAGTGGTGCAGAGTAAAGTGACTTAGAGTGCATTGGTGTACAGTAGAGTGATGTAGAGCGCAGTGGCACAGAGTACAGTATAGCGGCGTACAGTGCAGTGGTGCAGAGTAGATTGGCATAGAGTGCAGAGGCATAAAGTGTATTGTTTTTGAGTAAAGAGTCGTAGAGTACAGTGGCGTGGAGTAGTGCAGAGTGCAATAGAGTGGCATAGACTGCAGTGGCAGAGTAGATTGTTTCAGAGTAGAGAGAAGTGGCGTAGAGTGCAGTGGTATAGAGTAGAGTGTCATAGAGTGCAGTGGCGTAGAGTTCAGTGGCGCAGAGTGGCATAGAGTAGAGTGGCAGAGTGCAGTGTTGCAGAATATACTGGCAGAGTGCAGTGGTGCAGAGTGGCATGGAGTGCATTGTCATAGAGTGCAGTGGTGCAGAGTAGAGTGGCATAGAGGGCAGTGGTGCAGAGTAGAGTGGCTTAGAGTGCAGTGGCGTAGAGTGATTTGGTGCAGAGTAGATTGGCGGAGAGTGCATTGGTTTTGAGTAAAGTGGTGTAGAGTGCATTTGCATAGAGTGCAGTGTTGCAGAGTACGGTGGCAAAGAGTGCAGTGGTGCATAGTAGTGGGGCAGTGTGCATTGCATAGAGTGGAGTGGTGTAGTGTGGAATAGTGCAGAGAAGAGTGCAATGTTGGAGTGTGGAGTGAAGTAGTGTGGAGTGGTGCAGAGTAGAGTGCAGTTGCGTGGAGTGGTGCAGAGTTGAGTGGGGCAACATGGAATATGCATGGTATGGTAGTGTACTGCCATTACAGACAACACGTCTTCGATTGAAATGACCATTACATTTGCAATATCATATGGTTTTACTGATAAAAGTATAGGGCGCACAAACGATAATGTGTGGAAATGTCATCACTAAATGTATTGATTTGATTGTCCGCACAGTTCATTTAGACATTTAAATGTTGTTGTAGGCTAGCAACAAAAAAAATAACATCTGTACAGCCTTCCTCAGGCAAACCCTAACTAGCCAGCATGATTGTCACATACATCCTCTCACTTTGAAGTCAGAAAAATAAAAATAAACACCAAGCTCCGTGGAAGACCCAGCCTGACATTTGACCATTGTCTTTGAATACACAGCAAATGTGATAAGATAAGAACAAGATTTAAAGGCCTGTTTACAGAAAGCGAGTTCGTGGAAGAATACAGTAAACAAGGTTTGGACATCGGGAGGGATAAACTCGAGCTGGACAGACTAAAACAAATAAAGCCAGCAAATAGAAAGCCAGAAAATGAGAGTTACAAACCACAAAGCCAATGGGAAGCAACGGGAGAAATGCATTCCTACGTCAACTTTCTGAATGTCCCCAAGATGTCTTTGGCAGACCAGACAGCGCTGCGACCTAAAAAGACAAGCTTTTTTTTAGAAGTCCAATACATTTTTGTCAACATGCTCAAAGGGCAAGGGTTCCCGACCCTTTTCGGTTTGTGAATAGCTTACCATTAATTTTGAATTAGTGGTAAAATATTAATGTTTTGCAACTGGATTTTGGTTGCAAAACATTATACATCTCTTAAGCAAGCTGTATTTGTAAGGGACGGCATTAACACAACCCTTTTAAACTTCGAATCCTAAATGTGTACATAGCCCATTTAACGATTCGGAAAACCTTTTTCGAAGCGTTTAATTACAATAAGTCTTTTATCAGTTGCAAACCCTCAGATTTACCACATCTGAGAGTTTTTGACACTTAAAACATTTTGTACATTAGGCCCTTAGTTCATTATGTTATCACAAATATCTAACTGCCGTATATAAGGGTTTCTAGAAAAGTGTGTACTTTCAGTTTCCCTCAGTAACTTTGCTGATGTGTTTTTCACAAAGTTCCCTTACTCTGCCAGATGTGAAGAACTCGTATTGCCCTGGTGTGATCTGTATAAAACCTCAAATAAATGCTAATCGTAGTGTAGGCAGCTGCCACTGAGGACGATAAGCTCCAGTCCAGCACCTTTCACAACAGCCAATCTGCCACAAAAATCTTCCATTGGTTTAGTTTATAGAGCTGTTCAAAAACACTCAGGTACTGACAAATATTTCAGAGGAATGATGTAATGTCACTTTCTCCCATCAGTAGGAAATTCCTACGACTAGGAAATTTAGGGAGTGGGCAAAACCATACATGCCAATAGACCTGATTCAGACAGGAGACTGACGATTTTTTCAAGCAAAAAATTGCTTTATTTTAGCTCACTCTCGCTTGAAATTGAATTTTCTTCAATAGAAGTCAATGGGGAAATTACATTCTCCCAATTTCTGTTTCAAAATCTCCCACTTCCCTGTCCTAAAATGTTGGCATGTATGGGCAAAATACAAACATTATGTGAGGTGCATACCACCATTTTACTTGCAGTCATCAGGATAAATATAGACTCCAATCAGTGCTATATTACGAGTGTCCAGCCGGACATTCAATTTAATAATTCAAAAATGTCAAAAACCAAAAATAAACACATCAATACAGTGGGACACAATCCTGCATCCTACATAGAAACATGACAAGTACACTTAGGACAGGAACATATCAGGCAAGACAGGGTAGCTTGTGGAATATTGAACACAATTTCTAACAAGCTTGAGGAAACAGTAAATACACTTTTTTTATCAGATTTGATTAATGTGCAAACTGTTTATATTGGTCGACGACGTTTCGATCCTCTTTAAGAAATAGTAGGATCATCATCAGGACAGTTAAAAATACAAGCCTGAATAAGTAGAGATTGCCTCAAAGGGCTTGCGGAAGGTTAAGCCACAATTACACTCAGTGGCAGAGGCCGATTAATTAGGATGTTCTAAGAATGAAAAACCTGGCGATTAAACTGTAAATTATCAGTTCCAAGGCAGCAAGTGGTGATGCACGTTATGCTGTGTGATCCAAGGCTTGATGGCAGGGATACATAGTAGTGGGGAAGTGTGCATTGCATAGAGTGGAGTGGAGTGGTGTCATCAAGCCTTGGATTCTTAGAACATCCTAATTAATCGGCCTCTGCCACTGAGTGTAATTGTGGCTTAACCTTCCGCAAGCCCTTTGAGGCAATCTCTAATTATTCAGGCTTGTATTTTTAACTGTCCTGATGATGATCCTACTATTTCTTAAAGAGGATCAAACGTCGTCGACCAATGTAAACAATTTGCACATTAATCAAATCTGATTAAAAAAAAGTGTATTTACTGTTTCCTCAAGCTTGTTAGAAATTGTGTTCAATATTCCACAAGCTACCCTGTCTTGCCTGATATGTTCCTGTCCTAAGTGTACTTGTCATGTTTCTATGTAGGATGCAGGATTGTGTCCCACTGTATTGATGTGTTTATTTTTGGTTTTTGACATTTTTGAATTATTAAATTGAATATCCGGCTGGACACTCGTAATATAGCACTGATTGGAGTCTATATTTATCCTGATGACCACACTGTTCTGTTTAAGGACCACTGTTCTAATACTATACTGTTACCCAAGGTCCTTATCTACCTTTTGGGTTCCCTTGTGTTTGTGAAAATAATACCATTTTACTTGCAGCATCTTGCAGTGTGGAACTGGTGTGAACATTAGGGCAAGGGCTAATTCTGATTTCCAGTCCCGCCCTGGTAAGGTCCAGCTGTCTTCATGCCGAAATAAAATCCAAAGGTGTTTGGCCATTTAGGGAATAGTGGGAGGAAGGGGGCTGGACCAGAAACAAAAATGTGCCCTGGCAGAGATGTTCAAACAAGCCCACACTGCAGGAGGTCACAAGTAAATTGCTGGAGCTATTAGATTGGCCATGTCTCAGACGGTAGGTCGAGAAGGGTGCCTGTGAGTCTCCGTGTGACCTAATCACACGTCTGCAACTTTTGTAAGGTTGAGAGAACCCAAATTTATGTTTTAAAAAACGTACATCTGGTAGCAGCAGGAAGTTTGTTGCGCACCTGGCCATTGGAAAAAGCATCACACTTCAGAAACCTCCTCGACTCAGCCAAAAACAGACCCAAAAAACTATTGGACCTCATCAAAAATACAAACTTCTCTCCCTCAACCTTCAGGCCTGACAATCCTCCAAAGACAGCAGCAAAATTCGCTATATTCTTTGATGAAAAAGTGAAATCACTGGTGGATCCTGTCATTCACCCCACCCCCCTAGAGGAGCGCAAATCCATAGTCACTTGGCAGAACTTTGACGTCATCTCTGAAGATGCCCTCCTCAAATGCATTCTTGAAACGAAACCCTCTAACGATTCTTTTGACCCCATCCCGAGTGACATCGCCATTGATTTCTACACCCACACTCTTTCCTATTGGACCAGTCTGGTTAACCTCTTCCTCAGCCAAGGCTCCCTTCCTGGTGCCCTTAAAACAGGACAGGTTACCCCACTTCTTAAAAAGCCCTCCGCTGATGCAAATGACCTCAACAACTTCCGCCCCATCTCCAACCTCCCTTTTCTTGCGAAAATCACAGAAAGATGTGTAACGAAACAACTTTCCCTACATATTAAGGATAACAATCTTCTCGACGAACTCCAATCTGGTTTCATACAAGACTGCAGCACTGACACAGCCCTGCTGCAAGTGATCGACGATGCCCTTCGTGTACTTGACTCGGGGGAGTCTTGTCTTCTGATTCTTCTAGACCTTTCTGCAGCCTTTGACCCTGTTAATCACAACACTCTCCTAAACACTTTAAAACAGAGAATGGGCTTGGAAGGTGTTGTAAATAGAAGATACACAAGCCAGGTGTATGAATCAGGATATCTTTATTGTAGCTTAGTTCCAGGATAGATGAGTAGAAGGATATAGGAAGATAAAGTGTAGCCCCACCAGGAGCAGGCTCCTAGCCGCTCAGCCTGGGTTAACCAACTGACACTCTAAACACAGAGAGGCACTCAGGCATTCTATGATGTCATGGTGCATTCCAACAGAGCAGTTCAGTGGGTAATGGTAGAGAAGTAGTTTACCACAGAAGGCACAGTGCTTAAATGGTTTGCTTCATTCCTCTCAGACAGATCTCAAGTGATTAAAATAGCGAGCAGCCTTTTGTCTTCAATGGCGGTAGGTCAAGGCGTCCCTCAAGGATCTATACTCGCACCCACTTTGTTCAATCTTTACTTGGAACCATTGGGAAATCTCCTAAGTAAATCTGGGATACTTTACCACCTCTATGCTGATGACACCCAAATCTACCTTAAGGTGTCTTCCGCAGACGACATCTCAACCCTCAACACTACTCTCAACTCTATCCAAAACTAGATGTTAGCTCATCAACTCATTCTGAATCCCTCCAAAACTGAATTCCTCCTCCTCTCTACCTCACTGTCTCCTCCTCCTGTTCAATCTTGGATGGATAAGCTGACTTTACTGAACAACAAACCTATCGCTGTCGACAGCGCTAAATCCCTTGCTGTCATACTTGACAAAAGGCTCAATTTACACTCCCACATCAACTCCATTGCAAAGAATGCACGTTACCAACTGCGCCTTCTCTGGGGGATTCCGGAGCAAGACCTTAAAACCTTGGTCCAATCTCTGGTTCTCTCTAGATTGGACTATTGCAATTCTCTGCTTGCTGGCCTCCCCAAATCCCACCTTTCCCCTCTCAAATCCGTACTCCATTCAGCGGCTCGTTTTGTCTTTGGGGCCGAAAGATGCGACCACATCACACCCATACTGTTTTTTCTTCAATGGCTTCCCATCTAAGCAAGGTCAATATACAAGACTGCCTGTATCACCCACAAAGCCATGCACACTTCCTCCCCTCGATACCTGGCAAATAAACTTAAAATCTCTGGAGGCTCTAGACCTTTACGCAATGCGGAAAATTTACTGCTTGAGCCCCCACCTTCAAAAGGGAAAGATCGATGGCTCAATCCTTCTCAGGCAATGCGGTTAGAATCTGGAACTCGCTTCTTCCACTACTCCGTACCACCACTTCTACCCGGACTTTCAAAACTGACCTCAAATCTCTCCTCTTCCAAAGACACTTTGTCCTTGAGGGACATCCCTTTTCATGTCCCTCAAGGAAGTTCTTACATTGTTGTAAATATGTAATCCATGCCTTTACGATCCTAATCCTAATGTGTTTTTGATTTCTGTGTGACTGCAACCTATTGTTTTATTTTACTTTTTCATCTATCTCGTTTGTATCTGTAATGTGTAAGTATGTAAATTTCCTCATGTAACGTACTTGGTTCTATTGTGAAGCGCTCTGACACCTTTGGGTAAAGTCTGCGCTATATAAAATTGCATCAAATAAATAAATTGGACCAGGGGATGGAACCTTCCTCTCACCTGGGAGGGGCCCCGAGCGGCTGCGCGGTGCTCTGCGGCCAGGGGATGGAACCTTCCACTCACCTGGGAGGGGCCCGAGCGGCTGTGCGGTGCTCTGCGGCCTCTTTAGCACGGCTGTCTCGCGTGCCAAGGGCAGAAATGACATTGTGGTTGCGAGGCTGACGCGTGAACACGTCCATCAACGAGAAGTTCCATCTCTGACCTCAAAACAAGGACCTTCCGCTGAGCTGTCCACCAGCACTGCTTTCCACAGTATTTACCAGAAGTACATAAGTATACATGCCAAAGGACCACATTCAGGCGGGAGACTCCCAACTTTTATATTAAAAAATGTTTTTATTTTTCTCCTGCCTGAAATTGCCTCTGCTTTGATAGAAGTCAATGGGGAAAATACATTGCCCCGATTTTTGTTTCTCAAAATCTCCCACTTTTTTGTTCTAAAATGTTGGCATGTAATGTATGCATAAGAATAACTAGGCCCAGCCTTCCAGGGTCTGCTGTAAAGTCTACAAGGATTGAACTCCCCGCCCGAGCTGGGTTCTTCTACTATCACAGGCAAAACAATAACGTAAATGAATTGATGAAAGCATTGTACACCATTTTTTGGAAGAGCCCTGTGGGTTCCGGATTCTCCAGGTTTTACAAAGACCGCTCCAAAACAGATGAGATTTCCAGAAGATTTGTGAGGCATGTTTATTTGGTCTCAAAGGTTTTTTTATTTTTTACGGAGTTTTATATAGTGCGAACTTTACCCGAAGGTATCGGGTATCAGAGCGCTTTACACGAGCACCAGTTGCGTTACATGCTGACACATTCATTTTGAGGTCTCGCCTGAGCCAGCGCTTAGCGCTGCCCTGGCCGAGACATTTAGTAAGTGGGTTTTTGAAGTGCTACCAGAGAGGCTTTTGCTGGCCTCCAGCTTGCGTTCACGATGGCGTGCACGCGCGCAGCTGCCATCTGGGTGTTCTCTAATGGCTCCTCTGCGCACACTACCCCCTCCCTTCTCAGAGGCGCCATATGGCTTTCCTCTCGCTCGGACAAGCGCTTTAATGCCCCCTCCCCCACTACAGATCACGTCACCATTGCATCTGCATTTGCCTGTGTTTTGTCAGCAGACGAGGAGTTTTTACATTGCTCATTTTCTTTCTTTGCATCAGAGAAGCGCAATGGTGCAAAAGGCAATGTATCTTTTGAATTAAAGGAACAGATCACGTCACCACTGCTTCTGCATTTGCCTGTGTTTTGTCAGCAGACGAGGAGTTTTTACATTGCTCATTTTCTTTCTTTGCATCAGAGAAGCGCAATGGTGCAAAAGGCAATGTATCTTTTGAATTAAAGGAACAGATCACGTCACCATTGCATCTGCATTTGCCTGTGTTTTGTCAGCAGACGAGGAGTTTTACATTGCTCATTTTCTTTCTTTGCATCAGAGAAGCGCAATGGTGCAAAAGGCAATGTATCTTTTGAATTAAAGGAACAGATCACGTCACCACTGCATCTGCATTTGCCTGTGTTTTGTCAGCAGACGAGGAGTTTTTACATTGCTCATTTTCTTTCTTTGCATTAGAGAAGCGCAATGGTGCAAAAGGCAATGTATCTTTTGAATTAAAGGAAGCCGAAGCAGAGTCTACACATGTTCCTGTTTTACAGACACTGCGCGCACTACCCCCTCCCTTCTCAGAGGCGCCATCTGGCTTTCCTCTCGCTCGGACAAGCGCTTTAATGCCCCCTCCCCCACCACACATCACGTCACCACTGCATCTGCATTTGCCTGTGTTTTGTCAGCAGACGAGGAGGCCACCACGGACGCTTACAGCAAAGAGTTAAACAGTCAACAAGCCAATACAATGGGCTAGGTTTGTCTCTGCTTAAATGCATTCATTTTAAAGTCTCGCTAAGTACATAGTCTGTCAAACATCTTCCCCTTCTCGCTCAGCCTTGCACATGCTTGTCGCTGTGCAGAAGGCAGCATAATGCATATCTATCTGTGCCTAGAGTGTAATTATCTACACAGCGGGATGTACAGATTAAATTCAAAACTCGTCTAAGCATCACTCAGCACCACCACAGCATCACTCTGCAACACCACAAAATCACTAAGCACCACCACAAAATCACTAAGCACCACCTCAGCATCACCAAGCACCACCACAACACAACTCAACACCACCTCACCATCAATAAGCACCACCACCACAGCATCACTAAGTACCACAACAGCATCACTAAGCACCACCACAACACCACTAAACACCACCTCAGCATCACTAAGCACCACAACATCACTAAAGCACCACCACAGCATCACTCAGCACCACCTCAACACAACTCAACACAGCCTCAGCATCACTAAGCACCACAACACAACTCAGCACCACCACAGCATCACTCAGCACCACCACAGAATCACTCAGCACCACCACAGAATCACTCAGCACCACCACAGCACCACTAAACACCACCTCAGCATCACCAAGCACCACCACAACACAACACCACCTCACCATCAATAAGCACCACCACCACAGCATCACTAAGTACCACAACAGCATCACTAAGCACCACCACAGCACCACTCAGCACCACCACACCACCACAACAGCATCACTCAGCACCACTAAACACGACCTCAGCATCACTAAGCACCACCACCACAGCACCACTAAGTACCACAACAGCATCTCTAAGCACCACCACAACACCACTCAGCACCACCACCACAGCATCACTAAGCACCACCTCAACACCACTCAACACCACCTCAAGCATTAGCATAGCCAATAGGTCTCGCCTTTGGGGCCTTATAAGTGTTTAACCATGCAACAGTTAATGTTGTTGCACCAAGGATATTATGCTGCATAACTAAATACTTATAAGGTCCCAAAAGCGAGACCTATTGGCTATGCCAATGCTTGTTTTGTTAGGCACGGGGAGATTAAGTGATTTGCCCAGAATCACAGGATGTTCAGCGTCATTGCCGAGACTCGAACCCGGTTCCCCAGATTCGAGGTCGACCGCCCTAGCCGTTAGGCCAACTCCTCTCCCCTAAAAGTTGACTATTTCATTTTGGGAAAGTCATGTAATTCACATTTTTTTGGGATCCCACCGTGGCACAAGATTGCAAGTTGCAAAAGATGATCCAGTTATTTATTCTCCATACTCCTCCTTGGAAACTAGAATATTCCAATAAAAAAAAACCACAACCTCACTAGGAGAGCTTTCAAATATTTCTACCCATGCACCCAGAATTCCATTTTTTTTTATTGTTTTGGGACAGCTCAATGATTTCTCTTGCTCAAGGTGTAAGTGTTTATTCTTTTTCTTTGCCTGTCCTGTAAAAGTGACAGGCTTTTAAGTCTAGCCTACCAGATGTCTAGGCGTTAAAGACATTGTGGGCTTACCAAGGGGATTTGGAGCTTGCCGATTGCTTACCATTGATTGGCTTTCTTGTCACTCTCAATTGCCTGCTTCTTATTTGTATCAGAGCTTGTCAATCTTGTGTTTGTCCATCCCATGGAGCATAGCCTCTTTATCATTTCTTTCAGTTGGCTGGCTTCTCTGCTTCCACTGCTTACTTTTCATGCACTACTTTCTTCTTTTTGTTAAGCGCTCCATGAGAGAGTGCATGAGTTTTCCAGCTTTCTCCTTCATGTACCTCTCTCTCCCTGCAATCTGTGTTGCTCACTGTCGCCTCTGTGCTTCTCCTCGCCCACTCCATCTTACGCTCGCTCTTGTGACCTCTCCTCTCCTCCCCTCGCTTTCTCGCCTCCCATGCTACGTTGGTCTCTCGTCCATTGCTTCTCCCCCCCCATGCCCGCTCTCCATGTTGCTTCTGTTCCCCACCCTCCAAGTTGCTGCCCCCTCCTGCATCGCCCTTCTTTGGCACCCATTGCTCCCCCCACCCTCACACTCTGTGTAGCTTCCGTCCCACTGCCCTCCATGTTGCTTCCCCCACCTGTGCCCACCTCTGATGACATTTGCCTCCCGCTCCATGCCCCCTAGTGTTGCTTCCCCCACCCGCAACCTCCAAGTTGCTCCTCCACACCTACGCCATCAGTGTTGCTTCCCCATCCACGTTTCAAAAAAATACGTTTGCACATTTTTTTCTTTTTATTTGCTGATCCAACTCTAATGGGCAGATAAAAAGAAACAAAAACTGCTGTTTAATAGGCTTGTTTTTTTTATAATTTAGCTACGCTGCACAGTATTTGGTATGCTGTAAAGCACCGCTTAAAATCTTTGACAAATAGAATGGGTCTCAATGGCAAGATCTAATGGCTTTGCAAATACTTGTTCCTTTGAGTTGGAAGCCTTCAGAAATAGGCCCCGCTCATTGACTCTGGTGTCATTCAGGGGTGCTCCTGGCATGCAGAAGTGAGTACTGCCTCATATGGTGTCTCCTGCAAGCTGTGCTGCCAGATGTGCTCTGCTTTAAACTCTGTTTAAATTGGCAGACAGGTCAAACTGTGGTACTGAGCAGCATGCAGGGAGTGCTCTATGCCATGTGCCATAGGCATTAAGTGCAGCTCTATGGGCTCTAGGTATGCCATGCTCAGGACAGTAAGGACACCATGCAAGAGTTGGTGGGCAGAGACATAATTTCAGCTGTTACAGCTTGCGCAACCTAAGGACACGGTGTGAGTTCCACCAGATGCCCTCCCGAAATGGGCGTTTGATATGCTCATAGATGCTCTAACGTCCCATTTTTGTACAGCCGAAAGGGTGGGTTCGAGTTTCACAAATCTCAAACATTGACTACCGTGTTTATGATGGTGGACCATAAGAGACCAGAAGAAGAGTTGGTACATGGAGGACCTAGCTGATCCTTACTTGTACAGCACAAACACGAGTGGACACATTACCATTATGTAGGAAGGTAGGATCCTTCTGCATGGTTATCCCTACTTTTTGCCTGGTGCTGTGATGGTTTCCGACTAGTGTGACTGGGATCCTGCTAATCAGGACCCCAGTCTCTGTGCTTTCTCCAATAAATTGGTATGGTAAGTACTTAGGTACATCCCAGATTGGACACTGGTGTACCCTTATAAGTCCCTAGTATATGGTACCGAGGTACCCAGGGCATAGGTACACCAGGGGTCCCGCATGGGCTGAAGAATGCATTATGCCACCCATGAGGAATCACTCAAACTCCAACTACAGGCCTGCCATTGCAGCCTGTGTAAGCTGGTGCTAGCACCACTTACGACAGATAGAGGTTTCCCTATGACTGAGGTCACTGCACTTAAAACCTATAAGTCACCCCTAAGGCAGCCCTTTCAATCCTGAAGGCAGGGTGCTCGGTTCTAAGTGTGAGGTCTGAGGGTGCCCCTACATAAGCAGGACACCCCTACAACCTTCGGAGTCCATTCTCCCGGGTTGTAAGTACATCAGCCATTATGATACATAGAGTGGCCATGGGTCATTACACAATGACCATCTCTAAACTGGCTGCTGCCGACCAGAGACACGATTCTGCGATCCTGCTGCTGAGCCAAGCTCGAGCAGGGGAAGGCAGAACAATAGGTATCCTGTCACAGGGAGGTGTGACCACCTCCTAGACAGGGTTTAGTGTATTGGGGCCGGGTCGGAGCGCTTGCCAGCGCCACTCAGTTTGCTTGAAGGGCACACTTGGTGCCCTCCTTGCATAGTCCAGTTTAAACCAGCTCAGGGAGCCGTTGGCTCCCGCTCTGGCACAAAACTGGACAAAGGACATGGGAGTATTCTCCCCACTGTCTGACCCCTTCCCTGGGAGGGAACCCTGATTCGTCCCAACCCTTTCCTTAGGGTACCTAAGGGCTTACCTGAGGGTAGGTCCGTATATTCGTTGTGGGACAAGATTCATTTCAAGACACCACTTCTTCGACCATCGCGGCACTCTGGACTTCGCTCTGGGCATCAAGACTGCAACTGGGAAGATTCGTGCAGCTCCTGGTCTCGTCGCCCCGCTCGTCTGCTGCAACGTCCGTGCCTGTGCTCCATACAAGAACCTTCCAAGGCCTGTGGATATCCAAGACACCTGAAGGAAACGCTCCTTGAAGTGAAGGAGTCACTTCCCTGCATCTGCAGGCACCGCAATTAAGCTGACCGGTCTGCTGATCCGGGGCTCCCACGGACTCCGAAAGGCTCAGCAACACATGTGGTGGTTCTTCACATCCCTCGAGACCTGCCCTGTCCTCGCCCCAAGTTTGAGGCCAGTATTCCTCATCGGAGCCGCAGGAACCGAACACCTGTGCACTGCATCGACTTGCTGTTGCAAAGGCTTGTTGGCTTCCTTCCTCCAAGATCTTCGGGCTCCAAGTAGCCCCCACCTCAAGCATCTCCTGTGACCAAGATCTTTGTCCTCACCGCATCACTTGCACCGTGGGCCTGCATCTTTGGTGAGCTGCTCGAGGTCCTCTTGCGACTCCAGTGCCTCCGGCCTGTGGGTCCTGTTGAGGCTCTTCTTTGATTTCTGTGGGCTCCCCAGATTTCTCGGGGCCTGCCCTGACTCCCCTGCTTGTCAGAGTATTTGCTGAAATTACACAGGAGCAGAATGGCTCCTATTCTCAATTCCCATCCAGGAACTCACTGCCTTCAAGGAGCTGTATAAACTAAGTGCAGTTCAGTCCCGGGGGGGAAGGGGATGGGGAGAGAAGAAGAGACTGCTCTGACAATGGTTCTTCAAGAAGGAATTCTTCTTTTCTTCTTCTAGTTTACTGGTAACCTTCCTTCTCGTTGTAGAACTGCAAAAGAATGTTAAAACATGTATTACCCTTCTCTCTATCTCTCTCTCTCACCTGTCTCTTAATCTTTTAAATATTTCTTAGTTACATTTATCACATACCCTTACTATCAAGGCCTTTTGCTCCTCTTCTATGTTATTATTCTTTCTAGAAATATCTGTTGTTTACATCGCTTCATCACATTATAATTCTTCTTTAATGTTCATGACTTTTCTTTTCTCTTAGAATGGTACTTGCGTGTCTGACGAGAACAGCGTCAGTGGGCTTCGACTTCTTCGGCAGGTAAGTGATGAGCTTCTTGCTTGGTAGCACTTAAACTTGAGGAAGATGTTTACTCGAAAGAAGATAATATTGATTACAATCTTTTAGGTATTATTGTACTATCAGATTCTTTTGAAACTTCAGTTATGTAGTTTTTATCTTGTTCTTCAACATTAGATTAATTTAGTTAATTGCTTCCGAAACCCTTTTTAAGCAAGATACAAGCGATATTGTGCTGCCTCAGAAATTTTAAATAAGAGTAAGTGGTAGTTCTATTTGAGACTAGACACTTCTGTTATACATGTACGGCTTGCATCGTAACCGGTTAATTTTCCCTGAGCAACGGCAAGTTTGAGTCTCAGAAAGATAGCGAGGGAAATGAGCATCAATCAACTTGTAATCGAGACACTACAGTTAGTCAGGAAAAAGACTTGCGCAGTCTCCACATAATTATACTCGAGGGAAGTGTTTCGGGAAGTGAAGAGAACGCTTACACTCAGATTCAAGACTGAGACACTGATCTCGAGTTGCAAATGACTTGCGCGGCAACGGAACAGGCTTCAGAGTTTTAGTCCGAAGGAACTAATACGACGAACCAGACGTTTCCTACCTTAGCTAACTAACGCAACGGAGGAACCGAATACGCAGCTTCTTCCACTTTTCAGTCAGGCGAAGTGCGCGGTCGTTAAGCTGCGCAAGCCTCACAATCTATTTGTGTTCGTAAATGAAATAAGCAAGAGCACTGCAGGAGGAGATGGGCTGGCAGACATCTTGGATTTCCAGAGTTGCCAGCTCAACCTCCAATTGTTAGACAGCATGGAGTTTTGCCTTTTCCGTACTATTTTGCCTATGGAGACGTTAGCCAGGGTAGAATGATTAGCAAGAATCCTTCTTAGGACCCTGACACACATTCGTTTCCATGCCTCCTGGTCACTCCTGAGTGGCATAGACTCTGTCTCCTCTGCTTGCAGGTTCTTCTCACCTTGAATCCACCTTTGGCTTCCACCGGAAACTTTCACCTTCTCCAGCAGCGGCATCTTCCTGAAGTCTTCCATTGAGTTCGACGGCGGTTTCCGACGCCACTTCACACCTATGCACCCGGCTTCCCTGGTGTAGGTATCCTGGTTCTTATGGTATCCACGGGCAGGGTGGCTCTCCAACCTTCTGTCTTCCATGGGGTTTCTTCAGGGTCCACTGGGAGGGGTCCTTCTTCTTTAAAATTGCAACCGCGACTTACCCGTTAACTTGTATTGAGAACGCGTCGTGTTCCCACACTGCACACTACCTCCGTGGGGTTCCTAGATACTCACCTTGGGTGGTTCCTTCGGTACCCGGCACTTCTACGTCTTCTGGGTACAGTCTTGACTCGAGTCGTGGTTCGCATACCACTATTTTATTATATGGTTTGGTCTCCCCCTGGTGACCACTGTGTATTTCGTGCTACTTACCTGTTTCTATTGAAAAGTATTGTGTGCATTGTGTATATCTCCGGCTAGGAGATATCTGTATGTGTTAGTGAGTGACTTATAATAAATACCTATTTTTATAAATACACTGTGTGGTTCTTTTTCACTTAATCTATACCTATAAGATCATGTTCTGGTAAAACAAGCTGCTTTACACTCCTTCTAGACTAAGCCTCAAGGCTGCTCTCCACAGCTACCACTTAGAGAGCTTTCTTTTTTTAAGTTTAGAAAGGAATTTTATTGAAACAACAGAAGTGTCAACATATAAAATCAAAATTCAACAAGTGTCATCACATTATGAAAAGGAACTTAGGGATAATTATAATAATCAAAGCATTATAGAATAAAAGTAAAAGGTAGTACACAAGGAATGAACCGGGAGTACAATTGATAAAAGAAAACAAAGGAATGTTCAGGGGGATCATGGAGGTTTGAGTACCTCCTGTTGAGACGGCAATAACCTAATAGAGCGTTTGGCACTAATATCAATAAACAGTGTTACAGGTGACCATAGATTCAAACGTTTTGTTGCCAGAGAAATGGGATAAACAAAAGAAGTATCTAACCTGTGATTATGGCAAACTGCATACCACCATGCCTGATATGAGATTTTAGTGGAATCCTTCCAATTTGTCGTAATTTGCTGAAAGGCCACTGCCAGTAACAAATCAATGATTTTGACGTGTGTTGGGTAATCCTTCCAAATAGGGTAAAGGCTGCCCAAAAACACATGAACATAATTAAAGGAGAAATTAGTATTAAAAATAGAATTAATTTGAGACCATACACGTTTCCAAAAAGTTTGAACAAAAGAACACGAAAACAACATATGAAACAAATCAGCATTTGGAGAAGAGCATGTCCAACAAGTGTTTGCTACTGAGGGATATTGCTTACTTAATGTATTAGGACAAACCAAAAGTCTATTATAAACAAAAAACAATGTTTGCGTCGTGTTTGCAGCTCTTGAGGATTGTCTTATCTTAGTCCAGATCTTCCCCCAAAAAGAAACCGACCAGGACGTCTGCAACTCGAATTCCCAAGCGTCTTCCACCTTAGTCTTCTGTCTATCTCCTCTAAGGCCATGTAAGTGGGAGTAGAGAATGGAGGCTCTGGGTTGAGTGGGTAACAGGGTATGAAGATTGTGAATTGGGACAGGAATGTGAGCATCAGTTGACACGTTTATACATTTGGTGGATAACTGTAGCACAGCACTTTTAAGAAGATTATATTTAGGAAGGAAGGAGGCATGCAAACCGTAAGATGCCCTAAGTTGAGGAAAGGGTATAAATTCTGAATGGGAGAATAATTGATGGATCCAAATCAAACCCCTTTGGCGCCAAGATTTCCAATAGAAGGGTCTATTACGGATTAGCAAGAATTTATTATGCCAAATTGTTGAGTTGAGGAAGGAATCAGAACTCTCCATCGCCGGAGAGGAGTTTGATTCTAGAAGCAGGGATGTGAGTTTGATTATAGGAGTGGAAAGGGATTGCGGCTTGCGTGAAAAAGAAAGGTATTCTTGAAAAGAGAAGGGATATAAAAATAAGCTCTCCACTAGGGTCCATAAAGGACAATCATCTGTGGACTCATTGAGCCAACATGCAGCTTCGCGCAAAAGAAAGGATCTGTGATATGTGGAGAAATCAGGAAAACTAACTCCCCCCTCAGATTTGGGTCGGGTCAATTTAAGCAGTGACATACGAGGCTTCTTGTTATTCCAGAGAAAGGAAGAAAGAATTGAATTAATTTTTTTGATCAATTTGGCAGGTATGGGTACAGGAATATTAGAAATAGTGTATAACACTATGGGAGAGAGCATCATTTTTATAGTATCGAGGCGACCCCACCACGATAAATAAAGAGGATGCCATTTGGCTGTTAGTTCGGAGAGTTTTTGAGTACAAGTATTCATACACAAGGAAACTGTGTCTGGGATTAGAGGAGCAAAATGCAATCCTAGATATTTAATATGTTTGGGGCTCCAAGAAAAATGGGAGGAAGCAAAATCATCCTTAAAAGTGTATTTGGTGAGGGGCATGATTTCACATTTATCAGTGTTCAACTTATAGCCAGAAACAGAAGAAAATGATTGAACTTCTGCTAAGAAAGCAGGAATAGACACCACTGGTTGCGAAGTAAAAAGTAAAATATCATCAGCATAGGCTGCAAATTTAATATGGGATGTTTTAACCTCAAAACCATGGATATCTTGATTTTGGCGAATTTTGGAGGGAAAGGGTTCCAAAGCTAGGTTAAAAAGGAAGGGGGATAAAGGGCAACCTTGACGAACGCCTCTGCCTAAATCAAAAAAGGAAGATATTAGGCCATTAGCGCAGACTGCAGCACGGGGGTTTGAATAAAGTAGAGAGATGAGAGAAATAAACTTTGGTCCAAAGCCAAACCATCTCAGGGCATAGAAAAGATATGGCCATTCAACTTTATCGAATGCCTTCTCCGCATCCAGAGCTATCGCCGCGAGAGAATGTTTGAGATGGAAAGATCTGGACAATACATTAAAAAAAAAGTCTTGTATTATCCGTAATAAGCCGGCCTTTAACGAAACCAGATTGTTCTTTGCCTAATAAATTTGGTAAAAAGGATTCCAATCGAAGAGCTAAAGCTTTAGAATTTTTTTTATAATCAATATTGACTAATGAGATAGGCCTATAATTTTTACAATATCTCAAATCTTTACCATCCTTAGGAATGAGACAAATATACGCCTCTAGAAAAGAGCCAGCAGCGCCTCCAGATGCGGAAAAGGATCGAATCAGAGAATGGAGTTTGGGAAGTAATAGTTTAGAAAAATGAAGAAAAAATTCAACTGTAAACCCATCTGGTCCTGGTGCTTTGTCTTTTTTAAGGTGTTGTAAGGCATCCAGAAGTTCTTTTAATGTAGGGTCTGCCTCTAAGGGTGAAAGATCAGGAAAACCCTGTACAGGCTTTTGAATATTGGAGAAAAATTGGGACAACAAAGAGTCTGTGGGTTGTGCTTCTGTAGTAGATAATGTTTTGTAGAAAGAGGAGAATGCAGTCACTATGTCCGGATCCTTGAACTTGAGGTTAGAATGGTCATCGTAAATGGATTCAATATTCAATTTATTTTGTTTGACCTTCAGGTAGTTGGCCAATAGTTTTCCTGCTCTATTTTGGCCTCCATAAAATTTTGAACTGGATTTCAATAAATACAATGAAGCATTGTCAATGGTCTCCTTATTGAACTGCAATTTAGCTTTTAAGAGATAATTTAAACAATCTTTCGAATTTGTGGAATAGTAGGATTGCTCCAGTCTCTTTATCTCATTAAAAGGTCATTAGAGCGTTTACGGGCTACCATACGTTTTTTGGCAACATATCCAATGATAAATTCTCTAGCTGATGCTTTAAAGGCATCCCATATAATCGAAAAAGACATAGCGTCGTTTTGATTAAACAAAAAATATTCATTAAAAAATGTGGTAAAGGATGAAATAAAGATAGGGTCTAAAAGGAGAGCATTATTAAAACGCCATCTCCGGGGTGCATTGATTTTTGGTATGTTGTCAAGACGAATTGAAATAGGGGCATGGTCTGACAATAAAATAGGTCCAATCTCAGCGTCAATAAGGGCCTGTGATACATTATGGGATATAAAGAAGTAATCAATTCTCGATTGTGTATGATGGACCGGGGAGTAAAAAGTATATTCTTTCTTAGTGGGGTGACACAATCTCCACGCGTCCAGGAGTTTATGCTGAGTAATAGTATCAATAAAAGATCTGTGTGATTTATTCGGTGTAAAGGTAATTTTAGAGTTCCGATCTAAGAAAGGGTCAAAGACCTGATTACAGTCGCCAGCAAATATCAAATTATCCTCAGAACATGTGGTGAGATCCTGGGACATTGAAGACCAGAAAGAGGAGTCACCACCAGTAGGGGCATAGACGATGAAGAAAGAGACTGGAGCACCTCCCAACAACAACTTTACATTTAGCCAACGGCCATCTTTATCTGAATCTTGTGAAAGGAATTTAAAGGGAAGGGTTTTACGGCAAAGCAACATGACACCATTACGTTTTCCATCCCCTTGGGAGAAGAAGACCTCCCTACCCAACCTCTCTTCATTTTTAATGATTCCACTTCTGTTAGATGAGTTTCTTGAAGACATATTATATCAGCATTCAACTTAGCTAAATGACTCAATACCCTCTGTCTCTTGATAGGCGAATTCAGTCCCCTAACATTCCAAGATATTATTTTTAGTGTCATTAAAACTTAAACAAAAGAAAAGAACAGAAGAAGAAACAAAAAAGGAGTAGGCAATAAACCAAGATATTACATGTAGTATGGGAATAACATTGCCAATACTTAATTCTGTTTATCACAAGATCTGAGAAGAAAAAGGTTGACAAATTTAATGACCAACAGCTTATCTGGGAGAGGAAACATTCCAAATAAACTAATGCTATAGACGATCCATTTAGGAAAAAATATAAAAGAGCAAATACAAATACATAATCCACAGAGTACAAAGAAGAAACAGCCTGATTTAGTAAGAAGATAATGATGACACTTAAAGAGAGAATAGAAAAATAGTCGAAAAGAAAGTTGAAATGAAAGAAAAAGAACCAATGAAAACAGGGTGACATACTTACACAGGGAAGGTATAGGGAGACGGGGAGGGTGAAACCACATGAAACACACGGCACATCCGGGTTTGACCACACGGAGGACTCGGAGGCAAACACGCCATGATAAGGAGATAACTGCAGGGGCGAAGAAGAAATACTTATTATAATTTCAAGTAGGAGTAATAAACAACGAAATACTGAAAAACAGTCATGCCAGCACCCAAACTCGTCCGGCTTTAACAACCATAAGAAATATAGGAGCATCATGTACTGAATATATATTACTTAAAACAGAAGATGCAGAGCATAGAACATTCTATAAAAGAACTTCAAAAACTCAGACAAAACGAGAGGAAGAAGGACCCGAAGCGTCCATAGCATCTGTTCTGGAGGAGTTGATAAAACTTCGCAGGCGCATCGGATCCTCGTAGGTGGTCGTCTTATTGTTATGTGTAACCTTGAAAAGGCAAGGATGGAAGAGACCATATCGGGCCCCCATTGATCGAAGCTCTGGTCTCATGTCAAGAAATGCCTTCCGTTTAATGGCTGTGGCTTTAGCATAGTCCTGTGCAAAGAACAGAGTTGAGCCTGACCAAGTTATTCGTGTGATGGATCTGGCTGCCGACAAAACCTTTAAAAGATCAGTGTATTCCAAAAAGTATAGGATGACTCCTCTTGGTTTCTGCGGAGAAGGCGCACCTAGAGAAAATCGACCCAATCTGTGTGCTCGTTGAATATTGAGCGTCGTATCTTCTGGCAGATGAAGTATCTTAGGCAAAAAGGACTTAAAGAAAGCAATAGGATCTGATCCTTCAATCCCTTCCCCCAGGCCATAAATGCGCAAGTTATTCCGCCTATTCCGGTTTTCCAAATCCTCTACCTGCCTTTGAAGCTGTGAAACCTGAGAGTTAAGCTGAGATACATTATCTTTGGTTTCGGTAAATGAGGCGATGTTAAGTTCAACTGTATTGAGTCTGGAGTCCAATTGTGACCAGTTGTCAGTGAGAACTTGTAACTTTGTATTCGTTTCTTCCATAAAGGGTCGAAGGGCCCTAATTTCTTCCAATAATAGTTCCATGGACACAGGCAAAGTTGATTTAGGGGGGGAAGGTGGATCCTTTTTTAGGCGTTTAGTGAAAGATTTTCCTGATGGTAAGTTAGTAGGATCCATCGTTGACTCAGGAGCCTGTGATAATGGTAGTAAAGAGTTCTCCAGTCTAGCGTATTCACTAAAAAATTTGGAATTTTTAATAAAAACACGTTTAGGTATTGCAAGAGTTGAACGGGGATTTTTTGTTTTGCCCATAAAGCATCAACCGAACACGCCTGTCAGGATACACAGTCAGGGGTTTTGGTGAATCAGTTAGAGCACTCGAGGAGGATAGTTGTGCGTTTAAGAAAATAAACGCCGTCGAACTGACCAAAGCGCTCACCAACTCCAATATAGTAAGTGTCTCAGCTCTGTAGTGTCGAGAATTGCATGAAGAAGAGAAAAGTGGTCAAGAAGGGGCCATGACTTGTTTAGTCTCTGACAGAACTAAATATCGATATGCCAGGTAGGGTAGCAGTGCATGTTTGCAATCAAAGGAAGTTTCATTTAATAATGTAAAAGGATGGTTACATCATCTCCAAGACATACCGCCTTAGACTACACTCTAAAAATAGAAGGCTCCTGAGGTATATGTGAAGAGAATTCAACTGAGCTCACAAAATGGCTGCCACAATCATTTCGTCTTACATTTCACCAAAGTGCGGCATTATTCTATCCTCTGAGTCAATAGTAATATTTTGGTGCCCTACGCTGCAGCAGATTAGTAAAGCGCTGTTAGGCAATACATTTTGAGGCTTTATGCAAGAAGCGCATTCCTGAGAGCGGGTATTGCTACAAAATGGCGGCCGCGAGTTTGCGTCTCCGCTCGAGAAACTCACGAAGGGATTAAGGCGATTCCAGTGCTGCAAAGAAGAACGTCTCCATGCTCCTTAGCCTCAGGAGGTCTTCACGTATCCTCGGTGAGCAGCAGGTCCGCCCCTAAAAGCTGGAGGACGCGATACCGCCGCGCCGCGCCGGAGAGCCTCACCGGGACGCCTCCATGTTTCTCGGGCGTCAAGCCACGCCCCCCACTTAGAGAGCTTTCTAATGTTGTCTAAGACCACTAAAATCACCATAAGGGTTGTCTGGATTATTGCAGTGTGCCCACTTACATAAGTGTGCACCATATACTAAGCCAGCTTCTCACACAGGCAAGTTTCACTTTACAGCAGGCTTCTCCATTGAGTAGTTCGCCAGCTGCTGGTTGCTCTCCAGCTGCCTGTAAGTAGCTCTCCTGTGTGCAGGCCAACCTACTAAATCAGAACCCTTTCCTTTTCTTGGTTGAATTAATGTATATATGCCAATATTGTGTATTCAAGACAAAAAAGTGTGCATTTTTAGCACTCATGACCTGACGTTTGGAGAAAAATGGCTGAATTTCCAAAATATATTTAAAGCTGATTTGTGAGTGATACATTATTTGGGGATATTTATTCATCATCATCATCAAGTTTTATTTCGGATTCAGAGATCCTTTAAAAAACATCAAAACCAGGTGCTGACAAACTCCAATAACAGATAAAAAAGAGACTTGACACACATCAATACACTGTAATTAAAACAGCATAATAGCCCACAGAATGATACTCGATAGCATTATACACGACAACAGGATGACCCATGGGGTTACCACTATATTGTGCAAAATCGCCAAGACATGAATCACATAAACTGTGTGCTATTACTATATAGAAAAAACCCTCTCAATGAGAGTCGCACATTAGAGGGAATGCAGCCTATATAAACATCACAGAAGCAGCAATAGTAATGCACGTGAATAGTTGTAAAGTGCTACTGAGTAATAAGCAATAAAGTGCAAGTGTGTACAATACAATTAAAAAACGCAGCTAAGTAACAATCACATTCCATGAGTAATCAGCCTTGGACTCTAAAGTTTTCTTATGTATAATCCATGCAGAGGGTAAAAATTTGGCGCTACTAATAAAAATCATTTCATTCATGTCGGATCTCAAAATTCTCAAAGCATACTCATACTGTATAATTCCTAGGAGACAACAGACCGGATTAATCTACTTTTTGCAAGGAATTGTGTAAGCATTTAAAAAAAGAGGAAATGGTGCAAAGTTTCAATCTTCAGATTGCATGACGACATAGAGTGTTGCCACAAAACGTCACTCCCCAGCAAATGCAGAAGCTGTTTATTGGCAAAATTCCATATCTGAATTTAGTATACAGTTGTTTGGCTAAGGGACACATGATTGTATCAAAAAATGGTTCAAATGACTGGACAACTTTATAATCTAAGAATCTATCCGTCAAGCGGTCTGGCTTACACTAGAAGACAATAGAGTTTGTCCGGGCTTCTAATGGCTGGCAAAAGCCTAGAGCTCCAACATTTCAATGTTTGTCTTTCATAGCAACAGCTGTGAACCAAGGTCTCACGAAGCCCGAGGGGATTTCAAACCCCTCGGGCTCCGCGAGGCTTTTGTTTTACTAATGAGAACATTCTGCCCTGATGGGGCGGAATGTTCTAATAGACCGCCGTAGCTGGGCTATACTGGCCATTAAAGGCCCGCTCACTTGTTAAAGGCTCTCGTCTTCGGCTCGGGCCTTTAACGCTGGAGCGAGCCTTTAATTAGGTGCTGTTCCTCCACTAAGGCCGAGGAGCGTTGCCCCACTAACTGCAAAAAGAAAATGATAATAACGCAACGTTAATGACATTACGTTATTATAACTTTCTTCTTCAGTAATGTGCCAGCCAAGTTGGGGCGGGGCGGGGCTAGGCTTGTTACAGCCTGGGAGAGGGATGAGGAGTGGTTCCTGCTGCACCTTAAGTATGCATGATGGTTTGGCCGGCCGTCTTGGGCTGGCCAAACCATCATGCACAGTTTGCATGTTCTCCACAGGCTATATTGTACAGCCTGGTTGGAGAACATGCACAGCCTCCCAGTCCCCTAGTGAGCGCCGAACCTCGGCGCTCAGACCAATCACAACGCTGCTGTAACGCAGCGCTGAGATTGGCTAGGGGAGTCTGGGAGCCTGAGTGCTTCCTGCTCCTGCGTCAGAGGAGAGGCGGCAGCTGGCGACCGGTGATGACAAGGTAAGTCTTTTTTTTCTAACCCCCTCCCGTCCCTGCCACCCCCTACCCCCCCCACCACCGTGCCCAACCAGCCACCACTGCCTTTAATGGCCAGTATAGCCCGCTACGGCGGCCTATAAGGCTATAAGAGAACCTGAAGGCTTTATTTTATCACAGATCTAGTGATAAGAGTAGCATCAACAGGAGATTCCCAAAGAACAGCAAGATTAAGCCTATATGTCATTTCCTTCACATACACTAAACAGGAGATTTTCCCAAAACCTTTTGAGCGCATAATATCTGCAAGAAAAAGTCTGTCTGGAGCTAGCTCATCATTGGGCCACAGTCTATGCTAATATTGTAAGGGTCTGAGTTTGCTTACTGATGCAATCGGGTATACACTCACTTCAAGTGACTGAGGTCGGCAAGGGGCGCTCTGTGGAAGATTTAACAGAGACCTAAAAAATGTGTTTTCTGCCACTGTGAGTTTCTTCTCCTTACCATGGCCCCATAGCTCTGAGCCATAGACAGTGGACTATTTGGCCTTAACACTATATATTTCAACTGCAGGAGAAAGGAGCCTGGTCTTAGTCTTCTTTACTAGCTGCAAAATGGCTCTGAATTCCTGCTGTAGTTTTAATGCACTCTTTTCGATTTGCATGGACCATGACAACTTATCAGTTAATCTAACTCCCAGATAGTCAAACTCTTGAACTTGCTTAAGCATTTCGGGGCTTATTTACAAGGCCCTTGCACCACTTTTGCGTCATTTTTAACATGGGAAAAGTGACGCAAAAGTGGCGCAAGGGGCTTGTAAATCTGCCCCTTCGTTCTGTGCCCTTATACCACACTTCCCATAATTATAAGGATTAAAAGACATAAATTCCATGACATAAGGGCCCCACCCCTTTTCTTTTAATATTCATAAATGATTTAGTGCAATGGTTGGAGTTTCTTGGAAATGATGCACCAATGGTTGGGGCTTTTAAAATGCCACCTTGACTGTTTGCGAACGACACACTTCATATCTCAAAAACTCCAGTTGGTTTACAAGGTTTAGTGGATCATTTCTTGACCTTTTGCACTGAGAGGATTTGAATTGAATATCAAAAAAATTAAAATGTATGTCTTTTAATCCTTATAAATGTGGAAAGTGAGGTATAAGGGCACAGAACGAAATGCTTGAGCAAGTTCAAGAGTTTGACTAGGTTGTAGCAGACCGGCTATCATGAGCAAGTATATTTCAGAAAGACTTATTATCTCCTGCTCTCACTGCATTTACCAGATCACCCCACACATCTGCCTCCCAGTTAGATCTACCTCTCTGCAGCACATCCTTGTAGTTCTGCCTGGCTTGTGCAATTTGCTCATGATTATTTCCTTTAATAGACGCATTAGAGTTGTCTTCGCGATTCTACACTGCCTATTAAGTCAAGGATGTTTCAATCTTACTTTACAAGAGCTTTTGTATTCCCTAGAGAAAAGTTCACCTAATTGGGCGAATAAATCATCGTGTACTTTAAGTAAAAAATGTGCTCCTTTTCCAACTGACTCTATAGTGGAGATTGTCTCGATTGATCCTGCTACCTTATTATAAATCTGAGTCATAATACTGGGCCTACTTGAGACAAAGGACCATTTTAGCACCTGCTTATTGTTTGAGAGGCATAGTCTCCCCCCGATACCCAGAATACTGTGCATTACTTTTTATTGACATAAAATCTTTCATTAGTAATTGTAGGGCATTATGATCGCTACCACTTCTATCCAGGATCTTCATTTCCACCATGTGCGGCCACAGTTGAAGAAATAGCATTATATAATCAATTTTACTGTATTGATTATACTACTTAAATGTATGGGCACCTACTATATATGAGGGGGATCTACCATTGCATGCTCTGAGGCCAAGATTCAATGTTAGCCCCAAAAGCTGACTAGCTAAAACAGTTCGCCTTTTTATTGGTATAAGATCTGGTTGAGGAATACCCTAAACAGCGTCTTCCTCCTCAGTAATGCCTAGGCCAGAATTATCAAGTAACTCAAAGTTAACATTAAAATCACCATTGATTATCACAGGCCCCCTCGGTGTTAAACAATCAATATATTGCTCAAGGCTGATAAGTCTACAAGACTCTTTGTTCTGACCACTGGGCCTATTGTACACATTAAAAATATAAGAATATTTGCCTTTTACTGAGGAGATCAACAGCTCAATCTAAGGCAAGCCTTTTAATGCTGCAATTAAAAGTGTTTTTTACCCATACTACAGGACCACCAGCAGGTCGCCCTTTCCCCTGGGAGATTGCTTCACAACAGAAGTTTGTAAACCCCGACCTATGGACTGGGTCTAAACACCAAGACTCTTGAAAAATACAAATATCAAAGGAGTCAACAAAATTCCCTCAGGCCGGGTCTGCATGTAAGGATTTTAATCCAGCAATGTTCCAAGAGAGAACTTTCCACTCATCATTGGGTACCATTGGAGATGAAAAAGAGCATTGTGTGAGATCATCCTCGTAAAACACTCTCCACTATTTTCAGTCTGGGGGAGAGTCTCCAGACAATTTGTGGGGATATTGGAGCCAATTTGGTGTGTATCCACTCTTTCCAGGGGAGGATTGTACTTTAGGCTAACATTAGTGGTTGTCAAACTTGATGACCGAACTTCCCAGGCAATTAACTTGTCAGCCATCTCCTGGGATTTCAAGATTGTCAAAGTTGCCACCAAGTACCTCATGATGGATAACCCTCACAGTATCTGAGCGAATTATTGAGAAGCATGTACGTACATTACAGAACCAGTGGATCACTTTGTTGGTCAAGAAGTCATTGCCTCTCTTGCCCCACTGGAAAGTCTAGGCATCTTATGCATATATACACGTCCACCCAGGCCATTTTCACAGACCTGCATAGCATTAGGGGAGGATTTCTTGAGGGTAAGCAAGGGATTAATACTTTGATTGATAGGGCCCTCATTAAAAGGAGTAAACTGGGATGCTGAAGCAGGTGGTTTGGAGTAGGAGCATCTAAACCTCCAAACAGGCAAGTGGGATCTTTCACACAAAGCATGCAGGATAGAGGTAAATCTAGGCATAGCCAACCTAGCACACTAAAGAGTAGCAGATGCACACCATGTTCATCAGTTTTTCTCCTTGCTTGTCAATTGATTCCTGTTTGCGTGCAGACTGGAGCCGTGCCAATCCTCAAGACACGTGTAAAAGTTCCAACAATTAAGGCAGCACAACTGTACTGCCTATCCAATCGCACAGCTTAAGAGAGATGCTTCAAAACATTTTTTGTGTTTCAAACACCATATTTATTGAATGTTATTCAAATTCCATCAGACTTTTTTCAAACTTTTTTATCTTTTACTTTGCTGTTCACAACAAGGCTGTTCAGAAACCCAATTTTTTCAAATGGAGCAGTTGTGCCCATCCAAGCCTCTTACTGCCCCACGTAGGCAACTCAATTCACAAAACAGTTCAAGATGTAACAAATCCCAATGCATTTCGGGCCCATTTGTTTAGCCCTTCGTCAGGGGTTACTGTTTAAATAAAAATGAAAATAAAACCACCATTAATCTTCTATTGCCGAACACTTCACTATTTTGTCAAACATGCATGTTGTAATAACCCCACTCTACACAAATAAGTGATAATGGTGGTTTTATTTTCATTTTTATTTAAACAGTTACCCCTGACGAAGGGCTAAACAAATGGGCCCGAAATGCATTGGGATTTGTTACATCTTGAACTGTTTTGTGAATTGAGTTGCCTACGTGGGGCAGTAAGAGGCTTGGATGGGCACAACTGCTCCATTTGAAAAAATTGGGTTTCTGAACAGCCTTGTTGTGAACAGCAAAGTAAAAGATAAAAAAGTTTGAAAAAAGTCTGATGGAACATTTAATAAATATGGTGTTTGAAACACAAAAAATGTTTTGAAGCATCTCTCTTAAGCTGTGCGATTGGATAGGCAGTACAGTTGTGCTGCCTTAATAGCCAACCTAGCCCCAGACTCAGAGTTTCCATTAGTTGTGGAAGGAACAAGGGTTGATACTTGATTCCCGCAGGCTAGATGGTTATTTCCCTCTGGAGGAATGGAACACCGCTCTGCAGTAGGAGCAGATTTTTCGTATTGCAGAGGGTTTTTGTAGTGAAAATTCAAAGGAGCCAGTTACTGTAAAAGAGGAGTGATTGACGAAACATGCATCGTTAATTTCCTCACTTGCTCCCTAAGTTTCAAGAGTTCAGACTTTTAGGGCATTCACCACCTTAAGCAAATCCCAATTCCAAGATTCTCCTTGTTTAGTACTATTGGGAATGGAAGGAGAGTAGTCATGGTTACTAGAAGTAGTCTGTCCCTGTTCCGCTGGGACAGAGTAACGATTCTCACATGGCACCAAGACTTCACAAGAAGTCAGGACAGGGACCGATTCGCAGGTTGTTTCAATCCGGAGTGGCTCTGTCAGAACACACCCATCAGTAATACCGGAGGAGTCATTAGCCTGAGGCCCTTAAAACTTACATGGATTGCTGATATATATATTTTTGTAAATATTTTTGCTACGGGTTTCCCTTTAGCTTTGCACTTAGTGGGTGAGTCAGAGGTAGATGGTATTGGCTTAAAAATAGACTCAACTTTATCAATTAATTCGTTAATTTCTTTCAGCGTGTTGGCAGCAGATGGCTGATTTTTTTTTTTACTTTTTCAAAAATGTATTTATTTACATTATTTTAGTGAAACGAATTGAGATTATTATACCCGTCTAAAATTGTGCAATTTTCACTTACTGTCATTTTTTTTTTAATAAATTCTTTTTATTAAACAGTAGAGAGTCAACATTTGTCAAATACAAATAGAAGGGATGTTATCAGTTTCAGATATACTTAGAAGGATAGTTACATCATGCACTTATAATGTGAGTCTTACAGCCAAGAACTTTATGGAGTCGCCGGATCTTCAAGAGAGAGGGTACAGGGTGGGACACAAATATTGCCACGAAATGCATTCCATTTGCCCCATATTAAAGACCACTTTTGGGGGCACCCACGTGCAACATATACAGTTTTTTCTCTGAGCATACACCAGTCCATGTTTTCTTTCCAGGTCGCGACTCTAGGCAATACCCCAGAACCCCACAATTGGGCTATATTTCGTTTGGCCACCATCAACCCGAGAGTAACCCATATTTTATCCTTCCTATTTAAATCAGTGGGCTCCCAAACATTCAGCAAGCATCTTTTGGCTTCAAATCCGATTTATACCCCTAGGACATCACCAATACAATCATGAACTCCCATCCAATAAGACTGGATATGAACACATTCCCACACAATATGCATGAATGTACCTATTAGGCCGCACTGTCTTCTGCACAATCCCTCGTCTGCTTTACCCATTCTGACAAGCTGAGGCCCTGTGATGTATATTCTGTGGAGGATCTTAAGTTGGACCAGCCGCATTCTGGAAGAGATTGCGACCTCCCGGGGAGAGGTCACCGCTTCCTGCCACTCCTCGTCATCTAACTTTAGCCCGTCCCTCTCCCAGTGTTCTCGGACCAATTTGAGGGGGTCCGGGGCGTTATTAATAAAAATTTTATAAGTAAGGGATATTGCTTTCGTTGGCAGGTAGCCATCGAGCAATCTGTCCTCCAATGGCGAGGATTCCGGGGGAGAGTCGCCCTTTGGCAGACATGACGTTAGAGTATGCCTGACCTGCAGGTATCGGAAGTGCTCCGAGTCGGCCAGTTCGTGTTCCTGTTTCAAATATGAAAACGTGACCACTTCACCCTTTTTCCACAGGTCGCCAATCTTTGTGATTCCGATCAGATCCCACTTGTCAAATCCCTTTGTGGTCCTAAGGGCACCCAGCTGTTCCAAGTCCCACAGAGGAGCAGCCAGCGTAAGTTTCCTATCCCACCCCATACTTCGATTGGCGGCATGCCATGTCTGTACCGAATGTTTGGTGGGTCCTGTGAGGGGAAAGTTCTGAGGCTTAGCGTATAGGGCCGAATTATAGGTACCACCGGGCAGTAGCCATTTATCCATCCTATAGCCTGGATCGTCCCAGCAAAGGTATGTACAGTGATTGATTGCGACCAGATGGGCCGCCCAGTAGTATTTTTTGACATCTGGGAGTGTGATCCTCCGTCATACCAACACAGAGTTAGTTTTTGCAAAGCTATACGGGGTCGGTCATCCCAAATCAACTCCCTCTGGAGTCCCTCAATCTCCCTGAAGTACCGTGCCGGGACCGGATCTGGGAAATTTTGGAGCACGTAAGGGAACGCGGTAGTGACATCATTTTGAACAGTGCAGCCCTACCCAATAAAGAAAGTGGGAGCGCCTTCCAGCTGGCCACATCGCGCTTAAGTCTCTGCAGGGGCGGGCGTAGGTTACGTTCGTAGCAAAGCCTGGAGTCGGATGTGATGTAAATACCCAGGTATTGGAAGCCCTCTCTTACTACTTGAATGGGACATCCCCGAGGCAGGGGGGGGTGGCTCTCCACTGAGGATATGCAATAAGGACTTACTCCAGTTAATTGTATACCCTGAATACTTCCCAAAATTTGTGAAGATGTTAAGCACCCTATGAAACGACGCATTTGGGGACGCAAGGTACAACAGGATATCATCCGCATAGAGAGATATGCGGTCTTCCCAAGTTTCAGACTACTTTAATCCACGAATTATTGGATCTCTGCGGATCCATGCCGCCAATGGCTCAAGGGTGAGGGCGAAGAGCAAGGGGGACAGCGGGCAGCCCTGGCGGGTACCGCGGCCCAGCTCGAACACCACCGACTGTTTGTTGTTAACCACCACTTTAGCTAGGGGTTCTGCATACAGGAGGAGTACCCAACCAATAAAGTTGGGTCCAAAACCCATCTTAGCCAGGACCGCAAACAGGTATGGCCACTCTATGGTATCAAATGTCATCGTAGCATCCAACGATACCACCACCGCGGCCTCTCGAATCATACCCTGTCGGCCCAACACCCCATGCAATCTCCTAAGGTTTAATGCTGTGTTTCGGTGAGGCATAAAACCTGATTGATCCGGATGCACCAAGGTGCTGATTACTTGGACCAGGTGACTCGCCAGAAGTTTTGCTAGTATTTTAGGCTCAGCGTTTAATAAGGAAATCGGCCTAAACGATGCACACTTATGTCTGGGTTTGTCCGCTTTATGTATAGTAACCAGTGTAGCCACTCTTTGGTCGTATGGTAGTAGTCCCTGCTCTCGGCTCTCCGCAAGCATGGCCCGCAGGTGTGGGGCTATTGTATCTGGTTTCAACTTGTATAACTCGATCGGTAGACTGTTAGGGCCAAGGGCCTTGCCCGACTGTAGGTTTCTTACAGCCAGGGCAATTTCATCGTTAGTGAACTCAATGTCCAATCCATCTTTCTCTTCTGTGGTTAGCTTGGGGAGCTGAATATCCGATAGGAAGGCCAGGGAATCCTCCTCCGATAGGGTGGAGTCTGTCTGGTATATGGAGCAATAATGCTCAGCAAATGTATTGGCTATTTCTTGTGGGTCCGTTATTATCCCCCCCAGCTCATCTACTAATTCTGGTACCAGCCTACTAGCCATATCTTTCTTATCTAACCAAGCTAGCAGCTTACCGGCTTTGTCTCCCAAATCGTACAGTTTTCCGTCCTTGTCTCTGCCTAACATCTTGGCCATGTCAGTGGTTATAGATTTATATTCATCTCTTTTGAGTTTCAGAGCATGGGACCTCTCTGGCGTCCCCGTTCCCTCTTCCTCCCCCAGATGGCTGATTTGATGATTTCTTTGAGAGCGACATCCGCTGTGGAATCTTTTGAGCCTTCCTTTTCTCCATTGTAGTGTGAGAGTAGCAGCAAGAGCATTTAGCTTAGTTTAACCTGTGGAAGCAGGGTAGATGTTACATGTGAAGAGACGTAGAATACAAAATGACCCAAAGGCCAGAATACACTACTGCTGATACAGCACATACCTTAAAAGGACAGCAACTGGCCAAGAGGGCTGGCCCAGCCCAGTCTCTTCCAGGCAATGATGGGCGAAGACAGGTCCACTCTTGGCTCAGTCTTCGCCCATGCATGTCCCGCGCTGCAGGAGGGGGGTTTGCATTATAAACACTCTTGTTGCCCCTCCTCCTTAGGGCAGGTCAAGGCAGAGCAGTCTGGACCATGGAGTCCCCCACTGACAATGACCGGCTTCCAGCGTGTCCTGCACTGCGGGAGGTGAGTTTGTGCTGTAAGCGCTCCTGTGGCCCCTCCTCCTTAGGGCAGGTCAAGGCAACGCAGACTGGACCATGGAGTCCCTCACTGACAATGACCAGCTTCCGGTGTGTCCTGCGCTGTGGGAGGTGAGTTTGTGCTGTAAGCGCACCTGTGGCCCCTCCTCCTTAGGGCAGGTCAAGGCAACGCAGACTGGACCATGGAGTCCCCCACTGACAATGACCGGCTTCCATTGTGTCCTGCGCTGTGGGAGGTGAGTTTGTGCTGTAAGCGCTCCTGTGGCCCCTCCTCCTTAGGGCAGGTCAAGGCAACGCAGACTGGACCATGGAGTCCCCCACTGACAATGACCGGCTTGTAGTGCGTCATCTTATACTTCTTACCCGTGTAGAGGCATTCCAAATCGACAAAGCCTTTTTACATTACTACTGGCCACCCTTTCTAATGCACTGGGGTGATCACTGCTTGTAATTGTACATACAGTGACCACTAATGTAAACTTGTCTGATGCGATCATTATTACAACACTAAAAATATTAGTAACTTATAATAATTTTCATTGAACACAAGAAGCTCTTACTACACACAAGGTTAGAGACCCCCGCTTTAGAAGCATCACAGAATGAGAACCCTCGTGCTCTTTTGCCCCCAAGAGGGCCTCCCAGCTTTAGCAAAGAAACTTGTACTGGCTTCAGTGGGCGCAGTTACACCCTCAGCTGCCCAGTTGAAAGTGATGGTTGAGCTCATGCTGAATGTTGTGTTGAAGACAAAAGGAAGTCAGACAGCCCCTGCCACACACTATGATTGGGAATATTGCTTTAACTTCAAAAGATTCTTCTCTCATGGACTCTATCATCAAAGAGTGGAAACCTCTTAAAAAACGTTCCTTTGCCTCCTTGTTTTTTTTGTTAGGACTGGGCACATCAGGAAGATTTTCAAAGTCTCTGGGAGAAGACTGGATCGAAGCATGATTCCCTGTGGCAGGGGTGTAACACATGCCCCTGCAGAAACTGCGGCACATGGGGGGGCCCCCAACCCTTCAGGGGTCTCCAAACTCTTCAGAGGGAGCCCATTTAACCCAAGGCCAATGAATATCTGTGAGATATGGGAGACTGAGTGGCTCTTGTTCGCATTGCGCAACGGCTCCACCATTTTACAGTACCTCACTGTCCTGTGGCCGTACAACGAAGTAGAAAATGATCCACCTGTAACGGAGTATCTTATTTGGTAAGTTGAGGTCAGGTGTACGAGCATCCGCATGTACCATTGCAGCCCTTAGATGCCACGTCTGTTTACATTTCCTCAAAGGGTATGCAGGCCTACAAAAGTCCTCGACTTGCCTTCTATTTTCAAGAGTCAAACTCTTCAGTTTTCAACTAGGGAAATGGCAAAGCAGGAAGCAGATGATAGGAAGCCGGCCTTCCTGATGCAGTTAAAGATTCCAGTGAATCTGGGATCAACCCACAAGCCAATAAGCATCCATGGGCAGTGCATGATCACAGAGTATGGCCTCCCACGGTGGATTTCCATCTCAAGATTCCTGATTTGTTCACTCCATAGGTTCCTCTTGCCCTGCCATTGACCAGGCAGGTTGGGGTGCAAGTTCGGTGGCACATTGAAAGAGCATGTTTCAGACCAGTAGGCCAGATAGGCTGTGAAGCACGGCTAGGTGGTAGCATTTTCATAGATAACTCAGTCTTCCTTCCCAAGGACCCCTGAGAAGGATCATTCTTTTCTCCATGTCATCAAAACATACTAGAGAAAGCAACTCTTTCAGTAGCTAATTTGAGCAATACATACATTTCATCAAGACAAAATTAAGGCAGCATATAATTTGGAATACGTTCCGATCTGAAAACAGACATCTATTGGCTATATTTCAAACAAGTGCCTGTGAGTGAACGACTGAGTTTCTAAAAACAAAAACCTCGACCATTGTAGATGAGAACTTTTGTAGCTTCCCTATTTACATGCCACAAAATCTCGGCTTTTCTTGTTCCTTAAATTTAAACTTTTCCTCCTCCTCCTCAAGAGCTTGCCACCAGTCGCGGCTCCTCCGCTAAGGCGGAGGAGCGTCGCCCCACTGCTTTTTTGCTTTGACACAAAGGGAAAATAAAATGATAATAACTCGCGTTACCATTTTATTTTCTCCTACTTCCACCCGCTTTGCATTAGGGGGCGGGGCAGGGGAGGAGTAGTAGCACCCTCCTAAAGTGCGCAGTGACTGCTTGGCCGGCCCTCTCGGGCCGCCCAAAACAGTCTTGCACACTTCACATGTTCTCCATGCAGGCTGCATTACAGCCTACATGGAGAACATGCCCAGGCCCCCAGTCAGAGTCTGAGCGTCGAAACACGGCGCTTAGACCAATCACAACGCTGCTGAAGCAGCATTGTGAGTGGCTGACTGGGAGCCTGGGTGTGTTCTGGTAAGGCCGAGCGAGGGTGGACTATGAAGGCGAGGAAGCGTCGAGAAGGTAAATTTTATTTTATTTTTTGTATTCCCGCTTCCCTTGCATCCTTCCCCCCTCCCGACCTCGCCCCCCCTATCTCCCGCGTCCTCCCCCCCTCCCGCCGCCCTACCTCCGATCAGTGCCGACTGCCTCTGCTTGCCACTCGTAGACTGACTTGTAGGCTTACCAATCTGTACCTAATCTAATGTCTTCGTGTATTCCAATTGAAAAACGAATCTTGTATTTTTTTCATTCTGCTTACAGCTTCTTTTAGTAGAAAGCTGAATAATTTCCAAGAGCGAGTACATTATGTGCATTTTTTTTTTTTGTTTAAATTTCTTTATTGATTTAAGAAGAAAAGGAACACTAACGAGCCAGTGTGCTCCACAGTCATCGGGATGCAACCCGGCATTCGTATTGCTGAGTTCGGCTGTCATAAACAATTTGAACGAAGGAAGAAACAACCCCCCACCCACCCTCCCTCCTCCTCCCTGAAAATGGATACTCCTATATACAAAAGGAACGGACAATAGTCTGGAAAGGGACCTCCCAAAGCCTACTATGTGGTAGACATGCTAGGGGGCTATCTGCGTAGGATGGTCTGCAAGTCTCAAAAGTCTTAGATATTTGGGGCAGGTAAGCTCCGTAAATTCTGAAGTCAATAGCGTGAGGAAGGGCGCCCATAAGTCGTGAAAGGAGGCCCCTGGGTTAGCCAAGGAGAGGGAAATCTTTTCCATCCCCAGGATGGCCCACAAACGATGGAGCCACCCCAGTCGGGTTGGGACCATCGTGGTGCCCCAATGTGTCAGGACATTTTGGACTGCCGCCCCTAAGGCCAATGCCATCTGTCTACCTCTCCTGGAGGTAAGAGGAAAGGTGAGGGCATTAGGAAGGCCCAAAAGAACATAGGCTGGGAATCTGGGGATCTGAGTATCGAAGTGGGAGTCTACGTCGTCCAGGACCTGCTGCCAATATGTACCCAGGAGAGGGCACTCCCATAGCAAGTGGGTAAGGGTGCCCTACGCGCCGCAAGCCCGCCAGCAGTGTGGGCTGCATGAGGGATTGCCCCTATGAAGCCGCACGGGGGTTAAAACCAATAGGTGGCCACTTTAGTGGCAGTCTCGATAGAGGTCACGTTGCGTGCAGTGGGTCGGGCTCTGTAATAAATATCCCTCCATTCCTTCTGTGTGAGTGCCCTACCCAACTCCCCCTCCCAGCGTAATTGTCCGGGGGACTTCCCATCGTCTGAGGTGCGTCGGGTAAATTTATATAGGTCCGAAGTCAGTCGTGCATCGCTATGCCTTGTCAGCAGCCACTTCTCAAAAGGAGTGAGAAGCCTCTCTGCACCTTCTCGCACCCCTTTTTGGAGAACCCAGTGTCGAATTTGTAAGTGTAACACTTGTCCTATGCACACGCTGATGTCATTGACATTAGTGTCTGATTATACATCTCATATCTTTTATCACATTCATGTAATAAGTTAACACATTGAGATCAATTATTCTTAAATGTTTGTCCAATAATAAGTCGTTGTGTGTTCTGATGTTCTTTTATTTCATACGAAATTGCCCAGCCAACACGTGTTTCGTCGTGGGAAGTATCCCAAACGACTTCTTCAGGGCTGACAACAAAGTGGACGAGTTTGTCCCGTTCACCCCACCGGTTCTACTTCCTTCCCGGCTGTGTAAAGTAATTCCTTAATTTAAAATCGATCTGGTGTTATCCCAAGTTAAGCGGTGGGTCACCGAACACACGCAGGAAGCGGCAGAATGATGAGAAGCGTACTCGCTTAGATACTCACCCGTGGCAGTGATTATTCACAACCGAAGTGTATTGGGACACTACGGACTCGGCCAATGATCTCCAACTTTGAACTAACGATAGACACACCGCTTAACTTGGGATAACACCAGATCGATTTTAAATTAAGGAATTACTTTACACAGCCGGGACGGAAGTAGAACCGGTGGGGAGAACGGGACAAACTCGTCCACTTTGTTGTCAGCCCTGAAGAAGTCGTTTGGGATACTTCCCACGACGAAACACGTGTTGGCTGGGCAATTTCGTATGAAATAAAAGAACATCAGAACACACAACGACTTATTATTGGACAAACATTTAAGAATAATTGATCTCAATGTGTTAACTTTATTACATGAATGTGATAAAAGATATGAGATGTATAATCAGACACTAATGTCAATGACATCAGCGTGTGCATAGGACAAGTGTTACAGTTGAATGGTGGACCGTATAGACGGTCCAGTGGGAGGGTTCAGGGTGTGTATTTCCCTCACCTCTTGCACCGCATAAAGAGTGAATAAATAATTACGCATACTCAGGAGGCGCCAATACCACACTCACGCAAAACCACCCCACCTTTGTTTCTACTCGAATTTGTAAGTATCGGTACCGTTCCGTCTCGGGGATGCCATGGTCAGTACGGAGGGCAGACAAAGGACGCAGCCCCGAGAGATCAAAGAAGTGGCCTATGGAACGGCAGCCCTCCGCCGCCCAATGATGGAAGTCCCGGGGTCCAATCCTGGGGTAAAGTCAGGGTTCTGTGCTATAGGCGTGATCGGGGATGGGAACGTCGTGAGCCCCCTGGACGTCGCAGTCTTGTCCCATGCTAATAATGTAGGGCGGGTCACCTCTGAAAGGTATAGGTTACGAGGGCGCCCTGCGCGTGATAGAAAAGGTACCCCCCATAAAGGCTGGCCTGCCAGGTACCTATCCATAAACAGCCAATGTTTTTCGGATTCTGGCCCGGGACCACTCCACTAGCGCCTTCATTTGTGCCGCTCGCCAGTAAGCTAAAAGGTCAGGAATACCCAGCCCTCCCTCCATTGGATCCCTATAGGCAAGCTCCCGACTCAGCCGAGCCCTCTGGTCTCTCCAGATGAAGCGCTCAATATCACGTTGCAATGCGTGTACGACACCAATTGGTGGTGTCAAAGAGAGTGTGTGAAACAAATAGAGAATCCGGGGCAATATCACCATTTTCACCGCTGCAATACGGCCTAACCATGAAAGAGAGTGTGGTCTCCAGTTTCGGAGGGAGGCGCGGATTTGTTTCAGGATTGCTGTGTAATTCGTCATTCTGGTGGCTGCGATAGTAGCGGATACTTGCAATCCCAGGTAGGGAATGAAGTCGCGGGCCCATTGGATCGGATATGTGCGCTGCAGGAGCTCCAGAGTGCCGGGGTTCAAAGACAAAGCGAGTGCTTGTGACTTGTGCACGTTAATCTTGAAGCCCGAGGCAAGTGCAAACTGATCTAGTTCATCCAGGAAAGCTGGGAGTGAATCTCTGGGGTGCTCCAACGTTGCCACCACATCGTCTGCATATAAGCAGAGCTTATGCTCAGAGTTTCCGAATCGCGCTCCTTTAATATCGGGGTCATCCCGGATTCGTTGGGCCAACGGCTCCATGTAGAGAGCGAACAAGAGCGGCGATAACGGGCACCCCTGTCTGGTCCCTCTACAGATAGGAAAGGCCGAAGAGGCCACCCCGTTTACCCGGACTGTAGCTGTAGGAGATGTGTAGCTCCCAAAGATCCAATCTATAAAGCGATCCGGTAGTCCGAAGTGGATCAAAGTTGCCCGGAGATACGGCCAGTGAACCCTGTCGAACGCCTTTTCTGCGTCAACAGAGAGAATCAAGCGCTCTGCAGGGAAGCGTTCGGACCGATCTATTAGATGGAGGAGCCATTTGGTATTGTCGGAGCACTGTCGCCCGGGGACGAACCCGGACTGATCGGGGTCGATCAGCCCGGGTAGATGCCAAGAGAGTCTGGCCACTAGAATACCTGTGAAGATCTTCAAGTCCACATTTAGAAGGGATATAGGGCGGTAAGAACCACAAAGGTGCTTGTCTTTGCCGGGTTTAGGAATTACCGTTATTAGAGCTTCCAGCATAGATGGTGGAAAGGAGGAAGTCGGGGTTGAGCCAAGCGAATTAAAAACGCGTACCAGGAGTGGGGCTAGTAGCGCACAAAACTTCTTATAAAAAATAGAGGAGAACCCGTCTGGGCCTGGTGACTTATTACGTTTCAGACGAGAGATTGCCGAAATTACCTCCTCCAACCGAATGGGGGCCTCCAATTCTGCCGCTTGGCTTGGTGATAATTTAGCCGTGGCCACTTCCCATAAATAAGAAGTTGGCTCGTTCTGAGGTAAGGATTGGGCCGCATATAAAGTCTCATAGAATTGCCTAAAAGCCTCTACGACCTCGGGGTCGTCCCTACAGGTCCCCCCCTGCGGGTCCCGTAACTCGGTCACCTTAGAGGCTTGACGTTGCGCCCGGAGCCGATTGGCAAGGAGGCGCCCACAGCGATCTCCCCCCACATAAAAAGCATGTTTCAGGCGGAGGGCTGCGTATTCTGCCCGATCAACATCTAACCCTGCTAGTTGCGCTCTAGCCGCTTTGAGGAGTTTAAAAACCCTGGGCGCCCCAGTCCTCTGATGTATGCGCTCTAATTCAGCTACTTCCCCGGTCAATAGCTCTCTCTTCTCTCGCCTATCCTTATTGACGGCCGCTGCTATGCCAATAAATTACCCCCGCACCACTGCCTTCATGGCCTCCCAAAGGGTTGTCATAGGGATGGTAGGAGAGTCATTAAGATCCAAGTAATCCATCATGCATCGCTGGATTTGTTGTACCACTGAGGGGCGTTGTAGCATGGTCTCGCGCAGGCGCCAAAAGCGGCGAGTAGGGTGTCGGTAATGTAGCGATAGGGATATTTTTATCGCCGAGTGGTCGGATAAGGGGCAAGGAAAGATCTCCACGTCTCGCGTTTGTCGCGTCAGGGAGTCAGAGGTGAGGACATAGTCAATTCTAGCATAAGGCTTGTGTGGGTGTGAGTAGAAGGTGTATGTCCGAGCACTGGGGTTACGGAGTCTCCAGATATCGGTAAGTCCGGCCTCTGTTAGTAGCCGTTTCCCCTCGTTGGAAAGGGCCCCTGACTGTCCCCATCTCTGTCCCGAGCGATCCATGTCACTATCAAATGCTAAGTTAAAATCCCCCCCCAGGAGCAATGTTCTATCCGGGAGGCCCGTGAGTTCATGTATGGTATCTTTAATAAAGCCCTCTTGTCCACCGTTGGGGACGTACACCGAAGCAATTGTGAACGTGTGTGCTGCTAAAGTAAAAGTGTGCGCTAGGAGTCTCCCTCTGATCTCGGCCTGTTTACCGCCCACTTGGCCGGGGAACCGAGCGGAGACCAGGAGCGCTACTCCTGCTGTCTTGGAAGTGGCCGAAGAAAACATCTGATGAGGGAAAATTCTAGACCTCAGTCTGTGCGTGTCTTTGGACAACAGGTGTGTTTCCTGAAGAAGACAGATATGGGCGTCCGACTGTTCAAGATAGGACAGGATAGCTCGTCGTTTCGTAGGGCTATTTAGCCCCTTAACATTAAGGGAGACAATGTTAATGGTGGAAGACATGGGGAGAAGTCCCTACATGAGCTATATATGGGTGCCCCAGATCTAGCAAAGGTGAAAAGAAGAAAAGGAGTTGGAATAAAAAGTGGCATTCCGCCATCAAAATGCGGAGGAGGAGGAGAAAGCCCCAAAACCCACAACAAAAACAAATAAAAGGAACCATTTACGTAGAGAGTCCACGAATGTCCGGGCCTCCGCCCAGTGGTGAGGCGTGAGATGGATAGTAAGGACTCCCGTCACCCCCTCCCTGCACCAGGCCCCGCCTGAAAAGCATAGTAGAGCCCAACCATAGCGAAGGTCAAAGCGCCTCAGTCGGTGCATATCAGTCTGCAGCATTCGAATCCTCCGACAAAGATTGAAGGATCGCAGAGCGTTCTTTGGCCATAGTGTCTGGATCCGGGCGTAGACCCTGCAGCGAGCCCCCAACTCGCTGCCATTATGCAGGATCATCTCTGCGTCCAGAGGGTGCAGGTTGCTCAGGTGTTGCGTGGTCATGTTCTGGCAGACGAAGAAGCAGCGCGGCCTCCTCAAATGAGCGAAGTTGACGCAGCTTGCCCTCCCATTTAAAGATGAGTCGAAACGGGTGCCCCCAGGAATATGCCACATCCTTGGAGCGCAGGAAGGCTGTGATGGGTCGGAATTCTCTGCGTTTCTGTAATGTGGAAATTGCTAGGTCTTGAAAGGGAAGGGGCCTGCAGGAGCGGAATTCGATAGGGTGCTTGGCCCATGCCTCCCTTAGAATGCGTTCTTTAAGTTTAAAGTCATGAACGCATGTTAAGATGTCAAGTCTGATCTCCATGTCTGGGGGGCTACCCAGGATATGACGGAACATGTCTATGACGAAGGACTCAATGTCCTGCTCCTCCGCTCCCTGAGGCACAGCCCGGATTCTTATGTTGTTGCGGCGGGATCGGTTCTCAAGGTCCTCCGCGTGCGTCTGGAGATCTATGTGTTGGTCCCGAAGGCGGAGGACCTCTTGTTGAAGCTGGGACACCTCATCGTCGCGGACGGTTGTCTGGTTCTCCAGTTCATCCACTCGCTCCCCCACCGAGTCGATGTCCTTTCGCATCTCTCGCAGCTCTGCGGTGAGGTCCCTCTTCATGTTATGGAACTCCTTCGTAAGGCCAGCAAAAAAGGGACTCCAGGACGCTGCGTGTGACCTGTCCCTCCATATCATCCGACCCACGTCTGGCTGTCGCGTCGCTCTGCTGTGGCGTTGCCTCTGCGCCTCCAGCCCCAGACTTGATAAGCAGGTCTCTGACAGACCTGTCCTTTCGGGATTTATTAGTGGCCATCTGGAGTGTGTTGCTTTCCCGGTTAATGGGGAGGGGGAGCTCTATGCGTAAGGTGATAGCGCCCGCCGAGCAAGAGGTCTTCTGTCACCGGGGCCCCGATGGCTGGGGGCGGCTCAGGGAGGGGGGCTCACAAGCTGCGACCTGAGCCACTCACCAGGTAAGTATCCCCACCGGTCAGGTCCAGTACGGCGCCAGTGGCCCACCGCAAGTCTGGTTGTTCCGTGCGTTGGGGAGGCCGGTATCGGCGCCCCCCCCCCGCTCGTGCTGCTAGGCCGCCGATTCCGGGCCGGCCCCTCCAAATTCGGTCCACCACCACCGCAACACCCAGATGGAGAAGGGCGAGGCCACCCGGTGAGAGACCGTGGGCTGAAGGGCAGACGTGTGGACGGAGTTGACTTGCTGTAGTCCCACAGTCCGTTTTCCAGGTCAGAAGTGTGGACAGAAGAACTCAGTGTGCGCGACTGGGGGAGGGGAGCGCCACAGGCCGGCACTCCGGCAGCCTTCCCGCTCCGCGGTGGAGCCCGTCCCGCGCGGGTGCAGGGTTTGGGACCACGCCGCTGCTGTGGTGTCAGATCAGGCACTCTTAGTCACTTGAGTCCCTTCAGGTCCTGCAGCGCTGAGGCCTCGCCTGGCAGGAAGACCGTCCCCAGGGATCAGCTCCAGGCCTCCGCTCTCAACTGTGCCAGGTCACCAGGTAGGCCGCCGGGTCCCGCTCTACTCCGACACCGGCCGCCAGGCAGGCCGCAAGTCCCACGCTGTTCTGAGGTGCCAGCCAACGATGTCCGGGCCCTGGGCGCCGAACCCAGCCGCAGGTCAGGAATGCCACCAGTCAGTGACCGCGCAGGAGCGGGCAGCCCAGCCAGGCCGCCGTCGCCGGCCCCCGGCCCGCACCGCAGGCAGGCTCACCTCAGTAGATGGAGGGTGTAGCTCCAGCGGTCTCCAGACCAACGCCGCCGGCTCGCCACCCGCCCGCCCTCACACAGCTACACTCAGGCTGTCCGGCGGGGAGCCCGCCACGATTCTCCGCACTCCGTCCCTTCGCAGCACACAGCGGGAGCCCGACAGCAAGTCCCTGGCTCCGCGCTCCTGCGAGCTCCCGCGTCGGCCCGGAAAGTCTGCGGGCGCGCCCGGCTCTGCTCTCCGCGGTCTTCGGGCCAGGCGGTCAGGGTCTCGCCACTCTAAAAGCAGGACAGGACGCCCGGGTGTATGTGGGACCAAGGTAAGGTCCAAATCTGCGTTTAGGGCAATTCTGTAAGCAGCTATGCAAGCAGGGCCCGGGCCTCAGGACGGAGCGACGAGCGGGCGGCGGACGAGCAGGCACGTCCTACTCGGCCGCCATCTTGGCCACGCCTCATTATGTGCATTTTTAATACATGATTGTGTTACTTTTTTTTTTCCAAACAAACTTTATTGATTTTCATTAAACATTTGGGAGGATTATCCATGCAATGGATTCAAGCGTTAATGAGGTATGTCATATTTCCAGCATTGTGATACATTCCATAACTTTTACTAGCGTCTACACCACGATCATCATTTGTCCCGCACTTGCTCATTACCAATCCTCCATTTTGCAATCTATACATGGTTAGCGTAACTGTTAATAAATCAACCCCTACTGTCCCCCCCCTCCCATTCTCGTTCTGGCCAGTTCTGTTGCTTATATGTGTATTCGTGGGTCCTGTTGAAATATTCAATGTTCTAAACCTTTTAGTGATTGTGGCGGTCACTCCCATCTGTTATTGACTGTATGTCTGTGCGTTACAACTGTGTTTTAAACTACTATGTGTTCGGGGTGTTAGCTATGGTGTCTAAATCTACACCTTTGAGGGCCTCTAGCATAATATCCCATTCCATGAATATCGGGTTTTTCCGTAATCCCTTGGCTTCCTCCCGGCGCAGTGCAGCGCTCTGAGCCCCGCCCCATCTGATCATTTCACTTTGCCAGGCGTGTTCAGTAGGAGGTTTCGTTGACTTCCAACGCATAGTTATGGAGCGTTTGGCTAGGATTAGGGCAAGGTCCATAAATCTGAGTTGTACTTTCTGTTTGTTCAAGCGTTTACGTAGCCCTAAGAGGCACTCTTCTAATGTGTCCCCCACCTGTATCTGTGTGACTGTCAATATGCGGAGCCAGATGGATTCCTAAAACCTTCTCAAGCGAGGGCATGCCCATAGCATATGAGTTATGTCAGCTGTGTCTAAGTGGCAACGAGGGCAGTGGTGTTGTGCAGTCGGGAACATCAGCTGCAATCGCCGTGGTGTGAGATAGGCTCTGTGGAGAACCATACTTTGTATAAATTTAAACTTTGCATTTCGAGTCACTTTTTTGGGGTACTCTAGGATTCCAGTCCATTCCTTGTCTGAGAGTTCCCGACCGATATCTTCCACCCACTTGGCTAGCAAGTCTGTTAGCTCTACCGCAGCGTGTGCCCATATTCCTACATATACCCATTTGATAAGATATCGCCCCCTCCCCATATAGTATAAGGCCTTGACCAGTTCGTGAGTTGGGGGTTCGTTTCTCTGGGGGGCCCAGTGCTTCTTGACGTATTGTAATAGTGCTGCATGTATTAGGTACAAGTGATCTGGCACTCCTGTTTCGCGTACAAAGTTCTTGTGGTCCATTAAAAGTCCATTGATGATTGTGTTACTTAGGGGAGGAAGGGTCTCATATTTTCAATTTGATTTATTGGTGCATTTTGAGTGTTGTTTCCAGGTGTTCAGTGTAGTTAAGTGTGACATTTCAGTGCATGATTACGGCCGTTATATTGGGGCAGGGGACTTGTGTTGAAGGAAGATGCACCTTCAAAACAGCTTGTATCACCCACAAAGCCCTTCATGCAAAAAACCCAAATACCTAGAATCCAAACTATCTAGGCACTAAGAAGCTCCAACTCACTTCTTCTATACCTCCCACTCTAAAGAAGAAATCTTCCCAGGCGCGCTCTTTCTCAGGAAATGCTCCTAGGATTTGACACTCGCTCCCTAAGGATCTCCGCTGCCACCCCTCCTTTTTGTGCATTAAATGGGACCTCAAAGCCCTACTGTTCAACAACTACCTCAACACGAGCACAAGCTGATCCACATTCCCAAAGACCCTCATTGACTCGACCCACCGTTGCAGTCGCCTGAGGCGTTCTGTCTCTAATCTGTCTCCAACGCCATTACCTTAATGCTGTATTGTTATATACTTTTTGTGACTATTTAACACTCCCTCAATTCTGTATTTGCTACACTTTCTTTGCTTTATCTGACTGTTCTGTCCCATATGAATCCCCACATGTACTTCAAGTAAACTTACTCAGATAAGATATAAAGTGCTCTGATACCTTCGGGTCTAGCCAAAGCTATATAAAACTAAAAAAAAAATAATAATAATTTGGGCTCTAACGTACAAGTGTTTAGTGGGGCAGGTCTGGAGCTCAGACTATTGATTGGGACATTTCAGTGTGCTCAATATATATGTGACCAGTGGCGGCTCCTCTGCCAAGGCGGAGGAGTGTCGCCCCACTGCTTTTCTGCAGTGGGAATAAAGGAAAAATAAAATGATAATAACACGTTATTATCATTTTATTTTTTCCTGCTGCACAGCTTTACGGGGCTGGGCGGGGCTGCTCTGCTCTCAGAGCAGAGGGAGGAGTGGTGGGCACTATGTAAGTGCGCATGAATGTTTGGCCGGCCGTCTCAGGCCGGCCAAACCGTCATGTGCACTTTGCATGTTCTCCGCCCAGGTTGCATTACAGCCTGAGTGGAGAACATGCCCAGGCTCCCAGTCCTTGTCTGAGCGCCGAACCACGGCGCTCAGGCCAATCACAACGCTGCATTGCAGTGTTGTGATTGGCTTAGGGGAGCCTGGATGCTTCCTGTTCCGACCGGGAGAGACAACGACGAAGGAGAGACGCGGCAAGTAGGTAAGTTCTTTTTTTTTTTTACACCGCCCCCCCGCCCCGCCACCCCTGATCCGTGCCGGCCACCACTGTATGTGACATCTCAGTACCATACGCAGGATACGTTAGTAGACACATTATTGCAACTGCGAGTATGACAAAGCAGTCATGTCCATGTAACTGGATATTTTTCATGGATGCCTCGTTTGTAGGTCTCGCATATCTATATGCCTCTTGTGGAGCCTTTTATTACCATACAGGGGACTTAGAGGCCGCCATTGCATTTATAGGCTCCATTGTCACTCATTTGCTTGCTTCTTATTCCTCATCTTCCATAATCTTCCTTTCCCTTTGTGTGTTTGTCCCATTACTGTGCCCTTCCACTGCTTGCTTTTTTAGGCACTCCTTTCTTTTTTATTTATGTTTTAGTACTCTAGAAGAGTGCTTGTGTTTTTCAGATGTCTCCTTTGTGTACTTCTCCCTCCTCTGTGTTCCTCCACCAGTCCCTCCTACACACCCTCCATCTATTGTCCATTTGCTTCCACGACATCCTCCTACCCAGCCTCCGTTGTCCATGTGCTTGTCCATGTACTTGCCCCAGCACCTCCCATCCGCCCTTCGTTATCTGACCGCTTGCTCTTAGTCCCTCCCAGCCACCCTCTATTGTCTGTGTGGTTGCCCCAGCCCACTCTCCATTGGCCTTGTGGTTGCCCCCAGGCCCTCTTACCTACCCTCCATTATCCATTTGGTTTCCCCCGCCCCATCTGACCATCCTCCATTGTCTGTGTGCTTGCCCCCAGTCTCTTCTGACCACCCTCCATTGCCCAAGTGCTTGCCTCCAGTCCCTCCCGCCCACCCTCTGTTATCCATCTGCTTTCCCCAGCAAACTTTCACCAACTCTCCATTGTTGTGTGGTTGCCCCGGCCACTGTCTGTGTTCCATGTGCTTGCCCTTCCCTACCACCCTCGATTTTCAGGCTGCTTGCCTCCAGCACCTCCCGCCCACCCTCCGTTATCTGCCCACTTGCACCAGGACCCTCTTGCCTGTCCTCTTCCATCCACGCCCATCTCTCTCTCTCTCTCTCTCGCTCTCTCTCTCCCTCTCCTCCTCTCTCTCTCTCCCCCCTCTCCCTCTCTCTCCCCCCTCTCCCTCTCTCTCCCCTCTCCCTCCATCCGTGTAGACACAAGAGCACACGGCTAAAAATAAGAGATTGCATACAAGGAAGACAGCTGGAAAACGCATGCACCGTCATGGAATCCTTCCTGAAAAAGAAAAAAATCAGTTCCCTCAAAGCAAGCACTGGTGTAAGAATAGGAGCACCCAATCTGAAAGATGGTGCACAGGCTATGCTTCACAGAAGGGACACAGACTGCTGGACGTCCTAAAACAAATAGAGGCAGCAAATAGAAAGCAAGTAAATGTGAGTGACAAAACACATTGACAATGGGCGGAGCGCATTCCTACGTCAACTTTCAGCATGTCTCCAATAATTCGTTGTAACCAGGTAGGCTTTGGCCTAATAATAAGTACTATGACGAGCCAATCGCTAATGCGGTTTAAAAAAAAAAGCGTTAGTGTCGGCCGCATCATATCCCTTTCTTTTAATTAGTTTTAGCCACACTGCTGTAGAACATGGCTCTAAAACCTTGCCAAAGCCAATAGCTCTCATAGGAGACCTAATGACTTTGCCAATGCTTGTTGTGAACTGTAGTGGTTCAGAAGCAGCCTTTACTTCAACACCATCTGAAGTGTTCCTTTATACTGGCTCACTTAGGGCACAGTGAGGTGCAAATCCGAAGCAGGAGCATGCCACTTGTAGTTGTTGAGGGTTTGTCGTCCTTTGTTTTTTCAACAGTATTCAAAATACTACTTCATAATGACAGAAACTTCCACGACCTGTTGTCTCTATTGCCTATTACATGGAGCTAAATGGGACTCAAAATGTTTTTTGTGTTTAGCTTAAACAAAGTTTGGAATTGTTAACACCACTGACTTTAATAGCTTGAGCCCTGCACTCTCTTGCATGGTGAGTTATTGCATGTCTTTGGCACACCTCACCCTGGCGACAGAGCATAGAGACCCTTTATTGTCACTGTCACACAGAGGAATAAAATTAGAGGCAACTTTGGTTGCAGTATATGTTGAGGCCACTGATATCCTTAGGTTATCTGACATTAAGCGGCCTCTCCCCCAGTGCCTCTTACTGCTCATGTTTTCATCTCTTCTCCAACACTGAGTTGAGTGTCTGAGTCTGTATAATCAAGAAAAGAATGAGAGGGTGAAGGAGAAGAAGCAAGAGAGCTCCCTCTGGACCTTTTGTGTTGTGCTGATCCATTCATCCCTTGCCTAAGGCTGCATCACAATGTGGGGTGCAGCTGAGGATCTGGTCTATCATGGTCTTTGTGGTGGTGTAAGGATTCTGAAAAGCAACGCTGGTCATAGAGTCTCCTGTGAAATGTCATCGGAAAGCCACAGTTATCGAGTATCTCGCAGGCTGCCTTTCCTATGAACATGAATACTTTTATCAAAACTTCACACAGCCCCGTTGCACCTTCTTTTCATGCAGAACCACCATGTGTTCTCTCTCAGCATAATCCTGGGAAGCAGTTTTGGAAAACAATTGGGCAGATAATTCCAGGGGTAGCATTTATAAATATAGATCTTTAATTTCCTCAGATAACATCCAATCCTGAAGTTCTCCCATCAACTTTTAGTGTCTAAATATCCACATCTTTTGAGGGCTCAGATAGATAGTTCTGAGCTTTTTATTTGATCGGCCATGAGTGATGGAGGGGCTGTGCCAGGACCCAGTCCGCATGTTCATTACTGCTCACTCTAGCAGCCGGGGTTTAGACTTCTCTTCAGAATTTGTTTGTTTTTGTTGATCTCCTTCTTGAACTCTTGGGCCAACTTCCAGATGTAGCTTGAGGTCTGCTAAGCAACTTATCACCCCACTGGAAGGGCTGCAGTGTTTTGCTGTGCCATTGCTCCAACTTCACTTACCTCTCAAGTCTGAGTTTTTTGGCAAGTTATTATTTGAGTGGTTGTCTGGTCACTTTGCAGAGTGGAGAGCAAGTTTGGGCCTCTCAGTGAAGCCTCTTTTCCTTAATAGACATAAATTCGCTCATTTTGCTTTCACCTTGTACACACTGGTCAGCACCCTGGTACTGTGGGAGGCTCCCCTTTTTCAACCAGAACATGTATGCTCTGCACCAGTCTACTGGCTTCCTAAATAGGGCCTTCTTCTTCTCTGCTCTGGACTCCTCAGAAGACTTATGCTGAACATCTCTAAATGCCTGTGTAACTTGCGCCTGTGACCAGAAACTTTGGACCAACATGGCTCCCCTACTGGAAGTCTCACTGCACGCTAGATATTGCCATTAGATGCCCAAGTACAACCATTACATGAAGGTACTGCCATTAAATTCCAAGGTACTACTACAGCATGTCAGACATGGCCAGCATTTGCTCAAGAACCCCCACTACATCCCAGGTTTTGCCATCAAAGGCTGCATCCAGATTTTCCATGTAGCCGCCATACAATGATCTCTTAAACTTAACAGCTGGATGTCAACAAGATGTATATGTAACGCCACACAACAACCAAAGGTTGCATTACCTGTGTCCATGTGTGCATACTTTTAACTTTGTATATGTGTATCTAGGTGTATGTGCAAGTACTTGAGTGTATCTAGCTATCTGTGAGTGTATATGTGGACGCTTGCTCTTTCATGCGCACACATGTTGCGCATATATGTATGTGCCTCCAACCCACAAAGACTTTCACCGACACCTACACAAATTTTCCGATGTCGTCTCATTGGTTCATCTCAGTCTTGGCGGAAAAAGACATTGAGAACAAATATAGAAAAAACAAAAAAACAGAAGCGAAGGTGGAGTGGTGTTGGGGGATGTGAGTGGGCGAGTGCGAGGTGAGTGGAGGCGGAAGAGGTCTCCAGGACATTGAAAAACCCAAACCGCACACTTTTTGTGACTGGAAACTGTCCCTTCAACCGACATTTTCAGTTCATCTAAAATTTGCCTTATACAGCAGTTTACACTCATTGACCAAATTAAAACAATTTGAACGTTTTATTTTTTTATATGGCGCTATTACAAACTAGACACTAACATTTAATATAATTTTAATTAAAAAAAAATAACTCGCAAAGTATAATATTCTAATTCAGTCACTAAGAAGCAGGGCGTTTCTATGTACTCGAAGCATATCGCCATTATAACCGGTGGAGATAGGCATTTTCTTACCACTTTCCTCTGCGTGGAACCACATGTTTCCATAACTCAAATTCAAAAGAGGTGGCATCCGGCCTCAGAGAGCCCAGCCTAGCTGTCTGCCGCCCACACATTTTTAGCTTCAAGTAACGAATATAAACTGAAAATAAAGTGCTTTACAATGTCTTCATCAGAATCCCAATTAGCGGTGGACCTCTGATGACCATTTAACAAAAGCATTATTGATTATGTCAACCACAGGACTGGGACGTTTATTTGTATAAATGAACAGTGTTCAGAGCTGGTGTGGACTGAATAATTCTGAAAACTCTCCTTTAAAATAATTTGAACCCTAATTTTAAAATAGTACTGATCATCTTCAAACAAACCCTCCAATTGGGGTTTTCACAGCGACATGCCAAAATATGTCATGAACGTTGCAGATATCCATAGATTGAAACTCTCTTTTTCTGCTGAAAATGAACTCATATGTCATTACATTTTAGAGCGAAATATTCTAAGGATTCTGTGTATTATGTTGTGAGACATCTGCACAGTTGAAATACAGCTGGACAGAATAATCCTGTGGGGCAGATGTCTAGCTGGGGACGAATATATACCTTTTTTTCACATGCGTTTACAACGCATGCCATAACAACGCGGTCGTTACAACGACCGCGTTGTTATTTCACATACCGTTACAACGCAAGTCGGAACAACGACTTGCTGTAGGGGGCGCTGGATGTTGGAATAGTATAATTTACTATTCCAACTCCAGTCTGTGCGGACACTAGGGAAGGGGTTGGATTTAAAATCCAACACCTTCTTCCCCTTAACGGAAGTCGTTTTTCCGACTTGCGTTGTAACGGTATGCGAAATAACAACGCGGTCGTTGTAACGACCGCGTTGTTATGGCATGCGTTGTTCCGCTTGCAAACTAAACGCTGTTTACCGCTGGGGACATGTGGGTGCAACCCTTGTGTGATGTATTGCACCCTCACATTGAATGCAGGTGCTTTCGGTGCTAGGAGAGAATTGTACCGGGGGAAAAAATGCCACAGCGTTGTGCAAGAGGAGAAGACTCCTCAACACAAGGCAGGGTTTGCAGCTCTTTCAAGGGACCTTATATAGGCCCTTGTTACGAGGTGCACAATACAGGGTCCGCGGAAACATAGCATGCAATTTTAATTTTACCACCTGGTAAAACTGCCCAGTAGCATGTAATTGTGAGTTGAAACCCATTGAATAAGGAATGACAATGTGGAACTGATTTTTCCAGTTGTAGAACGGGATTAATTTGGCTGGTGCTGCAGCCAAAGCCTCATACAATTTTTTTGCGGCTGGGATTACTGGCCAGAAAATTCGGGTCGGGTTGTTGTTCCACACATGGGAAAACCTGCTAAGAAAAACCTAACAAGTCCTAATCATGCGACAAATACCACGTGGAGCCAAATTTTCCAGGTGTAAAACACCAGTAACATCAGTGAATTACATGTTAGTTCCATACTACACCTGGATAACCACTGGTACTGCAATACCCTCTGATAGAAAATAATGGCGGCAGGGACTTACTGTAAACTTGTGAATTACTACAAAATTGCAGTTTGTGAATACCGAAAAGTAGTACACTTACTCAAAACTGTAAGTTACTACAAAAGGGCAGTTTGTGAATAGCTCTAGTTTTGTAGTACTACAAAACGTACTACAAAGTGCAGTTTGTGAATCCAGCCCATTGTTTTTTAAACCTCCAGATGTTATCGATACCCACTCCTCACACTTGTATCTGGCAGAGGGTGGGGTGGGGTTTAAGAACACCCCTGCTCTTGGGCAAGGCGGGGAAATACATTTATCACCCACCCTTTGGCAAGCTGGGGTGGGAAAGATTAACACATTCCATCATCTCTGCCCTTAGACATTGCATGTGTTGTTGATGCTTTCTACAAAATAAACGGACAGATTGGTGACGTTTGAGTCCTAAAGGACAAGGGCCCTAGCAAATGAAGGGAAATCCACACAGGAAAACTCACACAGTACACGATTCAAAGTACAAACCATGAAGGTTTACTCAAAGTTTAGAATAATACAGAAGTCAAAAGGCAGATGGTTAGTTAATTCAAATTAGTATTCAAATCATGAATCAAGAGGCATGTCCAAGTATAGAGTGAACCGGAGGACTTGCATAGTGTCTGCCTCATCAGAATAAGGCAAAAGCTCTGGAAATAATTGAAGTACAAAGTCAAATCACAATCTGTCATAGTGTCTGCCAGTAAGAATAAGGAAAAGGCTCTGCAATCATCCCAAAAACAGCACATTTAATAGAATAGAAGACCACGCTCTTCGAATAGTGTGAAGTGGCACAATGGGCCGTACTAGTAAAAAGTTACATGACAGTAACTAATCAACATATCAGAAATTGTATATTATGTAAACAGACTTACTCTAAAAAAACTTCCCAAAATTAGTAGTCCATTAGCACCTCTCACATACATACATGGAGAAATAACATAGCATTACTAAACAATAGATGTTTGAAAAAATGAATGAAGTCCTGTTGAACTAGGAAGTAGCATCAACCTTGTACATTAAAATATTAAGGGGCAGATTTACAAGAACTGGCGCATCTCTACATATTAGCAGAGATGCGTCAGTTCATTTGCGTCCCGTAAAAAAACCCTTGCGCCACCATGGATGCGTCGCATTTACAATGCGGCGCACAGTGGTGCAAGGATAGACAGATGCGTGACGTATCTTTTGGCGTACAGGCAGCGCATTGCTGGAGTCGTGTCGCAAGCACGACGCAACTCCAGCAATGGTTAGGAATGCCTATTCCTAACATGCTGCGTCACTCCTTACGCCTGCTTGAAGCAGGCGTAAGGTTTTGACGCAGTGGCGTCGTAAAAGTGACTTACGAGGCTCTCTCACGTCGGAACGCCCACCCTGCATATATTGTACCTGAAGCAGGTATAACGTAGCACAGGGCTTTACAACGTGACGCATCTCCCTAGATACGTCACGTTGTAAATATGTCGCAACGTGGCGAATTGTTTACGACGCAGCTGCGTCACAGAAGTGACGCAACGGCGGCGTAAAGTTCTCGCAAGGGGCTTGACAAAGGAATGAGAGACAAAACATGCATGCTGTGCAATTTGTAAAAGTTACATATCTTTTGCTGTCAGTGCAACTAAACCAGAGGCCCTCTAAATTCTTTATTAGTAAGTTTCTTCTCACAGCTTGGTGAAAAAATATGGCCTCTTTGAGCAAGGCAGTGGAATAACAGGCACCAACCAGACCCTTGGGCAGTGTAGGAGTGTGAAATATTTTAAAGAAGCATGGTTTCTGGTAAGGCAGTGGAATCAACGTTCAGGAGCCCCACCGTTGGACAAGGGTGGGATGTGCAAAAAATCCGCCCATCCTTGTTAAGGGAGGTGATCAAGGCCGGGTGCCCCGCCCTACCCTTCGCAAAACCCAGCAGATTGCCAGGGAGGTATCCACTTCCTGTTTGCAATTGCAAACCGGAGACTGGAACTGCTGTAAGCTGTTAAGAGCGTCATTCACCCTAAAAACATCGGGTAAAAGTGGTCTGCCACCCTCTTCGCTTGCACCATTAAAAGAGCCATACATCTTAAAAAAAAAACAATAAAACTGGCTGAGAAACTAAAGTTAAATGGAAGTTAAGGTTGAGTGGGTGTAAGAGGCTGCAGTACAAAACCTAAAAGGTGTGAAATTCACACACTCACATTATCTTACCTCCCACCCTGCAATATACTCTTTCTAGCATCAACCTTAATTCACACACAGAGTACTACACTATATAACATACAATAACACAATTTAAATGTATAATGAAAACACATGACTTGCACATTTACAAGGTCAGAACTATAATTAATCTCACTTTTTTCTTATACTGCTTATCTTTTTGTTTCTTTCTTAACTTCCCCTTCTATCTCTTAACCCTGCATGACCCCTTATGTTTCTTTTTACATTCCCTTCTTTTTCTTCTCCCTATTGTATACTGTCTCTTTTGGCCTTTACCTCCTTTTTTCCTGCGGCTGCACTTACCCAAGTTTAATTTTCTCCTCAGCCTTCCCTTGCTCTCTTTTTCCTATTAATTGTTTTTTGACTTTTTTCTAGCCATTTCCCCATTATTAAACTAATACGTTGAATTTTTGACCACATAGATTTTTTAAACGTTGAAGTAAACCTTTCAGGCTTATATTTTGGTTTGTAATATTTCAATTTCTTTAGGGAGGTTTTATACTCTTGTAAATATTACGGGTGGTAGTGGTATTACTAAATAAGTTCCTTTCTTTTCTAGAGCCAACTCAAGAAGAGCAGAAGGAGGACCAAGATCATGGGGACAGGAGGAAGAGGGTGCTGAGGCAAGTGTTAAGACTAGTTCCTTCCTTAACAGCCACTGTTGCATTTGTTAACTCTTCCTTGGCCCGAAACCCAATTCCCCTTTTTTTTTTAATCCCCTTAATAACCCAGGCCTTCTACAGAAGGTGTGTCTCCAACCTGCACCTACCTCCTCCCATTCTGCCATGTACCTCACTTCTCCCATGCCTTCTCCCAAAGCTTTTTCCTATGTTATCCATTAACCACCTAACCCATCTATAGCCATACCTAAACCAAGTCAAAGTTCTGGTGTAAAGTTATATCCCTAACCAATGAACAATATCTAGGTCTTGTTGTGGAGTTAGGTAAGGGAAGAGCAGGGCTACTGATATTATTATAATTATGTGTCAATAGTTATCTAAAAGTTATGCGGCTGAGTTAGCGTTGGCTCAATTAATTATATAGCATGAAAACTCAAATTGTGTTGCATAAATTATTGTACCACAGATTCTCTGACAGTAAACTTTTACAGTTTGGCCTTTTATTTAAACACATGTTAATGGTGTCTGGTAAAAGTGTCACAAAATAAACGAATTTTTAAAAACCCTTTTGAGAATTTTTTTTTATAAATAACTTGGTAGTGGATGTGGATTATTTAGCGGCAGTATTGCAAAAAAGTAATTATGTGCATGGAGCAGTTGGAGATGTTTAAAGAACTGGTATCTATGGAGTCGAAACTCTTCTTCACTTAGCTGTGGAGAAGAAAGAATGTGATCACAGTCCTATACATCACCTGATTTGGAAATGCCTAATCAAGTCCTAATGTCGGAATCCTTACAACTGTGCAGTATGTTTCGGCCAAGCTCCTGATCACAACCGGGTTTGTGCTGTAAGTTTGCCAAGTAATTTAATATGTGCGACTGCCGCCCGCTACACAAAAAGGTGTAGGTGTCTGGTGACCCTCCATACATCAGGCCCAAAATCCCAGGATTCTCAAGGGATGCCAACTCTACACACCATGAGGAGTCCTGCTGGTTACCAAACATCCAATCAGAATTATTTGCGTTGCCCAAAAGTAAAGTCAGAGATCTTGGAGACTTAGGCCACCTGTGTAGACCGATGATGTGCACTAGGTAAAAGACACTCTGGGGTCTTAGCCGCTTAGAGGAACCAGGATACCAGTGACTGTAGGTCTTGGAAGAATGTGTGGGGGATAATGTATGAGTAATTCTGGAGCATGTACAGAAAAAGAGGGAGCACTAACATTTTATAAAGAGTCAGCCCACCCATTAAATTAAGGGGCAGCAGTTATGTTCAGGTCCCAGGCCACCTGCAGGTCGCGTGAGACGTGTATTCCGAGGTATTGGAATTCATCTTCAACCCACTGATATTTGACTTCTGGTGGATGGTAAGAGGGCATACTGGATAAATACACATATGTGGATTTCCCCCAGTTAACAACCAACCCTGAAGCCTCCTCGTAAATGCGTAAAATATAAGAGGCGTGCTAGCGAACTCTGAAGGTGTTGTAAGTAGAGAAGCATGTCATCCGCTTTAACAGTGTTACTGCGATGGTTGTAGGCAGGACAATAAATCCAATCCTGAGACCCAGGAGTTGAAGCCATTTGTAGACGTTTGTGTTGAATTCTTCCAGGATTATGGCAAGGACCTCCACAATTGCCAAGCAGAGGTTGGTGGTGGTGATAAATGTAGAGCAGAGCGGCTACTTTTTTTCACTATAATTATCATCTCCGAACTGTCTGGGTTAATCTGTCTCAGGGGCACCAAACTTTTTCAGGCTCTTTTCCCATGGTTTCCTATGTTTGTTTATCCTAAGAGCCTATAGGCTCCTGGAACCTAGATGTCCACCTGGCCTACCACGACTCACTGCTTTTTGGAAAACTGCAAGTATCCCTCATTCGTCCTCAGTGCTCGTCCTTATAGAACCAAAGCCAGAAGTAATTGTGTTTGAACTAGGTGGGTTTACTTTTAGCTAAGGGCAGACCGTCACTACAGTGATGGCACAGGAGCAGGCTGAAACAGGCAATTTGCACTTCCTCAGTACCACTGTCGACATGAACAAACACTGTTTTATCTTCATCACTGCTAACTAGGAAGAGAACCTTCCCTTTGCCGTGTCTCCAGTGGTGGACTCGAAGATCTACTCCATGTCACCTTCATCTAAAGGCGAAATCTGGAGAAGATGAGGGAGTGGTCTTTCTTTTCCTTGGAATCGGAGATGGTGATGATGATGTGTCCAATTTAAGAGCAGGCAACACATTCTGCTGTGCAGCAATCCCACCTTCTTGCTGAACTCTCTCAGGAAAATCAGTTATAGTGCACTCTTATTCCTGTTGAGGTTGCTAAGAAGATTCGATGTTTAGAGCCGCTTCCATTTCAGATACACTGATCTCGGCTACTGCAGCATTGAGAGACATCTGCTTTGGCTTTAGTGGTGGTACCGTTGTTGATCCAGCGGTGATCCTAATGTCATTCTGCCCAAAACAGGGTGCAGCAGGTATACCCCATTGCTGACTTTGGCAAAAAAAAAGGAAGACGGCTTAATGACAGTGCTCTTTCCAGTGGCGGCGACCGACTCCTCCTCACCGTTCACTTTCTTAGCAGGAAAATGTTTCTTGTTGGATAGCCCTAGTAGCAGTAGGACTGTTTTTGCAAAGCAACTAGTCAAACTTTACCCATGAAAAGAACAATGAAGACCATCCTTAGCTCTTCCCCTATCAGTTGAGCGATGTCCTGCATGTTCTGTTTTTCGCAAGTGTCAATTTGCATTTTTCTAGCTGCATCCCTGACCTTAATATGAAAGACATGGAGCTATAAACAACAGACTACAAATGCATGTAATCTGCAAAAAACAGCTGCGGCCATGCTGAGCATCTCTCACTTCACTAGTCCCTGGTCCATATTAACATCTCTCTATAAAGCCTTAACTGACATCCCATAGGGAGGAATGTTGAAATGCACAATGTGTGGTCAGCACAAGACAGAAGGTTTCAATCCAAGACAAGAAATAAATACCCGAAGAGCGATTTAGTCAACGGCAACACGGCGAAAAGGAGCCTGCACTTACCATCCCACCTCTGACCCGAGAACCGCAGTGCTTTGACTGATCCCGTATGTGTGGATATGGCATGATAGCAAATGTTTGCAAAGACAACCCACTAAACCGACACCAAACTCATTGGAATCACTTATCCGACCAGCCAGATATCCCCCTAGGAATAAGGCAATATAAAAAGTGTTCCTCTCTACCAAACCAGCATTGGCAACGCCAAATAGCTCTTGTGTATGCGAGAAGTATTTGGCTTGTCAATGTTTTTTTGTTTTTTCTTTTGTGGGGCATGATAAGGGCAAACAATGTGGGTCAAGGCGTGAGGGTTCAATCCGGTATGACTCGGCTGTGCTGGCCCTGTCATAGTACTTTTTGTTATGACTGATTGGAGCTGACCAACCTGGAGAGAAAGTGAAACGAAGTCTCTGACCACTGAGAAGCAAGGAAATGAGCGTGACCAGGAAGTCAACCAATAGTAAGTAATGGGTAGACTCCAAGTCCTTTTTAGTTTCCTTTTTTTTGTTTTTAAAGGAACTAAAGATCTTGCAAGGGGCAGCGCATGAGCTCTCTCAGGTGAAACCTAAAAAATGATCTAGGTCCTGCATCCAATGAGAACAAAGATGACATACACATCACTTGCGCTAATCCTTCTCATCTGCCCATGTTGAATCTCAATGGAAAACCTCCGCTTCTTAAATATATAAAAAATCTTCTCAGACAGTGGTCAAATGAAACATGTCTTTTCGATTAAACTATCCCTCTGCACTACCCCTTTACATTTTCACCTGCTTTTCCTCCTCTCGAATGTATCTCTTAATTTTACTGTCTTACATTTCCTCTGTCCCTAGCTCCCCTAGAAACACACATAGGGGCATATTCTCAAGGAGCTATCGCCGAGTTATCGGCACTTTATCGCAGCCAAATCCGCGATAAATTTATCTCCCCATTCCCAAGCTGGTGCTAACAGCCCATAACACCAGTTTACCTGCGATAGCAGTCGCAAAAAACATCGCCACAGATGACCCCGGCAACTAACGCTAATGATATACAGAGTAGGCGTTCCCGTGCAAAAAGCCGCGACAACACCACTCAACAACATTCTCAACGACCAGCCAGATCGGCGATAAGATCACAAAACATGCGCTAAGGCGCGTTAGCAGCAGGAAACTAACACCTGCTCCTACCTGGTGTAAAGTCGGACGACAACCGGCACCAGACAAGGGAGTACAGTCCATAGCCACACATGAAGAACAACAGATGCCCTGGAGCAACCGATCATGCAGCCCGGAGCCCCAATAGGTCAACAACACCCACCGCCACCACCCCGAGGACCCCGCCCCCCCACCCCCCTTTGGACAAAGATATTTCACATCAACTCCACAAAATCATGAACCAAACAGATCGCCTGAAGTCGCACAATCACAACACCCAACATACATGTGTGGTCTGAAAAAGGGAAATCATACATCCATATCATAATATCCAAACAATACGTTTATTACAGAATAAACCAAAAAAAACTATTCTTAAGAGGCATGGCGGGTCGTCTCAGGACATTCTGTAAGTCACAGCCTGCAAAACAGAAATCTGGATCAGAAGGTGTGCCATGCGCCCATCAAAGTACAGAGAGAGAGAGAGCGAAAGGGAGAAAGAGAGAGGGAGAGAGAAAGAGAGGGAGAGAGAGGGAGAGAGAAAGAAAGGGAGAGAGAAAGAGAGAGGGAGAGAGAAAGAGAGGGAGAGAGAAAGAGAGGGTGAGAGAGTGCCGACACTGCGGACCTAGGCCTCACTGCTCACCTGCTGCCACCGGTGTGTCTCCAACCACGTGCCGGTATTCACAGCAGTCCCCCAGGTCCCTCATCTGAAACAGTTTCCAGAGACATGAATGGCAGAGTCCATACAGTTGCACACGCCATCATCGCTTGCCCGCCCCTGCGCACGCAGGCTGCTGCACCCCAGCCCCTCCCGCCGCCCAGCGGTGATTGCCCGCCCCTGCGCAACCAGACCTCACTGCTCACCTTCCACCACCGGCGTGTCTCCAAGAGGGCCCACCACGTTCTGGAGGGATCTCCAAGCCCGGGGCCCGCGACCATGGCACCCTCCACATCATGCAGCCCCACACCACGGCCCACCAGGTCACACACATGATTCTGGGTCTTGATTTCGTAATGGCAGAGACCACATCAGTACACATGGCATCATCGCAGGCTGCACACCTGCTCAGCGCTTGAGGTGCCACTAACTCTGTGAACCGCGAGGCAACGCCACGTGGCGGGAGGCCCGCCCTGCCCGCTGGCTCAGGCCTACACTGCGGTCCAGCAGGGCTCACACTAATCCTTGCCAGTCCGGACCGCCAGGACGGCGCATCATCGCAGGCTGCACACCCGCTCAGCACTTTAGGTGCCCCTATCTCACTGCACCGCAAGACACCGTCCCGTGGCGGTGTGCCTGTGCCTGCCGCAGTGTATCCGGTGCCACCAAGTCTGTGCCCCGCTAGCCATGGACCCTTAAAGATTGAGTCCCGTGGTGCGGACGCCATCATGTCACCCCCGGCACTGGGCAGTGTGAGGTGGCAGGGCCCTAGGCCCTCATGCATACATGAGAACTACACGGAGACACCCAGTTAGAGAGTGGAAATGGCATCCAGCACGTGCGCCAGGCTCTTTTTATTGGCAGGTTCACATGTCCTGTGACGCCTGTGCTGGATGGGTGTGGTGTGGGTGTACACCAGCCATGAGGGAGTGGCTGTGGCATGCTGACAACTAGACCTGTGAGCTGCAGATCCCAACAGTGAAGACCTGGGACATGTAGCGTTGTCATCCCCCCCTGTGTGCATAACTGGAGTGGGATGTCCTGGCATGTGCCAGTCCAGCGTAAGGGTGTGAACAATGACCCCAGGGCTCTGGGCGTGGTTCTGTCCTGGGCTGGACAAGGAAGTGACTAATGGATGTGTCTCTGTTGTAGTGTCGGTGCCACCCAGACCGCAATCGGCAATCTGTCACCCTGTGACAAAAGTCCCAAAACATGGGCAACATGGACGTAAGGGGGAATCACTGACCCTACATTCATCCATACTTCCACACTTGAAAGATCATAGACATGACACATCTGTGTGAATATGAATGTTTATTGCACATTCGATGGAGTGTTGCAGCTGGAGCAGTACAGGGCCATGCCAACCCCACTTCACATTGTTGGCCCGTGGAGGGCCAGCCAGAGTCCTTCAGGGAATGACAGGTACATCAGGAGAGGAGGACTTCAGTCCGCAGTCTGAATGCTGTGTCATTGGTGAGCAAACAGAATATGGCAGTCCATGTTGAGGTCCAAGGTGAGTGTCGCAGAGTGCATCGGGGGACAGTGAAAGGTGATGATGCAGAGGGCAGAACCAAGCAGAAACAGGACACATGGCGGAGATGAATGCTACTGCGTCCTCTTGACCACGATGGCAGATTCATCCGCATCTTTGTCCTCTGCTGTTGCATGTGCCTCACATGTGGGTGGTGGTGTTCTGTCTCCAGCACTGTGTGGCACTGACACATCAGGGGCCGGAGATGTGGATGGGGTGGTAGCAGCAGCATGCATCAGCGCCAGGCCTTGTGGCAGCAATGCCATGAGGAGGGTCTTCAGGGCATTGAGGGACCCAGCTACCTCTCGCTGGTGTGCAGCCGTGGCAGTCGCTCTTTCCGCCTGCGTCCGCTCCATGTTCTCCATGATCATCCGCATGTGTCCCAACTCCCGGGCGAGATCGCTGGAGGCACTCTGACTAGACAGTCGTTCTTGTCGCAGAGTCAGGACTCTAGCGATGTCAGCCATGGTCCGTTGGAGAGCATGGAGCGGACTGTGGGTGTCCGTTAGGGACTGTGAGTGGTCCCTGATGGGACTTAAACACCCACGTATGGCGTCTAGTTTGGCTGCCATGCGGTCGAACACCACCTGCACCTGTTCAGCCAGCTTCTCCTGGCACCCCAACACACGGCGTTGGAAGGCCATGTGTTCGTCGTGGGGGTCCTGGGAGGCAGCCGTGGTGTTGGGTGCTGCCTGCTGTGTGTACTGTGCAGGGGGTGGGTTCTCCTCGTGGCAGCTGGGCTGCCCTGCTCCTGGAAGTGGGCTGCGGAGGCTGTCCACGAGCTGTTGGAGGGCATCGGAGTCGAAGGTGTGGTGGTCCTCTTCGTCATCAGAGAAGAGAGGTTCGGACTGCTCTGCTGGAGGTGTTGGATTTCCCCCTGCAATGTGAAGGGGAGATGCAGTTTAACATCGTGTTCACATGTATGTTGACGCATTGTACATGTTTACATTCAGACTGCATGACAGTGTACATTGTGACTGTTTGGGGGGAGCTGCCTATTTGATGTGGGACAGTGGACATTCCTACTAAATCATGTGTGTACATTGTCAACTCACATTTCCCTGCAGTGCCAAATGTGATTGGCCAGTTTCTACGCACATGCGGCACCAGTTGTGTCCTCTGTTCTGTTGTGGACGTGTTGCGGTTTGTACCACATCGTTGTCAATGTTGATGTGCTCTACATGTAATGTGTGTGTGCCCCATTTTGGGGGAGTCGCCCCGGCAGCTCTGATTTAGCTGCCCTTATCCCTTACATGCGGTGTGCCTCTGGGTTCTGTGCTTATGCAGTGCTGAGATGTTGCATACCTGTGTGCATTGGTCTCTTGGTGGGAGTTGTGGGTCTGGGGCATGGTTTGTCTGCAGATGTGCTATGCTTAATTGTGGATGTGTGCCATTGTGCCCATCTTCCCCCGTCCCCCCAGTCGCTGGTGGTTACTCACCCTGTTGCTGTTGTGTCCGGTCATGTTGAGCAGTGTCCGGTCCCCCAACTCCTGCCACCGTCTTCCCACTGATGACTGTGGACACCATTTCCTCCATCTCGTCCAGCTCCTCCTGTGGCGCTGGACTCCCACCTCCAGTCTGCATTGCTGCCTTCCGGTTGTTTGCGAGTTTCAGCTTGGTTTTGCGCTTCACATCATTCCAGCGCCTCTTGACCTCGTCCATTGTCCTCTTCAGCACTCCGACTGCATTCACTTGTCCACGATGGTCTGCCATATTCCATTTTTAGTTGCCAGTGACACTGGAGGTGACGAACAGTGGTTGATGGTGTTCCATCACCTCCGTTATCAGGATCCTGTTTTCCTGCGGACTGAACTGCTTCTTCCTACTCTTCTTGTCCTTGCCCTTCCCTGACCCCGAGGTCCCTGGCTGTTCCTCCGGGGGGCTTGTGGGATTCTGGTTGTCCTCTGTACTTGCTCCGGATGCCTCCATTGTGCTTCGCTGTTGTTTGGCTTTTGTTGGTCTGTTTTTTTTCTACTTTTATAGTGCATTTTCCCGCATGACGCGTGGGAATTGCAGGCCTGTGGCTGGTTTTCGTAGATTTTTGTATCGCGATTGGCGTCATCGCTACTATTTTCGCGTTGGGGTTCGTGTTTTTGCGGCGTCGCGTTGTTTTTAACGCGTTCATTTGACGCGTTATCGTGTGACTATCGCATGGTACCGCCGTGTTGTGAATACCACGTTAACACGGAGTTGTTTTCCCGTGATAGACTGCGATGTGAAGGGTTGCGTTAAGCTACACTTGCAGTGGTTATCACACGTTCTTGAGAATATGCCCCATAGGCTCTTTCCATCAGTGTACCTCAGCCCTTATCTGCAGCCCCATCTGCTATTTTATTTCTTATACCTACTCGGAGATCTCTCAGTGCACCTCCCTGTTGACTTGAAGCACTTCCAGCCATTCCAGTTCAGAGTTCATCAACTCGCCATTACCGCCTGCCATTTTTCCAAAAGACATTTTGTACCCTAATTGCACCGGAGGAGTCACACTTGTACATTTCACCTGGACCTATGAGTGATTGCCTATAAAGTTTACCAGGGATTTTCAGAGCAAACCATGATAAGGTTTTATTTATTAGCAACCTATAGTCATCAGGAGGGCCAAGATGAGCGAAGCCAGCTTTCTGTAACATATTGCTGAAAGGACATATGCGGTGCATAATGCTAATTAATTTGTGAGACACTGATGGACTTAACTTGGCCCCTGCTGTTCCTTCCTCTTCTGTCCCAGCATTTTATCCCATACATAGAGTCCACTCACTGGTAGCCAAGGAGCACATGTGAGTGGGCCCTCCAGGACTCTGCTGAGCCCTGATTGGAGGAGACAGCACTTACAACCAATAGACAGTCCCGGATTACCAAATAGGCAAAGTAGGCACCGGCCTATGGGTCCCGCTCATTTTAGGAGCCCCACGACAAGGGATCACAATAATATTGATTTGATCTTGAAAGAAAATTACAATCAAGCTTTCTTAAATTGTTTCCAAAAGATAGAAAAAAATGAATTGAGTGGAGCCCGAAATTTCGACTGCCTAGGAGCTGCCACAGGGTTTAATCCGGCACTGCCAATAGAGCCACCGGAGTGGTACAACGGTGGCTTCCGTGTACAATTCTGGGATGGCGGGCTGACCATTCTGTCCACAGTTGTTTGATCCCCTGATGAATCTCTGACTTTGTACTGTGGTGTCAAAGGGAGAAGATGATAACTATACGTAACACAAGATCATGTAAGCGTAAAAACATGGGTGGGAAAGGGGCTCAATAATTACATAAAGTTTTTGTCAAATCCCATTTTCTAACAAAGTAAGACCAAAAGATTTTTTTAAAACCAACTTTTGTTTATCATCACAAAACAAAACCGCACATTAATGATCCATTAGCATCATCCTAGGCATCTAGTAAGGACAGAACCCACTGAGTTAACAGTACAGTAAGACACCTAACAAATCTCCAGGACCATTGACCAGTCCAGAGTACTCCCACCATCAGCCCCATATTTTCGTATGTTTATGCAAGAGCAAAAGATTACAGCATATTGTGGCAACTCAAATTCTGGTGCCATTTCACATAAGCAATTAATAATAAAACAAACACTCTCTGCCCAAAACGTATTTCGTTTGGTGCTAACAAGTCACCATAGTACAAAACATAGTCCTAACAGCCAGAGAACCCTCCATATCATGATACATAAAGTTTGGTAGAAAAATATTTTATATTTATTTTCATTTTTCAATTAACCGGATACAAAACGGTAAAAAAGTGAACATCACAATAATCAGTAAACATCATGAGTCTCACACGCACACATACTTTCAAACAACCACACACCCACATACTCAGACAAACTCAGACAGACCATCAAATCGTAGTTCATTGGATCACAATAAGGTGTGACCCAGATCCGGCTGTTTCGGCTGAAAAACAGCCTTTTTCAATCTGTGAAATGCCATTTTAGTTGCCTCTTTATACTCTATGTAACATAGACATAGAGAACATATTATAACATGCACTTTGGTCGTAGTAATATATACTCACACAATCATGGACATAAAAGTTACATATACAATCAAGCAGTGTTGGCAAGTGCAAGAATGCAGGACTAATGAAAGAAAGAAAACAAAGTGTGCACATTCAAATATGTAGTGTCATTAAAATTTACAAAACCTTAATAGACTAGTCCTCTCCCTGAAGTATAAACTTAACTCAGTACCACAGAAAAAACAATTTTTTCTAAAATCAAACGGGGTTTCACACGACCGTAGAACACGAGAAGTTGTGGGATCTGATTCTTTCTCCTGGAACGGAGTTTTCAAGTTAACAAAACGCGCTCTACATTTCTTGTGAACTTTCTGCCAAACACAAACGTGAAACTTAGATATTTTTCTCTCCTTGCATGTTTTTTGAATTCCAGTCACTCCTCTTTCAGTGAGTACAGATACATCATCATTTTCTTGAAACACCACATCACAAATGAAACACTTTTCTACGTCCATTTTCACTGTATCTCACAGCAACTCGCAAGAACCTGTAACACATAAATGAAACATTTTTGATTAACAAAAAAACAAACAATAACAACAAAGTTACAAAACAAAACACAAACAATAGCAAACTTTTTATTTCAAAAGTTAATTGTAATATTTACGTTCCTTCACACTTTGTCATATAAGTCAACGAAAAAATTATACAAACTTTGTCTATCTGATATTATGGTCATCAGAAACAATTTTTGATGTTATTTTTGACTTTCCCGTCCCTAAAAACATATAAAATGATACCACACATGGGCATATAAACAGTTATACCCTATATCTCAAATAATGGGCAGCCATTTTGAAAAATCCGCCATATTGGATTAACGCGTCATGATAGAGTGGTAGACTTTTCACCATCGTTTTCTACGGAAAAATTTCAATAACAATCCACTCACAGAAATTGTATTACAATTAGTTATAGGTAAGCCCATTTTTTGAACTAATTTGACTAGACTATAAGGTTACATAGTGTGTTTATTAAAACCATAATGCTCTGGAGCAGTGCCCAACTTAAATGCTGTGTTTAAGGAAAACAATGGCTCTGGTGTGGCCTATAGGTCCATTGAAAAGTGACCCTGTGGGGGGCACTACGTTTTTAGGGTAGTAAGTTAATTCTTTAACCCCTTCGCTGCTAGGCCTTTTCCCCTCCCTGTGCTAAGCCTTTTTTTGGCTATTTGGGGTAGTGCGCGCTTAGGCCCCTGTAACGTTTTGACCACATACGGTATCCACGCCAAATTTGCGTCCTTTTTTTCTAACATCATGCGGATTGTAAAGGTACCCAGGGTTTGTGGATTCCCCTGGAGGGGACCCAGAAATTAGCCAAAATACAGCAAATGTTTGTTTTTTGGGGAAAAATGCGAAAAAGGGCTACAGATGAAAGCGTCTTGTTTTTTCCCTGCAAATGGCATCAAAAAGGGGTTGTGGTGCTGAAATCACCATCTTCCCAGCTTTCAGGGACAAGCAGACTTTTGTCAGAAAACCAACTTTTCTTTTACACAGTTTTGGCATTTTTCTGGGACATAGCCTATTTTTGCTATTTTTTGTGCTTTCAACCTCCTTCCAGTTAATGGTAGAAATGGGTATGAAACCAATAATGGATCCTGGAAAGGAATACATTTCTGAAAAGTAGACAAAATTCTGAATTCAGCAAGGGGTCATTTGTGTAGATCCTTAAAGTTTTCCTTATAGAAACTAACAGTTAAATAAAGGAAAAATTGAAAATTAGTTGAAAAAAACAGCCATTTGTGTCAACGTTTTCACCTGTAACTTCTTCTAATTAGCACAGCTATTTGAAAGCAATATACCGTTATATCTGCTGGACCTTTCTGGTTGTGGGGATATATAGGACTTGTAGGTTCACCAAGAACCCGATGAACCCAGAGCCAATAACTGAGCAGCATCTTGCAATTGTTTTATATTATGTACCGGGTATATAGCAATTATTTTGGGAAAATGTATACATGGAAAAATTGTTATGAAAGACACCTATGTATTTCTGAAATGGGAACAAAATGTAGATTTTAGAAACAGTAGATATTTGCACATTTCCGAAATTGGGAGTACCCATACTAGCATGAGAATTATAGGTCATTTTTCAAAATGACTTATTTTTTACACATTGTCTTTCATTTGGAAGGCAGAAATGCATCGAAAGTCAATAGGTAATAACAGTTGCTCTACAATTCTGTGTTACCCTAAGTCTCCCGATAAAAATGGTACCTCACTTGTGTGGGTAGGCCTTGTGCCCACAACAGGAAATGGCTCAAAATGCAACGTGGACGTACCACATTTTCACAATGAAAAATTACCCTTTTTTTGCAAAGTGCCTAGCTGTAGTTCTTGAACCCTAGCTCTGCCGGCACTTAGGGAAACCTAGCAAACCTATAAATTTTTGAAAAGTAGATACCCAGGGGAATCCAGGATGGGGAGACTTGACTGGCTCTCACCAGGTTCTGTTACCCAGAATCCCTTGCAAACCTAAAAATTGGCAAAAAAACATATTTTCCTCACTTTTCTGTGGTGGAAAGTTCTGGAATCTGCGTGGATCCACAAAATTCCACCCACCCCGCGTTTCCCAAGGTCTTCCGAAAAAAATGGTACCTCACTTGTGTGGGTAGGCCTAGTGCCCGCAACAGGAAGCAGCGCAAAACGCAACGTGGACGCACCACATTTTCACAGTGAAAAATGACCCTTTTTTTGCAAAGTGCCTAGCTGTAGTTTTTGAACCCTAGCTCTGCCGGCACTTAGGGAAACCTAGCAAACCTATACATTTTTGAAAAGTAGACACCCAGGGGAATCAAGGATGGGGTGACTTGACTGGCTCTCACCAGGTTCTGTTACCCAGAATCCCTTGCAAACCTAAAACATTGGCAAAAAACCCAAATTTTCCTCACTTTTCTGTGGTGGAAAGTTCTGGAATCTGCGTGGATCCACACAATTCCACCCACCCCGCGTTCCCCAAGGTCTTCCGAAAAAAATGGTACCTCACTTGTGTGGGTAGGCCTAGTGCCCGCGACAGGAAGCAGCGCAAAATGCAACGTGGACGCATCACATTTTTACAGTGAAAAATGACCCTTTTTTTGCAAAGTGCCTAGCTGTAGTTTTTGAACCCTAGCTCTGCCGGCACTTAGGGAAACCTAGCAAACCTATACATTTTTGAAAAGTAGACACCCAGGGGAATCCAGGATGGGGTGACTTGACTGGCTCTCACCAGGTTCTGTTACCCAGAATCCCTTGCAAACCTAAAACAATTGGCAAAAAAAACACATTTTCCTCACTTTTCTGTGGTGGAAAGTTCTGGAATCTGCGTGGATCCACAAAATTCCACCCACCCCGCGTTCCCCAAGGTCTTCCGAAAATAATGGTACCTCACTTGTGTGGGTAGGCCTAGTGCCCGCGACAGGAAGCAGCGCAAAACGCAACGTGGACGCACCACATTTTCACAGTGAAAAATGACCCTTTTTTTGCAAAGTGCCTAGCTGTAGTTTTTGAACCCTAGCTCTGCCGGCACTTAGGGAAACCTAGCAAACCTATACATTTTTGAAAAGTAGACACCCAGGGGAATCCAGGATGGGGTGACTTGACTGGCTCTCACCAGGTTCTGTTACCCAGAATCGCTTGCAAACCTAAAAAATTGGCAAAAAAAACACATTTTCCTCACTTTTCTGTGGTGGAAAGTTCTGGAATCTGCGTGGATCCACAAAATTCCACCCACCCCGCGTTCCCCAAGGTCTACCAAAAAACATGGTACCTCACTTGTGTGGGTAGGCCTAGTGGCCGCGACAGGAAGCAGCGCAAAACGCAACGTGGACGCATCACATTTTCACAGTGAAAAATGACTCTTTTTTTGCAAAGTGCCTAGCTGTAGTTTTTAAACCCTAGCTCTGCCGGCACTTAGGGAAACCTAGCAAACCTATACATTTTTGAAAAGTAGACACCCAGGGGAATCCAGGATGGGGTGACTTGACTGGCTCTCACCAGGTTCTGTTACCCAGAATCCCTTGCAAACCTAAAACATTGGCAAAAAAAAACACATTTTCCTCACTTTTCTGTGGTGGAAAGTTCTGGAATCTGCGTGGATCCACAAAATTCCACCCACCCCGCGTTCCCCAAGGTCTTCCGAAAATAATGGTACCTCACTTGTGTGGGTAGGCCTAGTGCACGCGACAGGAAGCAGCGCAAAACGCAACGTGGACGCACCACATTTTCACTGTGAAAAATGACCCTTTTTTTGCAAAGTGCCTAGCTGTAGTTTTTTAACCCTAGCTCTGCCGGCACTTAGGGAAACCTAGCAAACCTATACATTTTTGAAAAGTAGACACCCAGGGGAATCCAGGATGGGGTGACTTGACTGGCTCTCACCAGGTTCTGTTACCCAGAATCCCTTGCAAACCTAAAAATTGGCAAAAAAACCACATTTTCCTCACTTTTTTGTGGTGGAAAGTTCTGGAATCTGCGTGGATCCACAAAATTCCACCCACCCCGCGTTCCCCAAGGTCTTCCAAAAAAATGGTGCCTCACTCGGGTGGGAGGCCCAAGTACCCGCGACAGGCAAGGGCCCACAACGTATTGAGGTGACCTCAAAATGGCCTATCACAAAACGACCTGGTTTTGCAAGGGGGGTCCCATGACGTTTTGGCCCGGGGCTCGGCGGCCACCTAGGGAAACCTACCGAACCCACACATTTCTGAAAAGTAGACACACGTGGGATTCCAGGGAGGTATAGCTTGCGTGGATCCCCCAACGTTTTCTTACCCAGAATCCCCTGCAAACCTGACATTTTGCTAAAAAAATCCCTTTTTTCACACATTTTTGTGTGGTAAAGTTGTGGCATCACGGGACTGACACACATTTCCTACCACCCAGCGTTCCCCCAGGTCTCCCGATAAAAATGGTGCCTCACTCGGGTGGGAGGCCCAAGTACCCGCGACAGGCAAGGGCCCACAACGTATTGAGGCGACATCAAAATTGCCTATCACAATATGTTTTGGGCCATCTTGGGAAACCTACCAAACCCACACATTTCTGAAAACTAGACACCCGGGGGAGTCCAGCGAGGTATGGCTTGTGTGGGTCCCCTAACGTTTTCCTACCCAGAATCCCCTGCAAACCTCAAATTTAGCTGAAAAAAATTACTTTTTTCTCAAATTTCTGTGTGGGAAAGTTCTGGAATCTACGTGGATCCACAAATTTCCTCCCACCCAGCGTTCCCCCAGGTCTCCTGATAAAAATGATAACTCACTCGCCTGGGTGGGTCAAGTACCCGCGACAGAAAAGGGCCCAAAACCTATTGAGGCAACATCAAAATTACCTATCACAAAACAACCTGGTTTTGCAAGAGGGGTCACCTGGGTTTTGTCCCCGGGCTCAGCGGCCATCTTGGGAAACTACCAAACCCAAACATTTCTGAAAGCTAGACACCCGGGGAGTCCAGCGAGGTATGGCTTGCGTGGGTCCCACAACGTTTTCCTACCCAGAATCCCCTGCAAACCTCAAATTTAGCTGAAAAAATCACTTTTTCCATACATTTTTGCGTGGGATCACCGTGCCGGCACAAATGTCCTACCACCCAGCGTTCCCCTTGTTCTCCCGAGTAAAATGGTACCTCACTTGTGTGGGTGGGCCAAAGGCCTGTGACTGGGAAGAGCCCAAAACATAGGGATTTAGGGTATAGCACCGAGAATTCTAAGCGCTACATTTTTTTAAAAATACGTTTTTAGCCAGTTTTGCTTTGGACACCCACACAAGTGAGGTATCATTTTACTCGGGGGAACAAGGGCAACGCTGGGTGGTAGGACATTTGTGCCAGCACGGTGATTCCATGCAAAAATATGTGGAAAATGTTTTTTTCAGCTAAATTTGAGGGTTGCAGGGGATTCTGGGTAGGGAAACGTTGGGGGATCCACGCAAGCCATACCTCATTGGACTCCCCAGGGTATCTAGTCTTCAGAAACGTGTGGGATTGGTAGGTTTCCCTAGATGGCGGCGAACCCGGGGCCAAAAAACCAGGTGCCCCCCCCAAAACCAGGTAGTTTTGTTATAGGTAATTTTGAAGTCTCCACAATACGATTTGGGCCATTTCCTGTTTCAGCCACTATGCCTACCCACACAAGTGAGGTACCATTTTTATCGGGAGCCCTGGGGGAACGCAGGGTGGTAGGAAATTTGTGGATCCATGCAGATTCCAGAACTTTCCCACACAGAAATTTGAGTAAAAAGTGATTTTTTCAGCTACATTTGAGGTTTGCAGGGCATTCTGGGTATGAAAACGTTTGGGGACCCATGCAAGCCATACCTCGCTGGACTCCTCCGGGTGTCTAGTTTTCAGAAATGTGTGGGTTGGGTAGGTTTCCCTAGATGGCCGTCGAACCCGGGGCCAAAAACTCATGGGACCCCCCCTTGCAAAACCAGGTTGGTTTGTGATAGGTAATTTTGATGTCGCCTCAATAGGTTTTGGGCCCTTGCCTGTCGCGGGTACTTGACCCATCCACACAAGTGAGGTACCATTTTTCACGGAAGACTTTGGGGGACGCGGGGTGGGTGGAATTTTGTACATCCACGCAGATTCCAGAACTTTCCACCACAGAAATGTGAGGAAAATGTGTTTTTTGGACATATTTTTAGGTTTGCAAGGGATTCTGGGTAACAGATCCTGGTGAGAGCCAGTCAAGTCACCCCATCCTGGTTTCCCTGGGTGTCTAGTTTTCAAAAATGTATAGGTTTGCTAGGTTTCCCTAGGTGCTGGCAGTGTTAGGGTTCAAAATCTACAGCTAGGCACTTTGCAAAAAAGGGTCCGTTTTCACTGTGAAAATGTGGTGTGTCCACGTTGCGTTTGGGCCGTTTCCTGTCGCGGGCACTAGGCCTACCCACACATGTGAGGTGCCATTTTTCTCGGAAGACTTTGGGGGACGCAGGATGGGTGGAAATTTGTGGATCCACGCAGATTCCAGAACTTTCCACCACAGAAATGTGAGGAAAATGTGTTTTTTTTTGGACAAATGTTTCGGTTTGCAAGGGATTCTGGGTAACAGAACCTGGTGAGAGCCAGTCAAGTCACCCCATCCTGGATTCCCCTGGGTATCTAGTTTTCAAAAATGTATAGGTTTGCTAGGTTTCCCTAGGTGCCGGCAGAGTTAGGGTTCAAAATCTACAGCTAGGCACTTTGCAAAAAAAGGGTCCGTTTTCACTGTGAAAATGTGGTGTGTCCATGTTGCGTTTTGGGCCGTTTCCTGTCGCGGCCACTAGTCCTACCCACACAAGTGAGGTACCATTTTTCTCGGAAGACTTTGGGGAACGCGTGGTGGGTTGAATTTTGTGGATCCACGCAGATTCCAGAACTTTCCACCACAGAAATGTGAGGAAAATGTGTTTTTTTGGACACATTTTTAGGTTTGCAAGGGATTCTGGGTAACAGAACCTGGTGAGAGCCAGTCAAGTCAGCCCATCCTGGATTCCCTGGGTGTCTAGTTTAAAAAATGTATAGGTTTGCTAGGTTTCCCTAGGTGCCGGCAGAGCTAGGAACCAAATTCAACAGGTAGGCACATTCCGAAAAAAAGTCAGTGCCTGGTGGGCTTTCTGCCGCCCTGGGGAGGGGGAAATCAGGGGCTATTGCCCGATATGCCCCCGAGGGGGCAGACAGACTGTGGCTATTCTTTTGGGGGTCGGGGGCATTGGGATGCCCATTCTGGTCAGCCCCCACCCCTGCGTATAAAAAAGCCAGCATAATCGCTGGCACATAGTGGGCTTTCTGCCCCCCCGGGGGGCAGATCAGGGGCTACTGCCCCCATCTGCCTCCTGGGAGGGGCAGAAAGACAGTGGCATCTTTTTTGGGGTGGGTGGGGGCATTGGCATGTCCACTCTTGGCAGCCCCCGAAATTTATCGAGGGGAAAAAAAACCCTGGTGTCTAGTGGGCTTTCTGCCCACTGGGGGGGGCAGATTGGGGGCTACTGCCACCATCTGCCCCCTAGGAGGGGCAGAAAGACTGTACCTTTGCGTCGGGGGTGGGGGCATTGGCATGCCCATATTGGGCAGCCCCTACCCCAAATTATAATTAAAAAACATCCCTGGTATCTAGTGGGCTTTCTGCCCCCGGGGGGGGCAGAAAGACTTTACCTTTGCGGCGGGGGGGGGCATTGGCATGCCCATATTGGGCAGCCCCCACCCCTAACTATAATTTTTAAGAAAATCCCTGGTATCTAGTGGGCTTTCTGCCCTCCCGGCGGCCTTCTCTCAATTAATGCTGCCTAAACCGCCTGACACCCATGACTCTAAACAAACCTGAAGTTTTTCACTCTAAACACCGCCGCTCCGCGGGCTTTCACTCCTTTTGATTCCCCTGATCGGACCCAATTCAGCTTGCTCACCTACTGTATGTCCTGAAGATGATCTTGAGTATTTGAGATCGAAACGCCGTCGACCCCCTACAACAGGAACTCCTTTTACTCTGTAAAACTTTTTGGGAGGAGATCCTACTATTGTTGTCAATGCGATGTCTTTATTTTAATATCACCCTCACTTTTCACGTCACGCTTATTGTCACTTATTTGTGTGAGTACCTAAATACTATTGTTTTGTAAATAAATACCAGTCATAAACTGACCTACATGCCCCCCTGTATATTACTTCCGCTCCCTTAAAGAATTAACCTACTACCCTAAAAACGTAGTGCCCCCCACAGGGTCACTTTCGAATGGACCTACAGGCCACACCAGAACCATTGTTTTCCTTAAACACTTTACCACCCCAGGTTCACATATTGGGGTACCCTTGTTTCTCTTTACTACAACTTAAATGCTGGATACTACCTGCCATGTAAATTAAATCCTCTTAAATTAGTCCATGTAAAACTTGTTTAAAAAAAGTTGTTCACAGCAGCTGTTATCTAACCCTCGATGTGTGAGACAAATTGTTTCCTTCTTAACATGCCGTTTACTATGACGGGTAACTGTGCCCCTTTCAAAAGATACAAAATGTCCATTCGCTCACCGGTGAATGCATGCAGTTCAATATTTCTCTCAGCGCTTGTGCACGTTACCAAGTTTATTTATTTGCAATTTTATATAGCACCAACATGACCCGAAGGCTTCAGAGCACTTTACAACAAGCAGGATACATTGGTTACAGTGGGTTGCAGTTATAGTATTTAAACTCAGATGTTTACATCGGTAGAGGAGTACAGGAGTTACCACAAGAGACAGTTACTGCAGTTGGGCAGAGGACATACACAGTTAAGGCATCGATTTAGATGGTGGGGCCAGATAACGAAGCTAATTCAGATCACAGTGGAGAGAGAACTTATGTCTGGTCAAGGGTGATTAACCAGGATGTTTAATAAGGCGAAGGGGAGCACGGTGAACTGAAAATGCTCATGGCCTACTGTGAACCGTAGATAGTGTCTGTGGGCTGGCAGGACAGAAATATGGAAATAGGCGTCCTGCAAGTCCAACGCCACCATCCAGTCTCCAGTGTCGAGGGCAGGCAGGACCTGAGCCAACGTGAGCATTTTGAACTTCTCCTCCCGGAGGAAGCGGTTGAGGGCCCTGAGGTCTAGAATAGGATGCAGGCCTTTGTCCTTCTTGGGCACCAGAAAGTAGCAGGAATAGCAACCACGACCTACTTCTGGTGCAGGGACCCTTTCGATAGCTCCCTTGACCAAGAGAGCAGAAACCTCCTGGCAGAGTAGCACCAAATGATCCTCCGACATGTGATCGAAAGACGGTGGCATGGAGGGAGGTGCAGTCTCGAAGGGAAGGGAGTAGCCCCTTCGGACTATTTGCAAAACCCACCTGTCCAACGTGATGGATTGCCAGTGGGGGAGGTGATGGCGAATCCTGCCACCCACTGGCCGCTGATGTTCCTGAAGGGTCAGACTAAGAGGGTTTGGAGGCTGCTGCAGGGGGGAAAGGGTGGACTGGCCTACCCACTGGCTCCCAGACCTGCGAGGTTGCTGGGTCCCACGTCCGCGGCCATGCAGAGGCTGGGCAGCTTGCGTGGACCAGTGTCTAGACTGGGCCGGACGTGGCGAGGTGCCTGTTCCAAAGCCACGAAAGGGGCGAAAAGCAGACTGGGGTGGATGGGAAGACACAGCGAGGCCCAAGGATCTGTCCGTAGCACGAGAATCCTTAAAGCACTCCAGCGCCGAGTCTGCCTTGTTGCCAAAATGGCAACGGCCATCGAAGGGCATGTCCAGCAGGGTTGACTGGACATTCCCCGAAAAGCCAGACGTCCTCAACCAGGTGTAGCGCCTAAGGGCTACCGACTTGGCAATCGTTCTGCCTAGTGAATGGGTGGTATCCAGTCCACATCGAATCGTGTATTTAGCTGCGTGTCTCCCATCTGCCACTGCTTGGGAGAGAACGGCCCGGGCCTCCTCCGGGCACTGAGGCAGGACTTTGCGCGACCGTATCCCAGATAGTATGGGAGTATCGACCCAAGAGGCATGCATTATTCACGGACCGCAGTGCCAAGCTGGAGAAAGAGAACATGCGCTTCCCAAGATAATCCAGCTTCTTGGATTCCCTGTCTGGGGAAGCAGAAGGGAATGCGCCCTTGGAAGAAGAGGCTTGGACCACCAAGCTCTCGGGGGAAGGGTGTTGGGTGAGGAAAACTGGGTTGCCCAGTGGCGGCAGGCAATCGTCCTTTCCACAGGAGCCCCTGTGCTGGGCTTGGGCCAGGTGCCCAGAAGGACATCAGTGAGGGCTTCGTTGAAGGGCAGAAGGGGTTCAGAGGGGGTTGCCGCAGGCTGAAGCACCTCTGTCAGGAGATTAGTACTCACTGCCACTAAAGGGAGCTCCAGGCCCAAATCCTCGCTGCCCTTCGCACCACCACAGCATAAGACGCTCCTTCCTCCATAGCCACTGTAGGGGGGAGAAGGCATGCCAAGGTCTGGAGAAGTGTCCAGACCACTGGCATCACCCAGGTCCTCCCTCCAGTCCAGCTCTTCAAGCCTGTCTGCCAAAGGGTCCAGTAACCCCTCCAAATCCTCATCACCACCTTCTGGGCGAAAGGGAACACCAGGGATGAACAGGGGAACAAAAGTACCCTCCGGCACTGGATTCGATGTCGGTTCTGCTCCGGGTCCATCTCGGGGGTGAGGATGGGGATGGCGTTGGCTGGGGGCATGGCCGAAGCCGGGGGTGTCGTTGTCAGGATAGGCACCGGGGAAGGTCGGGTGAGATCGACCGGTGTCGATCCGGATCCAGGCCTGGATCTGTGGGGGCCCTCTGGCGCCGGAGCCGCCAGTATCGAAGGCCCAGGACCCCCGACTGGCACCGCGGGGCCCAATGGCGCGCCGGCAGAGTCGGGCTGCCCAAAGATACGGTGGAGGGCTTCGTAAAATGTACGAAGCTGGGTAGGGGATGCCCCGGCTCCCGGAAACGGGGGGAGGCGCGAAGTCGTCCCTGAAGAAGGCATCGGAGACGGAGCCTTAGAGCAACGACGCTCTGGGTCCCGCGTGGCGTCAGCCAACCGATGGGGAGAAGGCGAAGAGCACCATTGCTTCTTCACCTTCTTCTTGTGCTTCAACTTACCCGAGGACTTCGAAGACTTGGAATGGGACAAGGTGTGGGGGCTCACGAGCGGACTCGAGACCTTCCTTTCGAACAAGACCAGGAGTGATGCGGAGCCGACCGCCGGGCCTCCAAGAGCTTTCGGGACCGCTCCCGCAATGACTTTAGATTCATGGCCCGACAGTCGAAGCACAACTTCGGGTCGTGGTCGTGCTCCAGACACCTAAAGCACACGAGGTGCGGGTCTGTCACAGACATCAGCCTGTGACAGGCCTCGCAAGGCTTGAAGCCGGTCCGACGATAGGACATCCCTTGCGCACCAGGAGTTGAAGACTTGAAAAAGAAGTCAACAAAACGTTGAAAAAGTTTAGTTAAAAAGTGACTAAAGGGGTAGCTCTCTCCGGATCTGCGCTAGGCTGGCGCGGAAAAAGAAAGACCCGACGTCAGCGTGGAGGGGCGGCATCTAAGTAGACACCGCAACGTCATCCCGGCGACCACAATGCCGACGACGGATGCGGAACCGACCGACGCCACCCACCGACGCGCAGGGGAACTGCTAAGAAAAATTCTCCGGACCCAGTCTGATGCCTGGGAGTAATTCTAAAGGTAAGGAAGTTATAACCGTCTCTTTCAGATTATGTATTTACTAAAAAAGAAAACTGGTTCCCTAAATCAAAAAGGTATTTATTTCTGAAAATGAAAGGTTTTTATTTGTGAGAATTGTAGAGGGGTAAAGTTATCAAAAATGAAAAGTAAGTACTTTATTGTAAAGCATGAATATTTTCAGAATCTGATAAGCTGATGATGTAGACAAAAGGAATGCATTTACTAAATATATCAAAACGAGGTTGAATGACAACCCGTGCTAAAATGGAGATATAATGCAGATTTTTCCTTTTCTTTACTTCCTTCTAGAAGACGTTTGCAGATAAGGTTGATAATTAATTTCTCATGTAGATGCTGCTATGGATGTTCCTTCATTACTCATGTAGCACCATTTTACATTGTTAAAGCGTTTTATTACATTGCTGGTGGTAGCCTTACCTGTTGCCCAGGAGTGGTCACTATGGTAATCCCATTAATGTATTATTGTCTGATGTCTGGTCGCCGCTTTAAAACCAATATTGGGGCAAGGCCAAGATGGCGGCCGGATAAGATGTGTCTTTGTGTCTCTCCGGCTCCGCCAAGACATAGCACAAACCTAGCCTACTCCCACGAGTTGTCGCCGGTCGAGGGATGGGCTGGTCCGGTTCTGCAGTCTCGGCGGTGCTGTCGAAGCTCTCCGGAGGATAGAAGTGTGGATTCTGGAGACGCTGGCTGGAGGCTGACTCGCTGGGCGCAAAGTGAACGACACGGAGCGGAGCGCTGCAGTGTCGGGCCCTGATCGGAGGTGAGGTGAGTCTCCCACTCTGAGACGAGCGAACCAGTGCCGCAGCAGAGTGCCCGGTGGTTGCCGAGCGGCACCGGGGAGAACGGTGCGGCATGCCGGCTCGTGCACACGGCAGCTGAAGGGGATGGCCGCGTACCACAGACAGGCAGGTTCTGGTGTAGTAATGTCAACAAGAACATTTCCTTTGGACTAAACACTGAAAATATAACCAGCAAGACTTAAATTACTCCAATAGTCACACAGACTCACCAATCTGGAAGTGGTCCTGGCATCCACTCAAACCTCTCACACACCACCTATTTTGTTCATGCAGTGCGAATAGAAAGCTAAACCCAAACTAGAAAAACACAGGTTTGTTTAAAAAGACAATATATCATTTTATTTATAAATGTGTATTTAGAAAAACAAAGACAAAATTCATTGAATAAAAGCAATCTAAAATCAATCATATATGGTACAAAAAAGTAAAACACAAACTATACAAAGAGAGTACACATAAAAGAAGACAACAGACTTTGTCATAACAACCACATCCGTGGTAAAACAATAAACACCAACTAGAACCCGATATTTTAATTGATTAATAATCTGTGGTTCCAGCAAGTCCACGGATTGTGTAAAATAGCGTTGACGCGTTTCGATGGAATAGGATTATTGCACCATCTTTATCAAGACTGTATTTTGCGACTCTCCTGATTTATAATGTTTATCCAAAGACTGGTTTTAGAAACACCTAGAGACTTATCAAAGCAATCCCTTCTTTATTCGGGCAGTACTCTTAGTTGATTTATTCTCGTAGGGAATAAACACCTCTATCCGGCCCTTTATGGATATAGAGGCCTCAGTTACTGAACATTTCTGCTCCTTTGTTATACTTGGGAAGGAAAATAGTCCCTCATGTAAATGGTCCAGAGGCTTTTTGTTAAAATCAATCTAATTAGTGAATGGTGCTGCTCTTTCGAATTGCTTCTTATATTTTGTTTATATTTTCTCGATATCAATCATGCCCATAACATAAACGGGTCTCTCTAATGTGCAACACGTTGTATCAGCCTTCCGGTCAGTACGATAGGTTCTGGTGTAGGCCCGGACGGAGTGGAAAGAAGCACGGGTGAAGAGACTGCGAGAGCCGACCGCTCAATCCATCCCTGAGCGGACGTCGGCGGGCCCGGGAGCCCTCTGCGGACTTCCCCTGGGACATGAGGTACTACCGCTTCCGGCGCGGAAGGTGCGCAGCGCCAGCGGGAGGGGCACCGGGTTTTGGCAGACGACCGGGGACTGGCGACGCAAGGCTAAGAGGGCCCTCTTCAAATACAGAGAGCAGAGGGATGGCCCCTTTCCCAGTAGCTTGCCTCTGGGCCCCCTCCATCCGGCCCGGGCAGGTTCTGGTGCTGGGACCCGCAGCTAACATCTACTTCGGTGGCTGACCCCGTGAGGAGGCCCTGGATGGGAGTAGCACGTGAAAGGCCCCACAAGGCCCAGGGGGGTGCGTGACACCACAATACGACCAGGATGATCGGGGTGGCCAGTTGGACCCGCCCTGGGTCGGAGCTGAGGACGGACCCCCCCCCGGATCTGTGTCGCCCGTGGAGTGTGGTCTTCTGGGCCTTCCTTGCAACGACTGCAGCAGAGCCTTGAAGGCCTTCCCGCGCCCGAGCCCCAGACGAATTCTGAACAGGCTCCATGCGGCAGGAGAACAGGCATGTACAATTGAGACGCAAGGCGAAAGCTTGAACCTAAGCGTCCGTGAGTTTGAAGGAACGCGGGGGGCATCCCAGGACGGAGAGGGGCAGCAGGAGGGCGCGGATGCGCCCGCCACGAAGGCATTCATGACCGCGCTGTTCACATCCCTATGAGAGGATCTCCAAGAACTGAAAGGGCAACTTTCAGCCGACCTGAAGGAGCTGAAATGCGACCTGGAAGAGGTAGGAGATCGCGTCATGGTCCTGGAAGAACGCAATACTGGCAGGGCCTGATTCACAGAACTAACTTACGTCAAAAACGTAAAGTTAGTACTTTTTGGTATTCACAGAATACACTTACTCATTTTGGTATTCACAGAATGAACTTACTCATTTCGGTATTCACAGAAGTTAGTAGCCCTAACTTTAGGACTCCTAAATGCCTTCTGTGAATACCGAAAGTCTTAAAGTTAGGATTTTTCTCAGTTTAGAGTAGTAAAGTTAGGACTTTACTACTCCTAAACTGAGAAAAATCCTAACTTTAAGACTTTCGGTATTCACAGAAGGCATTTAGGAGTCCTAAAGTTAGGAGTCCTAACTTTACTACTCCTAAACTGAGAAAAATCCTAACTTTAAGATTTTTCGGTATTCACAGAAGGCATTTAGGAGTCCTAAAGTTAGGACTACTAACTTCTGTGAATACCGAAATGAGTAAGTTCATTCTGTGAATACCAAAATGAGTAAGTGTATTCTGTGAATACCAAAAAGTACTAACTTTACGTTTTTGACGTAAGTTAGTTCTGTGAATCAGGTCCGCAGAGACGAAGAGATTGAAATGATGCAACAAGAAATCATTCGTCTCAGGGACCAACATATAGAGCTGCAAGCCCAGGCTGAGGACCTAGAAAACTGGTCCAGACGGAATAAAGTCCGCTTTAGAGGAGTGCCAACAAATGCGGAAGGGCAAGACATCCGTGGCCTACGTTCTGGCCCTCTTCCAGCACGTCATGAGCGACGACCACAGTGCTGATATCCGGATTGATCATGTACATCGGGTGGGCCAACCAAGGAACGGCAAACCCCACCAGCTGATATACTAGCGTGTGTAAAAGAATTGATCATACGACGCGCAAGAGACACTCATCCAGTACAATTCCGGGGGCACTCGCCATCCTTCTTTCAGGACCTATCCATGACCACCCTCTACAAAAGAAGAGAATTTCGACCCATCACGGCACATCTTAAGTAGAAGGGGGTCTCATATTCCTGGGGGCACCCCTTCCGGATTATCTTTCGCTATGAAGGAAAGACAAGGCAGCTTTGGTCTCTGCGAGAGGCCCAGGAGGTCCTGGGGATTACAGAACCCATGGCGCCAGACACTGGCCGCAAGTCTCCTGAGGGACCAAGACACAAACAGCACAGCTGGCAAAAGATTGGAAAACCCTCCTCCAACCATAAACCAGATCTGGAAACGATAGCGAAGGAAAGAGAAGCAGTAATTAATTCCCTCTCTACTGCACCGGATCAGTTGCCCTCCTCCTGAACTGATCTGTACCAGTGTGAGGAGACCACAAGACAGGTGGGGCCGGAGGGGCGCCCCGGTCGCTGGCCTTGCCTCATACGGAAATCTGGACGCTGACTCTTTGGAAGTCGGAGGATCTGAAGATATTTGGCCGACCTCTGGCTGGTGACCCCAGTGGACACTCCTACCTTGACGAACTGTTGTCACGTTTGATTACTAGTATGTTTTTTTTGGAAAGTTTAGTTTGGGATTATTTTGTTTTTTTACATTGTTTAGCAGATTGCATGCTCTTTATTCCCCGCACCGGTGCCAGATGACGCCTCAGGTTAGCTACAGGCCAACACATTATTGCTCTCGTCTCCCACTAGCCGCCCCACCTAGATCAAGCACTAACCCAGTGCCCCTACACAACATAGGACACTATGGGTAAAGATCTAAAGATCGTAAGTCTCAATACTCGAGGCCTCAATCACCCAGTAAAACACGCCGCGATCCTCTCCCTACTGGAGAACTCGGGTGTGACATTTGTCTGCTGCAGGAGACGCACCTCCTGTCAAGGGACACAGCTCGTATGCGCTTCCGCCGCTTCCCTCACCAATTTTGGTCCTCAAGCCCCTCTAAAAAGAACGGTGTCGCCATCCTATTGGGAGCAAAATTCAATGGCAAAGTAGTTTCTACACTTTCAGAAGTGAAGGGACGCCTGCAGGCAGTCAGAATACATTGGGGCTCCACACACTTTACACTAGTCAAAATATACACCCCAAACACCCAGCAGGAGCCCTTTATCATTAAGGACCTTACAGACGTGTTGGGCTCCCCCGACGCAGCAATCTTGGTGGGAGGGGACTTCAACCTAGTGATGGATGCTACGCTGGATCGATCCTGCCAGCGATCCACGCAGACAGGGGCTTTTTCGGCTGAGGGCAGGTGCTGGCTTGAGGAGAATGGTTTACAGGACACTTGGCGCCTGCAGCATCCGGGGGTGCGAGACTACACGTTCTACTCTGCAGCACACAAAACATACGCGCGCTTAGACCACTTCCTAGCATCAGCAACGCTGGCCCCCAGGCTGAAAGACACGTCCATTGAGCCGAGATCCCTGTCAGACCATGCGATGATCACGGTCACAATGCAGGCCGATAATGGCCAGCCAAGCCCTTCCCGGTGGCGCCTGTGGGAGGGTCTCCTGCAATCCCCGAAGGTTCTATCAGACATGCGCTCGAAGCTTACAGAGTTTTTGCAAATGAATGACATAGACAATACCTCCCTGGCTGCAGTCTGGGAAACATTGAAACTAGTAATGAGAGGGGAATTTATTGCAGTCTCGGCAGCAGAGAATCGGGAGCGCCGGGAAAAATGGCGGAGTCTCGAACAAGAGGTAACGGAGATGGAATCCATCCATAAGCGCACTGGGGCTCCAAGAATATGGAGGAAGCTGGAAAAGAAACGGCTCCTTTTGAAACGCCTAGACTTAGATAGGGCAGAGTATGCCCCCCTCAGGCTTCGGCATAAATTTTTCTTGAGCAGTGACCGATGTGGAAGACTGCTCGCTCAAAGGCTTAGAGCTAAGGCGATGGCTGCTGCGATCGCCTCGATAAAACGGCCTACTGGAGAGGAAGTGCATATAAATCCCCAAATAGTTGAGACATTTAAAACTTTCTATCAGACCTTATACGTGGAGAGGTGTGGTGCAGCGGACAGGGCAGCTGACTTCGGAGCACAGGGCTCAAGGTTCGATCCCCGGCGGCAGCTCAGCTCAGCACCATGTGACTCTGGGCAATAGCTCACTTAATTTCCATGACGGCCCCCAGCGCCTTGAGACCCGTAAGGGTGAGTAGTTCGCGCTTTACAAATACAGATTTAGATTTTTACGCCGACACCGACTCGGCGCACCAGGAGACTCATGCCTATCTTAAAGCAAGCTCGGTCACCCACCTTCCAGAATCCCTCGCTAAACAGCTTGATCGCCCTATACAAATCGAGGAAGTGATCTCAGCAATTGCTCACTTAAAAGTGAATAAAGCCCCAGGCCCAGACGGGTTCCCGGCACAATTCTACAAGGTCTTTTGCCAGGAACTGACACCACTGTTGAAGCGGTTGTTCAACTCCTTCCTTGAAACCGGGTCGCTCACAGATTCTATATCAGAGGCCTCGATCTCTGTGATCCTCAAGCCCTTTAAGGATCCCAGCGAATGTGGGTCATACTGACCTATCTCCTTACTTAATACAGACGCGAAACTTTTCGCTGGGATCTTGGCAGCCCGATTGAATCCCTGATGGCTGGACTCGTCGACCCGGACCGCCCGTCAAGGTGGAGATAATACTAAAAGACTCCTCCACCTCATGGATGGTATCCATAGATCTCGCAAAGAGGCACTGCTCCTGTCAACTGACGCAGAGAAGGCATTTGACAGAGTATGCTGGAGTTATCTTTTTGACACACTCCTTCATTTCAGCTTTGGGGAACAGTTTATTAAATGGGTTGGCGGAATCTACCAGGCTCCACAAGCGTTTGTCCGAGGGAATGGGTTATCATCTGATCTGTTTCCGATAGCCTGCGGCATGAGGCAGGGCTGTCCGCTGTCTCCCCTCCTCTTTGCTCTCTACATGGAGCCACTAGCGCAAAGAATCCGAGACCATCCACGGATTGAGGGCATTGGATTTGGAAGGGACACCCATAAAATCAACCTCTACGCAGACGATGTGATCCTTTCAGTGACAAACCCGTACACTTCCATACCGGCCTTGTTGAGTGAGCTAGAGAGCTTTGGGGAAACCTCAGGCTTTAAAGTGAAGCTAAGCAAATCCCAGATCTTGAATCTATCAACCCCCTCAGCATGTGAGGAGAGCCTACGGGATAAATTCCCCTTACACAGTGTGCGAAACAATTCATGCCTTACTTGGGCATCCATCTGGCCCCAACTCTTCCAAAGACCCTCATGGTAAACTACGATACGCTCATAGATCAGACAGCAAAGGCCCTGGACGGGTGGTCCCACCTGAAGCTGGCCTGGTTTGGACGTATCGCGGCAGTAAAAATGACAGTGCTACCGTGCATTCTACATAAATCTTTCAGACACTACCGTTGGTCCCGCCACCGAAGGCTCTACGTACTCTGGCTATTAATAAGTTTGCCTGGGGAGGGAAAAAAACGTGGCTCTCCATCGCTCAACTGACGCAGCCCAAGCGGGAAGACGGAGTAGGGCTACTGCTGGTTCATAGGTATCTCCAAGCGACGCACCTCCGCTATATAGTCGAGTGGAACTGCCCTCTCTCTCTGAAAAACACTGGTCCTTTATGGATCAAACAGTGGCGGGAGTGAATATCTGGCGGGAAGCCTGGCTCCCACGTAAGCACAGGGTATGGGGATTGTATTCCTCCCCAGTCACTTCCTCAACTCTGAAAGTATGGGACTCAGTAGCCGGTAAGAAAGGCCTAACAACATTCCCCTCCCCGATGTCCCTAATACGACTTCCCCCCGGGCTGCAATTCAGAGGTGTTTCAGAGGTGGAGAGAACTAGGATGCAAACGGGTGGGTTCATTGTTTGACCCCAACGGGATTATTCCATTGAGCAATTGAGGCTGGACTATGCGCTCCCACAGACCGACGCCTTCCACTATCTCCGGCTACGCCATTGGTTCATCTCCCCGGACTATCATGCAGCGGCCTCACGACAACTTATGGTCTTTGAGAAGTGGCTGGTGCTCAAAAAGGACAATAAGCATCTAGTCTCTGAGCTCTACGCCATGCTCTCCACTGGGAAGGAAGGAGGACGCACTAAGGGACAGCTTCGTTGGGAAGAAGAGCTGAGTAGGGTGCTTTCGGATAAAGAATGGGCTGGCATACACCACAGGGCACACCACATGGCGCACAGCACTGCAGGGACAGAATCGGTATACAAAGTAATAACATACTGGCATCTCACCCCGGCCCGCAATTCATAGCTGGGATAAAGGTCGCTCTGAGAAATGCTGGAATGGTTGCAGCCTTGTGGGCTCTCTAGTGCACTTATTATGGCACTGTCCAAGCCTGGTTCGTTTCTGGGAGCTGGTCTTGGGCGATATTGATAAAGCTTTTGACACCACACTTCCAAGCTTCCCAGCCTACACCTTACTAGGGTTGCCGAACCCTCTGACTTTCCCCCTACGCTCCCTGAAAGGGAGACAAATAACATTGGCACTGCTGGCGGCGTGCCAAGTAGTTCTGGCCCGCTGGGGCACCTCAACTGTACCAGACCACACGGCATGGCTGCACAAACTATGGTTAACCTTAGCCATGGAACTCCTGTCCCTGGTTGCTGAATACAAAGGGGAGGCATATGCCGAGCTGTGGGCCCCTTTTCTCCAGATTCTCTCAACAGATCTACGAGAAATACCATGTCCCAAATACTTGCAAATACTGCGATTACTCCCTAGGAATGAAGAAGAGGTGGTACCGTCTCCATAGGAGACGCCCATAGTTCCACCAACGTCATAATTGGTAAAACATGCTTCACATGGCTCAGTGTGACTGGTGCAGGGTTTGTGTGGTTGGGGGAAGGGGGTGGTCCGGGTGTTTTTTTGTTGTTTCGTCTGAAGATTATTTTGCTGTGAGTTTAACATAAAATGACCCCAATAACAATGCCAGCCTCCGGGTTGTAGGTGCAGAAGCTGTGTAGACTCGCTCTTTTGTATCTACGGTGCCTGCCAAATGGTTGTAGGCAATCAGCTGTGTAATTGGAGCTACGGATCGCTTTCAATAAACAGAATGGTTCCTTAAAACCAATATTGGTGAGAAGCTCAGAAATATTTTATTGTTCAGAAGTGACTTTTTCTAAGCAATGTTGGGACCCATGGTGTAACTACTGGGGGCGAGACTTAGGGAAGACGAAGAGAGTGGGAATAGGCACCCTTGTCTGATTCGCTACATTGTCGATGTAGCTCTACACAAACATGAGAATAGGCATTAGGCAGTTTCTTGAATCCAAACACATTTCCTTCAGCTCATGTACAATTTCACTCCTCCTCCACTTCTATGTGGCATTTTCGATCCATATCCATACATGGTGAGATATGCTTCATCCCCTCCATTCTTTTTCCTGTAAGGTTATGGTTTCTCCAATTTCTGAAGCCAAGGCAAAAATATCAGAATCTCTCCCACTGGAAAGCACTCACTCAAGATCTGCATTTATTTCCTTATTTTAGCAACTTCAACCTAACATTTGGGTCCGAAATGTACATAGCATATAGCATATGCGACTGTACATAGGTCAAGGAATTGTAGAGTATTCATTACAAATATAGTGAACTTAAAACTTTAGTATTGATAAATTACACCAACATCTGGATATGACTGGCAAAGACAGCATGCAGTATGAGGACACTAGAAACCTTGTCTAGCTAAGGATAATTCTACATTTTAAATGGTATGCTATATAAAGACATACAATAGAGATTAAATTAAAGTGAGTAATTACCCTGTTTAGATCTCTTCTTGTAAATGACATTCTTTCAGCGTGAGTATGACGTCCTGGAGCAAACTTGAGGCCTGAGTGAAAGAGTAAGGTATTCCAATTGAACAGAACTAACTGATAGAAGCCATAAAAACTGGCATTTGGTGGTTTAATTGCAGTCAACAGTGTGGGATTAGCAGATAATGGTTACTGGTAGCGAGTAGCATATTAGTGTGTTGGCTAAATAGCTGGGCCCAGATTGTTTAAAAAAAAAAAACTTGATTCTTTAGCGTTCCCTGCCCTACTTTGGCATCTGCTTGGGTATCGGATTCTGGACAGTAGTGCCTAGTGAATACCTTTACTGAATTTTATGTTGCAGCTCTACATATGTTGGGAATTGGGACATTTTTTATCCATGCTATAATAGCCGCTTTCGCTTTTGTGAAGTGGGCTTAAGGTTTTCCTGGTAGTTGTTTCTTTGAAAGCTGGTAACATAAAGAAATAAAAGCCACAATCCAATCTCGCGATGGATTGTTTGGAAATGGGCAGCCCTTGTCTAATGTGGCCATAATTTACAAACAGCTGTTTCGTTTTCCTGATCTTTGGTTTTCTCTAGATAAAACCATAGCACTCACTTAATTTCTAACAAATGGAGAGCTCTCTCCATTGCAATGAAGCAATTCTGCTCCTTTCAGATCCTTGTGGAAATGATGGTTTCCATTTTCCAAACGGAAACATAGAAGTTGTCTTTGAAGTCTTCCTAGGTGAAGAAATATCTAAGGACCTCTATGGTGTCTGCAGCGGATCTTCAAAAGGGGTTGTTGGTCTATGGGGCGATAAGGTAAAGGTGCTGGATCCAGAGATAATGCTGTCTTCGAAAGGCCAAAATGAATGGAGCTTGTCTCTTCCCCTGGTCTCTTTGAACTTCATTCTTCTTCATATGGAGCGGCCATTCCAGCATGTGAAGATGTTGAATGGAGAGACCGAACAGTTGAAAGTGATATTGATCACACTTTTGACATCTGTGCTGGTGAGCGAGTCATTTTTTTGTTTTGTAGATGTGGTTGATGGCAATCTGTGCCTTTTCGACATCAACGGTGTCCGGGTCGACACAACAACCTTGAGCGAGTCGGCGGCAATCTGTTTCTTCAACAGCGATGATTGTCTCTTTGACCTTGACATTGAAAATCCTTACAACGGTGGCAGGTCATGTTCTCTGTGTCATCGATGTGTAGCCATTAAATGATCTTTCGACAGAGAGCACGTCAGTGCTGAGACTCTTGAAGGCGATGTTGGTGGCTTCAATGTTGGTAACTGATGGTGACAGGAATGATGGTGTATTTTCCCCTGCCACTCAATCTTCTCTCCTATACCTCCTTCTATGATAGCTTTTCTCAGGAGTAGTAAGGACACCAAGGCAGGCTGGGAGACAGACCTTTTTTGCCACCTTTTCTTTTTTTCTTCTGCCTTCATATCTTCTAACATGCCTCTTAGCCAGCCGCCCTTCTGTGCTTCAAGGTTCTCTTTGACATCTTCCTGCAGGTGTCACATTTAGTGTCAGATTGTTAGGCAGGAAGACAAGCCACACATACTTTGTGGGCATCAGTGACTGCTTTGTTTCTCCCACATGTGGGCCACTTAGAGAAGAGGGATGGCATTCTGAAAACGCAGTCATTCATAAAGCCAAAATGTTAAACTTGACATTAGATGGTAAACACATTGAATGAATGAGGTAAACATCTTTCCCTGACAGGAAAAAAAGATATTTCTTCTTTTTCTTGAATTTCTCCTTTTTTAGGAAAAACTGAGAAGGCGCATGTCCAGGGTAGGACGAAGGCCTCTGTCCTTCTTGGGCAGTAGAAAGTAACCGAAAAAGCGGGTGGCATGGGTGGAGGGGAGGGAGTAGCTCCTTTGGAAGATTTGCAGAACCCAATGATCCGATGTTAATAACTGCCACTCTTGCAGGTGATGGGGTATTCTGCCTCCATGTCCATGATGGTTGGAGGGCAAACTAAAGGGGTTTGGAGGCTGCGGCTGCTGGGGTGGGCGGTGGACTGACACAACCTCTGGCTACCTGTCCCACCTGGTTTATGGGACACATGTCCCCAGCCAGAAAAAGGCTGGGAGGGTATGGACGCAGTTGGAGGCCCTTTCTGTGGCCACAAAAGGGGTGGAAGGTGGACTTGCAGTGACGAGGGGCCATAGACAAGCCCAAGGACCTGGGCTTAGCTCTGCTGTCCTTAAAGAGCTCCAGCACAGAGCCCGTCTTCTCTCCAAAAAGGCGAGAGCATTCAAAGGGCATGTCCATAAGCAATGCTTGGCTTGGACATCCCTTGAAAAAACAGTAGTTCTCAGCCAGGCGTGGCGCACACAGGGCCACCGACGAAATTACTCTAGCTAGCGAGTCGGTCGTGTTGAGTCCACATTGAGTGGTGAACTTTGCTGTGTCTCTCCTGTCAGCAATAGCTTGGGAGAGTATGGCTCGGGCCTCCTCCGAGACCATAGGCAGCACTTGCGCAACCGAATCCCAGATTTTATGGAAATATCAGCCAAAAGGCACGCAGTGTTCAGTGACCGCAGTGCAAAGCTGGCGGAAGAGAACCTTTTCTTTCCAAAAGTAAACAGCCTTTTGGATTCCCTATCCGGTGGAGTGGTAGGCAACACTCCAGGGTTGATCCTAGAAGTGAAGGCTCGGACCACCAAGCTCTCCAGAGTGGGGGGCTGGCTAAAAACAACAGAGTCCCCAGGAGCGGGGCGATGGTGGTGGGAATTTGTCCTATGCACAGGAGCCCCTGTGCAGGGCTTGGACCAAGCTCAAGTAGGACGTCAGTATGGGCTTCATTAAAAGGGAGTAAGCAGAAGCACCTCTGTCAAGACGTTTGTCTTGACTGCCACTGTGGATAGCTGAAGGTCCAAAGACCTCAGTCGCCCTATGCACCACTATAGCAAAAGAGGCTCCCTCCTCCGTAGCCACGGTAGGAGGAGAGACCAAGCCAGTGTCAGGCAGGCCACTGCCTAGCCCACTGTCCTCTGCCAGTTCCTCATACCAGTTGTCCTCCTCACCTAAGGGATGCTGGTAACCATAAGGGTCCTCAGACCCCTCCTATTCCTCTCCCTCTTCAGGCCTATCAAGAGTAAATGGCACAGGCTCCGGCCCGGACAGCATGGTCCCGGTTGGTGCCGGAATCCTGCAATGCCCATCCAGCTCTGTGCCGTAGTCGGCTATGAGGATGGGATGGCACCGCCGTGGGGCATCAGCAGCACTGGGGGTGTCAGTACTGGAGTGGGTACGAAGGAAGATCTCAATCTTGCCGGCGGCCACACTCTGGATTCAACAAAGGATCCATGGGGCCCAACTGGCATCGAGGACAAACCTGCCAGCAGGGATCCAGTTGGGGCCCCCTCTCGAACCTGTTGAGCCGGAAGGCGCTCCAGATGGGCCAGGCCACCCAAAAATGAGGTGCATGGCCTCAAAAAATTCCTTGAGCTGAGCGAGGGTTGCTCCGGCTCTCGGAAAGTCAGGGAAGCACTGAGCAGAACCTGACAGGCTCTGCCAAAAGCATGACGCTCTCGCGCCTCTTCGGACGACTTCGAAGGGTGCGGTGCAGTCAAAGCCCTCTTTGACTTCTTGGATTTTTTATATTTGTGGGGCTTACCCAACTTCCCCGAAAACTATAGTGAGACGAAGATCGCAGGGTGCGGCTTAGTGTAATGATCCCGGGTCCTTCCGCGCAACCGGGAGCTTGCAGGGTCGCCCAATGTCAGGCAGCGAGTAGCTTGAGGGATCACTCCCTCAGTGCCTTAGGATTCCCAGGTCTTGGAGTCATGGTCACGCACCAAGCATCGCAAACACCAAGTGGGGGGGGGTCTGTTACAGACTTCTGTCTGACAGGTACCACATGACTTGAAACAAGCGGGCTTCTTGGGTAACATCCTCACACGAGAAGAGAAATCTCTCAAAAAGAGTTGACAAAAAAGGCAGTGAAAAAATAATCAAGGGTAGCTCAGACTGGATCAGTGCTATCTGGCACGGAAAATAAAGCACTGACGTCAGTGTGTCAGGGTAGCGCCTATATAGGTACCACGCACATCACTTCTGGTGCGGACACGGAGTTGAGCAACGCCAGCTACTAGCGCTCTGGGGTACTGCTAAAAAATCTTCCAGATCCAGTCTGACGTCCGGGGATTATTCAAAGGTAAGTAATCTGAGGCTAGAAGTCTCTATTATATGAAGATATTTTAAGGTATGAAATCTCACAGGTGTTCTGAGAGGTGTCCTCTCTCAGGCTGTAAAAAAACAGACTCTAGATAACAACTATGCGCTCTAGTAAGGAGAGTTTCTACAGGCAAAGGGTCCTTTTTAGGTCGAGCCTAGAGTAGCGCGCAAGCGCTGCTTCTGGCGAAGACTTTATGTAGTGGGCATTTGAAAGCTGACCACACGCTCGTGCACAATGGCCTTTTCCCTGCGGTTACCCGCAGGGCAGACATCTGTTTCCAATTATCGTGCCCTGACGCGGGCGCGATAATTGAAAACACATGGCCATTGTGCACGAGCGTGTGGTCAGCTTAGCAGGCTGCCGCGCTCGCTCGCCCCCGCTCCTCTCTGACGCTGCCGATGTCTCAGCACTTCACTTGTTTTTATTATGTTCCACTCCGTGAAATCGTCCAGATCTGAAGGGCCATAAATCTACCGACTGCAACAGCGCGCGATCGCGATGTTGATCAGTTGCACTTTCACGGCCGTGAAACTGACGCGGCCGTGCGATCTTGATCAGTTTCACTTTGTCAGTTTCACGGCTGCACGGCCAATGCTTGTTACTTCTGTTGCGATAGTCTCAGCTGCACTGAAATGATGTTTCATAAATACATTGTTGGTGAGAAAAAAACAGATGTCTGGTTGCCAGTCTGTGCAGTTCTGGACAGTGCTCCAATTTCCATGCCAATATTTCGATGGACTATCCTTTACCAATCGCTTTTAACTTTAAATTCCCATTCACCCTTCATTACACCCACGTCAGACCTCCTCGTTATAGTTCTTACACTATGAGGCTGCCAGGCCTCCCGCAGAACTCTTGCAAGCGCTTTACTATTTCTATTAAAAACTAAGCACTGCATAAGATCCCAACCTCTGTTCTTGTTTCTCTGTCCTTCACACAAAACGCTGCACGGAAATGAGGTAAGACACTGGCTATTGTTTATGTTTTACCTTTGTCCGCTACTGCTTTAGCTCTGGCGGTTGGTGCATGCAATTTCTCCCGCGTTCTCACTCAGGTGCATTAGCTGTGGGTGGGCCGGTCATTGTGGGGGTCAGTCTGGCGTTGAGGTTGCTCGGGGGCATGCTCTTGCTGTGGTGTGGTGCTCCTGGGAGCGTGCGTATCATAGTAGGCGTGCACCAAGGTATTTTTTTTTACACCGGGTTTTGTCTCGCGAGATGAGACCTAGGTGTCAAGGTTGCCAGTAAACATGATGCTCATGCTGTAGCGGGAGTCAATGGCTGCTCGTAATGGAGGAGCAACTGGGTAACGTGGCAGCAAGCATATCCAGTGAAGAGATAACCACTGTATCCAGGGCAGACTTACAAGCCCTGATTTATGATGCAGTTTCCTCTGCTTTGGCACAGCCTGCTACAAAGAAACTGAGATCTATGCCAGATGATGACGGGGAATCATCTTCAAGAGGGAGATATGTGCAAGGAACACATATGCAAGTATTGCGTTGCTAAACACATAAGGTAAATGTTGGGGGTTGCCACAAAAAAGAGATTCATTCGGATGACAATTTTGCCCAATTCAACACCCCCCACCGGCTGACGATCTTCCAATTCATGATGTCATCCAAGACATATATCTGTAAGAGGGGCTATAGACAAAACAAGTTTTCCATGTTTCCTCTCCAAAAGATACCCATTAGAGACATTTGATGACAAATTTTCACATGTTCCAAAAATAAATACAATCCTGGTCAATATGTCATCAATGGCATCCTTGGCTTCAGAAGAAGCTTTATCAGATGCTATTGACAAGAAAATAGATGCTTCTCTGAAATGCTGATATGCAGCCTCGAATTTTCCTCTTCAAACAGCCATATATGCTTCTTACTCTTCGCAGATGCAATTAAAGGCTTTCCAGCTTCTTTTTTATTGTTTGCAAGACTACTAGGATCCAACAGACATTCTTGCGTACATGGAACTCTTGGCTCAATTTTTATCAGATGTCTCTTTTGACTTCTTATGGTCCTCAGCAACTTTGACAGGAGCCTCGATTGCAGCCAGGCAACACTTGAGGTTTAAATCATGGAAAATGGACCAATCACAAAAGAATGTTGTTCTATGTCTGCTTTCACAGGGGATTAACTCTTTTCGTCTTAGCTTCATGATTTGGTTAAAAAGGCACCAGAAGAGAACAAGCATTGGCATAGCCAATAGGTCTCGCCTTTGGGACCGTATAAGTGTTTAGCCATGCAACAGTTGATGTTGTTGCACCAATGATATTATGCTGCATAACTAAATACTTATAAGGTCCCAAAGGCGAGACCTATTGGCTATGCCAATGCTTGTTATCTCTGGTTTCAATGCAAGTCAATCAGACTGCATTTTTACCTTTATGTTCGTTGCTTAAAGGGGTTTCCTCTGCATTTGAGTGGTGCAATCCAGTTATATGTTGTAAATCTGGAGTGCTATTTTGAACATTCAGGAAAAAATGTGACCTTTGTTGGGCTTGCATTTCACAGAACTGAATATAAACTCTGTACTAGTTGCAAAGTTCAGAACCATATCTAGGGGATCGTAAGAGCAATTGGGGCAGCCAGCCAGAAGATTATATATATCTAATCATAAATGCCTTTCACACATATTGAGCCTCACTCACCCCTTGTTAGGTCTTTTCTTATTTTACTGTGTATTTGGCCATTTCAGTCTCTGCTCTCTGTATCCCCAAACTCTACCCAGTGAGATTAGAAGACCTGAATCGACTCAGCAACTGGCTGTGAAACTGCTGAGATATGCGCATAAGGGGCCCTTTATATAAGTGTATTTATGCAGTGTTAAGGAGTGTGAACATTACACAGAGGCGGAACGCTTTACACAGACTGCAGCAAATGAAGACTGTAATAAGGCATAATTTTAAGCACGTTCACTACACCTGCTCTTATAAAGGAGCCAAATATTTGACAGGTGCTTTACCTCGCAATCAGGTTATGACTTTGAATATGAAAAACATACCCCAGTAGTGCCAAAACTGGACTGGGGTGGCGTGGTGAGCAAAATAACGATGGATTAAACCCAGATCTGTGACTGGGGGTGAATGTTTTGCCAATGTGCAACATTCCGTCCATCATCTTGTGTGTTGTGCCAAAACTGGTGCCAACATGATTGCGTCCTTGACCATTCTGATCTTTGGGTTTTCTGCTTATGCACCCCCATTGCATTTCATATATTCCATATATTCATTTTTTTGAGTGAACATTATCAGTTATAAAAGCATGTTAATGTTAGTACTGTTTCCGCATGTGTAACTTGTAATATTTGCTTTAGTAGATTGATAACACATCAATTACTCGTAGATATTATAATGTGATTTATATTGCTTAATATTATGTGATGGTGCAACAAGATAAAAATGCTAATTATTGCATTTGACATAACTCAATTTGAGGCTGCCCTTTTCAAAATAATTAGAAAAGTGTTTTAAGTTTGGTACAGACGAGTACAAGGCAGAGAGGAAGATCTTTAGTTCCTGAGAGATTTGGTGCATGCAAAGAAGTGAAGTAAACGTCTTTCGTGAAGACGACAGGCAGGAGCCAGTCTGGCCTTATGTGCTGGCTATAGACTTGCATGCTGCCAAGCGCAGAGATACACAGAGAACAGCCTCCTAAGTACAGAAAAGCATGACTATTCAAGCTGAGGTATGTGGGCGAGAAGCCACCAAAGAAATTTGTACAGATTCTTTTTGGTGCTAAGACAGTTTAACTAGGGGCAAGAAGGGGGTGGTTGGAGAACAAAGACTTAATTCCATCTTTTTCTTGCACGACAATTTTGAAACATCATCACTGTTACAATATTGCAATTTTCTAAATATTTTGTTTATCAATCACTTTCATTGGAACTATTTTGTTTATTTTTATGGTTTCAACTATACACATAATTTGCATTAGGTTAGGATGTTAATTTTAGTCAAATCATTAAAACATGTTCCTAGAGTAGATTCTTAAGCTTATCTATTCGTGATGAAGATTCTCACTGGACGGATCATTACCCATATCACACCATACTCCTGTAATATGTAAATATTTCCTGGGCTATAGTCTCTACCAGGTTTCCCGTCTCTGGTGGCAGTGAGCCTATCGTTTTGCCAGAGGATCTAGAAAACCTAATCTAGGGCTGTATTTAGCTAAGAACAGCAAAATATGTATCACTGGTGTCCTGCGACAAAGCCAGTCTTTGAGGATTTTGGAAAGACACACAGGATTTTGCAAATAATTGCTATTAGTGGGTGTCCCTTGTAATATTGGTTTCTTCACTCAGTCCGTATCTCAACTCAGAAAACCATCAGGAGCTGTTCTGTTTCCATCATTATGAACATCACTACATTCATCAATCAAGCAGCCCGATGGAAGTATATGACTTTACACATTGGGAGCATTGCCAGACGCCACCGGTTAACAGTCCTAAAAGTTTCTAGAAAAGGTTTTCTTATTTTAACAGTGATGACAGATCTGAGCCTTCTGCATTTTATTATTAACTTGAAAAGCTGAAAAAGATTTGGATTACAAATTATAGATTTATCTATTTACCACAGTTCATAGGCACGTTTTTAGAACAAGGTTATATGTATTGGAAGGAAAATGTTAATAAAATTAATTGTTTGGTGAACTACATTTTGGTAAATTCAGGGCACTAATACCTTGTTCGGAGCAGGTGTGGTTTCAAGAGAAATTAACTTTTATAATAAGACTGTGTAGTAAACCACTTGCATGAACTTCCCATAAAGATTTAAGAATCCTATCAATTGTGAAAATGAATTTGACACACTTTATAGATTGGAATGGAAAGAAAACATCACTGATGATACCAATGACATGGTGCGGAATGGAACATACATTATAACATTGTTTGGTTCAGATGGTATAGCCTATGGCCAACAAATAACTGATAAATGCATGTATAGGTTTCTGACTGAAGCTACTGATCGACTTATAAATAAGCCAGAAACTAAGTAAACAAAGATTCCCCTATGACTAGAACTCCATATACTGTAGGGATGGTGTGCTTTCTCAATGCTGTTTGATTGCTGTAAAGAAATATGTGTCAAAGGTTAGTGAATATATGGATGTTAGTGATTTTCTTCTAGGACTACATCCAGTGAAAAATAAAAGATTTGTATCAAGCCTGATTTATGCTGCCGTAAAAGAAAAGTACAAATGCAAAAACAACAATTGATGGCCAGAATGCAGAACAATGTCATACATTCACCCCAGTACAGAGATCTGGGCCTGAATCCGTTTTTTTGCTCCCCATGCCATTCCAGTTTGAACCCAGCCATATGCAAATCAGTCTTGACCCTGCGCCCAATGGGAGCAGTACAGCCCGAACTGCCAGGCCAGGTCCTCCCTGGACTGGAAACAAGCATCCTAGGACCAGTTTCGGAGTTTCACCCCTCATCAGCCAGGATAGCTTGACTCCAGTGGCATGGAGAGCACGGGACCCACGTCTGGGTATACCCGTCCCACTCGGGTGACAAATGCAAAAACAACAATTGATGGACAGAATGCAGAACAATGTCATACATTCACCCCAGTACAGAGATCTGGGCCTGAATCCATCGTTTTTTTTGCTCCCCATGCCATTCCAGTTTGAATTCAGCCATATGCAAATCAGTCTTGACCCTGCGCCCAATGGGAACAGTCCTGCCCGAACTGCCAGGCCAGGTATTCCCTGGACTGGAAACAAGCATCCTAGGATCGGTTTCAAGGTTTCACCCTCATCAGCCAGGATAGCTTGACTCCAGTGGCATGGAGAGCACGGGACCCACGTCTGGGCATATACGTCCTACTCGGGGTGACAAATGCAAAAACAACAATTGATGGACAGAATGCAGAACAATGTCATACATTCACCCCAGTACAGAGATCTGGGCCTGAATCCGTTTTTTTGCTCCCCATGCCATTCCAGTTTGAACCCAGCCATATGCAAATCAGTCTTGACCCTGCGCCCAATGGGAGCAGTACAGCCCGAACTGCCAGGCCAGGTCCTCCCTGGACTGGAAACAAGCATCCTAGGACCAGTTTCGGAGTTTCACCCCTCATCAGCCAGGATAGCTTGACTCCAGTGGCATGGAGAGCACGGGACCCACGTCTGGGTATACCCGTCCCACTCGGGTGACAAATGCAAAAACAACAATTGATGGACAGAATGCAGAACAATGTCATACATTCACCCCAGTACAGAGATCTGGGCCTGAATCCATCGTTTTTTTTGCTCCCCATGCCATTCCAGTTTGAATTCAGCCATATGCAAATCAGTCTTGACCCTGCGCCCAATGGGAACAGTCCTGCCCGAACTGCCAGGCCAGGTATTCCCTGGACTGGAAACAAGCATCCTAGGATCGGTTTCAAGGTTTCACCCCTCATCAGCCAGGATAGCTTGACTCCAGTGGCATGGAGAGCACGGGACCCACGTCTGGGCATATACGTCCTACTCGGGGTGACAAATGCAAAAACAACAATTGATGGACAGAATGCAGAACAATGTCATACATTCACCCCAGTACAGAGATCTGGGCCTGAATCCGTTTTTTTGCTCCCCATGCCATTCCAGTTTGAACCCAGCCATATGCAAATCAGTCTTGACCCTGCGCCCAATGGGAGCAGTACAGCCCGAACTGCCAGGCCAGGTCCTCCCTGGACTGGAAACAAGCATCCTAGGACCAGTTTCGGAGTTTCACCCCTCATCAGCCAGGATAGCTTGACTCCAGTGGCATGGAGAGCACGGGACCCACGTCTGGGTATACCCGTCCCACTCGGGTGACAAATGCAAAAACAACAATTGATGGACAGAATGCAGAACAATGTCATACATTCACCCCAGTACAGAGATCTGGGCCTGAATCCATCGTTTTTTTTGCTCCTCATGCCATTCCAGTTTGAATTCAGCCATATGCAAATCAGTCTTGACCCTGCGCCCAATGGGAACAGTCCTGCCCGAACTGCCAGGCCAGGTATTCCCTGGACTGGAAACAAGCATCCTAGGATCGGTTTCAAGGTTTCACCCCTCATCAGCCAGGATAGCTTGACTCCAGTGGCATGGAGAGCACGGGACCCACGTCTGGGCATATACGTCCTACTCGGGGTGACAAATGCAAAAACAACAATTGATGGACAGAATGCAGAACAATGTCATACATTCACCCCAGTACAGAGATCTGGGCCTGAATCCATCGTTGTTTTGCTCCCCATACCATTCCATTTTGAACCCAACCATATGCAAATGTGTATGTGTCCTTGTGTTTGCTTTGTTTGCCCTAAGTTGGCAGGGTATGCCAAGACGTGGGTCTCTTGCTCACTTTGCCACTGGATTCAAGCTAGCCTGGCTGATGAGGGGTGTTACCCCGAAACCGGTTCTAGAATAATTGTTTCCGGTCTAGGGAAGACCTGGCTTGGCAGTTCGGTCTGGACTGTTCCCATGAGGCACAGGGTCAAGACTGATTTGCGTATGGCTGGGTCTGAACAGTGGTGACGAAGTGAGCTAAAGAACGATGATGGATTCAACCTAGATCTGTGACTGGGGGTGAGTGTCTGAAAAGTTTCAGCGCTCCGTCCATCATCTCCTTGTGTTTGTTGTTTGCCTTAAGTTGGCAGGGTATGCCCAGACGTGGGTCCCTTGCTCACTTTGCCACTGGATTCAAGCTAGCCTGGCTGATGAGGGGTGTTATCCTGAAACCGGTCCCAGGATGCTTGTTTCCGGTCCAGGGAAGACCTGGCTCGGCAGTTCGGTCTGGACTGTTCCTATGAGGCACAGGGTCAAGACTGATTTGCATATGGCTGGGTCTGAACTGGGGTGGCGAAGTGAGCTAAAGAACGATGATGGATTCAACCCAGATCTATGACTGGGGGTGAGTGTCTGAAACGTTTCAGCGCTCCGTCCATCATCTTGTGTTTGCTTTGTTTGCCCTAAGTTGGAAGGGTATGCCCAGACGTGGGTCCCTTGCTCACTTTGCCACTGGATTCAAGCTAGCCTGGCTGATGAGGGGTGTTACCCCGAAACCGGTCCCAGGATGCTTGTTTCTGATCCAGGGAAGACCTGGCTTGGAAGTTTGGTCTGGACTGTTCCCCATGAGGCACAGGGTCAAGACTGATTTGCATATGGCTGGGTCTGAACTGGGGTGGCGAAGTGAGCTAAAGAACGATGATGGATTCAACCCAGATCTGTGACTGGGGGTGAGTGTCTGAAACGTTTCAGCGCTCCATCCATCATCTCCTTGTGTTTGCTTTGTAAAAGAAAAGTAGGCATAGTCGGAGAATAGCTGCAGATAGAATTAGGGATGCTGAAAGGGATATAATGCAGACCACTTTCAAAGTTATTGACATTCAGACTCTTTCTAAAGGTATATACACAATTTCTGCTTTGCCTGCTTCACATCTTAACCAGGAGGATTTTCACAGCGCTTGCAATCCTTTGAAGCCTGGCCCTGAACGCAAAGCACCCATGTCATAGTTATTGAGGTTAAGACGCTGCGAGACTTTAGACTACATGATTTGCGTAGTGCCCCAGTCCCGGCTTGGCCAGTCGTTCAGTCCCCAGTATCTGATAAGATAGACTCGGTTGTTGAGGACATACTGTCGCTTTGGAGGATAGGAAGTCAGCTCGTTGGGTCTCCTCTGTAGAGTCTACCTGTTTTCATGAAGTTCCAAAAGGAGGACCATGTCTTCTCAAACTTGTGTGTTGTGTCTCGTGACAGTGCAGTCAGTTTCTCATTTGCATAAACAGACCAACTTTCGTCAGCCAAATGTGGAGTGGGGGTCAATTCCTATTTCCAAAACTGTGCCAGTGTTAGCTGGGCAGCCAGTAACAGGGTAGTTATGAGTTTGCCAGAAGTGGCTGTAAGTGGACATATGGAGTTCTTGCCAGGGGCCTCAAAGAAAAGGAGGAGAGGATCTCTCGGGACTTTCACTCCTGTGATCACTTCCACTTTCTGAAGCACCTCTTCCCAATAGATGAGGACCTTTGGGCAGGTCCACCATATATGTATCATATCACCTCTCTCCTCGCATCTTCTCCAGCAGAGGTCTGAGCCCCCACTTATCGCTCTCTTATGGGAAGGGGTAAGATATGATCTAGTGAGAAATTTAAATGTGCTTTGTTTGTGCTGTATACATATGGAAGTTGTGGTCCACACTGTTCCCCAAGTTTCATCTGGTAACTCTTGGCCTAGGTCCCTGCTCCAGGCGGTCATATAGGGAGGGGTTTGTGCAGTGTCGCATTGGTTTGTTGTTGTGTAGAGGTAGGAGTTCCCTTTTTAAATAATTTTATAGTGGAAAAGGGTTTTGAGCGCTGTCTTGTCTCTATTGGCCTTCGGCTGTTTCTCTCTATCTCGTCCAATGTAACAATTTAGTTAGCCTGTATTCGTTATTCGGTTGAAGATGGAACTGGTCCACACACGTCTCTGTCCACGAATGTCCAGACCCTCTAAAAGTCACCCAATCAGAACGGAACCCCTTGGTTCCAGCGTGAGAAGCCAGGATCCGAAGGCATCAAGTGAGAGCAGGACCATTTGTGTGGTTTTTTTTCTGAGCCATTGATCAGGTTATATGCAAGCCTGCTATTGTCAACCGTGTGTCTGTGTTTGATGAAGCCTGATTGTTCTGGGGAGATTATTAGAGGCCAGGTGTTGCGAATACATAACACCAGGATGGACGTGAAAATCTTTGCATCGAAGTTTAGTATGGTAATCGGTCAGTAGGAGTCACAGGATAGTAGGAGTCACAGGATGGGGGATCCTTCCCCTGTTTCAATATTAGAGTGATGGTGGATTCGGTCATTGAGGTTTGAGCTCTCCATGTTTGAAGAAAGAAATTATAGATTGTCTTAAGTGGAGATGCTAGTATGTTCATGTATGCTTTATAATAGGATGCCGATAGCCCATCTGGGCCCAGCGCCTTGTTAGTTTTGAGCTGTTTAATCGTGGCCCTGACTTCATCAGATGTTATCGGGCCATCTAATACAGAGAAATGAAGGTCGCTAATATTAGGGAAGGTGAAAGGCTCTAAATATCGGTGTTGAGCCCTCTCGTTCAATGATTGAGATGAACAGAGAGTGTAGTAGTAGCAATGGAGAACCTGGAGTATCTCTGGATTTGTAGTATGAATGGCACCACTCTTGTCTTTTATCGCCAAAATAATATTTCTGACTTGTTGCTTGCATAGTTTATAGGCTAGTAACCTGTCTGCCTTGTTGCCTTTCTTGTAGTACCATTGATTCGTTTAAATCATGTACTTTGCTATCTTCTTCATCAGGAGGAGCTGTTCCAGTGCGCCCCTCTTGTTACGTAGTTCGTGGTAGACTCTCTTTGAACTGCCTTGTTTGTTGCGATTCAAGTTACTCTATCCGATCTTCTAGTTCAGACTTGTTTTGGTGGGACCACGGGTGGTATGTGAAATTAGTTCTCCCAGTGATCGCTTTGGATTGTATTCCACTCCACCTCCCCTTTGTCATTTTTTCCCCCTAAAGTACGGTTCTATAGTATTGCAGATAGAATTGCGCAGCGCTGTATCTCGAAATGCAATCTCATTAATCGCCCATCGATTCTACACAGGTCGTGGCAGGATCATGGCGCATCATAAATGCAGAATGGTCGGACAAGACCTTATTACTAAAGTGGGCGTTAAGGAATTGAGCGACAGCCTATTGTCAAGGAGGAAATAGTCCAAACTGGAGAAGGTTCTATGGACATTGGAGAAGAAATATGTCGATAAACTTTCTAAAATTGATGGGGTGCTGTAACATTATGCAGCAAAGTGCACTATGATGGCAGGGGTTTAATTAAATTAGGTGATATAGAAGCTGGTTCTTCCATGGGGTGTGGAGCTAAAGAGGAGCGGAGTTCATTTTTGTCCTCTGCATAGAAGGGCAACAAGCAGGAGTCCACTAGTCAACCATGTATTCGTGCAGAGTAACCCACCAGTTGAATTGTTTGCAATACCACTATCCAAGCCTTACAATAAGCACTCATCTCAATACGCTGCGCTTCTTTCAAGAAGGGCTGTCTCCTAATGACAAACAGGCTTCACTCATATTAGAATAAACGTTTTATTTCTTTAAATATATTCTCTGCCATATGTCATATTAGCATATTATTACAAAATAAATTAAGGTCTGTATCTTCCTAGTATGCTCGTCATCTCTGTGGATCTCGATAGACCCAGAAAACTCTACAAAGCCAAGAACGGGCTCGTTCCTGTCTTTCTCTTGTCTAACAAACAAGATGGATGTTTTATATAATATTTGCACAAGTACAGGTCATGCTTAAAGTGCAAGGCTCGAGTCTTCGGGAATGAAAAAACGAGGTGGGAAAGATGAAAGGAAAACAGTCATATTGAGAGTCGGACATTATCAGCATCCTGGAGGATCATCTTCTTCATCACTCCAGTCCACCGCGGCATCTGTTCCAAAGTAGCGATCCCCAAAATTACCTGAATATGAGAAAGATAAGAAGATAACAGAGACATTAGAATATCTTCTCTCTATAACAGATTTTGTTGGCATTGGGGCAGAGCCATGTAGCACACTGGTATTTTAGATCTTATAGTCACTCCCAAAACATTTACAAACCACATCTCTTAACAGTCCACAGGCAATTTAACCAAACTGCCATTATTTTTGTTGTACTGCCGGATCTGTGGTATGAAAGATTACGGGCCTAATTTATATCTTGGTGTTATAAATATTTTGTCACAATGCAACAAAGTATCAATACTGCCAAGACCGTGGTCCACCCGCATTTGAATTGATTTAATCACGGCGGAGACTACCCCGTCTCCACCGTGATTAACTTGTCTGACGGTCCGACAGAGCAAGGGCCATTGGAGGTTGACCTCTATTTCCGCCCACCTGATTTAGATGGACGAAATTTAAAGGACCGTTTGACTGCCTGTTACCACCAGGAATACCCTGGTGTTAATGAGCAGTGAAAACTACAAAATGATCCCCTGGCCATCAGAGAGAACTTCCGTAGCAAGGGGAGCATTATCTTTTTTATTTTTCAAAAATAAAATTCCACGCCGGGATTTTCTTTTTGAAAATAGAAAAGAAAACAGTTTGCTGTATGGCTCAATCATGCTTGAGGGACCTAAGCCTCAAACTGCAAAAAGCATTGACAGAAACTGCCGTGACGGCGGTTCCTGGCAATGCTTTATGAAATGACCACCAGCTTAGGCAGGAGGAGGTGCAGTCAAGGTGACGGAGAAATGTACTCAGTTGCCCTGCCTACCAAACCCCCATCTGCCAAATTATAAATCGGATCCTAAATGACTTATCTTTGCTAATGTTTTTTTCTGGTGGATACTCTAAACACAGATTTATCACCATGTTAATGTACTCAGGTGCCAGACTGAATGTGGAAATTCTTGCTGACAGGTGGCACCATCAGCCGTTGTTGGGACCTGCTCTAGACCCGGGCATGAGAACTCAGAACTACATAAAGGAGCGACCCAACAAACTGATGCTGGTTTAAGAATTGATCTTTCACTGGCAAAGTGTGACAGATCACTTGGGACCTTGTTAATAAACCAAAGTCTACTCCACAAAACAGGGGGATTGGTGAGGAATCTGTGGTTAGATATATTATCTCACGAGAAAGTGCATTACCAAAGGTAAGGAGTTTATTCTTCTGATGGGTACTGGCAACTGCTGATTCCTCTGCTTGTACATCAATAACAAAACAGACCCATTTCCAAGTAGGTAGATCTGGGGAGTGTGACTTTACACCGGGAAGTTCACCAGCACCAAGTGGACTTTTGAATCAGTGCAGTAGTGCTGGTGAAAGTATGGACAGATGCCCACATGGCTGCCTGGTAGACGTCCAAAACTGGAATGTCCCACCTAAAGCAGTGGTAGCAGCCGTTGTTCTGGCTAAATGAGATGAAGACACCCTACAGCAGTGCTTTCCAAACTTTTTAGTGACCAATTTTTTTTGAATTACAAGCTTTCGCAATCCACCTAGCATTAACGAACATAAGATAGGCGATTTTTATTAATAGAACAGTAGACATGCTTTCAAAATGCTGTGACTTACAAAATAATATACTCTTTGCATTTTTTCATGTAACCCTCTAACAACAACTGTTTGCAAATGTCACAACCTTGACCTTGCCCTTAGATATGTCTTTATCGGACAGTAGCCAAGATATTGATCTGCCCATAAAAGTGGCAGTTGGTGAACTACGCTGGAGCTTTTCAGAGTAGGGTGCTGGCCTGTGTCATCTGTTCACTAAAATCACAAGGCTTCTGAAAAATGTTAGTGTTGATACCGGTAATTTTTGAAAATTTGAAAAAACCCTTCTGCAGCAGAGTATGGGGTAAGGCCCCATATCCATTTTTGTTTTAAAATAGGTCTCCGTGGTGAATTTTGGACTCCAGAATATTTTGCAGTTTTACACAGCGCAAACACTGCCCAAAGTCATTAGAGTGCTTCACATGAGCACCAGATTACATTATAAAAGGTCAGATTCATTTTATTTTAAGCACAGGAGATGAAGTGTTTTGCCCAGAGCCAACCCTGGGACTCAATCCTAGTCCCCATTATGTAAAGTCGGCAGTGCTGGCCGGGAAGGCACATCCATATTTTTCAATTTATGTGTGAAAGTCATACACAAGTGGTATAACTGTGTATGATTACATACAGTGAGCATATTCTCCGTTGAAATGGCTTTATGAAGTAAAAAAAAAACAGCAGTAAAAAATATAGGCATGTTCACCCAGAGTCGTGCTTTGAACACTTAAAAGGGTTTGTTTTAAAACTGGATTTGGGGACATAAGTTCAGCACCTTTGTACCAGTGGTGTTGAAACAATTTTCAGAGTACGGTGCTGACATCAATGTTAAGTCATAGGGACTGTGAACACTCTAGCTTCACACAAAGTGTAGCATATTTATTCAGCAGTAAGTGGTAAGGGTGTACCATGTAGCTGATGGTGCATTTTGGAGCACACTGTTGCAAATATATACTAAAGCATTGTGCTGCACCGCCCTGTCATTTATACACTGCTCATTTTCCCTTGAAATGGCCACTAAATTTGCATAGATGCACAGTTTTACTGATAAAAATATATAGCACAACAATTATATGTGAGGAAATCGGTTTTCAGTGAATATTTTTCATTTGCACATTACCAAGTAAAAGTGTCTTGATTTATTTTGATTCTATTAAACTGTTCGTTTCCATCACACTTTAGAATTACAAAAAAGTGTGCTTTAATTTTGCTTTCCTAACTGATTATGTATACTTTGAGACAAACTAAACAATCAGTTCTGACAATAATGTACATCAAATAGCAGGTTATCGTGACATATATACTCATTGCTTTAACTTGGTTATCAATTTTCTTCTAGCAGATAGTGTTCCCACCATTTAACTCGGATTCTAGAACGTTTCTGGGGGCAACCCCTAGCTTGGTAAATCAGCTGGTCTAATCTAGCATATCAGTCCAGTATGGACCTTATCCAGAGTAATCTGTCTCAGCGAGGGTCCGAAGCAATACATCCATAACCGGATCAGGGGAGGCACTGAAGTCTCCTCCTGTAATGGTTGTCCCCTGTGGGAAGTTCAGGGTGGTCTCCTCAATCGCCTCTACTGCCTGAGTAAGTACTGGTAGGATGTAAAACTTAGAAAGTTGTATTGTCACCTTTCAAGGATGTACTCCATTCCCACAAAGCGGCCTTGAGGATCTGAGGTGTACATTACACCCGGGGGGAACTACTTATTTCGGAGAATAGCCACAACCATTGAATCACATGTAAACCCAGCGTGACAGATTGTATCATATCCAAAGCACTTCAGGAAGGAGCACTGTGTTCCCAACACTTGGGTTTCCTGCATCATCAGGACAGCAGGCGTGTTTAGCTTGGCGTGACAGAGGACAGCCTTTTTAAATCGGTCCAGTAGGCCATTAATGTTCTAGGACATGAATATAAAAGATGTGTTGGGGCTGTAAGTGATATCAGGAGCGGTTGCCAGAGGCTGGTGACGCCCAAAGCGATGTCTGAGGGAGTGCACGACTGCACAGTGGGCTAGTGGCCATGCAGCACCATGTAGATATGTTTAATATGTGTAAGTACAGAACTGTAATGAACATAAACATACAAAACTTCCCTCCCAACTGCCCCCTCCCCATGCTTCACCAACGCATCTGTTGCCCTATAATACTCAAACGCAAATCACTGTTGCAACTTGGGCAACGAGTGGGACCTCCTCATGTGCAAGATATTCTGTAGGGATACAATACTGATTAGTACAGCAGTTTCAAGTCCTGGTAATGTGGTGTGTTGCTGGGGCCTGGGCGAATCCAGGGCCTAGGCCAGGCGGCCTCAAGGCGGGGCACCAGCCCACAGCATGTAAGTAGGTGGTGGTCTGGATCTGGTTTGCAGGGCATCCGCGCATAACTTTGATCCTTCCTTTCTATGGGAACGGGTTCCTCCAGGGTCGGGCGAGCCAGATGAACTTTGTTTACTTCTCCGTTGCCTCCGTGACCTTGTGCGTCGTCTTGTTTTATTTGGTGCCAGTCTGTTCTGCAATATGGTGGATCTCAGTTATGAGGCTGCAGGCCCTCTGTAGTTTGGGATTTCAGTCGCCGATTCCTAAGCCTCATCAAGTCGCTGCTATTGTTGGCCTCATCCCTTTGAACCTTCCCTACCTCTGCCACCAAGAAAAGTCTATGTGGCTTGCTTCATAGCCTGAGAGGGTTATCGATGGCCATCTGTGAGACCCCTAGAGAATATTCTGAACTTTATGAATTGAAGGCAAGCAGGAAAAAGCAACCCCAATGAGTGGACTGTAGCACCCATGTCTTTAACTTTCTCCAATACTCTATCAGTCTTCCTGCCAAAGAGCCTAGAGCCATCAAACGGCATGTCCATTTGGGAAATGTAAGGATGACACTGGTGCCCATAGCATGGACAACGGACTCTGTTGTTTATTCCAGACCATAAGACATACTTTGTAGGTTCTGATGGTCATTTACTTTCTGAACGGAGACACCACTGATATCCTATGGCACGGCTGGCAACACCTACATGCCACGTCCCAAAGGGCATGAGTGCAACAGCCCAAGAGACTAACTGCATTCAGGAAGTGTAGCGTCAAACTACAGTAGAAAAGGCTTTCTTAGCCATAGCGCCAGTTCTCGGATTCTCCATCCAGTGGAGAAGGAAGAAATTTGCGTTTACTTTGTTCATGGAAGCCTACACTAAAAGACCCTGCAGCATAATAAATTTCAGAACTGTTGGTGCTGGCCTGTGACGCTTCGCAATGGTGCGACTCACAGCCAGAGCAGAAAATTGCTTGGAGCAAATTACCGGGACCGAGTCGATCAGAGGCAACAAGAGCTCAGACGTTGATGGCTCAGGTTGAAATACTTCTGTGAGGGGGTTAGCCTTAGTCTCCTGAATGGGAAGTGTTAATTCAAGTATTTTCATTGGCCTTCGACCCACAACCACAAAAAAGGCACGTTCCTCCATAAGAGGCCCTAAACATGTATCCAAAGTGGACTCCAGAGAGGTATCCAAGTGGAATTTTGAATATCCAGGTATAGACATTCATCTGAATAATAAGGTGGAAGCAAATTCCCCTCCTCTGTACCATCCTCATCATGAGGAATATGATGGAGGCCTTGAACAGCGTCTAAACTGGACCCAAATATATCCCCATCCTCCAAAAGTGCTATTTTTGAGGCAGGTAACTGAAGGGGAGCCCTCATTATCCCTAGTATTTGCTTTGGTACTTCTGTACCTCGACAATTAGCAGGCTCTAGCTGATGATGGTTCTGAATGTGGAGCTGGTTCTGAATGTGGAGCTGGAGATTCTGACAGCTGGCACTGTCGGAATCTTAGGAGGGGCAGAGATAGAGCCAAAAGGTGGGGCCTTCAGCATAGAAGTGAAAGCACAGCCAAGGGCCAGAGCAGGCTGACTACATCCAGAGTCAGTCAGCACCGGGGAGGGGCCCACCAGCTGCAGTCCAAAGGGTCCATGGGGCCGGAGATCACACCACACGGAACAGTGAGGGACTTAAAGAGCTGCAGTGTGGCCTCTTTGAAGGCTGTCACTTGCTGCAGAGTTGATGATGGACTGTGGAACTTGTGGTGCACTGGCTCCAAAGGCAGTATGCAATCAGAATTTATCACAGAGGTAGGATTCAGGTATCACAAGTGTCAATAGTACAATCTTTCTCTAGATCAGCAATGTGTCGACGTGAAGAATCTTTGGCCATGCTTCTTTTGTTTCTTCCTCAACTTGTTCTTTGATTTATTTTTCAAATTTGCCTCAGACCTGACTGACGAGCACGAAAGAGACCGGCCCTGTTCCTTGTATTCCGCGATGTAGAGCTTGGCCTCTCTGTTCCCGATGGCCATCAGAAGGATAAAGGACACTTGATGCATGACCTGGAGGCACAAGGCACCACAAGCAGACGTTGTGTGGATTTGTTACCGACATCTGCTTCACATATACGTGGCATGGCTTGAAAGCTATTGTCCTGAATATCCCTTAATACTGCCAAAATTAGGGGAAAGAATTTGAAAATTTAGTGAAAACCTAAATTGGTAGGCGCGGAGCTGAAGGTCTGTGCCTTCGGATGGGAAAAAATAGGAGCTGATGTCAACATACCTGGGTGATGCCTGTACGTTGCTCTGGTCAAGGCATTTAATTTTTTTTAAAATTAGGATACTTTTACCTTATTCCTTTCAAGTAACAAAGATAAAGAAAACCATCCATCTAAGAATATAAAATACGGACTTAACGTGGGGTCAGAAGACACTGGTTAACGTGAGCTATTATGGTAGCCAAGCGGGATATAGCACAAAAATGGGGAGATGGGACCCCCCCCCCCGATATAGGGACTAGGAGACAGGTATGGAACACTGCAAGTCGATGGAAAGGTAAATTTACAAAGGTAGGGGATGTATGCAGAAATTTGAGAAGATTTGGGGCACTTGGGGAGAGGCCAGAGTGTGGGTGGGAGACACACCGCAGTAGGAAGCTTAGGAGACAGATATTATGTCTAGCAGAGGGGTCCAGGCGCAATACGACTTGGCGTAGGGAGGACTGAAGAGACATGACGGCGCAGGAGGCAGTTGTGGTCATGGGCAGTATACACTGGGCTGAGGTGTAGAGAGGAGGAAGGGATGGTGTGTGATGGGTCACAGCGAGGGGCGGTGCCAAAGTTGTTCAAAAAGCACGTTCTATATGGCCCTTTTCTTCAGGTACCCTGGAATAGCACCGGAGCAGCTCAACACTGTACACTAATGTAGAGGCCGGTAGCTCTAGAGACTGCCCTGCTAATTATCACATAAATTTATAATGGTACCCTGATAATTGCTTCGTTTAAAATCGCAATTGTAGTTGTATGGTCATGGGGTTTGCTTTGTTATTTGTTTTTGTTTTTTGAAGTGTTATATAGCGCAATCTGGATCCGAAGGTATCTGAGCGCTTTACATGAGTACCAGTTGCCAGACAGACACATTAATTTTGTTAGGCACGGGGAGATTACGTGATTTGCCCAAAATCACACGATGTTGAGCGTCCCTGACGAGATTCGAACCCGGTTCCCCAGCTTCGAGGTCGACCGCTCTAGCCGTTAGGTAGTGCCATGCATTGATACTCTGTAACCGTTGCAAAGTTACATTCAAAAATAAAAAAAATTATAAAATAAAACAAAGAAATAAAAAATATAAAATTATGAAAATAAAACCAACAAATAAAAAGTCGTCTGACCTGAATCTGAGAGAAAATCTAAATCTGCCTCCACAGGTCTACAACCTTGAATTGGTGCAAATGTACCACTTTCAGGAATACACAAAGGTTTTCAGAAGTATACCTGGAAACCTGCTACAGTCACAGGTTTCCAGGAGTACCGCTGGAGCGCTTTTGTGAATTCCATTTTTTCATGCAAATATATTCTCCCTGTGGAGGAAATTCTTTCCTTAAAACCCCACCAGTTTGGTGGGTGGAAGAGGGGTCTCTTTCCCACCTTGGAAAGGGATTTCCTCTTGGCTATTACTGGAGATAATGTTTGATCTATGTGAAGATGGAAATGATTACAGAAAAGTCTGTGACTATTCACAAATGTTATGTTTGTAGATGTTCATTAAGTCACAGGGCATGCCTGCACTGTATCTTTCATGCGATGAGATCCATTTAAGAGTATTTAACCCTCATTTCTGAATTAGAAAACTGTTTATACTCTTATAAAAATACTTTGTGGGAGTCTGACTTACACACCCAAGTAGCTTTGTGAATCAGGTCAGTCATAAGCAATAGCTAAAAATGTGAAAATGAGAGAATTCATAAAAAGGAACATATTATATATAAAGAGCAACAATTCAACAGAACTATTAGCCCTAATGGACAGGGGCTGTGCTAACATGGAGTTGGGGGGAAGAGGACTGTCAGAGGGGAGGGGAAGTAAAAACAAATGCTGGAGACTGAAGAATGTCTGCATTTTGAAGAGGAGTTTGACTCCACAACACAATAAATTGGAACTCAGGACTGTGTGTGTGACTCTTAGGAAATAATAGCTGAATGATTGCTCTATGGTAGAGGAGCACAGAACAGTGGTAACTCATGGGGGTTAGTTTCCTCCCAGATCTTGAATAAGGACTGATTATCTGACAGCTCAGTGCCTGGAGCGCCTTCATTCCTTTCAATCGGGCCTATGCGCTCTTCCAGACTTTTTTCTTCTTATTTACCATGCTTCCGTTAAGGTAAGCTGCCACTCTCCATAAGGTATTTGTGTCCTGGCTTACCAACAGTAGTAACATACTTTTGTGTGCCTTTCTGATCCCAGACTCTTTAATTTTTTGAGACCTCTTATTTGAATTTCAGTGCATTTCAGGCTAATGAAAATGAACTACTACAATGACTTTTAGCTCCCAGAGAACAAAAACACGCAGCACTCCAACCTTTTTGTATATCCTTTTAATTTCAAGTTGTATATTGCGGCCATGAGCAACCTAATTTCTTCTACTCGTGGTAGGCATAAAGAGTATGATTGAGTCTGTCCCTCAAGGGGAAGAATATGTCCATCCATGAAATTGGCTGTATTTTTTCCACATCCTGCAGCTAAATCATCCAAGCCTGGATGTCAATAAACTACCTGATTCTAAACCCAGCAGACAGAATTCCTCCTGTTCGCCAACAACACCAAGCATTCTCTGATTTAGTCATGGCTCTCCAACTCAAACTTAACTTACCACCCCCACTGATAGAGCAGGTCAAATTACTTGGATTCACCACCAACTCAAACCTCTCCATTAACACATTGACAAGAAGACCAAAACAGCCTAGTTACAACTCTCAAAGTGAAATCTTTTCTCCCAGGAGAATACTTGCGAACAAACGTTGAAGCCCTAGTCCTCTCCCACCACCTAGATTGAAGCAAAGCCAACTCAATGTCATCCCCGAGACCTCACTCCCTCTCCTGAGAGACATTCTTCATGCAGCAGCATTGGCTCATCAAGAGGCTGAAGCAACCCGACCACATCATCCTTGTGCTGGAGGATCTAGACTTGCTCTCCTGCAAGCCCGGATCACTTTCAAGGACCTCTATACCAAGACCCAATCTACCCAGCTAACTAAACATCTGGAGGTCAATGCCAGACATGGAGTACCAACATCGCCAGATGAGATACTCAATACTGCAGGAAGAAGAAAACAACTTTCTCAGCCTATGCTTCTAGGATCTGAAACAATAACCCCTCCAACATCAGATCACCACAAACCATTTGGCAAACCATATGACAAATCAGGAACAAACTGAAAACTTACCTACTCAAGAAAAACTACCTCAGATAGGCCGATATTTTCCAACTTTCACTAGATCTATCACCTCCCTGTCCCATCCCCCATATATCCTCAATAGGGTTTGCACCTTTATAAAGCTTAGTTAGTTGCTAGGGGCTAGCCTTATGCCATAGAAATTCCAAAACATACATTCAAACATACAGGACTGCTTTAGCTGTTTTTTGCACACATCTGCCTTGAATAGAGGTCTGTTTTCCTTGAATCTAATCCTTGAGGCTAACCTCTGTAAGACCTTTTTCCAGGACAACATTGCCAATGATGAACACAGATAAAGATGACCTCCCTGTCTCCTGATATTGCTGGGCTTTTTAGCTGCCTTTAACACCGTAGACCATCCACCCTCATCCACACCTTGAAGTTGGGAATGGGATACAGTGGCAAAATCCTTCACCTGTTTTCCTCCTGCTTATCCATGTGATACCAGTTTGTTCACATGGACACCTCTAGATCCCAGAAAATCCCTATCTCCCGCAGGAACATCCAAGCTTCCATCATATCCCTTGTCATCTTCACCCTCTAAATGGGGCTACTTAGGGCTCTACTAACCAATATCAGAATAAAAACACACCAATAAACTACAAGCACACAACTACATTTGAAAACCTCCTCTGCTGCAGACATGCAACACCTCAAACATCTTCACCTCATCCAGATCCTGATGTCCAACACCTACTTAAATCTAACCCCACTAAAACAGAATTCATGCAGATCCCCAAGAATATCTAGAAATAACTGTCCAAATCTGGCTCAACAGAAACAACCTAGAAAGACTCAAACCCAAACTCTGACAAAACGCGGAGTCACTTGGATTCACACTGGACACCGACCATGCCCTTGGTGCAACGCAAAGTTGCCCACTCTTTACACGTCACAGAAAACCTGATAAAAATTATCTATACGTTATAAAGTCTAGTGAAAGTTGAGATCTGACACACAAAATTAATGTGCACTTTGTACATGAGTGCTAAGTGTCTTTATGATTCTTACAACTCGTTACACCTGACACTGCTGATGCAGAGAATCATTATTACAGAAGTTATACTCATCATATAGAACGTTTACTAATGCAGAAGAAAGGCTTCTGATGTTTTAACACAGAACCCGTTTTTATAATAGAAATTGTTGTGATTCATTTAACAGTTACCTGATGTCGACAATAAAAGTGACATACTGTATTTCTAAAGAATATAAGCTTAGTATAACTAAAATGACTTACAATTTTAAATTATGATACACTGAATAATGAAATTCTGACAGAACGCAGTTTATTCTAGAAACTATTCTCATCACACTCGATCCATAAATGGGTATTAATTCATTTATGCAGCTGATAGCAATGTCCTTCTTAGCTTAAAATGATCCTTATGTGAGTAGGATACTAGTACGGATCAAACGATATTTGATTCTCAATGCATGCATATATGTTACTCGCAAGTACTTTGAATTTGTAGTATGTAGTGATATTTAGTGCAGTTTGATTACTTAATGCATTTTAATGCCAAGTGAACTAAGAGTACTAAAGCTATATTAAATACGTGTGTGTTTAATGTGCACCTACATATAAATTGTGCATTATGAATTGTATGCCTTAAGTTAGCAGGGTTTCACTTAAGGACCTGAATCTTTGTCTCGTGGGAACCAACTGGGCTTAGTATTTTCTGCTGGCTTGCTTTCTTTGCATGTTGTTCGCACACTTGCTACTGTTAAGACATGATACTTTCATTTAACAGTGTTAGTTACATTGCCTAGGACTGGACAGCAAACGACAAGTACACGGAAACTCGTGGTCAAAACAAAGGACTGTTGTTCTCTGTTATGAGTATGGGAATAAGCTGATTTTCCCATGGACAGTATGGGAACTTTTCTTCATGTTGTTGAAAGACTTACCTTATGGATCTTGCAACAAATACAATGAACTACTATTGATGACGAAACCAAAGGAGAGTTTCCAATGGACTTTACGGCTTGTAAATTAGCAAGTGCCCTGGATGATGTGGGCAGACAGAGGGACGCTCTCAGACCGCTGATGGTAGATGATCTTGGACTTCTTTGCAGAACTTCTGTGCCGAATCCTTTTTCTGCTGCCTAAGCAGAGCCTTCCTTGGATTCCGACCTGAACCATTTCACAAACTCTCTTGTCCCTACTTTGGACTCTTAAGGAGAATTCTCTGTTTACTTTTTCCTCAGATGAACTCTGTTATTTAATATGCATTTTGATACTTGAAGACTCCTGACCGAGCTTCTAAAATGCTTCTGTTGATATTACTTCTACTTTTATGCCTTATTCCTATTGTTTTCTGCAGATTTGCTACTTTCTGAATCCTGAATAGACTCGTGCTTAAATTGTAATTGGACTATTTAGAAACTAAAGTATAGAGGAAACTCTTTCTGATTTAATTCTGAGTATCGGACATTAATGTTACTGTTTTGCATAGTGGCAACTGAGTTATTGGTTTGTCTAATTCTTGTTCACCTAAACTTCTTTAGGAGGCTTGGCCTCCCTGTCACTATTCTCTATGTATATAGCATGGTCCTAAGAGTGATTTATCTGAATTTGATTACTAACTTGAATACAACCCTTGAAACTAGCTATCGATTCCTGGTCCTCATTGTGTAGCCAGTTGTTTTTTAAATTGATCAGACTGGTTATGCTAACTCTCTCTCCCCTCAGTGCGATGAAGAAAGGTCCATTGGAGGACCAAGTTAGCAAGTGTAAGTAAATGATCTAGTAACAAAGGTACATCCTCTGTATCCAGTGGGCCCAGTGACGCAAAGTTGAATCTGATGGATCACCCTCAAGATATACATCACTAAGAAAACCAAGATGGGCTTGTACCAGCTTTCTCTACTAAAGAAAGTGAAATAATTTCTGTCAGAACGTGCCTTAATAAGTGCAATTCAAGCCCCTGCACTCAAATCTACTAATGACAAAGCCCTGCTCCATGGCTTCCCAGACTCGATCGTGGGCTCCTACTCCACACGCCCTCCCCCAAGGGCATCCTACACTCAGCAACACACCTCATCAAGGGCCTCAAAAAATATTATCACATCGCCCCCAACGTAAATTAATACAATTGGATCCCATTTATGGCCTGCACTGACTTTGAAACATGCTCCATCCTCTGCAAAGTCACCATGACTGGCAACCCTGCCTAACTGGCTGACAAGATATCATCTATCCCCAGTCAGTACACCATCATACTGGTGACTTAGAAATTCAAAAAACAAAGCTATAGGCCTCCTCCATCTATGCACCCAGGATCTGGAACGACATCCTCTATGCAACAAAACTGCCTCAGCCCTGATCCAATTCAGTAAAACGCTGAAGCCACGCTTTTTTAAAGAAAACTACATAACACTATGGTAACAGTCCATGCTTGCTCTTAGAAACTAGCTATTCCTTCAATCACATGTTGACTGTATGTTTGTTTTGTTTTTGTCCTGATAGTACTCCAGTGCCTTTCGGCTAGGTTCACGCTATACAAATAGCACATGCATAGATACATACCAGTAACCTAATCAGTTTTGCCAAACATCTCTTCTGTCACTTTTACATTATAGAAGTGAAAATGGCCTTCAATGAAGAAGATGCACATTTAATGTATGTTTCACATGATAAAAAAACGTTTGATGGTGTAAACATCAGGGTTGTTCCTGTATTATAAAATAACTGCCATACTGTCCTACAGATAGGAACTTGCATGATCTTCTTATGATAATCACAGTAAGAAAAGATTATTCAAATGGCTTATTGACCATTTCCCCTCTCCATACTTTAAAAGGTTTTCTTGTCCCCGATAATGGACTGGTCTTGGGTTGTGTTCTGGTTCAGGGAAGGTCTAGTCTAACATTTCGGGCTAGACTGTTCCTATTGGTGCAGGTTCATGACTGATTTGCGTATGGCTGGGTCCAAACAGAGGTGGCATGTTGAGCAAAAGACCAATGGGTTGGAATGTGGAAAGGCAGTGTTAAGGCAAATTGTAAGCATTTCTCCTTCACCTTTTGTGTGTTTGATGTACCGCCCTACGAGGCAAGGGTATGCCCAGATGTGGGTCTAGTGCTCACTGTACTATTGAGACCAAACTACACCCAACTTAAGAGCCCAATTCAGGGTGAAGGCGGTCATGGGTTGCTTGTGTTCCGAGGCAGGGAGGACCTGGCCTGACAGTTCGGGCTGGACTGTTCCTATTGGAGCAGGGTCTCGACTGACTTGCATATATCTGGGTCCCAACTGAGGTGGCATGGTGGGCAAAAGAACGATTGGTTGGAACGTTACCCTGAGCGATTACCAGTGGTTAGACAAATTGTAAGAATTTCTCCCATCACCATTTGTTGGGTTGTTATAGACAGACAGAACAGTTGATCGAGAGCAAGAGTTCTTTGGTTCTTAGTTTTGGAAAATAATACTTTTAAAACAACACTGAGAAAGTGTTCTTCACAAAGCTTAATGTGAAGGTTGAGGGCAACATAGAACAGAGGTACAGACTTCAGTCCCCCCCAATGCAGGTGCATAGAAGTACGCTGTGCGTCCCAGACTATGCATAAGGCATCTCGCTTACCAATGCCAGGGATGATGCGGAAGAGGTCATTCACTTTCTTATCCACAGCCGTGGTAATGATTTTCACCTGTGGGAAGGCATAGGCCACGGAGTGCACACCCATCTCTGCCATGAGCAGGGACAGCAGGAAGATCTTATCTTCAGGAACATCATGATCCTGTAGAATAAAGCAGAGGAACTGATTTGCAAGACAGACAGACACAGATATCACAACAATGCACTATCTATGATTGCTGGAATGCTGCACACCTCAGACCGGAGCTTCCCAAATTGTTCTATGTATGTGCATTTCATAGCTCTCAAAGGATTGTCAATGTTAGAAGAAAAAAATAAGCAGTGGTTTGCTCTGATCCACTGAAGAGGTTATTTCGTTTGATCAACCCTCAAAGCCATCCTTCCCAGCATGCACCTGGCCTTTAGCACAGGTCTTTTATAAGTTCCCATAATTCCCATCATACTCAAGGGCCCTCAGCAGAAGTCTAATTTTAGTCGCCAAGTCCAGAATCCTCATGACCCTCAGCACAAGCAGGCTATCTGCTTATGTACAAACAGCCAGCACAAGTCTGTTACCTGATTCGTGTTTCCTAACATGCGCTTGAGTCTAAGCTTAGCACAAGTCTGAGAATTGCTTCCATTAGCTTCAGCATACTCAGGATCCTTGGTGTATGTCTAGTGTCTGTGTCCATCCTTTTCAATACAATCCTGTATAGGACTCCTTGGCACAGGTCTGTTATCTGGTGCTACTTTTCGCAGAATACTTACAACTCTCAGTACCTATGTTACCTGTGTATATCCTTACGAGGAGGTTCATACATAAATCATCACCACATATCTGTTGTCTCTTTCTAGCCTTCCTAGCATACACCTGGCTACAACCTATCAGCCCAAGACTGAAAGCTGCTTTACTCCTACTCAGCATGCTTATGCCCTCTAAGCACAGGTCTTACTATGTATTTCTAACCTTCCTAGCACGGTTATGGCCAAGACCACTCAGCCTAATTCGGTCACCTGCTTCCACCTTTCGTAACATCATCCTTCTCTCTCAGCACATGCATCTTATCTGCTTCTATCCTTTACAACTGGCCCAGGATCTCAGGGAAAAGATCTATTTGATTTTATCCTTCGCAGCATGCACAAGTGGAAGCATTTCAGTACTAGCCTGTTGCACGTTTCTATTTTCCTTAGCTTGCTCACGTCCGGCTCGCCTCAGCATTAGATTGTAATCCACTTTCATTCCAAACCGGATTTTAATAGCCGGTCAATACAAACAACTTATCTGTCACAGTCCTTCCTAGCATGCTTTTAGACAAGGGAATTTAGTAGAGTTTTACTTATCAATATCACAAGACCCCCCACAGTCTTAGTCTCTGCTACTGTCATCTATTCTTCCCAGAAGGCCACTGCCACTCAGAACAAATGTACTATCTGTAGTCATCCTGTCTCTCATGTTCATGGACGGCTCTTCAAGACAAGTCTATTCATAATTGTCCCCTTTCCGCAAGCTTATGGCCACTGTACATGTCTATTAGCTATTTCAAAACTTACCAGCAGAACTCTGACTGCCATCATAGCTGCCGCTCCAGTGGACACTGTGCAGTCCATAAGGATGACATGATCCTCGCTAATGTCCTTGGGCAGCCTCAAATAGTGCAGCTGAAGGGAGACATGGAAAAAAGCAAGAAGAGTTGGTGAGAGGGAACGTGTGTAGGCAACAGTAAAGAAGAAAACAAGTTACTTACCTGTAACTGTAGTTCTCCAGTATTGGAAGCTTTCATAGATTCACATGCCTGAATCATTCCCCGTCGTCGAGATGGGAGTCCCCAGTATATAAAAAAAGCAATGCTTAGATAAGTACAAAACAGAAAAGAGGCCTAGGCCCATTTCCATTTTGCAACCCATAACTCTCGTTATGTAAAAGAGACCAAAATTGTCCCTGAACCAATCAGAACCTCTCATCCTCTAGAACACTCCTGAGAGAACCTTTTGCACCTCAGATTTTCGAGCACTTGTGCCCCAGATAACGTTTGTGCCAAAAATCCAAAGGTGAGCCTCTCAGGGGAGGAGGGTGGGTCGCATGTGAATCTATGAAAGCTTCCAATACTGGAGAACTACAGTTACAGGTAAGTAACTTGTTTTCTTACTCCAGTATTGGAGCTTTCATAGATTCACATGCCTGAATCAGAATAGCGAGCAGTAAAACAGCACATTTTATTGTGCATAAACCTGACCTCAGCCAGCATATGGACTGAAAACTGCACTTTATATACATATATGCTGAATTTTCAAACTTGCAGATATCACAAAGTATTGAGATAACTTTCGATATCAAAATAATAAAGTATACCACTCTTAACATATGACATGATAAAGCATAACAATAAAATGTGAATATGTAACAAATAAAGGAAGGAGGGATGAGAAAGAGGGCTCACCGTCACTGGAAAAGGTTTCTCAGCACCGCTTGTCCCACTTCCACATCCTTCTCAGCGGCTGCATCCAGGCAGTAATGTCTGGTGAAGGTGTGCGTACTCTTCCAGGTAGCCGCCCTGCAAATATCCTGGACAGGTACTCCAGCAAACAAAGCAGTGGAAGTGGACACTGCTCTCGTAGAATGAGCACGAACTCGTGCATTCAACGGCTTCCCAGCCGCCTGATGACAATATTGTATTGCACTGGAAATCCATCGGGCAATTCCCCTTTTGGATAGAGGAAAACACTTGCACTAAAAGATACAAAAAGTTGTGAGGACTTGCGGAAAGGTTTTGTTTTTTGTAAATAGAACTTGAGACAGCGCTGGACATCTAGTGAGTGGAGAGCTTTTTCTGCCGCCGTAGTAGGTTGAGGAAAAAATCTTTTAAGAATTAGCGGCTCATTCAAATGAAAGTCTGATGGTACCTTGGGTATGAATTTCGGATTAGTTCTGAGTACAATCCGGTCCTCCTTAAACTGCAAGAAAGGTTCCTGTATAGTGAGAGCCTGTATCTCCCCAACTCTCCTGGCCGAAGTGAGTGCTATGAGAAGAGCTACCTTCCACGATAGGAATTTGAGATCCGCCCTGTGAATGGGTTCGAAGGGCTGCTTCATTAATTGAGAAAACACAATGTTCAGCAGCCAGAGAGGTGGTGGAGGCTTTATTGGAGGAAAGGTTCGAAATAACCCCTTCATGAATTGTTTGATGATTCTTTCAGACCACAATGATGCTCCTGAGGAAGTTCTTCTGTAACGTGATATAGCGGCTAGATGCACTTTAATAGATGCATGAGCTAAACCAGATTTTGCCAAGAGCAGAATATACGGGATAATCTCAGAGGATGAATATTAGCTTCCTGGCACCATAGACAGAACCTTTTCCATTTCATCCTGTATGTTTTGTTTGTACTCTCTGCTCTGGCCTTTGACAAGATATCTTTGCATTCCGATGAAATATTTAAATGTTGAAATTCACAGTGTTCAGGAGCCTAGCCGCTAAACGTAGTGATTTCGGATCTGGATGAAGTACTTGTCCCTGGGACATCGTCAAGAGCGAAGGTATCGGTTGAAGGCGAATCGGGTGAGCCTCCGACAGTAGAAGAAGCTCCGTGAACCAGTGTTGTCTGGACCACCATGGGGCTATCATGATCATTTTGCACGGTTCCCTCTTGATCTTTGTAAGAATGCGTGGCAGGAGGGGAATCGGAGGAAAGGCGTAGGCAAAGACGCCTGACCATGCCATCAAAAACGCATTCCCCCAAGATCCCCGTTGGTGAGGCCAACTTGCGAAGAACCGGCATTTTTTGTTCTGATCTGTCGCGAAGAGGTCCACTGTCGGTTCTCCCCATCTTAGGAAGATGCCTTCTAGGATATCCTAATTGATCTCCCACTCGTGGCAGGTTGATTTGAGCCTGCTCAGAGTGTCCGTCTTGACATTCTGATCCCCCGGAAGATGTACCGCTTTTAGGGATATTCCATTTTGAACAGCCCATTCCCATATTTTCTGGGCTTCCTGAGACAGGGAGAGTGATCTTGTACCGCCCTGTTTGTTGAGATAATGCATTGCTGTTGTGTTGTCTGTCCTGATTAGTACAGCCGATCCTTGTATCCTCGGCAGGAAAGCCAGCAATGCTAATCCCACTGCCCTGAGTTCTAGTAAATTGATGTGAAGTTGCTGTTCCTGTAACTTCCAACGACCACTGACCTGGAGGTCTTGAAGAAAAGCCCCCCAACCTTCCAGGGATGCATCAGTGGTAATAACCAGCGGAGCTGGTTCAGTAAGGAAGGAAAGGCCGACTGAGATATTTCGTTGTTGGGTCCACCACGCCACTGCTTGAACCATGGCCGGTGTGATTTTTACAATGTCGTCGAAGGATCCCACTGCTTGACGCCATTGTCGATCCAGTTGTTCCTGCAACGGACGCATTCTCAATCGGCAGAAAGGAACGAGGGAATGCATGAGGACATCGTTCCTAGTAGTGACTTGTAACAGCGTACTGAAAGACACTTTCTTTTTGCAAATGCCTGGGATAGAGAGATTAGCCTCTGTTGTCTGTCCATGGAAGGAAACGCTTTGTTTACTGTGGTGTCCAGAATCGCCTCCAAGATGTTCCTTGCAGGATGGAGGGATGACGTCTCCGTGTTCAGAGTCAGGCCCAGCTCGGTAAACAATTCTACACATGCCACTGTTGACGACTGAGCCGATGCTCGTGAAGGCGCTTTGATTAACCAGTCGTCCAGGTAAGGAAACACCTGGTGTCTTTGTTTCCTTAGAAAAGCCGCCACTGGAGCCAGACATTTTGTGAAAATTCTTGGGGCTGATTTGAGGCCGAACGGCAGTACCTTGAACTGGTAATGGTCTCAGACTACAGCAAACCGAAGATACTGCCTGTGGGAAGGATGAATGGGGATGTGGAAATACGCATCCTGCAAGTCTAAAGTGGTCATATGATCCCCTGGGTTTAAGAGTAGCAGAATGTCTTGGAGGGAAACCATCCGGAAAGATTGCTTTTTGAGATAAGTATTTAGAGTTCTCAGGTCCAGAATAAGACGCCATTGACGAACATTCTTTCGGACTAGGAAAAAACGTGAATAAAATCCTCTTCCTCTCTGGGAGATTGGCACCAGTTCTATTGCTCCCTTTCGGAGCATTGCCTGAATCTCCAAGCGCATCGGATGCAGATGTTTGACCTCTTGACGTGTCAGAGGAGTACAAGGGGGAATTTGAAGGAACTCTAAAGTATGTCCAAATTGTATTAGATTGAGGACCCATCGGTCCGTAGTTATTTTTCGCCAATGGTGAAGATGATAGGAAATTCTTCCACCCAGGGGAACTTCTGAAGGAGGAGGGATAAATGCAGCCAGATCCTGAAGGTTGTCATTGTCTTCGCGAGTTGTCCTTTCCTTGACGACCTCCTCTTCTAGGGGCAGATTTTGTATAGCCCCCTGCCTGTCGTTGACCGTACTGTTGTCGGTACGGCTGAGAAGATGTAGAGTAGGAGGGGTATCTGTTCTGTTGGTATTCCCTCTATATGTTTGGCCTCTTCCTCTAGCTCCTCGAAAGGGCACCTTCCGGTACTGCAGTGACCCCAGGGCCTTTGCTGTATCTGTATCCTTCTTGATACTTTGTAGCGCATCATCAACATGTTTCCCAAACAAAGCTTCCCCATCGAAGGGAAGATCCAAGATCTTATTCTGGACCTCCGGTCTAAAAGCTGTTGCTCTCAGCCATCCTTGACGGCGCAACACCGCCGCCCCTCCAAGCGAACTGAAAGCCGTGGTTGCGATGTCCATCGCGCAATCAATGACTTCAGCCGAAGCCCTTTCTCCCTCCTGAAGGATCTTCACGACCTCCTGTCTACTATCCTCAGGAATCAGGTCTATGTAAGGCGTCAGGTCACACCACATCTGCCTATCATATCTGCCCAGAATGGCAAGGGCATTCGCAGCTTTGACCAGAAGAGCTGACATGGAAGAAAACCTTTTTCCTGCATTATCCAAGCGTCTACCCTCTTTGTCAGGAGGCGTTGTAATAGGAGCTGACGGATTTTTGGACTTCTGCTGAGCAGCCTGGGATATGACAGAGTCCGGTTTGGGATGGCCCACTAAACAAGCTGGAGCGTCCATAGGAGCTTTATACTTCTTCTCCAGTCTGGCAAGCACCGGTGTGATCGTCGCCGGTGTCCTCATGACTTTAAGGCCTTCCTCCCAAACATGGCTAATGATCGGGATAGCTCGAACTGATTTCCGGTACGGCTCCTTGAAATCATACAAGAAACACTCCGTCTGGGTAGTTGACATTGGAAGCTCAAATCTCTTCGCTGCCCTTTCCATCAAATTATGGAATCCGCCGATGTCCTCTGGCGGTGAGTCAATCGGCACTGGAGAGGGAGAAGAAGGCGAAGGAATAAGGTAGTCATCCCATTCCTTGTTGGGGTCCGTTATCTCTCCCTCCTCATCATCCGTGGTGACTGGATCCTGTTGAGGCATTGGTTGAGGTGATCTTGGCAAAGGCTCTGGCAGTAACTCCCCATTTCTAACCGGAGTAGCTGGAATGGAGCGTGGGCGCGGAACAGCTAATGGTACCTCCTGAGATTCTGGAATTGGTGGAAACCTCTTTCTATAATCCGCCAACATAAACTGCAGGTCCATCAGTAAGGAAGACGGCATGCCAACCATCTCTTCCTGGTAACCCTGACGATATTGTTGTTGGGGAGGGTATTGATACTTCTCGTATTCCTCCTCAAAGTCATCGTCCTGACATTTCACATGTAATTGTGAAGGGCTACTCGCATAGCCAAAAGGGCCTTCATCCTCCTCTGAATCCTGCTCCTCCAGCAGGTGTGATGGTACAAGAGGCGTAATCTTACTCGGTGAGGTGATTTCCGGTGTAATTCTCCTCTTCCTGGCCACTTCCAATTTCTCTGGTATTTTTTCCCTCGTCGACGAGCCCGTCGAAGACACCGTCGTCGTCGATGTTGTCGATACCATCGTCGTCGTTGCCATCGTCGTCGATGCCGTCGTCGACATCAACAGCAGTGCCTTATCCGTCGACGACGTAGTTACTGCCGTCGTTGTAGTTAAAGATGTCGTCGTCGTCAACGCCGTCGTCGACAATACCGGCGTCGACAATACCGGCGTCGACAATACCGGCGTCGAAACCTGCGTCGATAGGGACATCGTCGACTGAGAGTCATCAGTCACAGGTCGTGTAGGCTTCTTTGGGACTAACTTTACCTCAATTTTCGTCGTCGACGACGAAGTTTTCTTTGTCGACGATGCAGAAATCGTTGATTTTACCTCAGGGGGCATTGAGGAAGGCTTCTTGAAGGATTGTTTGACCTGAGGGGGTGATTTAGACGGCTCAGAACCATTCTTTTTTACAGCCTTATCCCCCGAAGCATGTCCCTTACTCTCCTTTTCTCTATGTTGAGGAGATTTTGAGGGACTGCGCCCAAAAGACCTATGAGTGGTCTTTTTGAGGGCCTTCTCAGGACGCTCCTCTGAGGTATGAGTATGAGGTGATTTCTTCCTCTTTTGAGACCTCCTATATGTAGAAGATGATGCCTCATCGCTATCACTGGAGATAACCTCTTTTCTGGCCTTAAGCTTTTGAAGCCATATCAAAAGGCGTCCTTCGCGGTCCCTTAGGGTTTTACTCGAAAAGGTACGACATACCTTACAGTCTTTCGCTTGATGGTCCGGGTAAAGACAGTAGGATGCAGTCAGAATGAGGGTCATCAGTGTAGAGCCTCTTCTTGGAACAAGTGGCACAGGCTCTAAACAAACCCTTTTTCTCTTTTCCAGACATTCTCAGGTAGAATGAATTAGTAGTCAGCAATAAAGATGATTTCAGCAGATGAAATTCTCTGGAAAAAACTCCAAATCTTAAGTAGCAAGAGAAAGTTTGCACAGAGCTCAAAGGAGACTCCCTAGCACAACGTGCGGTAGAAAATCTGAGGGGCAAAAGGTTCTCTCAGGAGTCTTCTAGAGGATGAGAGGTTCTGATTGGTTCAGGGACAATTTTGGTCTCTTTTACATAACGCGAGTTATGGGTTGCGAAATGGGCCTAGGCCTCTTTTCTGTTTTGTACTTATCTAAGCATTGCTTTTTTATATACCGGGGACTCCCATCTCGACGACGGGGAATGATTCAGGCATGTGAATCTATGAAAGCTCCAATACTGGAGTAAGTAGAAAGAGGAAACAAGGGATGAAACAAACACACAGAAAGAGACCAACGGAAAAAAAGAGTGTGAAATGTGCAGGACGAGGGAGAGTTAGGTAAGCCAAGAAAAGTCAAATGGACTGGGGCAGCGGGATTGAAAGCAGACTAAATGGGGGATGTGTGATAAGGACAAGGGGAAGTAAGGAAGAAAGAGAAAGCAAGAAATGTGCTTAAATATTCGGGTTTTAAGGACTCTGAAACCTATGGTGACAAATGTTCAAAAATTTGAATCAGATAAAAACAGCTTTGACCACAACATGTCTAATTGAGTTTTCATACAGCATCGAAGAGGTCATGCAAAAGAGATGGGAACTATTAAAGGGCTCCTCTCTACTCGAAACAGTACACAAAAGAGCACTGAATACCACTGCATTTATTAAAGGGAAAATAGGGTTATGGACCCAAAAAAACCACCTCTACGTGGCCTTCAGAAGCCCAGGTCCAGATACAGTATTACTCTTTTCCAACTGTTCTTAGTTACAGATTGCTTTAGAGACCTTAGACAATCCTACAAATAACACACATACTGGGATCTGCCAGATAATTATAGGAAAAACAAGAAACTTTTGTGGCTGAGGGAATCCAGGAGTAGAAGATATAGAGGATGATACAAGCAACTCCGTTTTCGCTACAATGCTAATTTGAGACATTTCTCTCACCTCAGTTTGGTGTGCAGCCTATGTCTAGATCTCATTCCTACTCTAGCTGGGGGTTTCAGTAGCTCACATACTTGTCTCTACTGAGTGGGAAAATCCTACTTATTTTTTGGATGCCAGCTTGCGGCACTCTGGTGTGTTGGCATATCACTCTTACCTGTGGACATGTACTTGTGGTATTTGTTAGCACCTTCATCCCTGGTGAGAATTTGTGAGTGTACCACTCTGAAAGGATCATGAGATAGGGTACCCCAAATGTAATGTAAATACAGGTTGCAGACTCATCACTGATCTTTTCAGAATCCTGCATAAATTTACAAGTGACATGGTCCGTTTTATCAATCTGAAATCCAGTAAGATGCTTAGATCTTCTGATGTGTGTCTACTAAGAGCTTGAGCTTACAAAGTACAACTACTGTACCAGAATCTCCACTGCCCTCCTCCTTATATAATCATAGTGATTCAAAGTGTGTAGAGGGCGCATTGCAGCTAATCAATGGCTCCAAGCCATTTGTGCAGGTACTGAGCACTCAATCAAGTACTAACATACTCTGAATTACACAACCTAGGTATCAACTAATTACTGGTAACGTTTTCTCTAGACCTGTAGCCTTTAACCTGCGGTTCGCAAAGCCTAGTCAGAGTGCCCGCGACTGCTTAGAAAATTAAAGAAAATTAATAGGTTAGTAAAGTGTATATAAATAAAGAAGCAAAATGTAAAATTGAAAAATTTTAAACGTTCTGTAAATGTGAAGGAATTTGAAATTGGAGGCTAAAAATTAAGTTAGTGTGCTCAGATTGATTTGTGGGGAGCACAGCAAATGCAGCAAAAAGAATGTAGTATGGATGATGAGTGGCCACAATTGAATTTAGAAAAGCTCCATCCTTCCCATTAAAATATATATATATTTTTTTATTTGTTTGTGAATGAATTCAAATATGTCATCATTTGTGTTTATGATTGAATGCTTGTTTCGGTATTTTTTGTGTATTGTTTTACGGTTCAGATCATCGAAAATACTTAGGCTGCTGTCCCTGACTTCTAGTAATGACTCAGTGGGGGTCCCCGGATCCCAATAGTGATTTAGTGGGGGTTCCCGTGTTCCAGTATTGATTAAGTGGGGGTCCACAAAATTCAAAAGGTTAAGAACCACTGCTCTAGACCAAGCAAGAGTCTGATTACTGGTCATATGTACTTTCCTTGAGTTCTTTCACCCAGTTCTGCTTTATTATTATTATTCAGTGTTTAAAAAAGCGGAGAGTAGACGTCTAGGAGGTAAGATAGGGCTTCACAATGGATCATGTTCTATACAGTATCAGAACAAAAAGAGAAAACCTAGAATATTTACAGTGATTCACAATTTTGGTAGAAGCAAGCAGTGCATTTAAAGAGATTGTGATACTGTCTCAGGGGATCTAGTTGTACTCATCAACTGATATTATCAAAGGAAGTGTTGTTGGAAAAACAAGCTTTTAAGTTCTTATTTGAAGTTTTCATAGGAGGTGACTGTCCTAATGTGTGGTGAAATGAAATTCCAGACTTTTGGTGCACTTATAGGGAAAGATTGTTGCAGAGACTTTTCTTTATGGCATGAAGGAGCTAGATCGTACTGTGACTGTCTAAAATGGAAAGTTTTGGCATATGGTATTTCAGAGATCTAGTGTGTGGTGCTTTGGGGGTGATGGAAGCAAATTTGAAGAAACTTCTTGCTACAATAGGGAGATATCCGAGGGCAATTCGATGTGGTTGCACTTCGAGGAGCCTGTGGTCAGCCTGGTAGCACTATTTAGAGCACCCTTGAGCAAGACTAGGGGGCCGATTCCGATGTCGGACGGACTCAGGTCCGTCCGACATCGGTCCGGAGCCGTAACCGACCGACCTGCTGTCGTCGGTTACGGCCCAGGCAGTACGATGTGACCGAACCCTGTTCGGTCGCACTCGTATCTCCCACAATGGGAGCATGCATTCCGGACGGAATGCATGCTGGCATTGGAGAAAGCAGGGGTGCAGTTCAACCCTGCACCCTGTGGCCGGCACCCCAAGGTGCCTGCCACCGGGTGCAGGGTTCAACAGAGGGGCACCATAGGTGCCTCCAGGCCGCGATTCGGCGACCTTGCACCCATGGGGTTCCCACTGGGGGCCCCCAAAGACAGTGACCGACTGCCTTTTCATGCCGGAAAGACTGGCACGAAAAGGCAGTGAGCACTGCCATCGTACTCCCTCGGTCGCAAAGAGGCAGCCGGGGAGTACAGAGTGATTTCTGGATGGCTGACGGGCTCTCCGAACCCGTCGTGAGCCATCCGGAAATCCGAGTCGGATTCTTTTCCGACCGAGCCCATCGGAATGGCTCGGTCGGAAAGGAATCCGAAGCGGCACGTTCCGATTCGGTCGGAAGGGCTCCGACCATCGTTCGGTGCCCTTCCGGCCGAAATCGGAATCGGCTCCTAGGTGTTTATTTTTTTTTAGATTGCTATAAGCAGAGATTTTGTAGTTTATTCTTGATTAAACTTCAGACTGAATTAATTATTTAGGATGAAACCGCACAAGTTTGTGCCTTACGTGGCGTTGAGCCATTCTAGTTCAGGAATTGAGTTATTGGGGTAGAGGATGGGGCAGTCGGGAGAAATTCAGTTTTTGATAGCGTTTAGTTTAGGATCTTAGTGTGTTATCCACATATGAATGTCTACCAGAGACAGTGCCAGGTGTAAGAGGTGGAGAGGAAATTGTCATGTAAGCCTGTATGTCATCTTCATAGAAATTAGATGAAATGTTGGATTTTGTAGGCGGTTAGCAGGTGGTTTCATGTACATGTTTAGTAATGCAGAAGAGACAATGGATCTTTGTGGACTCCTTGACCTCGAGGGATAGCACTGGAGAAGGTGTTTGCCACTTTTACCTCTATTGTGCAGGTAGGAGGTAAACCAATTCAAGGCAGCACCATTCAAGGAGTATTTTAGGAGGGTGGAGTGGTTGACCTGTCAATGTTGCTGACAGGTCCAAAATGATTAGGAGGCAGGAATCAATTTTGCCTAGGTTGTATTATTTCAAATAGTTGATGATGCATGACACAGACTGTGCTGCAGTCTGACCTGAAATAAGATTTGTATTCAAATAATAGGTCATTGTCCATTTAGAACTTTCGATAAAAAAGGTAGGTTCGACAGGGGTTGGAAGTTGTTCATATCCTTGTGAGCAGCTAAGACTTTTTCAGCAGTGGTGCGACTTGGCCTGCTTTGAAGAAATCTGAAACCTTGCCCTGCGCCAGTGAAGCACTAATATTGTCCAGTATGGTGTCACACAGGGGCTGATGCCCTTGAGTAGTGTGAAATTTACAGGTTCAGAGAAGTGAGATGATGGTCTCGTTTTTGATATGGTTTTCAGTATTTCAGTTAGGTGATGCTTATGTGAAAAAGACGAGGTAAGGCTTTCTGAACTTGTCTGAAGTTTGCGTGGTCTACCGGTAGATGAGGTAGTTTAATTTTCTTTATCTTTTCCTCACAAAGTTGGTAAATATTTCACCGCTTTGATTCGGGTTGTTGGTGAACATCTTTGTGTGTGGATGTGTGATGTTGCTTTACCACAAACTGTTTTTGGATGTTTTTTGGCTTCATTAATCTATTTTCTGAAATATGCTTCTTTGGCCCCAAAAATATATATATATTTATTTTTCCTCCGTTACCTAGCTTAATCAAATTGCTAAAAAGTGTACGATTAAGCTTATTTGAAGACGCACTTTTGTCGTTCATTGCAGCCTTTACGTTTACTTCATGGTCAGTAATTGTGTGCTGCTTGTATTCAGTTGATGTTTGCTCCCTCCCATAAATGTAATATCACTTATGAGGAGGCGTGTCTGAACCTTTTAATCACATTCCATTTCTTCTAACATGCACCAGAAATGATTTGTCTGTGCTATTGATAGTTCTTAACCTGTTACAATATGTATGCTTTTTTTATTCTCTCTCCTTCAAAAATGATGTCCAAACAACAAATGCAACACCTAAACATGCATCCTTTGGATCTTCGCTAGAAATGCAGAGTTAGACAGTAGTCCAACTCGGAGATTACCATAGCATACCCTGAGACTATACTATATATAAAATTTACATTTATGAAACTGACTGAAGTAACACAAAGAAAAATAATCCCTGAAATGATTGGCAAATCTGGGATCTCATCATCTCAGGCAAACAACCAATCTGCACACCAGTCAATACTGGCGAAAAAACACCTAAATCAGACTGTTTTCAATTAAGCAAATTGACAATGGATGAATAGGTATACCAATGGTCAGATCTTGGAACATCCTTTTCCTACAGTGCAGGAGATACCTGACCACTTGTTATGGGAATGCCCCGTGGATGGTTTCTAGAGGAAGCAAATACTTGTGGTAATTGTCCTTTGGCTACAAAAAGCACTCGAAAATATCAAAACTAATTTTGTACTGTGATATACTGATACAGGGACTGTCAAAATACTGATACGTTTTTATATTGTATGCGACAGCCACGTGGCACCGTAACTCAGGAATTCACTACTACAAATTAACTAGGATCAATGTTAATGCCTTGACGTACAAAACACAAGTTGGCTACCGAATGATGATGAAGAAATAAAGAAATGTATGAAAAACTTAACACAGTTTTCTACTTTTGTGCTTTTTAAGAAAGGTATTCAAATAGTGTCTTATTTGTAACCAATATCCTACAGTTTTATTCCTATGCTCCTAACTCTCCTCTTGACAGCTTCAGTTGGTACCAGTAAGGTGCAGTACCAGGTCAAACAGGCCTGGAAAGCACACCACTGACTGCCAGCGAAGACTACAGTCAAATAAATGTAGGACACAATGCATTATCCAGGAGCCCCACTACAATAAGAACCCTTCGCACATCAAAGTCTGGCTCCCCACAATAGCTTCACGAAGAATCTATGCAGCTGATCTGCTGACCTCCCTTCCACCACTCAATACGTGGGATTTGAAGATCCAAAACTCTGGAATTCCCTGGACTACCACATTAGAGCTGAAGCAACCTACTTTCGATTCAGTATCAAATATTACTAGCTTATAGTAATCTCTGCATACTGGTCTAGTTTAATAGCTGCTACATCTTTTTATGTTTCCAGTGTGTTTTGCTCTACAGTCTGTATACCTAGGCGCTCTGTAATTACTACAAAATGACACCCAGCACTTTATACATGATTTAGCCTCAAGTACTAAATGTAGGGTCCAATAACTAATAATGTCTATTGCATCAAACGTCTGCCATTTGTAAGTGCTATCAATCATAAATGTTGATAGTATCCAATTTAATGATATCCAATTCATTGACCACAGAACAATGGAGTTTAACCTGTGACTTGCAGTTACCGCATGCACAAGCGACAAATGTTTAACTTGCTGAGCCCTCCTGCCAGCACAGCTCAGTGAGCCACATCTCCCCATTTGTATGGATAGCTCCAACCTTTTAGTTGTGACTCTCCATCAAATGGTTAGACCACCATCAGATCTCTTGCTGCTCGATGCTTTTTTTAAAAAAGATTTTTTTATTAGTTTCAACATTTAAGAAAAAAAAATACATACAGTGGTGGTCATATGTTTCAATCGAGTCGTAATTGGTTCATATCGTATAACAATGCAAGACATATCAGACATTTACTCCTCCTGGTGAGTGCCTAATATTTCTGGACATTGCCATCTCTACGGTTGGGGATATACACAGGCCCCCCCTATGCGCATTCCACCCGCCCCACTTCCTGTCCCATTTCTTGGGACATCCTCTAGCTTTAAAGACTTCTTTCTCTGCCACCATACATTTGTCTAATTCAGCTGCCCATGCCTTGGGTGTAGGTTGCTCCATTGCTCCCCATTTCAGGGCAATTGCCCTCTTTACTAGGGTGTAACCCAGTGTTGCTAGTTGTTGCTCCACTTCTGTGAGGTCAGTGGCTTCCCAAATATTAAGAAGCCCCAACGGAGGTGTCAGCGCTATCTGTTTTCCTATTGCCTCTTGCATTTGTACTGTGGCCTGGTCCCATATGTGCCGTATGTGGGGGCATTACCAGATTATATGATAGAAGGTTGCCTCCTGTTGACACCCACGCAGGCATAGCGTGTCTGGTCTAGTTCCCATTTTTGCTAAGGTGATCCCTGTGAGATATGTTCTGTGTAAAATCTTTAATTGTATTAACCGGAAGCGAAGCGTTATAGCTGCTTCCCTGGGGGACATCAGTGCCGATTGCCAGTCCTCATCGTCAATGTGGCCGATATCGGCTTGCCACTTCTCACGGAGAGTTCGGAAAGGATCTGGCAGGTCATTACATAATTTACGATATGTTAAGGAAATGGTTTTGTCTGGGATGGGCTCGGAGAGTAGCCGGTCTTCCAAGGGGGCGGACTCTGGCAGATTGCTCTTGCCGGGGAGTGCTGCATTAAGTGCGTGATGGATCTGCATGTAACGAAAAGCTTCTCCCTGAGTCAGCTCGTATTGCTTTTGCAGGTCACCAAATGTAAGGATTTTTCCCTTTCTTACTAACTGGCCCACGGTAGAAATCCCGATTGTGTCCCACTTGTCAAATCCTGAGTGATAACACAGGAGTCCCAGTTTTTGAGAGGCCCACTGAGGCGTGGCCTGGGTCAGCACTCCATTCCAACCCAGACGTTTTGTTGCCTTATGCCATATGTCCACTGTCTGGGCCATAGGCCCTACATATCTCCCTTTCCGGGGTATTGTATATAAGGCTCCCAGGTATCCCTCCCGTCCCACCTGGTATCTGTCAAGCATATAAGCCGGGTCCGTAGGGGACCAGTACAACCAGTGGTTTATTACCACTAATTGCGAGGCCCAGTAGTAGAGTCTTATGTCCGGGAGTGCGATCCCTCCATCGTACCACCCTTTGGTTAGCTTAGTCAATGCTATTCGAGGCGCGCCTCCGCTCCATAGCAATGATCGGACCTCGCTTTCGATACTATCAAAGTATGAGTCAGGTATCTTGTAAGGGCAGTTCTTGAGGATATACAAGAACCTCGGGAGAGCAAGCATCTTAAACAGGGCGGCACGCCCTAACAGTGAAAGCGGTAGCGTTCTCCAGTGTTTGACATCATTACGGAGCCGGTCGAGAGGGACCTTTACATTTTTCTCGTAGAAAAGCTGGGGATCGGGGGTGATAAAAATTCCTAGATAACGGAATCCGTCAGAGGCTATCTCGAACTCACATCCTGGCGGCAGCCTGGGAGTTGGGCCCCGAAGAACGAACAACACTGATTTAGCCCAGTTAATGGTGTACCCGGCGTACTTGCCGAAATTTGTGAAAATGTTCAGAAGTCTATGTATGGAAGCACGTGGGGATGCTAGGTATATTAGGATATCGTCTGCGTAAAGTGATATCCTGTCTTCCGTGTCCGTCTCCCATTTCAGTCCCCTGAGTACCACATCACCTCGTACCCACGATGCCAGCGGCTCTAGCATCAAGGCGAAAAGCAGGGGGGACAGGGGGCAGCCCTGTCTAGTGCCTCTGCCCAATGGAAAAATACGGGACGTGCGGCTATTGACCTTTACTTGACCCCGCAGTTCCGTATAAAGCAACCTGATCCACCCCAGGAATCGAGGTCCGAACCCCTGACGTTTCAGCACTTCAAACAGGTAAGGCCATTCGATAGAATCAAATGCCATGGAGGCATTGAGGGAGAGAACCACTGCGTCCTCATCTATGTATGGCTGATGCCCCAGGACATTGTGGATTCGGCGGATATTTAATGCTGTATTCCGCCCTGGCATAAAACCTGATTGGTCCGCAGCACCAAGGACGGGAGCATTGCCACCAAGCGAGAAGCTAGGAGCTTCGCCAACACCTTAGCTTCAACATTGATTATAGAGATCTGTCGATAGGAACCGCAGCTATCAGCGGGCTTCCCAGGCTTCCGGATAACTACAATGGAGGCCAGTCGCTGGTCCTCAGGCAGGATTCCCCTCTCCAAGCTTTCATTGTACATATTTTTGAGGTGGGGTGCAACCCGTGTGGCCATGGACTTAAGGAATTCAATCGGGACTCCATTGGGGCCCATCGCTTTCCCAGATTGGATACTGGATATTGCTTTGCAGATCTCCTCATCTGTAAGGTCTGTTTCTAGTATATCTCTATCTTCCTCCGACAGAGTCGGGAGGCGTATATCAGCTAGCAATTGCTGGGAGTCTTCTGCCGTATATGTAGTTGAGGAGGTATAAACCGCCTCCAGATGGTCTGCGAATGCCTCCGCAATGTCCTGTGGATCTGAAATCTGCTCACCCCCGCTGCTCGATGTTTTGAGTAGCTCCCTCCAATATTTTGCTCTCTAGAGTGTAAACAGAAACTCTCTTCTGCTTTAACTCCCTTCTGCAGGGAGGGTAGATCCTCCACATTACTCATGGCTCCATACAGAGTGGCTAGATCACTGGTGTTGGGGTGGATTCTCCTCCTATACCTTTATCTTGCGTAGGTCTGGGTAAACTACCACATGATCTCTAGCTTCATCAAGCCTGGGCAGAACCCATTCTTTCCTAAGGCTCCTTTTTGCAGCTCTCTAGTCTCTCCAGTACCTACCTCTTTAACGTTCTGTTGAGATCTACCTACAACCATTGCAGCAGTGTGAGTGGGCTATATCAAGTAAGCACAGGCGATGAAACCAATATCAGTGCCCTAGAATAGGGGCGTCACCGCCCACTCTCCACGCACGATGCCCCCTCTAACTTCAGGATCCCAATGTATGTGTAGACCTTCTTCGTAGGTTTTCTGCCACATGTTTGAGTAGAAACTCCCTCAATTCAATACTCTAATGCACAGACAGAACCTCCTTAGCTGTGATTTGCCAGTGCATGGGGGCAGAAGCACTTACTATCTCCTCAGACTGCTGTGTTGGTAAATCACCCTTTCCTCTGCAACCTAGGGTATGTGTGTTCCATAATACCTATGGTCCTTTTGTATGCAGGCAGACTCCCCACCATAGCTCTGTCTCATCAGTGTGAGAAAGACACATCCTTCCACTCGACCCCTTCTAGCTTGTTGTGTGAGAATTGCCCCTTACCTCTGGCATGCACAAGGTTTTTATCTCTGACTTTCTTTTGTGTGGGTACCCCACCTTTCCCTATAGTCAATACTGCGTGAATAGTCCCCTCATCTTACATTTGGCTCCCTCATGTCTTGGTACCCCCCAATATCTCTGAAACTCTAGTATGCAGGTAGACCCCACACCATAGCTTTGTCTCACTCTCACTGATGTTAAGGGGAAAGAACTCCCCATTACTGCTAGCTCCTTTTTCTGTGAGTACATATCCACAGGTCTGGCTTTTTAGTGTGCAGGTAGACCCTCAATTTGAACTCAAGCTCCCGCTTACTAGGATAGACACCATATTTACGTCTGCCACACTGATATGACTACACACCGCAGCTCAATCTTCACTAGTATGAAGGCGACAGATGTCAAAATTACCCCTAGCTGAGTAGAATGCCTTATAGCAAACACACCCACTCTTAATTCTAGCTCTCACATAACTGTATTGACCCCACACCTACCTTTAGCTATCTGGTATGTGGGCAGATTCCATATCATAGCTCTGTCTGAACAGTGTAAGGTGGACAAATCCTCCATTACTTCTAGCTCCTTGTTGGGGGAAGGTCTATTCCTTTGGATCCAACTTCTTTCTGTGTGGTGAGACTTGTGCTCTTCTAACTCTATCATATTTGAACAGACCTCCTTTTAGTCTCTGGCTCACTGGTATGAATATAGACCCCCACAATAGATCTGTCTTAACAGTGTGAATATAATAGATATTTCCATAACTTCTGACTCCCTAATGTGTAGGCAGTTTACTCTCCTTTCTCTAGCTTCCTTATGACTGGGTACACCCCATTCCTTTGACTGTCTGGTATAGACTCCCTCTGCCTCCACCCCTCATAGTTGTCACACCTGCTTCGATCACTTGGGGGAAGATTGCTTAACTTCTGGCTTCCCCTTGAGTTTGTAGATTATTCTTACCTCTGGTTCCCCAGTGTTAGGGTTGGTCTGAATGAGGATGGTTCCGATACGAACATCCTTGCACACAGCTCTTAAAGCAGGCTCCATGGTCTCTCCGGCCCTGAGGATGGAGACTCCTGTGATCTGTTATTCACAAGAGGGGTGAAAGATGGGGAACAGTAACACATTGGTTTAATAACACTTTTTATAATCGATCTCACATTCAGCCTTTCTCCTCATATTCCACATCCTACTCCTATCTGACCCTACTGTTCTTATGCTCCCCATGCACCACCCATGGGTCGTCATTCAGCCGGTACCCTGCCTATAATCTCTGCATTCCCATATTACTCTCCAAATTCTCCTTGCCATCCACGTCTTTATCCACTGTCTATGTACTGCCGGATCATCCATGTACATGCCCAGGACCCCTGCATAGGCCTATTGTCCTTGATTACTCCATCCCCTTCTATAGTTTGCCATACAATTCCTACATGTGTACACCACTCAAGCGGTATTCCCTACCATCTTTAAAAGTCCTACCTGTATTTCTCAATGGGAGTGCCTCCGACTCCCATGAACCAAGTTAAAAACATAGGCTGCATTTTTTAATAAAAATATTTCGTTCTAACCCTAGGTTACACATACTGGGAGAATTGCGATTCTAATAGGTTTACTGATTATAGAATCGGGATTTTATTAAACACAAGGAGGCTAGCATTATGCATTTAACCTTTATTTCCCACTTCTGAGCAGCACCATTAAAAGCTCATGGAATTCAGAAAAATCACAATGAACAAAGAATCTTCAAGTCCATAAATAGCATGCGACCACCATCTTCTTCCTCTTTCCTTTGCCTCTTCCAGCTCTTCTTCACAACAAAAACTCAGAATTAACCATTTTAATTCTCTACAACAAAACATATAAACAAATTTAGCAAGCATAAACAAACTCATAATGCTTGTACCAAAAAACTCCAAACTTAACTGATACTCAATAAATAATTCTTACACATATTAGAATTATGCCACACCCAAGGGAAGGGTGGGTGGGATAATGCTAGCCTCCTTGTCTTTAATAAAATACCGATTCTATAATCAGTAAACCTATTAGAATCGCAATTTTATGACAAGACAGGAGGCTAGCATTATGCATGTTCAAAGCTTTCTAAAACACATTTTGAAACATGTTCAACTGATTTAAAATAAAATCTCCTAAACGTAGAGACAGAAGACCAATCCGCTGCTTTCATAATATCCTATAGTCTTCCACCTAACATACTCACCTTACTTGCCATAGCCCCACGCGCAGAATGCGCTGTGAACTTAGACACATCGACACCAGCCTCCTTCATGGAACATTTAACCCATCTAGCAATAGTCACACTAGAAACAGCCTTGTATGGTTTCACATAAGAGATCAAGACCTGATCTACTCCAGCTCCCCTTTATTCCAACATTCTGCATTCATACCCCTTTAAACAGCGAACTACACAAACTCGGACAATTGTCAAAATCTGGATAAAAAACAGAGCTTGACATAGTCTTTGTCCTCCTACATAACTCAAAAAGCAAACCATTAGGCTGATAAAACCTATGAGAAATCTCTAAAGCCTTGACATCCGAAAACCTCCTGAAAGAAATAAGACACAATAAGGTAGCTAACTTCCAAGACAACTCCCTAGACTCCAAGAACTTATTACTTGGCCAACTCACAAACAACTTCAGAACCAAGTCGACATCCCATAAAGATTTATACTTAGATTCCAGAGGCCTCTTAATCCGAATGCCTTTCATAACTCTACAAACCAAAGGACTCCTTCCAATAGGAACACCATAACTTAAAGAATGGCCAGCAGAAATCGCTGACCTATAACAGTTCACAGTTCTCTACGACATTCCCTTCGCAAACAAACCAGCCAGAAAATTAGCTACTTGAATGTCAACTGCTTCTAAGGGATCCAGACCCCTTTCCAAGCACCAACGAAGCCAAACCTTCCAGGCCCCTCTATATCTCTTTCTTGTCCCTGGCGCCCAGGACTCAAATAATAACTCTGCAGCCGTTCCAGAAAGATCCGTGAATGCTCTTGAACTCCTGATATCTTCCAAACTAGAAGGTTGAGAGAACCCAACTCCACCAAAGGGTGTTCTTCTCCTTCCACATTCCTCAAAAGACCTCTGAAAGCCAAAATCAAAAGAGGCTCGGTCACTGCCAACTCCATTACAGAAGGGAACCAAGGTTGCCTCTTCCAAAATGGAGTTACTAAAACTAACTCGCATCCCTGCTTCCTCACCTGCACCAGAACTCTCTGAATCATAGAGAACGGGGGAAAGACCCTTCACCCCTCTCCAATCCTGCAAGAAAGCATCCACTGCCATGGCCCCTGGATCCGGTCTCCAACTTACATAACTCTCCAACTGGTAGGTTAACCTTGAAGCAAAGAGATCCACCTCCAGTGGACCCATTCTCTCCATCACTCGCATGAAAACCTCCTCTTTCAGCTTCCAATCGCTGTAATCTATCATATTCCTCGAGTTCCAATCTGCCAGCACATTCTTGACACCCGGTAAATACTCTGCCTTCAGACCTATTTTGTTCTCCAGACAAAACTCCCAAATTTCCTTCGCTAACTCCGCCAGACCCTTTGACCGAGTTCCCCCCAGTCTGTTTATGTAAGCCACAGCAGACACATTGTCCAATCTGAGCAGCACCGATTTGCCTATCAAACCTCTCTTGAAACTCTTCAAAGCAAACAAGCCTGCTCTCATCTCCAGACAATTTATATGACTCTCTTTCTCCCACAGGGACCACATACTCCCAGTCTCTTTCCCCAGACCTGATGCACGCCAACCAAGATTGCTCGTATCTGTCTCCAAAACTAATTCTGGGGATACTCCAAAAATTGCTCGTCCGTTCCACGCATCCATGTTCTCTCTCCACCAAATCAATTCTTCCTTCGCTTCCATAGTTACATACACCATGTCTCCATACCACAAACCTTTTGACAGCCCTGATTTTTTCAAATGCTGTAATGCCCTGTAATGTAGAGGGACCAGAAAAATCGCCTGAATTGACGAAGACAATAGACCAATCACTCTTGCCAAATCTCTCAAAGATACTCTCTCCCTGTTTATAACCTTCTGAATTTCTTGTTTTATCTTCTTCACTTTTTTCTCCGGTAGACACAATTGACACGCAACCGTGTCCACCACAAAACCCAGAAACTACACCTTTCTTACAGGGACCAAAACTGACTTCTCCAAATTTATCACAAAACCTAAACTTTCCAACATGCTCATAACAAAATTCAAATGTTCGTTTAGAATCCCAATATCTTGATTCATAATCAAAATATCGTCCAGGGAAATTAACAACCTGATAACTCTCTCCCTGAAGAAACCTACCACAGACCTCATAACCTTGGTGAAACACTAAGGGGCAGAGGAAAGCCCAAATGGAAGGCTCTGAAATTGAAATAATTGACCCTTCCACCTGAACTGTAGATATTTTTGACTTTCTTTCGCTATCGGAATAGTGAAGTACGCATCCTTCAGATCCATTTTCACCTTTCAATCTCCTTCTTGCAGAATATCTCTCAGAAGGTGAATACCCTCCAACTGATTCAAACGCCTTAGATTAATTACAGGTCTCAATCCTTTGTCCTTCTTTTCTTTAAGGAACAAAGTACTTACAAAACCTTTGTCTTCCTCCCTCACTCGCATAATTGCGTTTTTCTCTAACATCATTCACACCTTGTTTTCTACTATTAATACTAACTCTTCTTAAAAAACCAGCTCGTGTGGTTCCTTTACCTGAATTGGGACTGAATCGAAATCTATTGGAAAACCTTCTATAGTTTCTAGAACCCATGCATCCTGGGTTACCTACCTCCATGTTTCCTTGAAATATCTCAATCTTCCTCCTACACTTATCGGGCTAGAAAGAGAACCAGTCTTCATACTCACCCTGGTTCTGACTTTGTCCTTGATTTTGTCCTCTTCCTCTGATGCTGCGAGCCCGACTTCTACCCCTTTGCGGGAAGAAATTAAAACTTCCTTGACCTCTCGAATAACCACTTCCTTGGTTCTGGTACTGGGCTCTGAAATTTGCTCGGCCGATAGCTTGCCCTCTTCTACTGGCCCGTCCATAAAAACCACTGCTGTTAAAGACCTTGCGCATTGAATAATGTGCCTTATCCAGACTGGTGAATGTACGAACATACTTCGTTAAGGATTTAACCATCCCTTCACCAAACAAAAGTCTGCGTGCCTCATCGCTGGACTCCTTATTGGCCAAGTCACCCAACTTTGGCTTAATCCTCATTAGGATAGTCTTCCTTCTCTCCGAAAGAATTCCAGCATTAGCATTACCTAAAAAGCAGATTGCCCTCTGGCACCAACCACGCAATAAAGTTAGATCCAGATCCAAATTTTTTAGGTATGCCTCCTCAATGGCATCAAAAATCTTAGTCAAAGGCCCCAAAATGTCAAGTACCTTGTCTTGACATTGCTTTAATGACCTGTCCAATCCCTTCCTTGGATCCTTACCCATTTTAAATAGGTAAGTAATGAGCTCCAGATCTATATTAGGAGTCATAGACACTTTATCCTCAATGACAGGCCTTGAACATTCTGCCTGCATAATGTTTCACTCTTCCTTCTCTAAAAGTTTCCTAATTCTTGCCCTAATGTAGTCTGCCACATGGTCAAGTGGCCACCAGTCCTTACCCCTAGGGTGTCTAATGTCTGTGGGACTGAATAAAATCTCCCGAAAGGATCCACCACTGAATCCTTATTTTTCTCTCTTCCACTATCCTCAGTCTCTTCTCCTAAGCCATCCTTTTACTCTAAATCCAAAACGTATTCATCCATCACATCTTCACGGATGTTATTTGCATCACCCGATGCTCTCCCTTGCTTCCCAGTGTTAAACTGGCTTCCCTCTGTATCGCGTTGGATACCTTTCCATTGCGAGCCGCTTGGGACTCCACTCTGACCTTGTTTCTCATTTAAATGTTTCTTTTTTGTTAAACATTTTCCTCCTGGCCCTCTTTCATTACCTTCCTCTGAAACAGAGAAATACTCTTCTTCCTCTTTATTTCTTCTCTTCCCTAGAGCCTGCTTAACAGACTCCTGATTTGCCTCCTTTAGCTCTTTATTAATAATTTCTCTTATTATTTTCTTCTGTCCCTCATTATTATTCTCCATTTTGAAACTCAAAAATATATTTCTTTTTACCAAAATACTCCGCAACACCTAATCTTAATCTTTAAATCACTCGTTTAATTTCCTTATGCTATTTCTCCTTAATCTCTGTCAAATAATGTTCTTCTCAACTGTAAAATGCTGTCCCCTTGACACGAAGCATAAACGATGCCTCGTTGCCAAGGGAACGGCCTCGCAGAGCTACTAGCTCTAGAAACAAATTTGCTTCCTCAAAAACAAGCTCTATTCCCTTTGAAAATCGGCCCCAGCATCAGCCAATGAGAGGGCCCACTTCACGCGCACGTGATGAAGCTCGCTCTCCCAAAGCTATTCAGACGCTGGGAAGCCTCGAGGCTGTTTGCGTGAGCTGTCCCAATGAAGGACTCGAGCACTCGGTAAGCGCAAGTGGTCTTTTGAAAATATACTTTAACGTTAGCAGACTGTATTGTGCGCTCGGCAAAATTTAAATATTATTCTTTTACTTTACCGCTTGGTAAAGCCTCTAAAACGCTTCCCATTGCTAAATAGGCAATATTAAATCAACTAAAGATACTCTTCTGAACCCTTAAATCTTAAAATTATTATTTTCCTAATCCTACATTTTTTCCTATTCTCTAAAACAACTAAAGTATTATAATCAGCACTCAATCATACACCCATAAATTGGGCATCAACAAAATAACTTCAAAAAACAGCCAATCAACAAAAACACTCATAATAATTCCAATAAAATTGACAATACTTATCTGCTCAGAAGCAGCAAACAAAAGAGGAAGAAGATGGTGGTCACATGCTATTTATGGACTTGAAGATTCTTTGTTGATTGTGATGTTTTCGGATTCCATGAGCTTTTAATGGTGCTGCTCAGAAGTGGGAAATAAAAGTTAAATGCATAATGCTAGCCTTCTGTCTTGACATAAAATCCTATCAATGCTGTCTCTCCGTTGCTGGGATGTGCCCTGATACCTGTTGAGGGTTGGGTTACATGTGTAGCAATGAATGATGCATGACATTGTCCATCTAGCAATGGTGTCCTCAGTCTCTGCTCCACAGGAATCATTGCTCCAAAAAGGTTCCAGGTAGTTGGTGTGCCCACATGACTTGGTGCAGCCAAGGATGCATAGGGACATGGGCAGAGACACAGAATAACAATATCATCATTAAAGAAGAACCTTGATAATACTTTCATTTGAAATGAAGGGATTGTCTCTGTGAAACACAGTAAAGAGATCAAGTGTGCATAAAGCCAGAAGTAGCTTATGATCCTGACTGATGCTATGGCCACTAAGACTGCCATCCTCCACTTAGGTAGATTTATGTTAAAAGATTCCAGTCACTCACAAGACTTGTGCATCAGTCAAGTGAGATCAAGATTAAGGTACCAGAGGCAGCAAATCCATCAGACCCATTAGTTGCCTCTTGACAGTCTTGTTAGCCCAGGCTACGTTTATTATTCCTCTATGCTACGGTGTAAGGCAAAAACGTAAGGGTATGGGGTCACGACTGAAAAAACGAGACCTGAAACAGATGTGGTCAGCACCCTGGGGAGGGGCCACAACGAATCCCATCTCTGGGCCGAGGCCTACTCCCATGGCTGTACGGGCTGTCCATTTCACTCACAGAGTCTTTACGGTCTTCCTTGAACAAACAAAATGGGTACAATAAAGGTGGACCAGGGTGTGGTAGGAAGATGCCATATGTAAACCTTCTGCTGGGATTTCATTGTGTCAGTGAACATCCCATAGTGAAATCCACCCCATAAGGCAACCTGGAATGTGCTTTCACCTGTCCTCTGAGGAGTCAGTGCACACTACGAGCTGCCTACAGTGCATGCAGAAGGTACATCCCCCCAAGAAGGTGGGTGTCCATATAATTTCTAGGTCAGAACCAAGGATAGGTCAACTGGTATGTTCTTCATCTGGTCTTCTTTTATCTGGTCCCAGTGGTCCACACACACAATTGCAGAAGGCATATGTAGATCTTGGCATGAGATACAGCATTCTGTAGGATGCTTGGACTCCAAGAAGCCTCTGGAGCCACCAGATTGTCATGGTATCATTAGTCAAAAAAACGTAAGGCACCATAAATTATTGATAATGCAGAAAACCCAATGATTGAAGACCATAAACCTCTCCTTGCTATTCTGGAACCAAAAATCGCCCATGTGAACTATATCCTTCTAGAGAAAACCAGAAATTATTGTGAGAAGTTCACTGATAATGCAAGTTTGCAAAAGGTCTCTTCTGTTAAGATCAATGCAAACACTAAACATTCCATGGATGTTGCCAAATTACACAGTAACTAGGTATGGGTAGCAATGAACAATTCTGCTGGCACGGGAAGGCTCCATCAGGGACAGAATCTTGGTAAAGACCAGAGGAGTGGCAATGAGTCAAAATGGTAGTTGTCTATACTCCTTGTGTTGGTTTCCCACTGTGAATCAGACACACATTCTGAGTTCCTTCAGAACAGGTAAATGTAGGTAGGTTCTCCAAAAGGTCTACTGAAACTATCTAGTAGTACAGCTTTCTCTACCTCAACCAAAGACACTATTTTGTACTTTTGAAGGGGAAGGAACTGGTTTAGACTGTAAAGATCCTGTCTTTTCCCCACAAGATAGCAGTAAGAGTAGTATTCCAGCCCCATTTCTAGTGGTGGGACCGATTTTGACTGTTCCTAAAACAAGAAGCCTCTCTCTCACTACTGCAAAAGTTTTATCCGAGTTTAGTGGTGGTAGTGGAAGGAAAGGCCTCCTGAGATGGTGGCTTGTTGTGATGCAGATCCACAGGGAAGTCACTGAGACTTTATGGGCTCAGCTGAAGCCTGAATAGCAGCTTTTTCTTCCTCCTGAAGCATCTCCTCTTTACCTCTCTACTTCTCAAAGATGAAGAACATTCAGCTGGGGACTTGGATCCAATAGACTCCCTATCCCTTAAAGACTGGAAAGACTTCACTGGATGGAAGAGAGAAGGTCTGGCCATACCACTTGGATGACACTCGCAATTTTGCAGTGACTGTACTGGTCTTGCACTGGTGAAGGACCCAGTCTGTTGTAGGATTGTACAGGTTCTAATTGAAGGGGAGGTTGATGAATTTAACTTGGGCATCCAGCTTCAAGTCGAAGGATACTTGTGAACTGGAGGAAAATCCGTTAGATCTCTTTAAAAGTTCTTACACCAGGGGGGATTACCATGCTGGAGCTCCCACTATCTACTTGTGGGATTGGGGATTGTGGAGATGTACTTGCAGTCCTAGAGGATTTGTGTTGATGTGCTGATGATGTGATGATGTGAGAAATGTCCTAAATACACACTTGTATTCAAATCCAACCTTCTTTGTTGAGCTTAAATGCAAGGTTTTCTGGATAAAATTGAAGACTGCAGCAAAATATTAGTGGCTTCCTGAAGCAACCGGAAATCTTCCAGACCACCATAACATGGGCCTGGTCTACACTAAGATCCAGGAATACTGACTCTATGCCTGGCCTCCAATTCCTCAATCCATTACCAAATCGAGGAACAATATCCCTCTGCCCTATTTCTGAACCGAACAATGCTGCTCCAGATCTGTTGCCCAGTTCATTTCAAGAATCTGTGATCCCCCTCCTGCTCCTGTTCAACACAAATACCTAGCTAATGCCACAATCTCTACTCACATGTGCTTTTAAAATTGTGTCTGAGGTACTCACTCGTTTTCCGTGGTACAGCCGTCCTTCATAATCCTGTCCCTGTGGCGTCTGAACTGTGCAGGTCTGAGGAATTAAGTATGGTGCATCAGTAAAGCAGAACAGGCAATTTTGAAAACTTTAAAAGTATCTGAACCATGTATATGTGCAGGTGTGTGTATTTATGTGAATGTGTGCGTACACAAACACCAGAATGATCAAGTTTGAGTCTAAGCCAGCCAAGGCGATGGAGTCTGTGGGGGAATGAGATGCAGTACATGTTAGTATGAGTCAAGGGGATGGTCTATGTGTTTCATAAAGAGAGAGGTACAAATCATTGTATACGTCGGTGGGAATAAGTTTCAGTTTGTGTACGAGGGCCAAAGAGTTATGGGCTGAGAGAGTATGTATGTGTGTGCATAAGCCAAAGACGTGTATGTGGTTGTCCACAGAGATGGAGTGAGGACGTTGCCGTGAGACAGATGGAGAGAGCTTGGGAACACGTGAGAGAGCAAAGAGATAGGAGGTTGAGTGTGTGCATAAAGCAAGACTGTGGTGGTATCAGAGTGAATGTACTACTGTCCGGGCCACCCTAATGGAGTGAGTGCACAACTGGTGGATATTGGAGGCCTAAGAATGTAAATGTGCATCTAATTGGTTGACACTGAGTAAATGCCACTGGCACTGACTGGACTAGACTGTAGGTGCAGAACTCATTCGTAAAAAGGAGGACCCATAACACACTTGTGAAAAGCACATAGCATATCATAGTATAAACAGAGTTTATCATAATTCATATATCCAGAAAACGCTTAGGTGTAACTAGTACACCCATAACTGTGCATACTGTAACTTAAAACACTTTAAACAGCTCACAATCTAACTTTTTCACATGGACCACAGTATAGTGAAACTACACACGTAGAATAGCACATAGTATAGCTCACACACCCATAATAGTGCGTAATGTAACCCAGACACCATAGCCAGCACAAAGTGTAACTCGCAAACCCATGCCTGGGTATAACTCACACACCCGGAATGGAAGCAGAGACAGAGCATGTTCAATCAGCAGCCTCATCAGCCTCTTCGAGTAGAATATGAATTCATCACGGCTGGTTTCCCTGTTCCTGCAGAAGAGAGAAAGACAATTAGATGCTGACCAATGTTTCATCGATCTGCAAAGAAACAAAAAAAGGTTGTTGAATACTGGCTGATGTTTCCTACAAAGGAGTACAAATTGGGCACATATTCCCCCTCCCTCTGCCATAAGTGGTTCCTCATCAGCATAAGAGGACTGTTAAAGGTTTTTCTACACCATCCATCTATGTTGGGGAAGTCACAAATATTGGTCCAACCCCCTCAACAGTTTTTGATTTATACAAAATACAGTGTTCAGCACGTGCACATTTACCTCGTCGAGATATATTTCTGAAGCTTTGCAGTAAAAGATGTGAGTGGGGCAAAACATTCAGGGGAATAAGAGTATGTTGGATATGGTGAAAAGGGGGGTTTCAAGAGTCTTCGGACTCCTTCAGGACATATTAATGTGGAGGGAGCCCTTTCTCTTCACTGCTATGTTTCAAAATTACAGCAGCTCTCACAGAGTAGATAATGTGCACCAACAAGATCAATCTGACATGATCTAGGCAACCTGCGCTTCCTTACAAAGGTCCATGTAGGCCTCAGAGTCACCGGTATGTATTGTGTCACCAGAAGCTGACATCACGTGTAACAAGTGAACCTATCACAGTTTAGAGTAGACATTGGCTACTGCGATGCACAAATCCTTTTTAAAGCACCAAACTCTTCTTAAATATGAATGTGCCCATTGCAACAAGGTCCTTTGGCTGTGACTTGATTGACCATGATGGGGGTAATGAGGCCACATAGCAGTGTGAAGTAATGTGACTAGATATCCCTGAAATAGGGCATTAGTCTTAAAACCCTACCATGCCAAATCTTATTACTTAAAGACCCACGTGGCAAGCTGTTTGAATTAGTAAACAAACATAAATGCTCATGTCAACTAGTGGCCAAAAACCATAACCACTTGTTTCAAAAAGTAGCCTGACCAAGACAAAATATAGTCACTTGTGAACCAATAAGGAAGTCACTTACGTCAGTGATCGAAAACTAACAAGCTATGTCAAGTGGTGGTGTCATCTGAATCTCAGCAACCACTAAACCTCGTGAGATCACTCTCCACCCATTGATGATGTGGAGGTCAGTAGAATCCTACGTTCTACTGTAGCCCTTGACAGTAAAGAGACTGTAGGCTCATTAACCGCTTTTGCTAGATATGTCACTTAAACTACTGAAAACCTTGATTTAATGTAAAGTGGTTCCGTCTCCTGTCCTGTAACTACCAGGCCTGAACTTTACCTGCAACTTTGCTCTGCATGCTTGTCAATGTGAATTGCAGATCTCCACCCGATTGGGAACAGGATAGGCCAGTTCACTTCTTTCAGCTCCGAGAACAATTAATTTGCTGTTTGCCTTCAGGTTGTTCAACATCATAGGAGAATAGGTCTTATGTGCAGTATGCAACCGAATGCTCCTGTTTACCTCTATCCAGGGCAAACTAACAGGCATTGAGTTTACTCTTTAACAATACGTGTCTCACTCATCGTGCAGAGGTAATAGCCAATAAAAAGGCTGTCTTCCAGGATAAATGTTGATCTGCAGATTTGTGGACGGGCTCAAATGAGACTTTATCAATTCAGCCAGAACTGTTTTCTATTTCCAGCTTGCATAATTCTTGTCACTGGCGACAAAGATCTAAATAGACCTCTCATTAACTCTTTAACTATTCTTCTTGAGAATGGCGAAGGCCAGTCAAGTCTTCTTACATTATGGGAGGTGGCTACTCAGTGTACTCTGACCAAAGAATAAGGCAGCCTGAACAAGTTATATGCAAAAGTAGAGGTAAAAAGTGGTAAGACAACCCTGTTCAGAGGCTCTATAATTTTAGAATGACCCTAAATGTAAAACTATTCAGTTTCATTCCATAGGAAGTCAAGCTCTTTGGACGACTATCACCCAGAATATGTAATTCACAAAATTCTAGCTCTGAAATGAAATGAATGAAATGAAAGACACATTTATAAAGCGCATGGCTACCCGGAAGCATCCCAGCGCTGGAACTGACTACTGCCGGAGACAGGGAAATTATGCAGGCTGAGGGAACAGGAGAGGCTTAAGTTGTTTGCGGAAGGATCCGTGGTTTTGAACTAGGCGTAGCTGAGGTGGGAGCAAGTTCCAGAGTTTGGAGGCATTATATGAAAACAACCGTCCGCCCTTCCTGGCCCTCCTGATCTTAGGTACTTCGGCCAGGTAGAGATTATCAGATCGGAGGTTGCGTTTGGCTTTATAGGGACGAATCATGGCTGAGTTGATGGAGGGGCCAGTCCCCTGCATAGATTTATGTACTAGGCAAAGTGTCTTAAATCTAATGCGTTCCTGGATAGGGAGCCAGTGAAGGGACGCAAGTGCCGGTTTAGCCGAGTGTCGGTTGTTGGTTCCGGTTAAAAGTCTGGCAGCACTATTTTGCACAGACTGTAATTTAGAGACTACAGTAGAGGGAGAGCCCAGATAGAGCGCATTACCGTAGTCTAGCCTAGAAAGTATAAGTGCTTGCACAAGTACTTTTTTTGCTAGGGGGGGGAGCAGAGGTAGCACTTTGCGAGCCATTCTAAGTAGGCCATAACAGATGCCTGCCGTCTTCCTCGCTTGAGCTCTAAAGCTCAGATCCTGGTCCAACCAGATACCCAGGCTCTTGATTTCTGGCTTGGGGATAGGGGGTGGTCCCATACACGCTGGCCACATGGAGCTAGATTTAAAGCAGAGAGGGTTACCTAAGATCATAAGCTCAGTCTTCCCCCCCGTTGAGCTTGAGCTGAGATGTGTCCATCCAGTTTGAAATATCTTCCAAGCAGGAGCGGAGGGTGTTAGTTTCTTGGTCCATTTGATTGAGTGCAACCACCAATTGGGTGTCGTCAGCATAAGTTACCATACGAATTCCGGATGGGGCAGTAATAGCAGCCAAAGGAGCCATATATACATTAAAAAGGGTAGGACTGAGCGAGGAACCCTGAGGCACCCCGTTCTTTAGAGGGGTTGGATTGGATACTGTATTCTCCTCGAATACCTGAAAGGATCTTTCCTCTAGGAAAGAATCCAGCCACTTCAATGCTAGGCCAGTAACTCCAAGAGTCTTGAGACGGTGAACCAAAATCCTATGGTTCACCGTATCGAATGCTGCGCTCAAGTCAAGGAGTATAATGGCCGAGGATCCTCCTGAATCTAGTATTTTTCTGCTTTCCTCCACCACTGCTAACAGGGCCGTCTCAGTGCTCTGACGCGGGCGGAAACCTGTTTGCGAAGAGTGCAATAAATTGTGCATTTCAAGAAAGCCTGACAAATGTTGATTTACATATTTCTCTGTCATCTTTCCTATGCCTGGTAAGAGAGATATGGGACGATAGTTAGCTAAATCTGCCGTGTCAAGATTGGTTTTTTTTAACAGAGCTTTCACCATAGCTGATTTCCAGGCAGGGGGCACTATTCCTGAGGACAGAGATACATTGATTAGATCGGTCAGGATGGGGGCAATTGTAGGTCCCACCTGTTTAAGTATATTAATTGGTGCAGGGTCCTTGGGTGATCCACTTTTCTGAGGAGCCAAGCTGTGACATGTAAGTAGTGAAGCTCTTGGTGTAGATTCAAAGTATTGAGCCATGACAGAAGAAGAGGATCTGGGTTGAATTGCAGAGGGGTCTGAACAGACATTTTCCAAAGTTCTAAATACCAGTGCTACCTTCGCCATGCTGGAGCTATCAGTATTACCTGGCAGGACTCTCTTCTCACCATGCAGATTATTCAGGGTGCAAGAGGAATAGGATGGAAGGTGTATATGAGCTTGCCTGTTCAAATGATCGAGAACGCTTACCCTTGGAATGCTGGGCAATGCTTGCAAACAACGGACATTATTAGTTGTGGTGAGCTGCAAACGAGTCGGAATTCGGAGTCCCCACATCAAGAAAAAATGAGACTCCGCTCTCTGCTGTCTACTCCACAATTCATTATTCTATGATATTTGACTGCCAAGAGTGTCTGCACATTCATTCTCCAGCCCTGGCACATGTTCTGCATATAGATACACATTGTTTTCTATGGCGCAAAGCTAAGGTTTCTGGGCTTCCATTGATAATAATGATAATGGGAGGGAGATCCTGCACTTCCAGTTTGTGGATTTAGTACTTTGCTGTGGTATTGAATGTTCAAATCAACACCTACACATTTCTCATTTGGAAGAAAAGGGCTTTAAGGCCCAATCTTACTACCCTGAGAGCTCAGAGATTTAAATTAAGTTTGATTTACAGTTCAGACCATTATCCGCTTACACGCACGTCGTCCAAATGAACCATGATGGGTGGCTGTGACAAAAAAGGGTTGTGTGGAGTGGAAGAAGCTGAAATACTCCATGAAGAATACAGGGCAGAAAGGTGAAAGTTACGTTTTTCACATTGTATAAAGGCATCACACATTCTTTTCAATTGGAGTCTTTGGAATATTGAAGGTGTTTATCTGTCTAGAAGGCACCCCCGCTGGTATGATGGAGGACCAGAAACCATCACTGCAAAGCAAACTGAATGCCTAAGATAGTAGCCTTAAAAAGCCTATAGAGAAAGGTTCAATAAATGCCACAGTAGAGGTGAAATGACAGGCACTGAACTCCATGTATAACAATGTTTTAGAACACAGCCAACAAAGCCACTGTTTTGCTTAACGGGGTATCTGGTGATAAATTAGGGATCCAGAAACCAGTGCCAAAGCCTCAGTGCCACATCTGCCTGTAATGCACTAGCATGTTAGGCAGAGAAGGATTAGTTAATGAGTGCAATGAGTAACCAAGGGTAGCGATGCATGGTAGCAGGTGCTCTGGTTAAATCACCATGCCAACAATCAATGAAAATCTGGAGGCTTGATAAGTGTCAGAACTGGAGAGGATTGGAGACATCAGTTCACTTCTCTCAGTCTTCGCTTAAGCTCTTGAATAACACAAGCAGTAAAGCCAACCTAGAACAAACCCAGCATTGGGCTGCCAGGGAACCTTAGGATGTGTTCCAGTACGGGACCTAGAAAAGTACTCCAGTATAGTGACGTCAAGAGTCCTTCCCATCTACAGAGGATCTTTATGGAATGAAGAGGTCATCAGGGATAATGTCGGTGGCATGGCGGAGTGGCACAAGATGGAGGACAGTTTCTATGTGAGCTCCTGGTCACGCCTGCTGCATCCACATTAATCCTGCTGGAGGACTGCATCGTTTTGGTGCCTATGGTCAGAGGTGACTGTGGGGGAAATGCTCCGGGCAAGGTACTTGGTGCACCGTAGCCCAGACACTTCTGTACCGGCAAGAATTTGTGCTTGGCGACCCATGTGGCAGAACTGGACTCTCCAAGCATTGTTGACATTAGGACTTGCCAGCAGGTCCGCGAAGAGATCTCGTCCTGCTGGGGGCCATTGGAGGCGGGTCGCTGCTCCTGGTTACAGGTTCTGCGATGCTGGGGAAACACCACCCCGCTTCCTTTTTGACTCCAGAGCTCAGCAGCACCGGTTCCAGGGACTTACACCCCTCTGTTTTGAAAATCTACCACTCACCACTGTCCCCCACTACCAATATTTCTATCTCTTTCAGGTAGACTTGAAGTAATCTTCAGAATCAAAGTGAATCTCAATCATTAAGTGAGATTGCTAGCCTAGCAGATAAATTGTTATAGGTTATTTGGCGGTTTGGTTGTCAGCGGCGCAGCACAGGTGGGCAAGGAAGTGGGTTGTGGAATCCATACCTTATGATAGTGTGCATCCCTCGCACCTGTGGTGTGCTCTTCAGTACACTCAGGGTCCGAGGAAGAGGCTGGAACTGGTGAGCAGAGGCCAGCGCTGCCCTGCAAATGGAAGAGATGAAAGTGCTGTGACATTGCTACTGTTGAATCTTCCAGAGTCATGCTAGTGCACAAACACTACAACACTGCCCAGACAGAACCAGATATTCCTCTCAACAGCAATTCCAGCTCAGCTACCAGCATTCCAGGTAATTTCTGGACATGTGTGTACACTGTGACATCAGCACAAAATGTGCATCTGCTACAAAAAAAGGGCCTGGTAGTCTGCACTTAAAATATTTATTAGGGACTAGAGAAAAAGCAAATGAAGACATCAGTGCCTCTGTATGGGCAATGTTAGAAAGTGTTTAGTGGATTTTCATATAGCTAAAGAGGAAGGCGAGCACCCAAACCTATCATTCCAAGCATGCTAAAAATGCAAACATTGTCAGACTAAGTAAGTGGAAAAACTACAAAAACTAACTCAAATTGAAAGATCAAATTGAAGATCTACACAGAAACACAAACAAGCGTATTCATGGACTACAAGGGGTTAGGGTGGATTGAAAGGGAAATGTTCGGACCAATGGAAGTCCCAAGTGGAGTCCCCCCCCCTGTTCCAGAACAACATTTTATACTGCTCCTCCAAATGCCAGGAAAGGCTTTTGGTAAAATATTCAATGGGTTGGCATATTCTTTAATAGCAATGAAAGCCAAAGGGTGCATAAAACCTTTACCACAATTGGGCACAATCTGTGACACAGTCGAGTTGTGGAACAATGGCATATTCTCTGGCACAATTAGCACGTTTCTTCTTAAATGTTGAGTTTCTCTGGTAAAATGCACATTTCTTAGACACAATAGCCATGTGCTGGACATTTTCCCCAGAAATGTGGTCACATTTTTTCAGAATTGGATTTATTCTCTGGCTAGTGTCCACTAAAACAAATGTGCACATTTGTTGACATAATTAAGATCAGATACTCTTGAATAAAGATGGCCACATTCTCTGGCACAATTATTGCTGTATTCTAGAAGACATTTTGACATATTCTTTGAGACAACTGGACACCATAAAAAATGTATGTAATTTTCACAAAAGGGAGCATTCTTGCGAAAGAACCACCATGAAAAGCACTCATTTTCACATCTTTTAACTAATACCAGATGTTTATCATTAATACAGAAAAAATGTGGACATCACAAAAACATAGACTCTGTGTTATTTAGCCTTCATATGCAAACTATAATGTGCTAAATATGAGAAATACTTGTTTGACCTGGAGTTAATGCAAGGTATGAAAAAGTTACTTAGCCGTAACTACAGTTCCGCAGCCCTGGCATCTGTCATAGATTCACATGCTTTAATTATCTCCTGACATTAGGCTGGGAACCCCCTTTAGTCAATGTTTAACATAGCAGATTTTCAATAAACTATCTGACAATGAAAGCAAATGGGCCAACCATTCATAGACCACCCTGAGCTATCTACCTCATTATAGGGCCCAAAGTGCCCAATCAGTTGGAGAGGCTCCAACTGCCAGATCTTTAAGGCTCAGACCTAGCAAGCAATAACCTCATGAACAGGGAGGAGGGCGGACATGAATCTGTGAAAGATACCACAGCTGCAAAACTGTAGTTGTATGTAACTTTTTCTTCCATGATCCCTCTGGCTAACATCACTCACGCACTCATCATTAACATGCTCCCCTATGCCAGTGACAAGCAACTCATACTCTCGGGCAAGACCCTCAACACAATAAACAAGTTCACCGCCTGCATGAACAAAGTCAGTAACTGGATAAAAGCCTCATGACTCAAGCTCAATACCGACAAGACAGAAGCAGTGACCTTTGGCAAGAACATCTTACCATGGGACTCCAACTGGTGGCCAACCGAATTCGGACACACACCCAGAACCCACACTGGGAACCTTAGAATAATTATTGACAGCATACTGGACATGACCCCACAAGTCAATGCTGTCACTACATCCAGCTTCCACACCTTGAAGAAGCTGAGGAAGATCTTCAAATGGTTCGCAAGCAACACTAGAAAAACTGTCGCTCACGCCCTAGTCACAAGCAAGTTGGACTATGGGAACACCCTCTATGCTTTGATTTTCAAGCAACCCACTAGAAGACTACAAACTATTAGGAACTCGACAGTCAGACTCTCCTAACCTCCCACACAGAACTTGCATCACACCTCAGTGAACTCTACTGGCTCCAGATACACAAAGCACTCAATTCAAACTCCTCATGCACACATTCAAAGCACTACAAAACTCAGGCCCCTTCTTACCTAAACAATTGGATCTCCTTTCACCAGCCAACCAGACACCTGGGCCCACGTACTCCTACTCGCACACATCCCACACATACACATAATCAGGTCAGGAGGATTGCTCCAAGTGTGGATTCCTCCCACCCCACATCAGAGCCTCTTCCTTTCTTTTTGAATTACACAAGAAGCTGAAGAGCTGGCTTTTTAATTAACCAACCTCCCACAGGCAGGTCTAGGCACACACCCTGGCTCGGTACTAGGATACTCTTGCAGGTGATAACATAACATCATTGGATCTTTCATAGATTAACATGGTTGAATTATGATTACCAAAACTATACTTATCAAAGAGAAAAGGCTGAATTGAGGCTTATTTAAACGTAACCACCTGCTATGCCAGCTGACTGGACATCAGACAGTAGTGTCTGGCGAAGATGTGGGTTGACAACCAGGTTGCTGCTATACTGATGTCCAGTAAAACTCAAGCGAACAGTCTAGCTTTTGCTTCCATGCCAATTGTAGTGTGTGTTCCAACCTTATGCCTTAAAGGCCTGCCTGCTTTGACATGACAATATGATATACAAGAAGTAATGCATCTGGATATGCCCTGTTTCAATAAAGAGAAACAAAGGGGGGTTTTCGTCCAGGAGACGTCAGGTATGGACGTATTATGAGAATTACAAAGGAGGGAAACCTGGCCGTCAGATTGTGTGTCGCTATTTATTAGAGCGAAAGAAAGCAAAGGCCATCAATTCATATGCTTTCTGTGTATGAATCACATATCTTCATGTTTTTTTTTATTTTTTATATACACTTTGTGAAATCATTAAGTACATGTCAGAGTTAAATACATTCCATATACATAACAATGAAAAAACATAAACCAACTTAAGTGCAGGTAATGTGAACAAAAAACCAGATTGAATCAAGGGCAATATACAAATTTGCAAAGATTAAAAAATTACACCAGCAAATATACTGATAGACATTATTTGTTATCTAGCCGTTCCTCAAGACAATATCTTTGGGCCGATTAAACGGAACTACAGCCACACGCGAAAAAGAGAAAGTACTGCTCTGTGGGGCCTATTAAACATCAAATGCCCTCTCCAGATGTACAAATTTTTCAAAATGCCCTCTGTGGCAAAATGTGGAGATTGCCGACGCGTTTCCAATCCCTAGGGTTAATCACGGGATTTTCATCAGGGCTAAGAGCACGGTGTAACCTATAAATGAAATTAGAAAAAGGATTACCTAAAAATGTGTCCTACCTTAACTCTATATTGTGTTATTATACCACTACCGATCACTTCTAAAGTACCTGAAGTTTATTCCGTTTGTTTTAATGGAGATCAAATCGCTCCTATACCAGGTGTTCTTTTAGGTTGCAGGACATGAAACAACCAGGACATTTTGTATCAGAATTGTGAATTATGTTATTTTGTATCCCCCATTGATCAAACGAGAAGCTCAGAAACTCACGGTTAATTCTACTTGGGAAGACCGGGTTGGTTTTTCACAATCACTCAGAATTAAGGAGTGAATTGGTAAAGTTTTAGACACCGGGTGATTTTTCACGCTAACTGTGAAAAAAGAAGAAAAACAAGTGGGCAGTTGTTTGTTGTTACGTCTCGCTAGATTAATTTCAAAGGAAATCAAATAAAGGGGCAACCTAAATGCACTTACTTGTCAGTCTGTGCACTCATTTTCAATAAGCTTTTGAAGCGGCGTGTTTAAACATCGCGCGCTGTGTTTCTGAAAAGAAAACACAATAAGGTTACACGCACGCGAGTAAACCGTTATGAAACATGGCTCAAACGCGAATTATTTCATAAAACGGGAAGCTGCTAACTTACTTAAAAGTTGTTCTAGACGGTGTTCAAAAGGGTCCTCCCGCTCGTGATTTCCACCAAAGTTGATTGTTGGTTTAAAATTTCGGCCCATATCCTGTTTAACAGGAAGTATTAGGCATTCATCTTTAAGGGGGATTCTGGGAGTTGTAGTTATTCTACTACAAATTAGGAAAATGAATGTCTACCCTGGAACCTTCGAGGTTATTGTTTTTTTACAAAAAGTTTATGAGGAAATTTATAGTGTTTTACAGAGGACTCAGCTTAAAACTTGGTGCAATTCTGCCATTTCGTTTAAACCGTCTACCACACAGTTATATTTCATGATAAGGTATGCCTCTTTTTTCCGCAATAAAATTTCGACATCACCACCTCTCGGTGGTGGTTTAATGGATGACAGCACCGTCCAGACAAATTCTTTTTCAGAATGTTGTTTGTCAATAAACTGTGCAACCATGGGTGCAGTTAAAACTTTTTGTTTAATTCTTGATCGATGTTGGACCATGCTTTGATTGATTTGCTGTGTGGTTTTGCCAATGTACAACTTTGGACAGGGACATTGAATGTCGTACACAACATTCTTGGTTTTACAATTCGTAAATTCTTTATGTACCCATTTGATGGAATTGTGTAAGAATTCAGTGCCTTCAATGGTGTTGTTACATGCGGAACATGTTCCGCATTTATGATGGCCTTCCACCGAAGCCAGATTCCACAGTGTTCTTAAGTCAGTTTTCGGCTTTATGCTTTTTAAGTCTGCTCGTATGATATTCTCTCCAATACTTTTATTCTTCTTCATTGCGAAGAGAGGTCTTTCTATTGGACATTCTAAGCCCGTGAGCAAGTGCCAATTGTTTAAAATGATCTTCCGAAACTTATGGGTGTGAGGGCCAAATGTAGATACACATACTAGTTGTTCAAGTGGTTCCTTGATCTTCTTACGTAAAAGTTCCTCTCTGGGTGTGTACCATGCCCTTTTTGTGGAGTGTTTTAACATTTTTCTCGGATACCCTCTTTCTCTTAACTGATGGCATAGAATTTCTGCTTGTATCATGAAGTCTTCTTTACGGGTACAGTTGCGCCGAATTCTCAGTAGTTGGCTGTACGGGAGATTGTCTTTAAGACTTCGGGGGTGGAAGCTGGAATAGTGTAGAATGGTGTTTTTGACTGTGGGTTTACGATGGAGTGTTGTAATTAGCTTGTCATCTTGTACAAATACCTCAACATCTAGAAAGGTTAGGCGAGTCTGGTTTTTGGACATGCTGAATTTGATGTCAGGGTGTCTACTATTTAGCCATTCAAAAAAGGAATGAAGTAGATCATCTGTGCCCTCCCATAGGCACCAGACGTCGTCAATGTAGCGATGCCATGATTGCACGTTGGCACTGTATGGGTTGTTATTGTAAATAAACCGTTGGCGGTGCTCTTTATGGCCCTGTTTGAACCAAGGAACCACTGGAACAACTAGTATGTGTATCTACATTTGGCCCTCACACCCATAAGTTTCGGAAGATCATTTTAAACAATTGGCACTTGCTCACGGGCTTAGAATGTCCAATAGAAAGACCTCTCTTCTCAATGAAGAAGAATAAAAGTATTGGAGAGAATATCATACGAGCAGACTTAAAAAGCATAAAGCTGAAAACTGACTTAAGAACACTGTGGAATCTGGCTCCGGTGGAAGGCCATCATAAATGCGGAACATGTTCCGCATGTAACAACACCATTGAAGGCACTGAATTCTTACACAATTCCATCAAATGGGTACATAAAGAATTTACGAATTGTAAAACCAAGAATGTTGTGTACGGCATTCAATGTCCCTGTCCAAAGTTGTACATTGGCAAAACCACACAGCAAATCAATCAAAGGATGGTCCAACATCGATCAAGAATTAAACAAAAAGTTTTAACTGCACCCATGGTTGCACACTTTATTGACAAACAACATTCTGAAAAAGAATTTGTCTGGACGGTGCTGTCATCCATTAAACCACCACCGAGAGGTGGTGATGTCGAAATTTTATTGCGGAAAAAAGAGACATACCTTATCATGAAATATAACTGTGTGGCAGACGGTTTAAACGAAATGGCAGAATTGCACCAAGTTTTACGCTGAGTCCTCTGTAAAACACTATAAATTTCCTCATAAACTTTTTGTAAAAAAACAATAACCTCGAAGGTTTGAGGGTAGATATTCATTTTCCTAATTTGTAGTAGAATAACTACAACTCCCAGACCCCCTTAAAGATGAATGCCTAATACTTCCTGTTAAACAGGATTTGGGCCGAAATTTTAAACCAACAATCATCTTTGGTGGAAATCACGAGCGGGAGGACCCTTTTGAACACCGTCTAGAACAACTTTTAAGTAAGTTAGCATCTTCCCGTTTTATGAAATAATTCGCGTTTGAGCCATGTTTCATAACGGTTTACTCGCGTGCGGTAACCTTATTGTGTTTTTTTCAGAAACACAGCGCGCGATGTTTAAACACGCCGCTTCAAAAGCTTATTGAAAATGAGTGCACAGACTGACAAGTAAGTGCATTTAGGTTGCCCCTTTATTTGATTTCCTTTTAAATTAATCTAGCGAGACGTAACAACAAACAACTGCCCACTTGTTTTTCTTCTTTTTTCACAGTTAGCGTGAAAAATCACCCGGTGTCTAAAACTTTACCAATTCACTCCTCAATTCTGAGTGATTGTGAAAAACCAACCCGGTCTTCCCAAGTAGAATTAACCGTGAGTTTCTGAGCTTCTCTTTGATCAATGGGGATACAAAATAACATGATTCACAATTCTGATACAAAATGTCCTGGTTGTTTCAGGTCCTGCAACCTAAAAGAACACCTGGTATAGGAGCGATTTGATCTCCATTAAAACAAACGGAATAAACTTCAGGTACTTTAGAAGTAATCGGTAGTGGTATAATAACACAATATAGAGTTAAGGTAGGACACATTTTTAGGTAATCCTTTTTTCTAATTTCATTTATAGGTTACACCGTGCTCTTAGCCCTGATGAAAATCCTGTGATTAACCCTAGGGATTGGAAACGCGTCGGCAATCTCCACATTTTGCCACAGAGGGCATTTTGAAAAATTTGTACATCTGGAGAGGGCGTTTGATGTTTAATAGGCCCCACAGAGCAGTACTTTCTCTTTTTCCCGTGTGGCTGTAGTTCCGTTTAATCGGCCCAAAGATATTGTCTTGAGGAACTGCTAGATAACAAATAATGTCTATCAGTATATTTGCTGGTGTAATTTTTTAATCTTTGCAAATTTGTATATTGCACTTGATTCAATCTGGTTTTTTGTTCACATTACCTGCACTTAAGTTGGTTTATGTTTTTTCATTGTTATGTATATGGAATGTATTTAACTCTGACATGTACTTAATGATTTCACAAAGTGTATATAAAAAACATGAAGATATGTGATTCATACACAGAAAGCATATGAATTGATGGCCTTTGCTTTCTTTCGCTCTAATAAATAGCGACACACAATCTGACGGCCAGGTTTCCCTGTTTCAATAAAGGGCAGCCTCTGTTTGACTTTCCATATGACAAACAACTGCGTTTTCCAGATTTCTTTTCATTCTGTCAATATGAAACTCTTGACGTCCAGCAAGTGTAAGGCTTATTCAGCAGTTATAAATGGTTGTGGGAAAAAGGCTGGCAAATTAATCTTCTCAGTCAGGTGAAAATATGTTGCAATTTTCTGTAACTTGGAAAATTTGGGAGTGGTAGACAATGTTATCTTAACCTTTCAAATTTAATGCATGGTGCTTTCATTGAAAAAAGCTTGAATTTCTCTACTTATTTATGCTGATGTTATTGGTAATAGAAAAGCTGTCTTTCATGGTAGCACTTGCAAGGAAGTTCTATGTATTGGCTCAAATGATTCTATGAGGAGTTGGCCAATTTAAGGATCTTCCTTAAAGTGAATTGGGGTCTAATCTAAGAGGACCCAAAGCTCCATGTACCAGAATTTCCCCACCCACACAAGGTTCTTTCTTCATTTTCTGCGGTGCACTTGGTATGAGCAGTTTTGGAGGAAAAGTGTAGCCAAATTTTCCTAGCCAAGAAATGGAAAACGCTTCCCCTATCAAGTTGTGATACCACCACGTGCTTGCAAAGCTTTGGCATTTGGGGTTAGTTGCTATTGGAAATACATGTAATTGGGGTTTGCCGACGGTTGCAAGATTAGGTTTAAATGATCTTCATTTTTACTGTTGTCATGGCAGTCTATGTATCTCCTACTGAGGGTGTCTGCTGTTCTGTTTTGTTGTGTCATAGAGCCCAATGCCACAACTGCTATGCTTCCTTAGAGAATAGTTTCATATATAATATCCTATTATTTATGAAAGTAAGGAGGACCAGTCACAAAGCCCATTTTTATTTTTACATCTTTGTGTTGTGCGAGGGGCAGAAAGGCCTTAAGAGCAAGCCTGACAGCACTCAACTCTAGCATATATATGTGTAGCTCTTGTTCCTGCTGGCTTGCTGAAAGGTCTTTCAAACGTGCTCCCAGCCTTTCATTGAAGCATCTGTTAAAAGATACAGTTTGACTTCGTACAGATCCTGCCCTGAACTGATGTTGAGGATATATATCCATCAGAGCATGTCATGCCTCGTATGTTCTGTGACTTGAATGTACTCATCCCAGTGCACACTCACTTGTCTCCACTGTTTAAGTAGCTCTTCCTGAAGGGGTCTCATGCTTAGATGATACTGTGGTAGAAAAGGAATGCAAAATGACAGTCGCAGTCTCTCTCTCTCTCTCTCTCTCTCTCTCTCTCTCGCTCTCTCTCTCGCTACCCGCTCAACCCCCTTGATATATTACATAGATGTAGCTCAGCTATTTGTACATGAACATCAATGACTCTCAGTGGTTACTCATTTTACTGTGTTTCACAGCAATCCAATATCAGCATTTTCATTAGCTTGAATATATCGTACTCCTCCAGTCAGTGCTTAATTTGTAAAAAAACATAAGTGCCAGGGCTCTCGTCATGAGGCCACTACAGCTCGTACCACCCACTGTCGAGCTAGCGTTGCCAATGATAATGTCAACACAACTGCTAACCATCATAATCCTACAAGTGTAACAATTCGGACTATCCCAGGCACCCAACTCTGTAAGAATGGCTTATGCGGCAGGTATTAGTCCCTTTAATGTATATTGAATTTATAAACTACTGTTGTGGTCATTTCTAAATTTGACCGATAGCGCCACCATGAGGCAGACTGTCATAAGGGACAGTGTTGGCAATTAAGTGTCGGTACCGAGCACCCGAAACCACTGGCTCAAATTAAGCACTACCACCAGCTCAACCAGCATCATGTCCCATTTCATTTTGCTCCCCATTTTGCCTACATTCTGCTGTTACCCATTTGACCAAATCCTCTTCTCACTTCTGAATTACGGGATCTAAAGGATAGCATTCTGAACATTTGTTTTCTTGTGTATGTGTTGCGCGCAGAAGGAAGGTGGGAGCACACTGCCTCACATCCCAGCACTCAATTTGCCCCAATGCATCATGATAAATGCAGTGCATGGTAACACTTACTTCAGTAGTAGTCTTTAATTTTTCACCCTCGTTGGTGCAGCCTGTGGTGTATAACTCTAGACACATGTTTCTGGATTCATTCCTTCAACAGTAGAGAGCAACACATTGTTTTGGGAGTGCTGTAAATGCTGCCCAATTTTTTCTCAAGTCTCTGTACCACTCACTGGGTGCAGGTGCATCAACACAAGTTCGTCAGCTCAGTAGCTCAAGGGAGCCTTTTCAAACAGGAGGAGGGTGGGAGCACACTGCCTCACATTTCGGCACTCAATTTACCCCAAAGCATCATGGTAAATACTGTGCATGATAACACTTACTTCAGTGCTGTAAAGGAGAATAGCCAACCAAGTGCAAGAGAAGATAGCTACAATGAACAAAAGAGGATAGCCCACCCTGCACAACAGAGGATATCTCATAATATCTTTATGCACAAGAGAAGATAGCCAACGAGTACCAGAGAGGATGGGCCACTGTGCTCAAAAGAGGTTAGCTCACCATGCACAAGAGAAGATAGCTAGGGTGTCCAGATTTTGAAAACCAAAAACTGGGACATCTAGAAAACACAGAAGAGAAACTACAGGTATACATCAGCTGAGAGTCATAGAATGATTTAAATGACAGCGCACACCAACAAAGAAATACATACCATGGGGCACCAAGGGACTAAATTAAATGCAACTATTAAACCCATTATCAAGTGTGTTAATTAAATTGCTTTCTGATAAGAGTGGCTAACTCGCCCAGTCTTGGAACACATAAATATGTGCCTCCCTCTTTTTAGTCAACCCTCTCTCAACACTTGGGTATGTGCTAAATTTGCCGGGATACCTGGTGAAAAACTGCAACTGTACTGGCAAATCTGTGAGGCCTGCCGACCCTAAGACAGCCCAACTTGTACAAGAGATGATATCTCACTTACTGAAAAATGATAATAAACTATGTTTGCAAACAACAAAAAAAAAGAGATGATAGCTCACATAGCACCCCCGAGGAAAGACTGGCAAGTAAAAGAAAGGATAGTGTTAAAGTATTGAATATGACCGGTATTAGTATTGCTCAATTTAATGGTACCCCAATTTGTCAACCTTGGAAGAGCTGAGATGGCATTTCCTAAATTTGACCTTGTGACCTGCGGACCACTGCAAATCTCAGCAGTGAGTTTTAACTCATTGAACCATCCTCTTGTTTCCACAGAACAAGAAGGGATAGCTCACTAAATATACAAGAGGATCGCCCCATAGTACAGGAGAGGATAGCCTGCCAATCAGACTGCATAGCCACACAGGTACAAAGGAGGAGAGTGCACTTAGTGCAATATAAAAAAGGCCACCAAGTACAAGAAAGGGTAGGCCACTCAGTACAAGGGAGGATATCCCACCAGCTAAAGAAGATCGGGGAAACCTCACCTAGTACAACAGAAAACACCCAGCCAAATACAAGAGAGTATAGCTCACTAAGTACAAGAGCAGATACACCCTCATGAACAAGAGAGACTGGATCACCGGGACCAGGAGAAGGTACACTACGAGTACCAGATAAGAGAGTACACCTAGTACAGACCACCAAGTAGATCAGATGATAAACCATCAAGTACAAGAGGGAACTGTTCCACAAGCAGAAGAGAGAAGAGCACAACTAGCACAAGCAACATCGAACCATCACGTACAAGAGAGGATAGCTCATCATGAACAAGAAAGGATAGACCACTACGTCCAAGATGAATAGCTCATTAAGTACATTGGTGGACAGACGAAGAAGTACAAAGGAGGATAGTTCCAAAGTAGAACAGAAAATAGCTCAACAAACATTGGTGTAGCTAGTGACCAAGCATAAGAGAGTATACACAACGAAGTGCAGGAGAGGCTATCCAACCGAGTACAAACAAAAATAGACCCCCACACACAATGAAGTACATTCCACTAGTTGCAAGAAGGTATAGTTTACCAAGGCAAGATAGGATAGCACCTCTAAATCAAGAGACAATAGACTGCGACAAAGAAGAGAGGATAGCTCACTAGACACAGGACAGGATAGCACACCAATTACAAGCAAAGATGGACCACTAAGTGAGTGAGAGATACCTTACCAAGTACAGTGGTGGATAGCTCTCTGTTACCCCAGGAGAGGCCATACCCGAGAGAATAGCTCCAAAGTACAAGAATAACTTAATAACTTATTGTTCATAAAGCACTTCACACTGCACTTCATTCAATTATAAGCAGTGAAAATATGGGGTGTTATTACCCACACTAATGGTTCTCTATTTGCTGTTTTTGGAAAGGTGGAAGGCTGAGTTGGCCTTGCCATGATTTTAACTTGTGACCTGCACATCACTGCAGATTTCAGCAGGGAGTGTTTCATTCATTGTGCCATCCTCCCTCTTCAAAAGAGGATAGCTCACATAACATAGAGGGGGGTGGGGACACCTACTAAAAGATAACCCATCAAGTTTAAGGGAGAATAGCTCATCTAGCACAAGAGGCTAGCTCACCTCATACAAGAAAGGATAGCTCACCAAGCACACGAGCGGATGGCCAATGTGTAATAGGATATGCTTTCGAGAGATGGCCCGCGTGACAACTAACATGTGTCACACCCTTTGCATCTATATTAGTGAGGCAGCCTAAACTGCTAACCATACCCAAACACACAAAACATAGCAACTGTTGGAAAAAAGCGCTAACTCTTCAGCACAGCCCACACCACGAAGAACATGCACTACCTTCAGCAGAAAGAAAAGTGCAGTTAGTCGTGAGGTGAAAGCAGTGGTTACATTCCCATGCAAGGAGCTGTCCCTACTAAATAGGACAACCGACGCAAGTGTTTATTGCGTAGCATACGTACTGGCATATTTGTTCATTTCTTTAGTTACTACTAGCAATTACCACGTTTCTGGTTATCTTATAGTGGTATAAACATTATGCAAGCAACCAATATGACCAGTCATACAAATTTATCAGACTACCTCAGACATGTATGTGCATGCAGGAGTACACACAAACATGCAGGAAGCAAACGTCTAGTGGTGAGTGGAGGCCTGGCGGCATGATCTCACATATCCCAGCGCAACTTCCTCTACTCGCGGTGGGTTCAGGGTAGAAGATGCAGTGGCGAATGGGTGAGTTCCGAAAACAGAAGAAGAAAAGCTGCTGATCACCACAATCGTATTGTGCATGTTCAAGGGCTTTCACAATTGTAATTTTCAGGCAAATTTCCTTATTTTCGAATTACTTTCTCATTATTTAGCTGGACAACATTTAGAGCAGTAAAAATATATGCACAAAATAAACAATAATATACATTTCCATAGCCACACTTTCAGATGGAGAAGGGCAAGTCGATGGGCCTTAAATAGAACATTGCCTGCCTAGGGAAAGAGGTGAAATATGGCACCGGCTCACCCGGATTCAATCACATGAAGCATCTTCTGACCTATAGTGGCCTGCCCCATGGAAGAGGACCCAAAAGTTCCAACCTTCACAGTTCTATCGCCCCAACATGGCTGCCAAGTGGTCCCAAGTGTGACACTTCTAGATTTTTTACTATGATGATTTTTTATTTTGGTGGGTTATGAGCTTATTACCAGGTTCTTTTTTAATGCAAATATATGTCATACTGTTTTACATGAATGCTCTCTTATTCCATTAATGAAAAGAAACATGTTTTTATTATGTAATCTTATGTGTATGTGGTACCTTCAGCCAACTCTAGCCTTTTAGTCAATATCACATTCAATACTGGTTTTAGTTCATACTTCAATTCCAAGAATGCAATCTTTCTATTGGCTAAAGTAACAGGACTATGGTAAGTCTACTCACATGCTTTGAGAGAACTAGACAGCTATACTTCCATCGTGGTTCACCCCCATTTCCTTGTATTTCGAGGTATGCAAATCTCAAATGCATGATGTTGCATTCAGATAAATGTATTTTACCTAGCAATTCTATACATCCATTATATCCAGCAACTCACCAGGTTGATGCACCTGTGGATTAGGCCATGGTGCTCAGCTACCTGGCACCTGAGCATGTACACATTTTTCCTGGATCATCTTTGAGAGTAGACATCTCATCTTTTCAGTAGACACTGCAGCATAAATTTGGTGATGAGTTGTACATGTGCGGAGGGGGCAGGCTCATCTTAACACCCCTAACACCAACCCGTTTTCCTGCTGACAAGTGAAAGTTGGAAATTCGATAAACTGGAAAGTGGCATTTTGAAGTATTTATTAGTGAGCTCTACATAACTGACACGGACGCAAGTACTGCTGGACCAGATGCTAGTAAGTACTGCTTTAAAATCACCAAACATTTTTCTTGTGTGGTTATGGGCTCGCATTACTTTTGCTTCCAGCAAAAATGGACCCACACCACCTCCAGTAAGAGCGAAGATGGACCCAAATGTGCAACCTCCACTATCAGCTAACACGGATCCAGGGGGAAGGTTTAACCATGTTGTGTGACATTACGTTTGGGTCCCAAGGGATGACAGACCGGTCACTGTCATTTGGAGCCGGTCCATGACTGACAGTGGTAAGCCCACCTTCAGCAACCAGTCTTCGAGTTATGGGGAATCCATGTATCTCTGACCTGAGAAGAATGGTGGCAAGCATTGTCATCCCCTTTGTTGTAAACAACAAGGGGCAAAGGTAAGCCAAAGAGTAGAACAGCAAACTGGAAATGCCCCGACCCCCACCACAAAATGAAGATAGCGTCTGTAGGAATGCAGGACAGGCACGTGAAAGCAAGCGTCCTGCAAGTCCAAGAACACCATCCAGTCTCCCGAATCCAGGGCGGAAACAATTTGGGCAACAGTCAGCTTCTAGAATTTGCCCAGTCGCAGGAGGTAGTTTGGAGGGCAAAGATCTAAATTCGATCTGAGCCCCTCATCTTTCCTGGGCACCAAGAAGGTGCGGGAGTAACATTCCACACCTTTCTCAGCCTTGAGGACCCTCTCCAAGTTCTCTTTGGCCGAAAGTGATTGAACATCCTGCTGAAGGATGGTGGGGGGATTCGCCAAGGCTCGATCAAAAACAGGTGATCCAATGTAGTGGCATACCAGGAGGTATGAAAAAACGAATTCGTCCCCATATTGGCCTAGCACTACAATTGGAGGAGACATCAAAGTGGCTTGGCGGCAGCTGCCACAGCCAAGGAGAAAAGGGAAGATTGCTCTTTGGTGGTGTGATTGACCTCTGCCATCACAATGTCTTCCTGAGTGGCGAAAGGGTTGTACTGGCAGCTGCACAGGTTGCAAAGCAAGTCTCTGATAGTAATCAATCAAAACAATAGACCCTGCAGGTGAATTATAAGCCAAAACTTCCTTGGCAATTTGAAGAAAGGCTATAAATAAACGTTTTTGCAAAAATTAGTCAAATGTATTCACTGTAAAACCATATCAATAGTATGTGAATACATTGCGTCATAAGAAGGTGCACCAAAAACATCGGCGCAGTGCAGGTGAATGAGTGAACTAAAGTTCACAGCTGCTATATACAAGGTATATATACAGTACTAGGGGCTGATATAGACATAACTCATCCACACAAGTCAAAATCAGACTAGGACACTGGATCACACATCACGTGGATCCGTGATCATCTGTTTCCTGCAGTCATAGCACGATTTGAAGCCAGTCGAATCCAGGGAAGACAGTTTCTCTGGCGCACTGTCTGAGGAAATATGATTTTGTCTTCAGTAAGATCCGACAAAGTAGGGCCCAGAATAAAAGAAACTCATGTCTGTGCACAGGGGCGGCCCTTATATGTAGCTCTCTGCCATCCCTTCTGGTGGCTGTGCGAAGTTGACGCAAAGTCCTGTGGTGCCACCCACCAGTGTGTGGGAGCATGCTATGAAAAATTCCGGATCCAGAGCTTCCTCGTGCAGAAGTGGGAGGATGTAGTTTCTTTGGCAGCTTCAGGGTCAATAAGGCAGTATGTCCCATGTCTGAAGCAGATTTCTGTTGGTGATAAAAAACGATAACTTCACTTGCTCCCTCCTCTCTTCTTCTGGTGGTGGGTTCCTAGTTCAACTACCCTCTGGACAACATTAAGTCCCCTATCTGGGGATGAAAAAGGCCCTAAGCCAGAAAGTCCAGATTACCCAAAATGCTGGGGCCAAGTTAGTCTCAGGATTTCGGCGATCGATTTTCTGCTGCCAAGGATGAACTGCAGTGTAGCATTTTGAGGATCAGGTCTTATTTACTTGATGTGCAACTATAAATGGCTACAATATGTAATTGCTGTATCAAATAAATACTAGGGTGTCGAGGTCTTGACATAAGGGCCAACTAAAACGTATTCCTACTGTGATTCCACTATGAGGAGAAGAAGAGTTTTCCACTTAGCAAATTGTAGATGAGAACCTTGAACATACGCGCTCAAGCAGATGGGTCGATTAGCTTGCTTCAAAACCAGCCTTAAAATCTTGAAGTTCTCCTAATTCCATCTCCACTAGTAGGCAATTGCATCCCCTGCACCTACAGACTTCAAAGTAGTTGTGTGCTATATAAATGTTATCTACCTAACTATCTGGGTGCTTCAAAGTGAAAGTAAGCTTAGTGCTGCAGTAGGTAGCATTAGAGAGAAATGGAGGAGAGTTGGAGAGAGAAGGTGCTGCTATTGGAGAATGAGGGTAAGAGAGAATAAATTATGAAAGGGACATAAAAAAGCAAAAGAAAAATGGAATGAAAGAAAGTGACAATGGTAGCGAGAGAATAACTTGAGGGAAAATGAAGAGGGAAAAGGTAACGCAAAGGATAGGGTTACGTTGGAGAATGAGTTACAAAGCAGGTGAATGAAGGCAAATACAGCGAATACACAAATTCACAGTTGCAAAAACATATATAAACTGACATACAAAAAGGCACAAAGTCGAACAAGCACACAGAGTAAGACACACATACAATGAATAACATATAATATAGACTGACACAAAATCTCTCACTCGCACGCACTCACCAGACATGCATTTAAACATCCATCCAAGGCACACACACAACAGTATGCCCCTGTGTGCAGTCAATGTAATTGGAGCCCTGAAACCCCCCAAACACAAATCTAAAAAACGGTAACTGTTGAAATAAGAGGACAATACTGGAATGCAAGCTCTACTGGAAACAAAATGGGAGACATGACATGACAGAGACACTTCCAATACTCTGCTCGCTGCTTCCGTGGCATGCTCTGGGCACATTACTGGGGTTGTCCAAGCCCATTCGCAATCTTGTGTCCAAGGGAGTACAATGCTGACTGAGGACTTAAAACAGAAAGATAGAGTTTTTTGGGGACAGACACCTAAAAGTTTCATGACCACCCGCGCAGATATAAAAAAAAAAGTTATGATGTTTGCCTCAGTGGTCAAAGCCTGGCTCCAGCTACAAAACATGACTTCTATTCTAGGACCAGATCTTTCAGGCAGCACTCCTCTTTTAAACAATTAAAATGGAATGAAAGCAGGGCCTGGCACCACTGGTATCAGTTGCCACATGGATGCCATTCAGAAGAGAGATCAGGACTGACTATACACCCAACTTTGGAAGAATTTAATTTGAAAAGGGTTTGCGAGTCTGATGACATTGAATCACAAGAGTTGTTCAAAGGCCACTTGCTCCAGCAACCTAGCTGTATGTAGTACACCAAGAACAAATCTGGCATTTGAAATATTGTCGGAACCAGGATAATTTACTTTGAAAGGGGAGATTCTACTACGCTCCCTTGAAATCACCGAGTTAACAGGTGACTTTACTTGGGTCCCAATAACATCTAGCAAGCTGCAGAGGATTTCTGAAGGATAGGTTCTTTGGGAGAAACCAGTGTGGCAGCTGTTTTTCTCCAATACACCGAGTAGGTGGGCTGGGTGTAGCCTTGTTCTGGATTCCTAGCACTACCCCTCACCTCACTGACCTCCTGCTCCAGTCAGCAACTATCTAGTTAATGTTTTCAGTTCCCCTTTTTAGACATTCCTCAACTTAATCTCTTTTATCAGGAACATACTTTTGTGGGCAGGACAGCTCAACCCATGTAAAACCCCAAATTCTGAAGCTTTCCAGCCATCTGGAGTGTATCTTTTTAGCCATGTCCCTGTTAAAAATCAAATTGGTAAATACAGTTGAATGTGGAATTTGAACGCTCATTTCATTTTGGAACAGATAAGTCTCTCATTTAAACATTCTAATGCCAGGAGATGTGTGCTTTCTGCACAGAGCTGGCAGCTGAAGGAGGGGTGGCGGAGCAGCACCTAGGATTGGAAATGCCTCTGCGGTCCTCAATACATAGTTAGAAACATCTTACCGTGAAGTATGCCTACCTGACACTCAGCTCACGCTGCACAAGCCGCGGCACAGAGAGACACAATGCAGTCAACGTTAAGCAGTGCAAATGTGCAGACATAGCGACAAGACACAATGACACATTTTTACTGTGTGCTTGGCAGAAGGCTGTGCGCATCTATGTGAGGGTAAGTGTTCTGATCAGACCCGAAATACTCCTAGGCCTCCTGCTGTAATCTGGGCTCTTGCTCTCTGCAATCAATAACATACCTATCCCAAGACAGTCGGGGCATCAGGCAAGGATGTGTTCTTGGAGCTGCCAGTATTTTTACAGGTCACAGCTGACCAAGACGCATGTAAGAGGACATAAGCCTTTTGCTTGGTTTTGTCGTAATTTGACCTTGTAGGGAGAGACCACTGGGTCGGGTAGTGAAGAAGTACTCCAGTTGGCTTTGTGTAGCTGGGTTGTGGGCTACTGTATCAGATACACACATTGTGTGTGTGCTGCCTAGGATTGTACATATTGAAGTGGTGTCATTCTGTACCACAGATTGCAACAGTCTCACAGCTCATGTGCCCAGGGATTGAGACTGCAATGGTTTCGCTGGATCAGGCGGTTATGGAGGCACTGATGAGACTGAGCTAGAGGTGTCTGAAATGCCTAGAAGTGTGTGAGCAGGAGAGAGATGGAATGGGAGCTGGTGGGTCCCAGGGATACTTTGGTGGTGAGCATGTTCTGCTCACCTCTGCAGGCGAAAGTACAAGCGGCATTTACAGGAAGTATCTATGGAGATAGTATTAGGAGAGGGATAACTGGAGTGAGAAAGATTGCTCTTTGGTGGTGTGCATGAGTGCCATCACAATATCTTCCTGAGCAGTGGCGAAAGGGTTTTAGGAGATGGGGTATTTAGAACATTGATAATTTAAGAACCATACCATTGAGGCCGATCTGAGCTCACATCCTGCCTACAATCCTGCCAAAAGTCATTAAATTCAGCACCTCAGCGAGGGAGTGTAATCCATATTAAATAGAATAACAAGTTTTGCCTTTCTGACTGTTAGTTTCTAATTAAAAAATAACAACACATCCATCATCCATCACAGCTAGCGGGCCTTCATGTGCCTGTGACCTGTGAGGCATGTCTGTTTCGCCTGCATGGGCATTTCTGAATGGTACAGCCTGTGCTGTCAGCGCCCCCTTCCTTAATTGCCTTAGACATCTTAGCAGGATGCACGCCATGGATACCCCGGGGGACAGCCTGCCCATTGACCCCTTTCCCGTCTTCTGTTGTGACGAGAGTTGGCACCTACCTCTTCAAGCTGGCTGTGGACGTGCTGCACGATGAGATGAATGGCCACGGAGTTCCCGCTGCCTGCAGGGAAAAGAGCGGGAGGAAGAGCTTGTGAGCGGACATGCGTGGCTGTGCTCATTGTCGCTAATCCATTGTTATCATGGGCATCACTGGCAAGTTTGCTTCAAAACTTTTTAGTAATTTCACAGATAAAGAGCGATAAACAAAAAGTATTTGAAATCAGAGTAGGTTTTTATGTGGATATGGATGTCTGCGTTTTTGCCTATGAATGTGTGGAGCTGCAACTTAGACAGAAGGGAGAGCGAGTAGTCGAGCTAGCCAGGGAGGAAAAGATCATGAAGTTAAAAAGAAGCCATTTTACCATAAGCCCATATCTTTGGCGTTTGCCTTGATTGCTGCGTGAAATTCCTCATTGAAATGAATGCCTGAAATGTAAATAAACATGCAAAATCTACATTACAACGGCTTTGGAACCTCCAAGTGCCTGTTTACTTGCCTCTAGGGACCACAATGTCCGCCACCCGCATGGTGGGCTGTATGTACTGGTCGAAGGCTGGCTTCACAAACTTGTTGTATTGTTTGATGACACCCTCAAGATCACGGCCTCGCTCACTTATGTCTCGACGTAAGCGCCTTACCAGCCGGATATCGGAGTCTGTCTCCACAAAGATCTTCATGTCCAGGAGCTGAAAAGTATTATGAACACGAACAAGAAAGCTCTGTCACCAAGCCTGGGAGAGGCCTGCCTCACTCCCACCACTTAGGAGCACACTTTATGTCTCACACCAATCTTCCTTTGTCTCATCTGCTAACCCACTCACAACCCAGCTATCCCTCAAATCACACATCGAATGTAGAGAACCTCACTGATTCATGGCTAGATTTGGGCTGAACAAATGCCTCATACATACATACATACATAATTACCTCCTGTATCTAAATGGCTCTCCCTTTCTACTGGATTTAGTCAGCCCTCTCCTTTAACAATGCATGTGGATGTTGATGTTGTGAACAGAAGGTCTGTTCTTGCAGGTCGGATTCTAATCCCAGACCAGGATTGCCCTAACCTTGTAAATGATAGTGGTGACAAGCCAACAGTTTAAGTTCTGCTCAAACCATTTCCATTGCTAGCCCCTTGGCTCCTCTGCCATTTGATATAGCCATTGGTTTTTATCATATTGCATAGTGCTTAATGACCAGTCTGGCCAGGTTCCCAGTTAAATGCACTGTGAAGTGAAGGAATTTCCACCAAGCGCTGCGGTAGTCCTTCAGTTTATAACTGGTGCAAAGTATGGATATACCCAAGCTACATAGGTCTAGAAATCAGCAATTCTACAAGAGACTAAATCTATATGGGCACCTCTTCTCTGACCACCTCAACGTCTGAGAATAAGAAAAGGCAGTGAGACTGTGAAGATATCCGCTTAACCCCAGCATAACAGACCTGCCCTGGCAGCCAACCACCATTAAATACTTGTAGCTTTCGTCGGTGCGTTTTAATGTCTCCCAATAGTTTTAGTATTTATCTCTAATTCATATCCTTTTTGCTTCCTCATGAGTGTGTCTATTGCTTCAACTTAAATGTACTAGACAACTTGTCTCAGTCAGCCATTTAATAAGGTTATCGCCTTAAAAAGAGTGCATTCCGGTCAGTTGTTTAAGAAGTCCCTAAACTGCCACTCTGAATGAGTCAAGAGTGTGATCCTATATCACAAATGGGGTGGTGGAGTTATCTGGAGGACCCTTTGCCCCAGCCTGGATATGATTGCCATTTCAGAATAGCTCACCTCTACTCTTTTCTCGCAATAAAATCCCTGCTGTTTTTCGGCATGTTTGTCTGTGTGTCCGAGGTGCATATTATAATTTGTTCCTGGTCAGAGCCTGCGGTCACCCCCATATCGATTCCACCAGCACAAGGGGGGCATGCAACCTGCAGTCTGAAGACATCTGCTCTATGCACAGCCTGTGCACATGCTCAGTAAAGCACGCAGGACAGGCTCACCGTTGAAGCCTTTTTATGGAGGATATCTTATGCTGGACATCTCTATGCATTGTCTGTGAACAGACTCAACATAGCACACAGTTTAGACTCACAACTAAGCGAGACCCCCTAAATTCTTGTTATTTAGGCCCTGGTAGGCAAAGGCTTGTGACTAATCAAGAGAGTTAAAACCTTGTTGTTTGGGCCAAGGCTGCAACCTACAGAGACTTCGAGCTCTTCTTGCTAATTTCTGACCCCCTGACAAGAATATCTTAAGCTCGGCATCCAAGCACAACCTTCTTCTGCAGTCCCAACACTTGCTACCTATGGTAAGCTCATGTACCTTCCCATTGTGTCATATGACAAAGACAGGAAAAACTCTACTTTAATCCTTAGACCCGATTTCATTTGTCACTGAAATGAGAGGATGTAAAACTGCCAAGGGTTAGTTTTTACGCCAAAAGAGCAAATGATGGATGGAATGCTGTAGAATGTCAAATGCTCGCCCCAAGTATAGAGATCTGGGCCCAAATCCATCGTTTTTTTGCTCATCACGCCATTCCAGTTGGACCCAGCCATATGCAAATCAGTCTTGACTCTGCTCCCCATACTTGTTTCCGGTACAGAGAGGACCTGGCCTGGCAGTTCGGGCTGGACTGCTCCCATGACCAGGGTCAAGACTGATTTACATACAGCTGGGTCCAAACTGGGGTGGTATAGTGTGCAAAAGAACAATGGATTCAACCCAGATCTCTTGACTGGGGGTGAGTGGTTGAAAAGTTTCAGCACTCCGTCCATCATCTTGTTGTGTTCGCTATGTTTGCCCTAAGTCGCCAAGGGTATGCCCACAAGTGAGTCCCTTGCTAGCTGTACCACTGGATTCAAGCTAGCCTGGCTGATATGGGGTAACACCCTGAAATCTGTCCCATGATGCTTGTTTCCGGTCCAGGGAGGACCTGGCTTGGCAGTTCGGGTTGGATTGTTCCCATGAGGAGTAGGGAAAAGACTGATCTGCATATGGCTGGGTCCAAGCTGGAGTGGCATAGTGAGCAAAACAACATTGGATTCAACCCAGATCTCTTGATTAGGGGTGAGTGCTTAGAAAGTTTCAGTACTCCGTCCATCATCTTGTTGTGTTTGCAAGGGTTAGTTTTTACCCAGATGGTTTTACCTCCTGATTCAGAGTTCCACAGGTTGGAATGAGGGATAACAGGAGGTTTAAAGGTTCAAAAATTTTCTATCTCGTTCTGACCTCAGAACTGTATTTCCACGTACTAGTTTCACCAGGTATTACCTGCCAAAATGGAGTGAGAAAACACTAAGGGGCATATTTACTAGGAAGTGGCGGAGCGCGGCGTTAGCCACCATGGCTTAACGCCGTGCTCCGCCACTTCCAAATCGCAGGGCTGCACCATATTTACAAGGATGCGGTGCAGCCCTGCGTTTCCCCCTGCGCTGCCGCTAATTTTAACTGCCTAGCGCCAATGCAGACACCTTTGCACCATAGTGCAAGGGTGCCTGCGTTGTAGGGGAAGATTGTTTATGTGCATGAAGTCCCTTCCTTCACATAAATAATCTGAAATGGCATTTTGAAACTTTCATGTGTGCTGCTTAATGCAGCACACATAGAAGTTGCAAAACGTCATGTTTTTAAATTGATTGGTTAGGGGCAGGAAGGGTCACCTTCCTGCACATAAACAATCAATGGCCTTTTGCTGTTTCTATGTGTGCTGCACAACGCAGCACACATAGAAACAGCAAAAACAAGGAGAAATGAAACATTTTAGCTTGTTGCGCCTGTTTAAGACCTGGTTTTCCCTGGTCTTAATTTTGGCACTGCCCCATATTTACCTGCACTTGTAAATATGGGGCAATGTCAGTATCAATGGGTGGTGCGGTGGAACGCCCACCGCAGCACCCATTGCCCACCCCTTTCACGCTAAGTATAGCGTGAAAGAGGGCCTTATTTACAAGGCAGTGTTAAGCCACGTTAAGTGGCTTAATGCTGCCTTCTAAATAAGGCGAAGCCCCTATCGCCACTACAACATCAGAAAAGTTATTCTAAAGCAATCGTCATTTTATTGGAACTTTTATTGTGGACAAATGACAAGCTACCGATTACCCATTGTCTGTGTAACTTTAAGATGCTAATATCTCCAGAGTACTATTACCACTCCTATATTACAAGTCAAATATTGATTATATATATGCACTTGGAGAACTAAATCAAAAATCAAAAACGTTACATCTCAAATCTTGACATCTTTAAATATGACCAAAGTCACGTGTTCCCTTTTCTTGAAATGATAATTTTTCTAACCTAGTCGAAAAAATGTGCCTTTCCATGGTAGTGCAATTCTATAAACGTAAATAGGTTTATACAGCATGGTAGCAGCGGTTCAAACTTTTTTGTAAGGCAAACAAGAAATGTAGGCTTCACTTGTACAGAGGGGGGCGCAAAGATCTACGTTAACAGACTCTTCTAGGTGCATTACGGAATCACAATGAAAGGGGCAGTTTTGTGCCCCAATCCTGCCATTGTATTTTCATGACATTTTCTTTTCAACTTAATTGGAAAACAATTGTTTAATCCCCTAAGTAGAATCGTACCAGTTTTGCAATGCACTGAGGGTGGGGCAATATTTACCCACTTGCTCAAGTTTCAACATGAAAAAATGTTTTTCAGAAGAAAAACATATGAATGTGAAAAATAAAGAAATGAAATGAAAAACTGATAAAGAGGAATTGATTATTGAAGAATAGATCCAAGCTTTAATAAACATTCAGAAGTTGCTTTGAAAGTCTTTGAAGAAAAGAGAAATAAGCATAACTTTGAGGTATCGCATTCAAGCATGATGCTGTAGTTGCCCAAACGATTAGTCGCAATGGCCTATTTGACCAGAGTGGCTACATTGCAGCAAGACTTGAACGATCGAAACCAGCATACTTTAAATTGAAAGGATTTGAAATGTGGCGTGCATTAGAAGAAGTGAATATTTCAACTGAGTTCATCAATTTTAGTTGTTGCTACTTCACTTGCACCCATCACAAATAATATGAAAATAACACAAATATATAAATTTAGCTTGAACCTGAATTTGTTTTATAAATAACTTATTTTTCAATAATGAAAGCAAGGAGCATACAACCTATTAGAACAAAATTGTAACATTTGAAATTGTTGTAACAATTAACTAATATGATACTGTTAACTGATAGCTGGAATTAAATGCTCATGAGCGTCAAGGCGCTGTAGTCTTACTAGACTGCTTGGCAAGAGTTGAAAAAAAAGGAAGATGAGAAAAGATTCCCAGTTCTCCTATGTCTTGCTAAAGTGTAAAGAGCCACATTTTTAACGCCTTTCTAAAATGAAGATGTGACTTTATGGAGGCAAGATAGAGGGGTAGGGTAGACTGTTCCACAGCCTTGCAGCCGAAAAGGCTCCGCATCCCCATTTCTTCCTACGGACTCTGGGAACAATTACCTGTTTGCGAGCTGTAGAGCAGAGATTTCTGGCTGCTACATACCACTGGAACATGGCTTTAATATGCCCCGGGCTTGCCGAGTAGTGGGCTTTATGAACAATGCAGAGTGCCTTAAACGATATATGCTTCTCTGCCGAAAGCCAATGCAGATCACCTAGACCTTTTGATGTCAACTGCTGCTTACGAATGTCCAGCGTGAGTCTAGCTGCCACAGTCTGCACCAGTTGCAGCTTTGCAACAGTCGTCTTATTGGCCTAAAGGTAAAGTGCGTTACAATGGTCTATCCGAGAGGTAACCAGAGCAAGCACAACCAGTTTCGAACTGGATGGGTCATGAAAGGAAACATTTTCCTCAACATTTTGATCGTCCAAAAGCCGGTTGACACTGTAAGATTGACCTGGCTGTTCAAAGACAGCTCAATGTCCAAGATAATGCACAGATTCTTCACTGTTTGAGCTAGCCTCGGTAGGGTACCTAGTGTATCAGGCCACCAAGTGCTATCCAGACCGAAGATTGACAACCAAAGAGCAAGACCTCAGTCTTATCTCCATTAAGTTTCAGGTAGTTCTTGCCCATCCATGCAGCTACAGCCATCATACAATGATTATAATTAGCTGCAAACTCCTCAGAATCTTTGGCAAAAGACACAATTATATATAAGGAACACGAAGTAAAAAAATGAAGCATCTAAAAGGGACAGTAACAAAGTCTATGTATCAAATAAATTATCATTTTAGGATTAAAACATTAGGGTAATTTTAGCAGAAGGTGGTTTTGAGAAAAGTAATGGACAAATTGGAGACATTCTGTGAACAGTAATGTTGGAAGTAGAAAAGAATTATGGGGATCTGGAGGACGGTCAAGGCATGGAGTTATGGAAGCTGTGAAGTGTTGACAGAATAATGATTTTGGGGAAAAGGGTGATCAAGGGTAAGAATATATATGGTTCATGCTTTGACCCAAGAATTAGATAGTTATGTATCCTGTTTCTTTTGTAACTAGATCAAAATAAAATAATTGTAAAGAGGTTGTTATATCTCCTGTAGGAGAGACGTACAAGGTTTGAAACGCATTGAGGATGTGACAATATGCATACAAAATCTCAGGTTTAAACTTGATTAAAAAAAAATCTAAAAAATGAAGCATGGCATGAGAAAATAAAATGTGAATAAGCAAATGATGGACATTTAATAGAAAATTGATTAAGAGCAATTGATTATAGAACAGTAAAGTGGCACCAACTATTAGAAATTGTTTTGAACTGCTTTGAAGAAAATAAAACTGAGCATAATCTTTGCAGAGTGGAATCAAGTAAGATGCTGGGTGCATGAATAACTAATTGCCTTTTCTGCTGCCAGTTTGGACTTGGTAAACGGGAGGGACAAAGCACACAAGAGAAAAATAAGTCTAGTTTACACTGCTTATACCCTGAGCACAAAAGTTTGCTCAGAGCATGAGCGTTTGTGTACCCAATTAAATGATACCCTAATTCTAATGGTTAGCAGCATTTCAATGTTAATAGAGTCAAATGCATTCACAAACTATGTCAGTTGAGGTGGAGGAACCTGCTGATGTGAAAAGGTCTGTCCCTGTATCTTAAGCATTCCAGGGGCCGATTCATGACTCACATGCCAGATGCTCAGTCAAGTGCTTATGCAAGGAGAGTCTGGCTGCCATAATTTGAAATGGCCATCCGGCCCTCTCAAAACATGAATGTCCTCTCAATGAATACAGGACAGGGATCAGTCCTCCACCAATTCTCAAGAGGGGAATATGCTATTTGAGGGCAACACATCTGTGAATAGACCATGGCAGACCAGGCCCATAGCATTTACATTAGTTAACAGTCCTGGGACAATTACATTCCAAAAACAGCCTCCTGGATATTCATTCACTTTTAGGATATATTTTATAAGATTGTGATGTAAACGCTAGAGTGTATTCAACAAATATTACATTTGCTAGAAATAAAATATTGATTCGCTCTGTTGCGGAATAGTTGCTAAAATTTGAAAGTTCTGTAAAATGGTGACAGAATTTATTTATAAAGTAAGACACCTACAGTTCTCTTGTTTTGATGACACACTGCAGGTGAGAGCAAAGGAGATCAGATTGTTTCCTCTCCATACTATAATTTGCTTACCAGCATTCCTTGCGTGCTCCCTTTCCACCTGATATTTGACTGTCACTCCCACATCTCACTCGCCTGCTCCACGTCTCACTGCCCCAGTCATAATTCTCCCTTGCCACCTCCTTTTTATACTTCTCTCCCTTACACTTATCCCTTCATCTCACAATCCTCCCTTATTTAAATTTCTCACCACTTCTCTCACACTTTTCCCTTTCCCATACTTGGGGTCTCCCTTTCTCACTGTTCTGCCTCACCGTATCCTTCCTCTTTCCCTCTCCGTAGAGTTTTGTTTTCTCCCTCTCCAGCCCGTCTCCACCCTGAATGCCTTGCTCTCCCCCACATTCTCCCCGTTACCTTCAGGAGCTCCGGATCTGCAAACGCCATGATACCTTCGAAGATTATCACATTGGCTCCATACAGCGTTTTCTAAAGAGAACAAAATCTGATCAAAAATCCAAACTGTTGATTGCTCTAATGATAGGGCTCTCTGCACCCCTGATAGTGTATGACATTCCACTGCACCTGGTGCACAATGTTAAAAATCCTACTTGATGGTAGGGAGTGGAGTGCACAATAGGGTATCGTGTCAGTTCAAAGTGGTACAAAAACCAGTATAATTATGATGGTCCCAGAAAAGGCACCTAATACTGCAATTTCACAGGAACATGACTAGTCAATACCAGCAGGTTTAGTTACACAGACTGGGGTACAGAGTTACACAAGCCTAAACACTGTACTCACATTACACGCCTAGAAATGATCACTGCAGAAGGATGCCAAGAGTTAAATAGGAATGGAGGCTGACATTTCGGCCGACTCCTTCAGGTTAGTACTGCATAGAGCTTCCAGTGGTTACATGGTAAGAGAGACTGAACTCTCCAGTTACTCTTAGAGGTGACAGCTGCATAGAAAAGTCAGGGATTGGATGGGCTCCAAGATTCTTTATCAAGGGATCTTTGTTAATATTCTTACACATTACAATGTCTCTGCATATGTGCGAGTTCCTGAACTTGGATTCTAGGACCCCGCAGAGTATACTATTAGAATATCGAGTTTAAATATTGTGCTACAATAATATCATAGCCAGAATATTGACCACCAGCCGTGGCTCCTCCGCTATGGCGGAGGAGCGTGGCCTCCCTACCAGTTGCCTCAAAACGGCAGGAAAGGAAAAATAAAACAATAATAAACATGTTTTGTTATCGTTTTATTTTTCCTTTCCTGCCGAGTCTTTGGGGACGGGGCTACGGGGGGCGTCAGGCGCAGGAAGTGTGATAATGCACTGTGATCAGTACGCATGACGGTTTGGCTGGGCGTGGCAGGTCAGCCAAACCTTCATGCGCACTGAAGCCGTCTCCAATCCAGCTGCGTTGCTGGGTTGGAGACAGCAGGCACAGGCTCCCAGTCTCGCTGGGAGCTCAAGTACTCGGCGCTCAGACCAAGCCTGACGCTGCTCTCATGACATCAGAGCAGTGCCAGGATTGGCTACAGTGGAGTCTGGGAGCCTGTGTCTGCAAGAAGAGGAGCAGAAGAGCGCGACGTGGCTGCAGGTGTGTTTTTTTTTTGTCTCCCCCACCCCTTCCGTCTCACCATTCTTCCACAGCACCAGCCGCTACTGTTGACCACAAAAATATTGTGCAGGTAAGTATATATAAAAAAGGAAAATATTACCCTGCAACCAACTGTAGTGCAGTATATTCACATGATATGCATACTCTGCCATCTAGTGTTGGGTTTGGATGTTTGCAACTTGCTTTTCTTTTCTAGGACAAAGACTACACCGCAATTTATTTTTGCTCATTGGGTGCGTACTGGGAGTGGAGAAGAAAGTCGAGGATAAGTGTACGGTGCACTGCGAAAGGTAAAATAGTAAAACATCTGTGATAATCAATGGCTTCGAGGGATGAGGGTAAGATCCTATGAATCTACAGCACTACATTCTAAGAACGGATGGTTACAGGGTAAGTAAAGGTTTCGGTTCATAGCATTTGCTGTAGATACACGTGGTCTGCATAGACAGTAAAGCAGTTTCTCCCCTTAGCTGGGGATGCTGGGCTTGAATCTGGTCTCATTTAGTTGAGTCTCGGGATAATATTTCTTGAGTAACTGCCCTCAAACACACCTGTGCAAAGATCAAACCCAATGTTAACAGAGTGCTATAACTAATACAAGTTGTTAAAATTATCATTCATTCTAGGCTCAGAAATATTCTACTTACAACTAATGTTTGACAAGCTGATGCTTAAATTGTTCCATTGGCACAGGTGCAATTTGTATACATGTTTGTATACAGGTTGCATTCCAACTGTCTAGAGATAGTTTCCTTTTTTCTCTGAATTTTCTAATTGGGCTAACTCTGCTTCTCAATAAACCTTTATCTTAGAAGTTTAAGTCATTAAAGTCTTTAGAGCTCTTATTATTGACGTTAGACTCCCCACAAGGGGTTGCTGCGCTCGGCAGCCAAATTAAAAGGAAGCACCTGATCAAAGTTATTGTAACATGTATCTGGTCCTTAATCTGTTGCATGCACAGTTCTCAGAAAAAAACATGAGTCACTACCCTTGCTTCTTTTTTTTTTTTTTCTTTTTTGCGGAGTTGAGGTCTCCTCTGAAGGAGGGTTGAATCACTGTGCCAAGTTCTTACTTGGATCCAGGATCAAGGGACAGAGGAGTAGAGGTAAGAGAGAGACTTCCTCCCAGCCAGGTTTTACAAAGCCAAGCAAGGGTGTGGCTTTTATAGCCAAGGCCAAGCAAGGGTGTGGCTTTTACAACCAAAGCGAAGCAAGGGTGTGGCTTTATGGCATGATTTCACCTGACCCAAGGCAAATCCCGCGAGATTTGCCTAGGATGCATTTCGAAGGTAAACATTGAAATGGAAAGGCTATGGTATCCAAGTGGGGGTAAGGGGCATTTTGGAAGCAGGTCTCCATTCGCTGGATGAATATGAGGTTCCCAACCAAGGATGAATATAAATCTGGAGTTTGAGATGGTCTACATACAGTGTTTATATTACAGGCTGCACTGCTCGCGACACTTGGCTTTGCCATAGCTTGTTTGTATGTGTTTAACAATCCATCTCGCAGTGACTAAATTGGAGAAGTGGTGTCCCATGTGGGCTTTGGTAAAAGTTCCAAAAAGTTTTTTGTCTGACAGAAGGACTTGATCTTATCAATGTAATACACAACTGCCCTTTAAACAACTCGTTTTGTGTAAGGCTTTTTCCACAGTGGAGTCAGACTGTGGGAAAAAAGATGGGCAGCTCAATACTTCGATTAATGTGAAAAGGTGAGACTACCTATAGCAGAAATTTGCTTCCAAGGACCTCCTAAATAAAAAGTGTTACCCTATGGTTAAAGCCTGTTACTCACTGATGTGTCTGAAAGAGGTGACTCTAATCAGAAGGCCACTTTCTATGACAAAAACTTTAGATCCCGGGAGTGGGGTGGTTGAAATGGCAGGCCCATGAGACGCGTGAGAACTACTGTCCAACTAATGAATGATTTTAGTGTCCTCATCCAAACAGCAATGTGTGGTAAACATGTAGACTAATCTCCATGTAGCCGCCTTACAAATTTCAGAACGAGAAACACTTCACAACCAAGCCACAGTAGCAGCTTTTCCTCTTGTAGAATGTACCGTTGGTCTACCAGGTAAAGGCTTACCAGGTAAATAGCCTGTTGCTAACAGCATACTATGCAGGATACTATCCATCTTACAATGGCTGGCTTTGTGGAAGCCATCACAGACCGACTGTAACTATAGCCTACAAATAAATCATTAGATTTGCGTACATCTTTGGTCTTATATACAATTTTAACACTCTTCTAAAGAGTGTAAAGTTTTTTCTGCTGTAGCGGAAAGGTTAAACAAGTTACTTCAGTAACTATCTTTCCAGTCGATTCCTCACCTTGTGAAGCACTGCTCCTGAATGCCCGTAGGTGGCGCCGACTTCGTTCCACTCTGGAAATGATTAATGAAGCCTCATATAAGCACCAGCCATCCACGCTGATGTCAGTTTCTTTCGGAAGTTTGTGTTAGCAGTAAGATTTGGCGCACCATCAGCAGACTGGAATGACCAGTGTGCAGATGCCTAAACTGAGGCATTTAAAGATAGAAAAGGAGACCGCTCCATAGAACGGGGGTGGTAGGGCCGTGAGGAATATGTGCATCCACCAGAAAAAGCATTACCAAAAGTTAAGTAATTTGTGCTGAAGGATACTTCTAACCTCACCTTATGAATATACCAAAGCAATACCTCCTAAGGTGGCGGAACTGTGGAATGGTTCAAAAAGTCCTGCAAGACCAAATGGGCAAAATGCTGGCTGTCAAGGCAGTAATGAACGTGTGATCTGATGTCTATATAGCAGCCTGACAGATACCCAGGACAGTCACCCTGCGTGCCAATTCAGTGGTAGCAGCCTTAGTTCTAGTAGAATGAGCCCTCAGGCCTTCTGGAAGCCTCTTCTTAGCCAAAAGGTCGCAAATCATATTACGAGAGCCATCCACTGGGAGATGGTCTATACACATGAGGAAGTGAGGACCAAATTCAAGTCCTACTGTGGCATCACAAAGGGCCTTCGCAGAAACATTTGTTGCAAACCTTTTAGAAAATGCATCACAACGAGTGATTTGAACAAGACTGGCTGGTCTGGCAAACGTAAAAGGGCCGAAAGACCAAACAAATTACCTTTAACAGTGCCCACACCAAGTCCTTGCTGTGTAAGACAAAGCAAACAGAAATGCATCTGACAATTTGACTGCAAAACAGGTAAGTCTGGCAGGTGCCAAGCCACAAACTTATACCAGCGTCCATCATACACTGACTTCATGGCCCGGTGCGTGGCAGCTAGGCTCACTTCAACAACTTCATGAGGAAGGCCAATGGTGATCAACTGCTGCCGCTCAATTTACACATGGAGGTGCAGAATCTGCATGTGCAAGTGTAAGACCCTGTTCTGCTGCTGCAAGGGGCAGCCTGATCAGAGGGAAGATGCTTAGGCCCACAAGTTCCAGATACTAGACTCTTCGGACCCCCAATCGGAGCCACCAAATTGATTTGGGCCCAGTCGTTCCTGATCTTCATAACTCTGGGCAGGAGAGGTAGTGGTGAGGAGGTGTACATAAGTCCCCTGCTCCACTACATGCGGAACGAGTCTCCGAGGGAGAGCCTTCTTGGGAGCTCCAGCAAGCAAAAGTGTTGGCACTGCGCATTCTCACTGGGGTGAAAAGATCGAGCCTGGGATAGTTCCATTGCTGGAAGACGCCCTGCACCCTATCCAGGTGTAACAGCCATTCGTTAACAGCTAGGCGTTGGCGGCTGTGTTTCTCCACCCTGCTGTTTATAGATCTCGCCAGCTGGTGGGCCTACAGGGAAATGCCCTGACTTTTCAGCCAGTTCCAGAGCCCAGGGCTTTCTGGCACAGGATCCAAGACTCCACCCATCGTCCTAGTTGCATTACCAGATAGCAGTGGTGTAGTCCGTGAGAACCTAAACCAGCCGGCCCTTGAGGGTCGGCAGCAAGGCCTTCAATACTAAGCGAAACACCTTCAGCTCTCACAGAATTATTCGGAGACAGGATTCCACCAGAGATCAGTGTCCGCTCCCAAATGGCCTCCTAAACCCAGTAGTGATAAGTCTGTCAATTCTGGATGGGGTAGGGATGAGGGTTCTACCACTGGTCCAACTGCGGTCGAGCAGCCACCACTGTAGATCTTTTGCAGTCTCCTCTGGATGAAATCCGTCAGGTTCCCCCGGTGCTGGGCCCAGTTAGACTTCAGATGCCACTGCACAGCCTACATATGCCATTAAGCATGGTTGGCAAGCAGGCCAAAAAGCCTCAGAGCCTCAAATCCTCACTGAGACCCAGGCTGACACACTGGGATCCAGAATGTCCTGGACTCGTTGGTCCGGAGGCAAGGCTTGAAAGCGTACAGTATCCAGGACTGTTTAGGTGAAGTAGAAGTGAATGGCTTCTCAAAAGGAAGTGGCTGACCCTGCCTCCTACCAGATGGCTGTGTGCCACAAAGTGCGCACTAAAGAGGTTTTGAGGTTGTTGCCAGAGGGGCGAGGGCTTGGGATGTATGCTGCCTCTGATGGCCTGGTTGTTGACTGTTGGGCCCACGGCCCAACCTTGAATTGGCTGGGAGGCCTGTTGTGCAGGTGGCGGGGCCTGACGCTGTTGATATACCAAGCCCCTGGCATATCCCCAAAAAGGGCAAAGTTGTTGGGGAGGGAATTGCTGGACTGGTGCACAAGGGCCCAAAAAACATGCTGTACCTTCTCTCTCCTTAAAATGCTCCTGGGCCAAGTCTGCCTTTTTGCCAAACAGGCAGGTACTGCTGAAGGGCATGTTCATGAAGGACACCTGGATGTCCCATGAGAAGACTGTGGATCTAATTCATGCATTGTCCCAATAGCCCTTCCTAAACAATCTATGGCATCTAGACCCAGGCAGATGACGACCTTAGCCGCATCCTGGCCATCCTGAATGGTTTAGGACGGTAAGATCTCACCAACCATGTCCCAAAGTGTGTGGGTGTAACGTCCAAGAAGGCAGCTAACGTGGACCACCCTCAAGGCAATGCTGGCCGAGGAGAACATACGTTCGCAAAACATTTCAATACTTCTTTTGTACGTTTAGACTTATCTTCTTCATAAGGGGTGGCAAACGTTTCCCCATCCCCTCTATTCTCGTCTACAAATGGCTGGCTCTGATTGGAGTCTAAGTTAAAACATATGTGTATTGTCTGTGAGCAAGTGCACCATACAAGTATAGGGTCGGGGTCTGAGGGACTGAATACTGGCTGCACCACATCAGGATCTGGGCATAGCTTCAATCGACGCTGAAATGAATTTGGCTCAGAGTCGGAGACCATGATGGTTTGTGGCTCCTCTTCTGGTACTGACGGGGCCAGCATCAAAGTCTGCGGGACCAGCTCAGTGTCCGGGCCAAATCCGAATTTGTCACCAACATCGGTGTGGTACCCAAAGCTGGCTATGGGGCACAGGTGGCACTGAGGGCAGACCTGCTGGCAGTAACCTGTCTGCAGGTGCCTATGAATTCTGGGGCCCAAAGGCATGCCAGAGGGAGCCCTAAGTGTGTCAAAGATGTGCAGCATGGCCTCTTGAAAGGCTATAACTTGCTGTGATGTTGCCAACGGACCCAGGAACTTGGGGGACATAGGGACCAAAGACTGGTTCTGCTCCTCAGTAGAACAGGAACAAGACCTAGATGCATGGTGATGTCTTTGCACCTTCTCTGGAGAACGAGAGTAGCAGGAAGGGGCTGAATCACGCTTAGACTTCTTATGTTACCCAAAGATTTCAACTGCAGAGATGATCTGCTGCGGGAATGACTATGGGAGCAGGAGAAGGAGAAGGTCCGCACTCTCAACAGGACCTGCAAGAAGTCTTGCAGTGCTTCGCCACGTAAAGCTTTGCTTGGGTTCACAAATGGCCTCCAGATTGCTCTGGGCGCAATCATTATGCGCCGAGCCCAATCACCAGAGAGCCACCTTGTGGGGATCTGTCACAGACATTTCTTTATGACGGTCCTTACAAGGCTTAAACCCTGTAATATTAGGGGGTGACATGCTTCCTTGTAGATTGGAAAAGTTTGAAGGAAAAAAAAATCATTTCACAAAGTGAAGAAAAGAGCTCTAGATCCAAGTCTAGAGATGCAAAAAGAATGGAACTGACATCAGCGCACATGGGTGGCGCTTATATGCGGCTCCGTTTGTCACTTCAAGAGAGAAACAAAGTTGGTGTGGAGCTGCATGGTGCCACCGATCGACACGCAGGAGCATTGTTTTTTGAGTTTTCGGATCCAATGTGGGGCCTGGGGATATACACAAGGTGAGAAATCTGCAGTTAGAATATCCATAAGAAACTAAAATAGCAGCATGGAAGTGAGATAGACTCTTTGATATGGAAATCAGGAAAAATGTGGGTGTGTTCTCAACACTTCCCTATTGTAATAATAGACTGTGTATGGTTCAGTTACAGACCATACTAACAATTAACTTACTGTTCTAGCCGAAGTGATTGCAACTAAAAAGCTACTTTCCAAGAAATGTGCTGTATCAAAGCCTTATAGATAGGCTCGAAAGGTGAAGCCATTAATTTAGATGACACTAAATTGAGTTCACCTGGAGAAGAAGGCTGCCATCTTAGAGGGTATATTTTCTTCAGTACTTCAAGAAAATATTTGACCCCTGGGACTGTGAAGATGGATCTCTGGTTTGGTTCTTTTCTGTAAGCTGAAGTGGCAGCCAGCTTTTGCCAGGTGGAGAAAATAAGTTATGATGATATCTTCCTGGAATTAAATAGGATCATGATTTTTTTGTATACACCAGATTAACCAGTTTCATTTAAAACTGTAGGAAGCTCCTTTGGAAAGTCGTTTAGCTTCTATTAGTATGCTCATTCATTCCTGGGACCGACCTAAATGTCCATATTGCTGGATCTTAGAAGCCATGCAGCCACATTCAGTGATTGTAAATTTGGATGATGAGCCTTCATTTGTTATTCTCGATAACAGATTAGGTCTGCACGGAAACTTACTGTGTTGTGTTATTGAAAGATGAAGAAGTTCTTGACAGCACCACTGTCTAGCCACTCTGGGGCAATAAGTATTACAAATTGCACGCTTAAGTTTCATTAGTAACTGATGGAATCACTGGGAACGGAGGAAATGTGTTCAACCAATTCATCAAAGGGCATCGCCCAGCGACCCTGGTTCCCAGACTCTCAATACAAAGTTTTGGCATTTTACCCTGTTGTGAACAGGTCAATCAAAGGCTATCCCCAGTTGAGAAAAATGTCTTGAGTATGTCTCGTAGTTTATTTCTCACTTGTGGTTTTCAATGTAAAACCTGCTTGACAGCTTTGTAGCCCTGAGAGTTGTACAGCTGAATGCTCAGATTCCTCACCAGAAGGCATTGCCAAGTCGCTTAGGCCTCCAGGGATAGAATCTTCAACCTGGTGCCACCTGGTTTGTTCAGATAATACATAGTGGTCATGTTGTCCATACGAACCAGCAACTTTGTTTGATGTGAATGATGGCAGCAAAGCTTTTAAAGAAAGATGTAGCACTTTGAGCTCTTGTACCTTTATATGATAAAGTTATTGCTTAGGTGACCACAGACCCTGAATAGTTAGATTTTGGAAGTGAGCTCACCAGCCCATCAGGGATGGATTCACCACTGTGGTCTGAGAAGGAACGCTCTGGTGAAAAGTAATTTCTTTCAAACAGTTCTTTGCTTCGCATGACCAGTTGACTAATTATCTGGCATGAGGTGTCAGTTGCAATTTGTTGTGCCAACTGCCCTGACCCCGAATCAATTGGTCTTTCATGCATTGTTGGCGAGGTCTCAACAAGAACCGTGCATTGGCTACTAGATAAATGCACAAAGCCATTGACCCCATCATGGATGACATCTGCTGTGCCATAGTCTAGAACCTGGAAAGGAGCTATAGTTGATTTCCCGTAATTGACATGAAGGCCTAGTCAATTGAGAAGGGTTGTAGTGGTGTTGAAATTCTTTTGCGCTTCCTCTGGCAACTGTGCCTTTATTAGCAATCGTCAAGGTATGGCTATATGAAAACCTTCTGTTTTCTTAAAGGAGCTGCTACAACTGTCATGCATTCTGAAAATGTCTGAGGAGCCGACTTCAGCCCGAAGGGCAGTACTTTGAATCGATAATGGGCTTTCCCAACTATAAATCTTAGGAATTTCGGGTGCTTTTCAATTATGGGGATAGGAAAGTAGGTGTCTTGCAAATCCAACGAACACATCCAATCTACTTTTAAGAGGTGTGTGTAAATTTTATGTAGGGTTAACATCCTGAACTTTTATCTTTTAATATATTTGTTGGCTAGTCTCACGTGGGTTGAAATTCTTTCTTAGGACCTTTTTGGGAACCAAAAATTACCTTGAACAAAATACCTTTTCCTCAATGTATTGGAGGAACTAGATCTATTGCAATTTTTGTAGGAGAGAAGGTGCAGCTGATGTTTTGGCCCGCTTTTTGGTAAAACTGTTTGTGGTGGGCAATCGAATTGCTTTGTGTATCCTTTTCGATGACCCACTTGTCTGAAGAAATTCTTTTCGACTCCAGGTATTTTGATACACCTCCTCTTACTGGAATGGCAAACAGTGGAGAGAAAGTGGGCCTTTCATTGCCTAGATTGATTTCTGGATTTTCCCGAAGAGGATGATTGTTGTTGCTGCTGTTGGCCTCTTTCTACAGCAGATTGGGTCGTGGCGAAAAAGTGAAGTGCTTGTGGTAATAATCTTTTTGATGGATACTCTATCTACCTTTAAATTCCTTACCTGTCGAACAACTCATCTAGATCGTGACACTTCAAAGCTGTTAAGCCGGTGGTAGAGGACGCTGGACTCGGTCGGTGCCAGAATAGACCTTAGTCAGTGTCATAGAGGATATAAAGTACCCGCCACGGCACAACAATGTCAGTTTCCCTTCATGTTTTCCAAGTCTTGACACCGAAGAAGGATTTCAGTATCAAAATAAGAATATATTTGGATCTTATTAACTTTCCCTATAACTCATCCATCAAACTGGGACGCGGGCAGGTCGACAGACAGAGTATCCACCAGAAAGATTGTAACCGCAGGTAAGTAACTTTTGTTTCTGATGGATACTTCTACCTTTACATTCCTCACCTGCAGAACAGATTTCATAGCAATACCCTGCTCAGGAGGCGAGATGATGGATGGTTAGACGAGTAAATCCTGCAGAATGGACCTGGCAAAGAGCTCCTCCCCATGCACCTCCGAATCCAGGTGAAGGTGTGCAAGGAAACCCAAGTTGCTGCCTTACAGATTTTTGCAATTGGGACCCCCTCTGGCAAGTGCAGAAGTGGTCGACTTAGCCATGGTGGAAAGGGATCTGATCTCTTCAGCAGACTCCTTCTTGGCTAAGACATAGCAGGTGTTGATGTAGAGGATGATCCAACGTGAGAGAGTCCTCTTTTGCACCGTCTTACCTTTCTTGGCACCACAGTACCCGAAAAACAGATGGTCATCAGATCTTAAATCCTTGGTGCAGTCCAAGTAGTAGTTAAACGCCTGCCTAGGATCTAACCAATTTAACCATTCCTCCTCCTTCGTAGGATGAGGGGGAGGCTAAAGGTTAGAAGAGTGATGGATTGACCAAGATGGAAAGGAGTCACACCTTATGAAAGAAAGCCGCTCTGGTTTGCAACACCACTTTATCCAGAAAGAAGGTATTGAAGGGAGGGCGACAGCTAAGGGCTTGCAGCTCATAACCCTTCTAGCAGAAGTGTTAGCAACCAAAACACAGTTTTGATGGTTAACAAATATAGAGGACAACTGTGAAGGGTTTTAAACGGAGTCCCTATCAAAAATGTGAGAACTAAATTCAAAGCCCACTGGGAAACCACAAAGGGAGTAGGAGAAAACATATTTGTTAAACTCTTGAAGAAGCACATCACAACAGGGAATTTAAACCCCGACGACTGGTCCAGTAGACAGAGGAATGCAGACAAGATGGCAAGATACCATTTCACAGTACCAACAGCGGAACCCTTCTGAGCAAGGAAAAGCTCAAATTAAAGCACCTACGACAACTTGGCCTGCAAAGGGTCTACACCATTGTCTGCAACTCATGCAACAAAGTTGACCAATCTGCTGACATACACAGATTTAGTGGAATGGTGATGAGCTGACAAGTTTAAATTGGCCACCTCTGGTGGCAGCTGTACGCTGTTGTTCCCGCTCAATCTCCAAGCATGTAGGTGGAGGTTTTACAGGTTTAGGTGTAGAACCATGCCCTCTGATTGGGAAAGCAGGTCTGGCCTGAGTGGGAGATGAAGTGGAGGACACGCGGAGAAGCGCAGAAGGTCCACATACCACACCCTTCTAGGCCAATCCGGGGTGATGAGAATGACTTGGGCCCTGTCTTGGCGAATCTTCCTGAGAACTCATGGAATTAAAGGTATTGAGGGAAACGCATAATGAAGCGGAAAGTTCCAAGTCAACTGAAATGCACCTCTCAACGGATACTGTAGGGCGCACAACTGCTGGCATTGAGTATTTTCCGAGGAGGGGAACAAGTCCACCTGAGGAATGCCCCATTGGGTGAAAATGCCCTGGACTATCTCCGACAGAAGATGCCGTTCATGATCGGCAAGGTGACACTGGCTTAGGCTGTCGGCTCTGACATTCAGAGACCCTGCTAGGTGATTGGCTGTGAGCCAGATACCTTGGAGGTGTGCCCAAGACCACAGTCTCTAAGCTTCTAGGCAAATAAGGTGAGATCCTACTCCCCCGTGCTTGTTCACGTACCACATCGTAATCATGTTGTCAGTCAAGATCTGGACAGACCGACCTAAGATGGTTGGGAGGAAGGCCTTGAGCCCAGTCAAATCACTCACAGTTTCAGCAGGTTGATGTGAAGAACCCTCACCTCTCTGCGCCGCTCTACACAATTCTGTCTCTCACCCCCTCTTTCTCTCTCTCTGATGGGTAGGGTCGAGTTATCGAAGATGATATTTTTACCCAGGCTGCTCTATTTTGTTTACCATACTACTGGTCGTCTCCCTAGGTCGCTCTTCAGGGAGATGAACGGCCTACTGATTGGTCTTATATGGGGCAACGAACGCTGTCGCATTGCACTGGGCAAGCTGTGCCTCCCTTCAGATCAGGGGGGACTTGTGGTCCCAGATATGGAGCTCTAGTACCTAGTCACACAATTGAAATGGGCGGTACATTGGCATAACCTCCATTAGAGGGGCGGCACAGGTAGTTTCTGATTTACCCCCACACATGCCACTCTGGCAACATTACTCCTTATGCCACACTCTCTGCCCCGAGTAGGATTCGAGGAACCCTTTGTTGTCCTCCCTTCAATTTGTGTGGTTCTCGGCGCTGCAACGCACCAGGATGTCACTCCCCTAGGCTAAAGATCTTCCACTGTCGATGTTGCTCTGCCTCCCCCACACACAGGTGACTGGACTATATTACTAGGAGCAAAGAGGTATGTAGTTGATTGGAGACAGATATTACGGGGGCCAATTGAGGGATATCCCAGACCTGGTGACTGAGTTCGACATCACCCGCACCACTTTTAGCTGTATGGCACAGTGATGGCCGCTATTAAAAGGGTGTGGGGTAGGGAGGGGCTGGAACCTATTGAGCATCTTTGTCTTAAACTGTTTGCACTTCAACACTTCATTATAGATCGCTACTCTCCCAAGCAGGCCACGATCTTTCCCCCCCTTCGAGACCAATGGGAGGCAAACTTAGGACAGAGATTGACAAACAAAGACTGGGCGATGTACTTAGTCATACTCCTCACATCTCTTTCAATGCTCACTTTACATTGATACAATACTATTCTCTCCACAGGGTTTACTGGACGCCTAAAAGAATCAACAGAATGTTCCCAGGTCGTCAGTCTGCATACTGGAACTGTTTCCCAAACCTCATATTAAAACTATCACCTCCAAATTAGCAGACCACGCTCTGATACTGCTGCGCAGTCATATTTCCATGTTCTGGAAGACCCCCAAAGGCCCTCCACTACTGGGTTGGAGACGGGAACTTACTAAGTGGGTAGAGTGCCAACATAACACTGGAGGTACAGAGAGGAGGGGGCAGCCCTGAACATTCACAGGCATGGGAACGGATCATGACTGAGGGCCTGATTTAGATGTTGCCTGATCTGGTCCTGCCGTTGCTTTTTCAATAGTTTTCCCACCCACGACTTGGCAGTTCTCCCGCTGTATATATATGTTAGTAGGTCTCTGGAGAGAAGAGCGTCAGAGTCCCGCCGCCTCCACCAGAATCTTGTTCCTGTGTTGACAGCGTCCGAGGCAGAAGCGGATGAAGTCCCGCCAAGAATACCGCAGAGCCGATTTCTATGTGCCTTTCCGTTGAGGCAACTGTGGAGGGGAAACCTCCATACTCGGGTTGCCGAAAACGATGAAAAAAAGAGGTGAAAATTTACCTTTTTTTGGGTTCCTACTTCCAATTCCATCTTGATCCCTATTGTCCGGGTCCTTCCTGTACTGCTGCTACTTGACCATCTGATGTGATGATTGTACTGGATATGATTTTGCTCTCTGCCACCAGCTCCTCTCCTCTCTTCTTGTGTTTGGTGAGGTCTTGTATTTCATCCCAGTGGTGCCTGTCACAGCAGAAGAGTAGGCCAATGGAATTTGTGATGGTCCAGTGTGTGGCAACCCCCACGGCCACATGCTTGCCAGCAGCATCTATCCACTTGCTCTCTCCGTCAAATGGAAGTGATTGCTGGTTGCTCGCGCCGAGGCATGTTTGTGCTCTGGGTGTACAACTAGTGAGTTGGATGGAAACTGAGCAAGGATGTATACTGGGCCATTCGGAGGAGGTTTCAACTTTTTTTCCTACCCTTGGGGTGACAACACTAGTTTCATTGACTCCTGAAAATGATCTATTGCGGACTTTAAAGTTCCCATGAGCATGGGGAGGTACTACCCGAATCTTTTGATCTTTGAGAGAGCCTCCTCACAGAAAACATCCTTGTCCTGAATGATATGCATCTCCACCTTGTGATAATCAAGGGCCCTCTGAATTACTGCCAGATGAGTGGTGCTGTTATCAGGTGGGGAAACTTTAGTGGGGTATAGGTCTAGATCAGGTTTATCAGTGGGATACACGTTTTAACTCTTTCATGGGTCACCTCCCTCCATGGGCACTAAGAGCTTAAAGTATGGGTCCAGAGGGTGATAGGGGATACCAGGGTCTGAATCTCAGCGGAGAGATTCAGGAGGGGATTGTGGAGAGTGAGGCCGCAGAGGCATAGAAGCGGCAGTGGTAAAGGGAACATCTAGAAACAGGGGGAGGTGGTGGCAAGCTCATTGCAGTGTACCTAACCATGTCAGACCCTGTAGCCATAGGAGGCTCAAAGGGCAACTCCTTCTCGAAGGCCAAATTCTGTTTCTTGGGGATTTGGAAGGGTGTATGTGTGGGTTCAGTAGCAGGAGGCTTGGTGTCAGATGTTGACATCTAAGGTTCCAGTGGTGCCAGACTAGGCGAGGCTTTTGACATAGGCTTTGGGCACTGGAGCTGGGTGTTTGGTGCTGAGGGGGTGTCAATGTAAGCCGTACCACTCTGGAGAATTTCTGGGCATCGAGAGAGGCTCTAGGGGGATGAGTGGTGTTACCTGCGGTTGGTGCCTTTTCAGACTTGACTCAAGGCTTGATGCCCTCAGAAGCAGTGCTCCGTCTTATTCTGGAGAAGCTTTGAAGGTCAAGGTGACTGACCTTGCTGTGTCTGTGGCAGGACCAGGGCTATAGGCGTAGATCTGGTCTTCGACCAGAGAGCTTCAGGGCTGGCATGCAGACTCCTCCAGATCGACGTCGGAGCCTTCAGAGAACACCATCTCTGGGCTCTTGCCCCCCGGTGCAGTAGAAAGACCGGTCAAGCCTGCCTCCTCCTCCTCAGTGTCGATTAGATCTTCTGGCCAAAAGATGTCTGGAGTTTCAGGGGAGGTTCGTCATTCCATCGTGGGATGCACACAATGCCTTCCTAGTTAGTGCATAGGCTTTTCGTGCAACTAAAGGCTCAGCAGGCATCGCAGGAAGCCTTGTTATTCTCAGGCAAGAGACAAAGTTTGCACATGCTATGGTGTTCCGACCATGGGTACTTGGCATTGCACCTAGGGCAAAACCGAAAGCGTGTATCTACCGCCACACATGCTACAAACATATTTTTACTATACTTAACTCCACCTAAGTACCTTGATGAGATATAGATATATATATATACTGTGGAGAACTGGTGTTTTCTGTAGGTTATTTGTTCTTATCCATTATGGAATCTTTATAAAATTCATAAACATCAGAATCGCTTCGCACATGGCCATGCACATGTTCATGCCCTCTTGTGTCCTGAGACTTATTTCAAATGCCTGGAAACAGTACATTGGCTCTTTAGTTTATTTACCATTAGCCTTGAATGGTATTGATGGGAAAGCAAAGTGTAGTAATCACTTTCTTGTTTGCACTGTTAAGCATTTCCTACACCAGTTCGGTCTCAGGGTCTGCTCTGTCTATGCTAAGTAGTCCTTTTTCTGTGGAGGAGTGTTTACCCTGGGTAACAATTTACTATGGGCTGGACCTGCTTCCCATCTTCCTCTATTTCAGCCCCTGTTCTTGCATCAGAAATATCATTCTTTACAATTTAAGTTTTGAACATGACTTTGATAGCAAGTGATTAAAGTTGCTCGATATAAATAAGCACTTCACTTACTTGGCTGCTTTTTTCAAAGGGGGTCAGTTATTTGGACTGCGGTGCATACATTTTGAGGTTTCTGGTGTAATCCTTTGCAACAAGACTGGACAAGGACTTTCAGCCCAGAGCTCCAGATTCCAACGGAGACTTGAAGCCAAGTCTTTCTCCATGGCGTACACCTATCTCCCCACATTGTACACTCTAATACTCTATTTTTTAACAGTATTACACACACCCCTCATGGTAAGCACAAGCTCCATTATGCTCAAATAACAGACCTTACTGATTCAATCTCCTCAAAATCACCAAAATTCTCCAATCTTAATAATTAAAAGATATTAGAGCATCTGTCTCCTCACAGCAGATCTTAATGTTCCAGTCTCCTCAAACAGCAAACCATAATGCTCTCCTCTCCATCCCTCCAACACGGCAGCCACAAGTGCTCTAACCTCCCTCACAGGAGACCTTAGAGCCTCGAGCCCACACCCGTCCATCTGAGTCCTGCTCTCTCACCCACTCCTTCTTTCGGCTGTGGCTGCTGAAGTCATACACAGGGATCTTCACACTCTTCCCCTGCTTCAGCTTCTTGAGGGTGGAAATAACCAGATCAAAGTCAAAGGCGTCAGGGTGATCAAAATTAAAGTCGTTTCTGGCTGCCACCTCCTGCTCCTCTGGGGTCAGCACCTGTCACAGAAAAGGTAGCAATGAGTTATTAGGTGGATCTAAAGCACTCTATCCACATAGGAGCACCCACCTCAACCACAGCCCAGGTAAGCAGATGCAGTAATGAGCCACACTCTACAACCAATACTATGTGTATTTCGCAAAAAGCTAAATTAGAGAACACCAAGGGCCCCATTCTGAATCCTGCTGACTACTGTGACAAAAAGAATGTGACTGCACCTTGCATCGTTTCCTGAGCGGTTTAACATTCTACGTTTTTGTAGATGGAATGGGAAATAACATGCCAATGCATTGTACATTTTCCTCTTTACCAACCTATTTACCCCACCAGGAGTTATCTGTATGGGAAAAAAGTCCAGAAGTGTTATACTTGTGCACAATTCAATCAAATTCGGTAGCATAAATTGCGTGCGTCCAAGTCCAGATTTACTGGCCACTCGGATTGAGGGCCACTTCAGTACATAAGAAACAACAAACGCCAGTTCTGCGGGAAAATAAATTTGAGAATAATCCAAACTGATGAAAAAAAATTGCAAAAACTGTGTTTGACTCCACTCTCGAACTGGAGCAGCGAATACTAAAATAAAAATTGGCAAGCAATCAAAGATGTCAGTCAACTCCTTTATAAATATGAATTTGAAGTTTGTGCAAAACAGTTTTTAAAAGCAAGAAGACGGACATTAATTAATAATAAAGAGTTCAGTGTTGCGGTAGTCTAGTTTCCAATTCATCCAGGACCATAAACAAAATTAGGAAAGGTGAAGGAGGAGAAAGGAAAGGAGACGGGCAGAATGTAGAATGAAAAGTTTTACGGCGGCAAAGAGTACATCTTTATAGTTTTAGAAATTAAGATGGTTACTGGCAGAACATCTAGAAACTTGATAGGTTTGCTGGCTGAACACCACACTCAAATTGCACTAGAATCTGCATGAACTCTTAGAAGAGCACGGTCTGAGCTAGAAAGAACCTCCTAAATCGGGATCCCAAGGTCTATCGTCAATGGCCGGCATCAGCTCGAGTAGAGCCAAACCCTTTCAACTAGCAAAGGGTACATTTGTGCCTTCTTCCAAAACCAGACGATGTTTGAAGTATATGCTTCTGCACCTGTGCTGGGAGATGTAAAGAGTGAGCACAGTAGCAAATATACAGGAAGACTGAGAAGGTCATGATATTATGATATTGGAAAACGGCCCAGAGCCTACCCTGTCCTCTTGTTGGACTGGGTCCTGACATATGAAAAGCTCACACAAAAATATTACAAATATATTTTTTGTATTTTGGACCAAAAATGCAATTTAATCATTTTGGTTTGAACTAAATTCTAGGTGTTCAGAACAACATACATCTGTCTTATCCCCAGTACCATTTACATTAACCCTTTACTTGACTTCCTGGGGTAGACTTCTATATATACAAACCAATGATACCCGCTTGCTTCTCAAACAAGTGACGCCAGAGTGGATTCCGCAGATTTGTGAGCCTGATGCTGGTTAGATAGATTTGTATGAAGGATAAGGAAGTGTTACATACTTGTATTCCTAGTTCTGTAACATAGGAATCCTGACTGAAGTCATAAACGTAGAACATTCCCATCCATGTGCGAGGACTCCAGCACACTTTTTTCTGAACATGAAGCAGTCAATCTGTAGTTGGAAGAAGGTACCTAAAGGGTCCTCTGCTGGAATAACCAGTCTTGGCACATGTAGTGTGGAGCACCCCTGTCATCAGGATAGACACCATGCTGTGCTTCTGAATAAACAGAAAAACAGAAGCTGCAGAGTGTCTCCAAGTTACTCTCCTTGACACTGATTGTCTCGACGCTGACCTCAACAACATGGAAGTAGACCTCCTAGGCAGGTGTTCACGGTATTGAGTGGTCCACCACTGATTGTCTCACCGTTAACAGCCGAGTTGTCGGCACAGTCCTCCACACAGATGAAGATTGCACTGGACGGGATGGAACCGGAGGAAGAGTAGATGGTACTTGCTGTTTTGGTGCCCACATCAGTGGCGCCGCCGAACCCCTTGATGGCAAACATGCCGGTGCTGATGTCCGTCTAGACGTTGACCAGTGCTCCCAGGTGTGGCGGGAGTGTCCAGAAAGGTGACAACAGTGTTTTCTTCATCTCCTCTCTCTAGAGCTCCCTCTGTGGGACTATGCTCTAATTAGAGGTTGCCCCCACACTCTACACTTTTTCTTCCATTTCTTTCTCTCCTCTTGAGCTCATACGTCGTCGAGCGTTAATCTCAGGCAAACCTCTTGCCCCTTAAGTCCATAAGGGTTCTCCTTGTAATTTTTGACAAACTTTTCACTGAATTTGTAGCGGGTTGACAGACCACACAAACTGAATGAGGGTCCGAAGAAGATTTCTACCATCCTCAGGAGGGACATTTTACAAACAGAGACGCATTTTATGTTCTGCGTGCTGTAGAAAAAGATGTGTACTGTCTGTAGACCCAAGCCATCCACCCAATCTTTCTATCGATTACTGTCGCCCGACCGTCAGGATCCAGTAGAATCCAAAGCCGGGTCCATGACAGCATTAAAGTAGCCTCCCACTATTGTGGTTCCCTGGAACAATCGTGTAACCAGTATGTGCAGCTTTTGCAGAGTGTACTTAGCCAGGATGGGTGGAACATATACGTTAAGCAGCTGAAGTGGGTGACCTTCGAATGTGCCCTCCATCACCACGTTTCTCCCCAAGGAGTCAGAGGTGACCCTGGAAAGTGCCAGCCGAAAGGTTCTGTTTAACAAGGCTACCCCCTGGAGTCCCTGGTATGACCAGCATGCTATAATCTGTCATACCCATATCGTGCCAGCACTGTACATGTACAGTTAGTACCAAGCAGGTGTGTTTCTTGAAGCATGAGGACAGCAGGGGAATGTCTCTTGGCAAAGCAGAGAACTGCTCTTAGCTTTATTCAATCATTAAGGCAATTAACATTCCATCCCAGGACATGAACGTAAACTCATTCATGTCGGTCGGCGAGTTGAGTGAGGAGGCACGCCAAATGTGAGTTGTACTTCGCTAGTGGTATCAAAGGGTGGATGAAATATACCCCGGGTGTTGACTTCAGGTATGCAACAACAACTAAAAACGTGAAAGCCCTGTCGGCGAACAATCTGAACCCCCCCCCCCCTCCTCCCAACAACCCTTCATCCTCCACTTCCCCCTAGAAGCATCTGTCGCAAGTAGCTCCATCGTCTACCTTGTGCGATCAGGATGAATAAGGATACCATGGTGCTGTCTATGGATGAGAACAGGGTCCGTGGACCACCAGAGCACCAGACCACAGTGCCGGAGTATGCTCTTGAACCGTGGAGCGAGGTGACGTAGTCCCCCGATTTGGCAGTGTCACTGTACGCTCGTTGGATGAATCTGATGGGCCTGCCTCAGAGTCTGATAAGTCTTTCAACATGGATTTCAGTTTCCCTCTCCGGCTGGATTTACGACATACAGTACAGCTCCAGGGGCAGCGTTTGTAGACCCCCAGGGAAGCGGCTGGCTACGGTGGAGCTGCTGCTGTCCTGTTGCCCATTGCCAGGCTGCCTGCGGTAAGTCGAAAAAGTAGGATTTGGAGGCATATATTACTTTCACTTTTGCAGGGAACATGAGCATGTATTGTATTTTTTGGGCTCTTAATTACTGCTTGATTTTATCAAAGAATTTCCTCAACTGTGGCAAGTTCCGGGAGTAGTATGGGAATACCATGATTTGGTGTGACTGAAAGCACAGATCTTCCATGGTGCATGCTCCCTGTAAGATCTTATCCCGGTCTTTGTAAATTGAGGATCTCTGCGATCATGGGTGGGGGGTTTTACGTAAGGGCTCTAAGGGCCCGTTCAATGACAAATCATATGGGGCGTTGCTGTGGTGGGGTACAGGTCTGAATCTACTGTTCCAAAAAAGTAGCTGGATTTTATATCTCCAATCCCTCTGGGAAACCCACAAAGCGTAGGTTAGAGCGCCTTGCTCCATTTGTGGCATTTTCTACTCGATCTGCCATAGTTTTGGCCGTAGCAACCAGGTGAGAGACGGTCAAATTGAGTTCTCTGACTTTATCCTCTGGCCTGGACACTCGCCCCTCCTCCTCTGTGTCCCTATCAGCAACCCCTCACAGGTATTGGCGCAGTAGAGAGACTCCAATACCAACTTCAGAGTGGTAAGTTTGAATAGCTTGCAGTATGGCATCTGTGTCATCTTGTCCAGGTAGTTGAGTGTGTGGTGGCACAGATGTGGTTCTAGGGACACATAGCCCTGACGAATGTCCCCAACCAGTTAAGGCGACTTAGAATAGGGCAGAAACATGTTTGTGAGAAGACGATGGTCTGAGCCATTGTGCTCTCATTCCATAACATAGTTTGTTTTCAATGCACCAGAGGTTACCACTATTAAAGGTGAAAACCCGGTTACCTCAAGGTACTTATTAACTTTATCTGGATCCCCCTGTTTTGTCCAGGAAAATATCTTATCTAAGAACTCCCTACATCGGGTCCACTAGGAAGTTGAGTCCACCCTGGTGGTATTGTCTTACCAGGGTGGGGAAAAGTTGTCTATTATGAAGCATGTCACAAAATGTGAGTGAGGCTTCCACTTCCAAAAAGATTGGCCTTTCTTCTCTTGTGTTATCCCTCTTCTCAACAGAATCTTGGTAGTTTAGGTATCAGTGATTTGTACCTATAACACTGATGTAAAAAGCAGTACTTAGCCTCTATACCTTTTTGTGTTTTGGTTCTTTACCTTGGGAGGACATGTGGTGGCTTATACTCCCCACTCTCCTTCTTTGAGTTTTGAGGCACAGGCATGGTACCATTGCGGGTCCCAGATGTCAGGGCAGTACATTTGTCAATTTTACTTTAGGGCTGCGATATTGGAGGTTTGTCTCAGCCCATGGCTCGCCACAATTTAGGTGAGGACGCAGGGCCCAACAGGGTTGCAGGTGAGAGCTCTTGGTCCTGGCCTCGCGGAGGCGAGCTGAAGTGTCTATGCTTTAGTTGCGATCCGGCCCGCTTGCACTGTTGGACATCGAAGCGGGCCGCATGAACAAGTGGTGTGGGTTGAGCAATTGACCGAGCCAGATAATCCTTGGGCTCCGTGGGAGGGTGGGGGTCCCGTATTGTGCTCTCTGTGGTGGCCCCGCAGGCTGGGGATGGCCCCATATATTGCCAGGCACCGGCCTCCTCCCTGGAGCCGTCAGACCGGCATCTTCTTTCGGCAGGCCTGGTTAGCGGAGCCGGTCTGCCATCTTGCACTCTTTCTGGCGCTGTCCGCTCCTCTTGGCCGCACCAGTATTGCGCTCTGCACTCACAGCCCCCAGACCCAAGAGGGATGGTGTAGAGGGTCAGCAGTCCGCAGTTAAGGCCTCATATTCCCTGGGAGTTACAGCACCAAATTATAAAAATGCTACAGGGGACTGGGAGCTCAAACGGGTGCGCCCACCATCTTGGCCCCACCCCAACATTGATGTTGTGTTTTGCAAGCTGTATTCTCGATTCTTAATAGAATTTCCCCTGACATCCCAGCTGTGATAGCCCTTCTTGACGCAGAAAAGGCTTTCAAATCCCTAGTGTGGCTCTTCTTCCGCGCCACTATGCGCAAACTGGGCGTCCCCCGTGGTTTCTCCTCCCTGATCGATTTATTGAATACCGAACCTATGGCACGCATTACAACCAATTCTTCCCTTATCCAACCCTTCTCGGTCACCTGTGGCACCCGGCATGGTTGCCCCCTGTCCCCATTGCTATTTATAATAGCCATGAGATGACGTGCATCGAGGGCTACAGTTCAAACCCAGGCCCCTCCTTGTGTCTCTCTATGCTGATAACATTCTACTGTTTGTGTGGCAACCAGAGGAAAATCTTAGCCCAATCCTGCGGGAGGTGGTCTGTTGGAACAGACTGAGGCGGTGGGAGAGTGACGGGCAAAGGACTGGTAGTCTTGTCCACTTTCTTGCACTGCTTGGGCAGAGGTGGCATTATCAAGGCTTCCTCGAAGGACAGCTGATGTTTGGATGGATGCAAAGCAGGCCCCGGAGGGCAGGCGAGAATCCGTTTCGTGTTGGGATGTATCACCAAGTGTTTCTTGTGGGTGTCGATTTCCTCTGAGAGTTTATGGAGGATCGGCTTGACTGGATCCAAGCCTAGGCCAACCTTTTTGGTTGGCACCGAGACTCTTAGCCCTGACACCGATTTCGACGCTGAAGGTGTCGGGTCGGCTCCGAGGTGGGCGCCGAGCCAGATGCCGAATTTACGTCCGAGTGGTGGTTGGTGCTGACCATGGGTCAAAATCAGTGGCGGCTTGGTGGCTGTCTCTGGTGCTCCATAGCGGCTGGACGACCCTAGAAAAGCGTTGCTCAGCTTGCGAGCGATGTCGAGGGGGAGAGAGTACCATACTCACTGCTGGCTGTGCTGGTGGAAAATCACTGATCTCCAGATCGGAGCCGGAGCTGTCGCCAGCGGAGAAAGCCTTCCTGCTAGTGCCAGACAGTTGTGGGTGGTGTTCCCCCTTGATGTTCTCGGGCCGAAGAGGTCTGGGGTGTCCTCTCCGCTCCTACGCTACATCTTGCGACACTGAGCCCGAGAGTCATGGAATGTCTTCTTGTAGCGGAAAGAGCAGCAGGAACCGCAGGCAACCTTGTTGTGCTCCGGAGAAAGCTACAAATTACAGACCTGATGGAGATCGGTCCGAGGGTATTTAGCGTTTGAACAAGGACAGTGGCCGTGGAGGCACGGTGGGGAGATGCAGTCAGGAGATAGAAGGAGGCCCTGAAGGCGAAGGCCCATGTGGGGCCGGGGTCGATCACAAAGTCGCCCGGGCGATGCTAGAGTCGTCGACTTTAGACTAAAGGAAACAATACCGAACAGAGGGAAGGAACCCGTTTAGACTGAACAGAGCACCGCAATGGTGTCAAACCGGAGCACACGTTTGAACCCAATGGCGGAAAGAAAACAATATAACAATGGAGTCGATGACTATGCGCATTTCCAGGAAGAGGAGGAGTCACAGTACCTCGTGACTTGAAAGACTTCTTCAAAGAAAAACAACTTGCACACATCCAGGCCCAACACTAGATGGCAGGAGTATACACAGCATGTGTATCTACAGCCACACATGCCTCGAACATGACATTTCACCCTACCCACCAAGCCAGCCCCTCCAAGGCCTAACAGTAATGCAGCCGTAAATGTTTTCTCAGCCAGGCAAGAAACTTATGTACCAGTCAAGGAATAGAGCGGGGCGGAAGCCACACTGTATCTCTCATATTCTACATGTGTCATTTATGGGGGCGGGCAATGCGAATAATGAGCAAATTGTGCCTGAGAGTATAACTAGTGGAGTTCCCTATCAGGAGTCTTCATAACCCTCTAGCTACATGGCAGCATAAGTGTGTCCTAGCTAATTCTTGCTTGCCCATGCTAGCGGTCTCATCTGCGTTTTAAGTGCAAGGAAATAATCTTTATGGAGAATTATAGGTATGTTCACAAATACGTATAGTAGTTTGGGAAAGATAGACATTTTTATAAGGCCTATTCACCCAGCCAGGGACAGCAGGAGGGCTTATCTATCGGGTGAGTTGTTCTGTAATCTTGGTTACCATACCATAGTTTCCATGCACCATAATTGGTGGATCGTGATGCACCCAAATGCCCAGGTATCTGGGGAAATCCGTGAATCACAGCAATGGGAAATGTGGAGAAAAGACCTTTGCATTGTCAGTGATTGAGAAGATCTGAAACGTCTGCCAATTAATCGTCACCCCGGATAAGGCCTGAACTGTATATATTCACGAACTACCTGGTGTAAACTTACGCTTGGGTCTATAAGGTACTGCATCATGTCATCTGCATATAAAGAGATCAGTACATTCCAACTTGATTAACACAGAGCAAATTCTGAGTGGTGTTGCCTGAGTTTGGCAGCGAGAGGCCCAGTGCCAACGCAAAAAGGATAGGTGATAGGGGCATCCTTGGCGAGTGCCCGAGAAAAGTCGAAGGGCTTTGCAATGACTTTCTTAATCCAAAGTTTGGCAGTCGGGTTGTGTATAGCAGTCTAATCCAGTCGAGGAAGAGTTGAAGCATAGTTATCCAGGCAAGTATGGTAAAAAGGTAGTCCCACTCAAGAGAGTCACGTCTAAGTACACTGCTGCATCGTCTAGTTCTGGGTTTAGGTCTCTACGAAATGCAAATAGGGAATTCAAGTTATGGGATGTAGACGGAATGGAATGAACCCTGATTGATCAGGTCTTATTAAAATGGATAGCAAGAGAGATAAGCGATTAGCAATAAGTTTGGGTAGAATTTTCGTGTCGCAGTAAATTAGAGACAGCGTTGATAGGACTCACATTTTTGCACCAGTTTTTATGGCTTCAGCAGTGTTATCAATAACGCTACTCGCAAAGAGGAGCAAGCGTCCACCAGCTCCTGGCCTCTTCAAACATCGCAAGGAGGAGCAGTGCAAGGGTGTCAGTATAGCGCTTATAGAAATCACCTGATAGGCCGTCCAGTCCAGGTGCTTTACTCATTGGTAGCCCGGCTATAACATCTTTAATATTTTCTAATTCAAAGGGCTGCATTAAGAAAAGTCTATGGGCATGTCACAACCATGCTAGGGTAGTATCCTCGAGACTCTTGTTAATTTGTTCAGGTGTGCAACTAGTTTTGGAAGTGGATAGATCTGAGTCATAGTTTGAGAATATGCTGACGATTTGCTCAGTCGTTTGGAAGCAGTAATCCACTGCGTCGTCTATTTCCATTAGGTCATTGGCGAAACCACGGCCTGTTTTAAAAAAAATTATTATTTGATTAAGTATTCATATTACAAACAAAAAAGCATGGAAGTACAGCATGCAAATATGATCGAAAAGAGGTACTCCCCTTACGGCACAGAGGCCGTTAAGCTATCAAAGGTACACCAATCATAAGTCTTTGAATCCAGCGGGTAGAGTGGGATCTGGCCTGTGTGTCCAACACAGTTGTTCCACTACTGGTGATACGCCATGCAGATCCTACCACCTCCAATTCAATCAGATTCAATCCGCCAAATCATTACCCTCCCACATTGTCACCTCCAGGGTCAAGCGCTGGCGCGTAGCCCTGAAGCGGGACCCAAATGTCTTTGGGCCAGCAGTGGGCGTCAGCAGCTCCACTTAGAGATCCAGCTGTTCACTGCAATAGATCAAACAAAGATGTGACCAACTGCTTATATTTAGATAACTTGTCCCTACCCCAGCAGCAGGCCACCAGACGCTTCACCTGCAGGGGGGCCAAGGCTGTGTAGCGGCGAAAGGAAGAGGGCACACCCAGCTCAGTAATGCCACCGGTCATGTAGTATATCGTGTTCTGTCATCTCCTAGAGGGCTGCAGGGATCTCCCTCCAATACTCACTGACACTGCCACACAACCACAAGAGATGCAGGAAACCTTTGTTCTTCTGGCCACATCGTTCACATCTGGAGTTCTGACGTAGTCCTAATTTGAAGAGGGTTTGGGGCGTGTAATAGGTCCTGTGTAAGAATTTGCAATGTATAATGTGCATCCGGCTGCTGGCTGATATCATACCCATTTGCCCACAGCAGAAGTGCTAAATCTTGTCTGGAATATCAAGATCCAGCTCTTCCTCCTACCATTTTGCCAGAAGGCGATCCAGTGGAGTATCTTCCAATGCTGTTGCGTACAATATAGAGATTAATAGGGTCGAGCATGGGGCTAATAAAGGGGTTTTTGCAGGGTGTGACTAGGTGGGGGCTCCCGCAGAAAGTCCCGGACGACTGTGCGTACTACCCCCCTCAATTTATGATACAAAAAGACATCAAGAGGCGTGTGTGGCTGACTTCCCAAAAAGTTAGGGAGGGACTTGAATTGTTGATTATGATATAAATCACCCCAGGCATCAGGGCCGTCTGCATGGAGCTGAGCAACTGCTTTGTCATGTGTGACAGGAAAGAGCGAATGATGGGGGAGGAGAAACAGAGGGGAGTACATCAGCTACTTGCCCGTGTGCCTGGCCAGCCTGGTCCAAGCTCTGGAAGTGCAGGCCACCGTCGTCTCCATTTTAAGTGAGCAGCGAGAAGTCAGAGCATGGAGCGCTGATGTCAGTGCTGATGGACGGGCTACCTCTCTCTCCACCTCTAGATGTGGGAGGTATGGGACTGGGCGATACCAGAAATGTGCAAAGTGTGCTTGTGCACAGAGATAGTACAGCTCTGGGTCCAGGGCTTCAAATCCCCCCATGCGGAACGGGAGCAAGAGAGTGTCCCAAAGTATCCGGGGCCTCTTTGCTGCCCAAGTAATCTTAACAAACTGCAAGTGTATCTAACTGAAAAGGGCATGCGCCAGTGACAAGGGTATATTGATAAATAGATACAACAGTCGTGGAAGCAGCACCATCTTGATAAGACATATTTACCCCAAGTGACAAAGGGAGAGACAGCCATTGTGTGATTGCTCGATCATCTTCGTTAAGGCACAACCGTAATTTTCCTTATCTCTGTGCACTCATAGTCCCAGGTATTTGACAGAGTCACTGGCCCACCCCAGTGGGTATTCCAGTACATATTTCAGGGTGTTGGGGGTGAGCAGGAAAAGGATCTATATTGACCAAGTGATGTGGATCGCAGCAGCGTGCCATATCTCATGCATTCTCTATGTATATTATTGAGGCATGTGATTGGGTCGCTTAACTATAGAGTATTATCATCCGCATACAGAAAGATAAGGAACAGCTGCTGGTGTAACAGATTGCGTGATCAGCATAATGCTGCCTGAGTCTGGCCGCCAGAAGTTCCAGTGCCAGTGCAAATAATATCGGGGAAAGGGGCACCCTTGCCTAGTGCCTCATGTAATATGGGCCGGAGGGGTCATCTGTCGTTAATACGGATTCTTGTCACAGGAGACGTATAGAAGAGACATATCCTGCCCAAAAAGACCCATGAGATATTAAACAGATAGCTCCACTCAAGGGAGTTGAAAGCATGAGAGGCATCAAGAAATACCGCCACTGCAGTACAGTCAAGGTCTAGATCCTGAAGGATGATGAAAAGGGTACGCAAACTTTGCGCAGTCGAGCAGTCCGGCACAAACCCAGATTGGTCCAGCTGGGCTAGTTCAGGCAACAATAGATTGAGACGATTCACAATTAATTTGGCCAATAATTTTGCACTGCAGTTGATTAGGGACAACGGGCAAAAGGATTCGCAGGACTAATGATCCTTTCCGGGTTTCCAGAGAGTAACTATGATGGCCTCTTGCATGGATGGGGGAGTAATATGGGGTTGCTGAGCCTCCTCAAAAACTGCTAGCAGGTGAGCTAACAGTAGAGGAGTATTGTGCTTATAAAATTCTGCAGGTAGCACGTCCAACCATGGAGACTTGCAGGTAGGTAGCCATCGGATAGCCTCTTTTAGTTCATCTAGTATAAAGGGCTTCGCCAGGAACATATGCTGAGTGATGCTCAGCCAGCCCAGAGTGGTAGTCCGCAATTGTGCCATCCGGAGTGCCCTCAGTTGAAGTGTATAGTTACGTATAATGGGAATGAAAGGTCTGTAAAATGACATCCGTGATCTGATAGGACCCCCCGATTTATCTACCACCAGCACAATAGCGTTAGTCACCCAGGGGAGATTAACCATGCTGGCCAGCATCTTGCTGGGATGTTCTCCTTATGAGTTACTATGTCCAGCAGGGCATTAGTGACTGCAGCCCATGGGACGCTTCTGAGCTGGCCCTCAACACTGACTGGGATTTATCCCTGTGACCCTGTAGCGTGTAATGAAAAATGTCCTAGCTTTCGTAACGGAAAGTTTCAATTCTATCAAGGACTCTGAGGCGAGGATCATGCTGTACTTTCTTCACTTTCATTTCATTAGCAGCCATTTTAACACCACCAACAAAACCACATTTCCCAGAAATCCAGGGAAATTGGAGAAAAAACAAACAACAGACAAGCACAACCATGAACGGCATTGTCCAATCAGAACCCAGGATCCAGCATATAGCCCCTCTTCAGTGTCCTGGTCTTCCTCTTTCGTCACGCAAGTCACGCCATTCGTCTTGCTCTACGCGTCCTGCTTTTCAGAATCTCCTCCTGGAACCAAAGAAAAGGATCAGAACTAGAAGCTAGTCACCGATAATTTGAATGCAATCCAATAACATCATGCTAACAGAGCAACAATTCTGGAACTTGAAACACCAGTACCTAAAAACTGTTCATTAACTGAAAGACAATTCCATTCCAACAGCCCCCCAAAATTAGGCCAACATGCCAAATGAGACAGAGAGGAAAAACTGTACTTACTCCCAACGGGTGGGCATTCCGGAACCTCTCCGCGGGCAGGATAATCCTCACCTCCGAGTCCTTAATAGAATTGAAATTTTCCGTTACGGAAGCTAGGAAATTTTTCATTCTATGTCAGGACCGGAGGCTTCGGATTATGCTAGTTTAAAGCTTACTTACCACCAAGCGGGCCATATTAATAATAGGTTTAAAGTAGAACCTTTTAAAGGTTGAGTCTGAGGACCAATCCGCCGCGTTGGTCCGAGTCCTACTGGCCACGTAGCTCGCCACCTTCGCGCAGGGCGCCCATTCGAACGACCGAGAAGGTACAATCAGCTTCGGATCCAACATGTCCGAGCCGTCTCCCGCCCCTTGAGAGTCAGTAGGCCCAGGGGTTGTCGCCGGGCACCATGGCCTGGACGGGCCGGCCTCCTCATCTGTATCCCCTTGAGCATCATCTCCAGCCCCTTGCATCGGGCTCGCGGGCGGAGGCTGATTGGGAAGGGGGGCGGGATCTGCAGGAACTGCCAAGGACTGGTTTTGGGCAAGGAACGCTTCCCGCAAGCGCGCAAAAGCGTCCTGGTCCACTCCGTCCACCTTGGGGCGCTTTGCTGAGGCTGGCTCCTCCCCCTCGCACCTTGCAAGTTACTAGGGGCATTTGTCGCAGGCGGAGCCCACTTAGCGCATTCACGCACAATCTGCTGTGCTCAACGCTCCTCCATGGGGGCCATTACCTCCTGTACAGCTCTATAAATGGACGTGTCCACCGCGTCGTAGAAATCCTCGTTCCAAGGAATTTGGGCTAAGGGATCCTCGTCCCACTGCATGTCTGCCTGGTCTGACATGCCCCACAAAACAATAACACCACTGAAACTAGGGCCCTTTGATGCTGCCAACCGCAAACTGCTTAAGGCCGGTGGGGCAGCTGCAAACCTCCAGCAGTCCTGAGGAAAGAAACTGCCTTATAGGTTCTGGGGACCAGCAATTATTATTGTGTATAGGGCGCAGCCCCAATCTCCAAAGGGAAACTATGCCCCTGGGACACTACCCTGCTTAATGCTAAGGTAGTTAAAATACCGCTACCAATATGGCCCAAAAAACTCCACTGGGAGCGTGTCCCTGGAGGCCAAACTTAGAGCCTGCCTGAAATCTTATATATACACCCAAGCTGGGCGTCAAGGAGTACACACACACCTACCCAGAGCAGAAGCTCAGGGCGTCTGAATGAAGCAGGCTTAACAGCCTGTATCGACCCTCCACTAGGGCGTCTCTCTCCAGGGGCTGGCGGAGGCTCTGGAAGGCGGCGGGCGGAATCGGATTCTGACAGGAAAATCCGAATTCCAAGCGCCGTCAACCATAGCGAGGGCACACTCGCGCAGCGCACCCTAGCGGCTGGAGGTGCGCACCGCACTCCGCCGCAGGGTAATACATTAAGTCTCCCCAGTCGCATAAGGCTGGCAAGCGGACCCGCGACTGCTCACTGTACCTGAAACAGGAAAAAACACACCAGGATAAAACAAAAGTCATGTAGGACCGGCAAGTGGTCCCGCAACTGCCATCAAATCATTAAACAGGCATCTGACAAAAGCGCAAACAAAAAATCGTGTAGGACTAGCAAGCAGTCCCGCAATTATGGCACAATAAAACAAAAGAGCATTAACGAGCCAAATACAATATTCAATATTCAATGTGTCATGGAAAAAAGGGAAAATACTCATCTGTGGCTGCGAGCAGCGAAGAAAGAGGAAGACCAGGACACTGAAGAGGGGCTATATGCTGGATCCTGGATTCTGATTGGAAAGTGCCGTTCATGGATGTGCTTGTCTGTTGTTTGTTTTTTCTCCAAGTTCCCTGGACTTCTGGGAAATGTGGTTTTGTTGGTGTTGTTAAAATGGTGCTAATGAAATTAAAGTGAAGAAAGTACAGCATAATCCGAAGCCTCCTGTCCTGACATAGAATTAAGATGCCCGCCCCATATTAGTGTCAGGGGATTTATAGATAGTATAGCCACCCCATAAGACAGTGTAGAAGACAGGGTTGTAAGTATTCGGGCCAAAACAGTTAACTACAGTGATGTGGGTGGTAGTATGCCTGTCTCAGAGGATAGCATACCTACCATGTTCATCCGTGATTTCGACTTGCGCCTGAAAGTGTGTACCTTTTTTATCAGAATAATAACCCCTTGAGTATATGCGGAGTATGAGTAGGGGATGTGGTGGGATGCCCATATACTAGCAAAGTGTGTGTGTGTGTTTGGGTAGTGAGGTGGGTGTCTTGCAGGAAGGAGTCTTCCAAACAATACTCCCACCCAATCCCGCCCACTCTGGTGTCCCGAGTTCAGCAGGGTATGTCCTAAACCAAAACAAATAACCAACACAGGTCCGTGTCTCAGAACTACATAGGCCCAAGTACGAGGCGTTCTGGTTGGGGTGTGTAGACCAATGAGTCAGCTGTCACCCATCACCTGTAAGTTGCAAGGGGGTTGTAAGACGTACACTGGTTGCTGTGCGTGTATTAAGTTAGGTTAAGGATGGGCGCAAGTGTATCAGTCTGTCAGTTGGTGTGTAAGTGGCTGCACGGGTTGGTGAGTAGGTACAGGAGTGTCTATATGGGTTATTGATTAGTTGACTGAGTACCTGTATGGGTGCCTGAGTGTCTGTGTGGGTGGGTGAGGGGGTGTGTGACTCCCTGCATGGATGTGTGAGTGGGTGAATCACTGGGTGTATGGGTTCATGAGTGCGTCTGCGAAGGGCTGTATGGGTGAGTGAGTGTGCGTATGGCTGTGTCGTTGAGGGAATGGATGTATCAGTGGTATATGGGTGAGTAACTGCATATGCGAAAGGCAGTATATGTGAGTATTGGAGCATATAAGCGACTGTATGCGAGTGGGTGATTGTGAGAGTGGCTGTATGGATGAGTGTGTGCTTGTGTCAGTGTAGGAAAGTGGGTTTCTGTTGCAGTAAACCCCCCCACTTTTTGCCTGATAACTGATGCACTTTTCCTTGGTGTGCCCTGGGCCCCTGCCAATCAGGTACCCAGGGCCTGTGTTCCTTCCCTAAAAACTGTACTAAAGCCTAAACCCAATTGGCATCTCTGGCTACAGGTAAGCCCCTGGTAAATGGTACCCTAGGTACCCAGGGCACTGTGACCAGAGAAGGCCCCTAAGGGCTGCAGCACTTATTGTGCCACCCTTAGAGGCCCTGTACCCTGACACACACACCCTGCCTTTGCAGGCTGAGTGTCTTGGTGCAGAACTAAACAGAGAGTCGACATGGCACACATCCCTGTGTGCCATGCCCACTAAACACACTGCCCTGGCATACCTCAGTCACCCCTCTAGCTGGGTGCACTATGCCAGTGGTGTGGGCACAGGTGCATGAGCCCTGTGCCCCTACAGTACCCAGGGCCATTCCTGGGCACTGTAAGTGCAGTGATGCCATTAAGAGTATATGGTGCTGGGAGGTTGTCATTACGAACTCCACAGCACCATAATGGCTACACTGAAGACTGAGAAGTTTGGCATCAAACTTCTCAGCACATTAAACCCACACTGATGCCAGTGTGGGATTTAATGTAAAATGCACGACAGAGGGCAACTTAGAGTTGCCCCCTGAACCTAACCTACAATCCACGTCTTGTCTGAGGGGCTGCCCCGGCTGCCACACAGCAGACATGTTGCTGGACCCCTGGGTGGAGAGCCATCCGCTCTCCTGGGCCTGCAACAATGCACATCCTGGGCGAGGTGGCTAGGTCTCCTCCCCAGGATGGGCAGGGGAAGCTTCAAAGGCATGCCGCCTTTGTGAGCTTCTCCAGGCCACTTGCTGTACTCAGCAACTGGCCCCCACCGGTTCTGACCCCTCTCTGGCGGGAAGACTGGCGGGAAACCCCAAGGGAGGAAAGGGGATGTGCCAGCCTCTGCCAACCCCACCCCTCAGGTGGGGGAGGCGAGGTGAAGCACAACTCCGGGCTCTCGCCATCTTGAAGATGGGGAGCCCTGCCCAATCATGACTAGGCTACTGCCCCCCTCCCACAGGAGAGGGGCAGGATAGGGGGTGAACCCACCCCAGGGAAGGGACCCATTGGTCCCTGCCCTTTACCTACCTGTAACGCCCCTAAATTTAGTATTTAGGGGCACCCTGAACTCTTCCTTCCGCAGATTCCCGCAACCTAAGAAGAAAAAGGACGAAAGAAGACGCCCAGCAGAGGAGACTGCAGAGAACAACTGACTTGGCCCCAGCCCTACCGGCCCGTCTGCAGTTTCCAGAGATCCTGCGCCAAAAATCGTCTTGTCCTGCAGCCAGCGACCTCCAGAACCCCGGGAGGACTCACTGCCTTCAACAAAGACCGGATCTCCTGTGAACAGCAGCTCTGTTCAAAAGAAACACCAAACAAAGACTCCGAGCCTGCTGAGGAAAAAAGAAACCCGACGCCTGGAACCACCACTGCACCTGTCGCCTACAGCCCGAGTTCAAGTGGCCCACCGGTCCCAGCGAGGTCCCCCAGCGCTCCAGAGTCAGAGTCCACTGTGGGTTGACCCCTCCAGGACTCCCCGACGTCGCCTGCAGCCTCTGCACGAGACCCCCCCCCAACCACGAGTGGCCCGGTAAGGTGAAATCCGACCTCAAACGACACCCCTGCATCCAGCCGCCCTGCGCCCTGGAGAAAGGAACCCGAGGTGCACCTACGTCCCCGAGCCCTTCAACTTACCTGCCCAGCTGTTGGTTCCTCCTGGAAGTCTTCCTGGACCGAGCCTGCAGCTGAAAACCAAAACCGAAAATCCCCATTGAAAACAACAGGGCACCCGACGCCAAAACAGCACTCTGCACCCGGCTGCCCCAGCGCCGCTGAGGGTGCACCTTTTGTGCTGGCTTGTTTCCCAATTTGCCCTGACCTAAACCCTAGGAGCCTTGCTACCACAACCTTGTGGCCTGCTCGCCAGCAGCCACCAACCGGAGGCCCCCCATAGGATAACATTGGGCCTCAACACTCTGCACCCGGCCGCCCTAGTGCCGCTGAGGGTGCAACAACAGTGCATCACTGACCCTGGGAGACCCCTGAGTCTATGCCCAGAACCTTAACTCTGCCAGTCGAGTACTTACCTGAAAACCGATAGGGTAACATTGACTGGTTTACACTGAAATTTCTTCTAAGTGTCGAGTTTTGAAACTTTAAAATAATCACTAAAAATCGTCCGATCAACGAAAACGAAATTACTCACCTGTTATCAGGAGAGATCCCAGTGCTGGATCTTGGTGCCCAGCACTGACCCTGAAAAGTAATCATAACTGTACTTACCGGTAACTTGAATTTCCTTCCGTAGGATAACATTGCCTGGTTTTTGCTGAAAAAGTTTCTAAGTGTCGATTTTGCAAACTTACAAATATTCGTTAAAAATCGCCTGTATAACAAAAACACATTCTTTCAACTGTTTACAGGAGATGCACCAGTGCTGGATCCAGGATCCAACACTGATTTAGAAAAAGTAACAATAACCACATTTTCCTGCTAAGTAAATTTCCTCCCATAGGATAACATTGGTGATTCTATGTGAAAAAGTTTCCAAGTGTCAACTTTTAAAATACAATAATATTCCTTAAAAATCACAACTGTAACCAAAACGTTTTTACTCAACTGTTTACAGGAGATGTCCCAGGACTGAATCTAGGATCCAGTCCTGTGGTAAGAAAAGTAATCAAAAAAGTAATCTATTGCATTTAACTAGAAATTCCCATTGAGCTCAATGTATTATTGTGTTTGAAATTGTGTTGCCTATTGCAACAACTGTAACTATTGTATTAAAAAGTCTATTGCCTATTTGAAAAGTATTTAACTAAAGTAACTCATTCTGAGAAAGTATATTTTGATACCTATTGTTGGTTCTAAAATAAAACAACTATATATTTTGATACAAAACCATTGGCCTAGAGTTCAGTTCTTGAGTGTGTGAGACCATTTGCTGACTGAGTGTGTACAACAAATGCTTTACACTGTCCTCTGATACTGCCTTACTGCTCAGACCAAGCTACCACTTTAGAGAGTAAGGTTATATTTAACTTTAGCCTCTGCCAAACCTCTGGGGACTGTGGACTCTGTGCACACTGAACCTTACTTTGGTGCAGTATATACAGAGCCACTTTCTTACAGTCAGTGATTGTATAAGAGTAAGTATGTGCTAGTATCTGCATGAATAAGTGAGGTGGTGTGTGTATAACTGTATAGGTGGGTAAATGGCAGTGTGATTGACTCTTTGGGTGTCTGACTAGGTGTGTGAGTGTCTGTATGGGTGTATGAGTGCATATATCAGTGGCTGTATTGGTGAGTGACTGCGTGTATGAGTGGCTGCATGGGTGAGTGAGTGGATGTATGTGTGTAGACCTATGAATCAGTGAGTGGGTATATACTAACTGGTATTGGTGTGTATGGTTTCGAGAATGCTAGTCTGAATTTTGGAGTGGGTGTACGAAAGGTTATATTAGGGTGTGAGTAGGTGCATCAGAGATTATGTGGATGATGTCATCAGTGATGTCATTTGAGATGTCATGAGTGATGTCATGAGTGATGTCACTGACCATGTAATGAGTGATGTAATATGTGACGTCATCAGCAGTGCATTGCGGGGCGCGAGTTATAGTTAGCTCAGCTAACTATAATGACTGAATTTCTCTTGTTTTGTATGAGTGAAATGTCAGCCTAACTATAACGTTCCTGTAATCTGTGGTTTTTTCCGTGAATTTCTAAGGTTTTTTAAATGCTAATACCCAACTATAACGTCCCTGAAACCTGTGTTTTTTTCAGTGAATTTCTAAGGTTTTTTAAAAGCTAATTCCTAACTATAACGTCCCTATAACCTTTGTTTTTTCTAGTGAATTCAGCTGCGTAGGGCTTACAGGATGTACCAGGAGGACTTCTTGGCCCCCAAGGTCCCTCAGGAGCCAAGGTGACTTTATCCCCCAACTAGTAGTGCGCCAGGAGGCACATTTGCAGAGTAGTGGAGAAAGGGGGCGTGCCATAGGTCACCCACACTCCTCTTGCAAATCCCGTAGTTGGATTGGCGGGACACCTTCGGCCCAGGGCTATAATCCATAACGACCGGGCCTTTCAGCCAAAAATTCCCATGAAACATAGGGCAACACTTGCAGGCTATTGCTGGCTCTGGCAGAGCTATACATGGCAGTCCTCCTCCCTCTTACCAGTTCAATCGTCTGCAGGCTTCCCCAGTCCTCTTCCCCGCTCAGCGGTGCCCCCAGGCATCCCCGCCACTATATTCTCACCGCAGTGTTGCCATCTTGCAGGCCGTATGTGGTCGTAGCTGATTAAATCAGATTTACTGCATTTCTCAGCCCAATTTTTCAAAGTGTTTATATGCATCGGTCTCTGCTTCTCCACCCTTGGCCCTACAGTGGAGATCAGTGGTGATTCAGGGCAACTTATGAAGGACTGTGGTCAGCAAGGCTGAGGAAGGATTGTGGCCTCAAACAGCAAATGCCTCACTACAGTACTGCCACTTTGCTTGCCGGCTCCCCGTTTCAAATGTGTTGTGACTTGGACTATGCTGTCCTATGAGCCATGAATTTGTTTCCCAGTAGAGATTTGTATTGTCTTACTGGGCTGGACTGCTTGTCTTTGCTGTGGATTGAAGCTTTGTTAATCTTTCCATAGAGGGAAAAACTTTCTCAATCTCCTTGTCCAGTTATGCTCCAAAGAACTGTAGTTTAGTTTGAGGTTCTGTTGGTGATTTGTTGATGTCAAGTGCTAACCTTAATTTTCAGAAAAAAATTACGCATGCAAACGTCAAATTGTTTGCTTCTTCCTTCATGGAGCCTTGACGAGCTAGTAGTCCAAGTAAGGGAATAATTGGTGACCCGGACGTCTGAACTGAGCAGCGACCAATGCAAAGCACTTACTGAAAATCCAGGGTGCTAACTTGAGGCCGAAGGGTAGTGCTTTGAATTGTTAATGCTGCCCCGCCACTGCAAAGAAGAGATATTTTCTGTGCTTCTAGTATAGTACACATCCTGAAGATCCAGGGACATAATGCAGTTGTGCTCTGAAGCCGGAGTCCTTAGAGGATCCGGTCTTTCGAGACACTATCAGGGACTGCCTACAACAATACTTCAAGGTTAACACTGATACAGCGTCCTCCCCGCAAGCTGAGTAGGGTGCCTTCAAAGCAGTGATCAGAGGAAAGTGTGTAGCGGAAAATGTTGGTGTCAGGTGCACGCTGGTAGCCGAAGTTAAAGCTGCAGAGGCGAAGTTAAGGGATGTAGAGAAATGCAGGCCTGACCACCCTGCCTTACAACAAACACTGCTCAACACCAAGGAGAGGCTTGCGGAGCAAGTTGAGAAGTTCAGGTGTTATGACTACAGGGAGCACATGATCACGGCCCATGAGGAGAAAGACCAGACTGGCCCGCTATCGGCTTGGCTAGCAAACCATGCCAGACAGTGCTCGGTCATAGTAGAAACTCGAGACGGATCAAGGTACTAGGCTATATAGACAGGCGGACATCAACCAACATTTCAGGCGGTTTTATACTGGCCTTTATGCAAGCGTCTCTTGGCATGCAGAAGACGCCATCACTGAATTTCTGGCCCCTTTGACGCTCGCGACTCTTAACCATGCAGAGGCTGAGGAATTAGGGGGAGATAGTACACCTCAGGACATAAGGGGAGCACTAATGGACAAGTTACTTACCTTCGGTAACGCCTTATCTGGTAGAGACATGATCTAGCCACAGATTTCTTACCTTGGAACTTCTAGGCGTCAGGCTGGCTTTGGAAGATTTTTCTAAGCAGTACTCCTGCGTGTCGGTAGGTGGCGTCGGTCGAATCCGCGTGACGTCGTTGGCGTCGTGACATCCACGTCGTCAATATAACCGCCACTCCGGCGCCAGTACATTTCACGACTTTCCATGCCAGAAGCACGGAGCCATGAAGTGACTGACCATGGTGTAGAAAAATGTACTCGGGCTCTGAAGGGAAGCAGCCCTGACACTAAAAGGCTAATCCGCAGTGTGGGGAGGATGGGTGGGTCGGTAAGGAATTTGCAGCTAGATCATGTCTCTACCAGATAAGGCGTTACCGAAAGTAGGTAACTTATCCATCTGATAGAGGCATCTAGCCGCAGATTCCTTACCTTAGAACAGATACCCAAGCAATACCTACCCCGGAGGTGGGACTGCGGAAAAGCTTTAAACCAGGAAGTCCTGTAAAACAGAGTGGCCAAACAGGCCATCCCTGCGAACCTGAGAATCCAGGCAATAGTGTCTGGCGAACGTGTGCAGAGACGCCCACGTGGCCGCTTGGCAGATATCAGAAACAGGTACACCACACTGAAGAGCAGTGGTAGCTGCTTTTGCCCTGGTGAAGTGGGCCAGAAGGCCTTCGGGAGGCTGCTACTTTGCCAAGGCATAACATATTTTGATGCAGAGGATAACCCATTGTGAAATGATCCACTTTTGGATAGCACGCCCCTTCTTTGCTTCCACGTACCCTCTAAAGAGTTGGTCATCCGCCCGGAACTCTTTTGTGCGATCAAGGTAGAACGACAACGCTCTTTTTGGGTCTAGACGATGGAGACTCTCCTCATCTTTAGAAGGGTGCGGAGGTGCATAGAAAGTGGGCAGAGTAACAGACTGCCCCAGATGGAAGGGAGTTACAACCTTGGGCAAAAAAGATGCACTGGTTCTTAGTATCACTTTGTCTGGGAAAACTGTCAGGTAAGGAGGCTGTGATGACAGTGCCTGTAGTTCGGTCACCCTCCTGGCAGAGGTAATTGCCACCAAAAAGGCTGTTTTGATAGTGAGCAACCGTAAAGGACAGTTATGCAGCAGCTCAAACGGTGCGCACATCAAGAAAGTAAAGACCAAATTAAGGTCCTATTGTAGCATAAGGAAGGGAGAAGGGGGAAACAAGTGGGTTAACCCCTTAAAAAACCTCTGCATGAGAGGGGACTTAAAAAGCAACGGCTGATCTGGCAGCCGAAGAAAAGCCAAGAGGGCCGAAAGGTAGCCCTTCAAAGTGCCCAACGCAGAGCCATGCTGGGCCAAGGAAAGGATAAAAAGGAGAATATCTGGTAGAGATGCAGATAAGGAGTCAGTGGACCGTTCTGTACAATATTTACAAAATTTGTTCCATCAGCAGGCCAACTGTCGCCGCTCAATCTCCACGCAAGGAGGCGGAGAGTGGACAAGTTCGAGTGGAGGACCCTCCCCTGCTGCTGCGTCAGGAGATCCTCCCGATCAGCCAGGATTGATGCTCATAGTCAGAAGCTCGGGATGCTAAACTCTCCGTGCCCAATCCCGAGCCACAAGAATGACTTGTGCCCAGTCGCTCCTGATCTTCTTGAGCACTCTGGGCAGGCGTGGTATGGGCGGAAAGGCGTACAGGAGGCCTGTGCTCTACTCGCAACGAAAAGCGTCGAAGAGCGAGAGCTGCCTTGGAAATTCCAACGCACAAAACAGCTAATATTGCGCGTTCTCATCGGAGGTGAACAGATTTAGCCAAGGCTCTCCCCACCGCTGAAATAGACCTTGTGCCTACTCCAGATGGACACGCCACTCGTGATCTGCAAGGCGCGTTCGGCTGAGTTTGTCTGCTCTGGCATTCAGAGAACCGGCCAGATGTTGAACCACCAGGGAAATGCCCTGTTGTTCCAGCCAAGTCCAGAGGCGCAGGGCCTCTTGACAGAGGGTCCACGACCACACTCCACCCTGTTTGTTGCAGTACCACATGGCGGTAGTGTTGGCTGTGAACACCTGAACCAGCCTTCCCTTGATGGATGCAAAAACAACAGTTGATGGACAGAATGCAGAACAATGTCATACATTCACCCCAGTACAGAGATCCTAGGACCGGTTTTGGGGTTTCACCCCTCTTCAGCCAGGATAGCTTGATTCCAGTGGCATGGAGAGCACGGGACCCACGTCTGGGCATACCCGTCCCACTCGGGGTGACAAATGCAAAAACAACAGTTGATGGACAGAATGCAGAACAATGTCATACATTCACCCCAGTACAGAGATCTGGGCCTAAATCCATCGTTTTTTTGCTCACCATGCCATTCCAGTTTGAACCCAACCATATGCAAATCAGTCTTGACCCTGTGCCTCATGGGAACAGTCCAGCCCGAACTGCCAAGCCAGGTCCTCCCTGGACTGGAAACAAGCATCCTAGGACCGGTTTCGGGGTTTCACCCCTCTTCAGCCAGGATAGCTTGATTCCAGAGGCATGGAGAGCACGGGACCCACGTCTGGGCATACCCGTCCCACTCTGGGTGACAAATGCAAAAACAACAGTTGATGGATGGCATAAAGGCTTTCAGTGCCAATCGGATTGCACAAAGCTCCAAGAGGTTGATGTGGAGCTTGGCTTCAGCCGGAGACCAGAGTCCTCTGATCTCCACCTCCCCCTGATGGCCGCCCCATCCCAAAAGAGACGCATCCGTCACTACTTTGAGATCTGGGTGGGGAATGGAGAGGGGTCTGCCTCTGACCCAATAGTGGTTTGTCAGCCACCACTGCAGGTCTTTCGGAGTGTCCTCTGATATCTGAACCAGGTCAGTGAAATTTCCCGATGCTGTGCCCATTGGAACTTCAGATCCCACTGCAGAGCCCGCATGCGCCACAGTGCATGGTACACCAGCAGGATGCAGGAGGCCATAAGGCCCAACAGCCTCAGAGTCATTCTCACCGAAATCCAGGATAGAGGCTGAAACATCGGTATAATAGCCTGAATATCCTGGACTCGCCGTTCGGGAGGATAAGACCGAAACTGCACTGTGTCCAGAACCACCTCAATGTAAGGGAGCATCTGAGAGGGAGTCAGGTGCGACTTTGGCACATTGATAGTGAACCCCAGTAAATGCAGGAGGTTCGCCGTAGTCTGAAGGTGTAAGACGACTGCTTGGGACGAGCCCGCCATCAATAACCAGTCGTTGAGATAGGGGAAGACTGGAACCCCTGATCTCTGCAGATGGAATGCGACCACCGCCATCACCCTTGTGAACACCCGAGGGTCGCTGGTGAGGCCGAAAGCGGAGCACGGCAAACTGAAAGTGCTCATGGCCCACCGTAAACTGCAGGTAGTGCCTATGGGCAGGCAGGACGGGGATATGAAAATAGGCATGCTGCAAGTCCAGCGCTACCATCCAGTCTCCCGGGTCCAGGGCAGACAGGACCTGAGCTAGGGTGAGCATCTTGAATTTCTCCTTTTTGAGGAAGTAGTTGAGGACTCCGAGGTCAAGGATAGGACGAAGGCCTCTGTCTTTCTTTGGAACTAGAAAATAGCTGTAACAACAACGACACCCTATTTCTAGCCTGGGAACCCTCTCTATCGCTCCCTTGGCCAAGAGAGTTTTTACTTCCTCGCAGAGTATGGCAAGGTGATCCTCAGTCCGCCGATCGTACACTGGAGGCATAGAGGGAGGAGTAGTCTCGAAGGGGAGGGAGTAGCCCCTTCGGACTATTTGCAACACCCACCTGTCCGAGGTGATGTTTCAACAGTGCTGGAGATAAGGGCATATTCTGCCACCAACTGGTCGTGAATGATCCTGGGGGATCGTACTAGGAAGGTTTTGCGGTGGAGGAGGGGATCGTTGCTTGGCTCGACTTCTGGCCTCCTGACCTCCTGACCCACGGGGTAGGGGTGAACCATGTCCAGGGCCCTGCAGAGGTTGCTGAACTTGCGGGGCCCTCTTGCCGGAGTAGGGTTGGCGCGGGTGGAAGCTCCTTCCGTAGCCACGAAAGTAGCGAAAAGTAGATACAGGCCGGGATGCTGTAGTGAGGCCCAAGGACTTGGCCGTAGCCCACAAGTCCTTGAAATGCTCAAGGGCGGCATCTGCTTTGTCTCCGTAGAGACGGGAGCCTTCAAAGGGCAAGTCCATAAAGTTAGCTTGGACATCCCCCGAAAAAACAGACGTCCTCAGCCAGGCGTGGCGACGTACTGCCATCGTAGAAATCGCTCTTCCAAGCGAGTCTGTCGTGTCCAAGCCACATCGGATGGCGAACTTTGCTGCCTCTCTCCCGTCTGAGATAGCTTGGGAGAGTAGAATCCGGTCCTCCTCCGAGACCCTGGGCAGCACTTGCGCAACCGTGTCCCATATCGAATGGGAGTAACGGCCCAAAAGGCATGCAGTGTTCACCGATCGCAATGCTAGACTGGCGGAAGACATGTTATGTTATGTTATTTATTCTTGTAAGGCGCAACAGCTACCCGAAGGTTTCCCGGAGCCGCTTGACAGGAGCAGAAGGAAAGTTGGAGATCTATTGATTAAAAAGCCAGGTTTTTAAGCCCTTTAGGAAATTCCCGTGGACTGTTTCATTTCGAAGCGGCAAGGGAAGGGAGTTCCACATAGAGGGGCCCAGATAAGAAAAGGACCGACCCCCCATTCGCAACAATCTGGTCCTAGGGACCGAAAATCTGTCCTGAGTGGCAGAACGGAGAAGGCGCGATATTACGTAAGGATGAGCTAGAACATTTAGATATTGGGGAGTTTTGCCCAATTTGATCTTAAACATGTAGCTAAGGGCTTTGAATTTAATCCGATTTTCCACCCTGAGCCAGTGAAGGTCCCGAAGATAACCTGAAATGGGAGCCATTCTAGGAACCTGGCAGAGCAGCCTAGCAGCCGCATTCTGCACCACCTGTAGTTTGCGTACCACATCCTTATTGGCTCCTAGATATAGGATGTTGCCATAATCCAATCTGGAAGTGACAAGAGCTTGGACCACAAGTTCTTTCAGTGGAACCAGGCAACATTCAAAGGATTTTTTTGAGCCATTTAAGGATAGTGAAGCAGGTTGAAGCCACCTTCACCGCTTGTTGCTTCATTGATAGTTGGTCATCAATGATAAAGCCTAGGTTGCGGAACTAGTGCTTAGGCTGTGGCACAGCCCCCATTTCAGAAGGCCAGTGTTGAGGGCCCCAAAGATCTTTATTTTTACCCAAAATTAGCACTTCAGTCTTTTCGCCATTGAGTTTAAGCAAGTTGGTTTGCATCCAACTTGCAATATTCCGCAGTCCAATCTGAAGAGAAGATGACCTATACATATGTTCTGCGGAGAGAGAGAAAATTATTTGGGTGTCATCAGCATAAGAAAAAATAGACAACCCAGCATCTTCAGCAATGACAGCCAGAGGCCTAACATAAACATTAAATAGTAGGGGGCTAAGAATGGAGCCCTGCGGTACTCCATAAGGTAATACATGGGTTTTGGAGCTGGCCTTAGAGGAAAATATATGGAACGTGCGATCTGCCAGAAAGTCCGCAAGCCAGTTTAGTGCGGAGCCAATGACACCCATTGATTGTAAAGCTTTCAATAACACGGTGTCGAAGGCAGCACTCAAATCAAGCAATATGAGTGCCACAGTTTCTCCAGCATCCAGACGGCTTCGCATCATCTCTGTTACTCCAAGAAGACTGGTTTCCGTCGAGAAGCCGGCTCTAAAGCCAGACTGTGAAGGGTGTATTGAGCATCAATGAAGTGAGTCAATTGTAAATTAATGTGTTTTTCCAGAATTTTGGAAAAGATCGAGAGTAATGAAATAGGCCGAAAGTTAGACAATTGCGTTGAGTCTGCATTAGCTTTTTTTAAAAGTGGTAGGACCATAGCATGCTTCCATGCGGGTGGAACAATTGCCTCCTGTAAGGAAGCATTGAGTAACTTCATGATTAGCTTCAGAGATGGCAACTCCAACTTCTGCAGCACAGTTACAGGAAGAGGATCTCTGGGAGAGCCAGATTTGAGACGGTCAAGAATCATTTTAAAAGATGTTATATCAAGGAGTGACCAAATTTCCAATTTATAAGTGGGCTCGGACATCTTTCTCTTTCCAAAGCTTTCCACTCTCTTGACCGCGCCACGGGAAGTGGAAGCTTGAACCACCAAGCTTTGTGGGGTGGGGTGGGCGGTGAGGAAAACCGGGTCGCCTGGTGGAGGGCGATGGCTGCGGGCAATCGTTCAATTCTCCTGTGCTGGGCTTGGACCAGGTGTCCAGAAGAACGGCCTTTAAGGCCTCATTGAAAGGCAAAATAAGCTGATGTGCAGTTCCTAAGTGTGTGGGAGTGTTCAGGTCTGTTATGTGGTGCCCTCACACACCCCGGAGAATGTCATGCTTCATCATTGGGCCTGCTCCTCCCCGGGCAGGCGCTGCAATGCCCGACGGGCACCAGCGAAGGGGCTCTTTAGCAGAGATCTTTTTTTAATGAAGCCGTTGGTGTGTGAGGGTATGTGGACAGGGTAGTGTCGTGAGTGTGTCGTCTAATTTAAAATAGGTCTAGTGCTGCCCTTGTCAATAATTTTATTCTCGGAGTGCACTCACCTAACTAAAAATTGTGAGTCTTGCCTGGAGTTAATGATCCTACAGGGTCTGTACGGTGCATGGGGTCGACATGTTTCTTGCCTAAGTGAGCCCCTAACGGGTCTGGTGGCAATTCATCAGGACCGTGATATATAGGAGAGGGTAATCTCAAATCTTACACTACCGCAATGCTGGTTCTTGACGTGGTGATGTAACCAGCGTTGCTGTTTTGCACCAGGTCGATTGGCCTGGAGTATTGAGACCCCTGTATTCTGAGGTCGGAGGTGACAGGGGTATACCAGCAGAGCACTTCGTTGCTCGTACCGTAGGGTGGCGCGGCAACTAGCTGTGATCCTACCCTTGCTCCGGTCCTCGTGAAAGGCAACAAGGGTTCTGAGCTGAAGACACCAGGCTGCAGGACCTCTGTCAAGACATTAGTCTTGACTGCCATCGTAGGGAGCTGCAGGTCCAAGACCTCCGCAGCCCTACACATCACCATGGCAAAGGATGCCCCCTCCTCCGCAGCCAGGTTAGGTGGAGACAGCATGCCAGAATCTGGGGAGGTCTCCAGACCACTTGCATCACCCAGTTCCTCATACCAGTCCATATCTTGTGGTTGTGGGAGTTCTAAGAGATCCTTCTCCCCCTCCCAATCCTCCTCACCCATTCATAACCCTTCAGAATAGGTTAGGGTGAACGGCATGGAGCTATACGTCGGCGCCGGTTTCAGAGGACACCCGACCGGCTCCGTGTCATAGGGAAGGAGTATTGGGGAGGCGCTGCCGGTGGACGCCGCCGATACCGAGGACCTCGCCGACAGACGCGGCGCCGGGGAAGGTCACAGTGGAGGTGCGACCAGCGCCGGTCTGGACCCGGGAATGGGTCCAGTCGGAGGCCGTGGCACCGGGGCTGGAGCCGAAGGCGCGGAACCCACAGGGAGTCCTCCATCATCTCAGCCTGCAGGGCCCGAAGGCGTGCCGGCAGGGTCAGACCGCCCAAATATGGCACACATGGCGTCATAAAAGTCAGAAGTTACAATATGAAGAACATGCGAGAGGACCTCTTGCGTGTTGAGGTACGATAGTGCATCTTGATATTATGAGCACACCAATTAGCCATTTGTAGAACCATGACTGATACAGGTCATAAGGAATTTTTCACACATTTGATGTTTTTGATATTTTGTGGGTGGACCTTGTTCCTTGTATAAAGGAACATCTTTATAAAATCTTCTCATGGAGAATTGTAGATAAGAAAATACTTGGTGAGCCTCTCTTCTAGATCTACTGGCATTCTCTTATGAGAAATGGAATACCGATAATGTATTGTGTGACCCATTGTGCATGTTAATGTTTTCTCCATGTGTACAGAAAATATTAATCATTGTTAAACACGTCCGAATAGAACATTTTAGGACAACGAATGTTAAAGTAAGGAAACTAACAGAGCACAGTATTAAATTGATATGCCATGTAACGTCTGGTTTCATGTACAGTGTAAATAGATTTGTTTTTTTAATTATTGTACATATTGGAAATAAGTCTATGTTTTGTATATATTTTGTATCCCTGAAGAAGTCCCAGGTGGACAAACGCATTGGCTACCAATATCATGCTGTGATTTTAAAGAAAAACTAACGTATAAAGAATAAAAGGAATTTTGGAAGAAGGAACGACTCTTACATTTGTTATTTGAAATGAAATTGCCCTACTATTTTTACATGTATAATATGGAGTAAAAGAATGTGTTATACATACATTTGACTGGAGAGTTGAGTGCTGAACCCTTCCACATAACATAAAATGTATTTGTAAGGCGCACATTCACCGCAACGGGTATCTTGGCGCTAAATAACAGAAGCTTATTTGTTACCCAACTTAATGGTGCTCCTTTCATTGACCTCAGAAGGATGAAAGGCTGAGTGTACCCGTCGGGATTTGAACCTGTGACCATGAGGTCAAACACAGGCCCATATAGTGGACATATTAGTCCACAAAGCCCCCAGACCCGGCTTCCAGGCACAACTTGATGGAAGGGTTCATGGACAGCAACGCCCCCCCTCCCCCCCCCCATGTCAATCACCCTTACAGCTACAGTTTGCAAGATGGATCCCCCAACCACACTCCATACACCCTCCCAGCACATCTTGCAGGAAGAATCCAAGGACAGCATCCCAGCCATCCTGCCTCTGGCTGACCTAGTAGAACGAGTACATGGATAGCAGCATCCACCCCCACCAAATTCCACACCTCCAAGCACACCTGCAGCAGGAATCCACGGTCTGCGGCACCCCACTCCACGCTCTTGTAGTCCACCTTGTAGCAGAAGCCCAAGGACAGCAGTACCACAGATATCGCTTCCTTTATAGCAGGAATCCAATGAGCGAAGCACCACAGCCCCCTCATGAAGCTCACCTTATAGAATGAGTCCAAAAATAGAGTAGCCCACCCTCCACCTAAATCACCCCCATGGCACACCTTGCAGCAGGAATCAATGGCCAACTGCACCAGCCCCCCTTCATGAAGCTCACCTTATAGAAGGAGTCCATCGACAGCAGTACCACCCAGGGTACGTCGAGTGCCTCAATAATCATTCTGGCCACTGTAGTCTTTCCAGAAGCACTCCCACCTCCCAGCCCTGAGGGCATAAAAGAACCAAAAAAGACAAGTTTGTGAAAGTGAACGGGCCACGTTTCCCTCAATGCAGCATTTTAGACATCTTGTTTCGAGCGCATATATTTATTAGCAAGCCCTCGTCATTTCTGTGAAAGAAGGGAGGCACTGACAAGTGGGTGTGTTCAGACGGCCTCTGAGGTCAGAGGATGGCAACAGAGCACTCCACTCTCAACTGTCAGCAGCACAGCAAGAATACCACAGCAGCATGCCCCACTAAGCACTAGCAGCAGCCACATATCAATTCGCTAGAGACATTCTGTCTCTACACTGCCACACAAAGGTGATGGGAGGAATGTCTGCAAAAGTCTCAGTCCCTGGCAATTACTCAGGTCGCCCCCATCTCCATTGTTTTCTGCCCACGGAGCCACTACAGACAGGGACCAGCCATATGCAATTCAGAATTGGTCCTGCACACAAGCACTCCTTGACCTTGTTGAGCCTTAACAGTGAGGTGCAGCTTGAGGCACGTGGCACAGAGAACCTAGCCCATGGCAGGACGAGGATGCCCAGATGTGGATCTCAAACTTGCTGTGCCCCTGGCCTAAAGCTGCACCTCCTTAATGAGGCTCCAGAAGGCCAAATATGTTTGGGTTTGCTTATATCTCGTTCACAGGGAACCTGCCCGGACAGTTCCATCTAACCCGCCCCATGTGGTTGTTTCCAGTCAGTAAAGGCACAAATTAGCTAAAACATGATGGACTGGAATGCAGCTCAGAGGTATAACCACCGGTTCAGATTAATTTCAGCATTCTGTGAAGGCTGCCCAAGATAGATTTGTGAGTAAGGGCAAATGCAAATAATATATATATATTTTTTTTAAACGGGAGCAACAGGGATGCACTTTAAGCCACATATTTTACAATACTTAAATGATTTTGAAATAACTCTTTCACTCATGATGAGGTGTGGGTAAGGCGCATCCAGTGGCCTTGAAACCTGTTAGTCAGTGGTCAAACCAGCCGCCAAATTCAATCAGAAAGCTCCCCAGTGTGTTCACAATTGTGATGATGCTCCGTTCTGCTCTGGGGGACATAAATAAGTGATACCCTGATTGGTCTAAACGCAACTGTGCTTTAAAACAGAGGTAATTACTAAATAGATTCCCACTGAATACCTGTTATTAGGATACGATTCAACTCTGTGACCAGAAAAAAATGTTAAATTCTCCCCTAGTTCTTACCACTTTTACATTTAAAACTGCCAATAGTTGAGAACCATAACTCAAATGGCCAATAAAACCACTTCCCCATGCACTCTATGAATGATACAGGCTGGGGACATTACCATTAAATAGTTCCGTGAAAAATCGTGAGGTGGTAATTGTTATATCAAAAGAAGGGGGAGATAAGAGGAGTATCCCAGAGGGGCTCGTCCTCCTAGTTGCATATATCTCAAGAAAAAAGAGCCCATCTTTGTAGAGTGTGTTAACCTCCTGCGGGTTGAAAAAAAGCGCAAGGCTTTTTCATAAAACCCTCACCCACCAGTATTGCCCCTTAGTGGCATGCTTCCTCATAGGGTTCCTCCCACTCCGCTACGGAACGAGGTGCGGTACTACCTTTATATTACGCAGGAGCACTGAATGGTATGCTCTAGATGGTGATAAAATAGGAGTAGGAGTTTTTTTGGGTGAAAATTAAAAATACCTGCCTGGTAGGAGAGTAATGCTTTAATCTGTCCTCCAGACGGTATGGTTAAAAAATAGGGAGAAAAATAGAAAGTATGGATGTAATGACCCTTCTTTTTTACAGGTCTACATGTTTCAAGCCATTAACCCGTGGCTTTCTTCAGGACCTAACTCCTTGATTCCACTCCTGATCCAATAATATACTTGACGCAAAGTGACAACACACTCTGTATGCTTATAAATATACTTATCACCTACTTGGTGATAATGTCTGTCAACCTGCAATGTATTTGGAGAGAATTAGCCTGCATAGGTTATGGCAGATAAAAAGGTGACAGGACACCTTAGCCAGCTACATAGGTACAGCGCGCTGTGCAAAGTAGCTTTAAAAACACCTCAGAGTGATAAAAGTCTGTGTAGGCTTAGAAAGGGATGCTTAATGAGGTGTTTAGGTGAGCACATCTATTAGGAATAGTGATAATCCCTGTGATTTGAACACACATTGAAAACAACATACTTAACAATTCAAAAAACGTATAAGGAAGAAACTACATATATAAATAAAGCAAACGTTTTGCTCCATAGCCTGTAGTCACACTCTGGGTCTATAAACATTTCAGGGCAATCCAAATGGAGCACGTAAAGAAATTGACCTGCCATGTGGACAAAAATCGGCTATGCCGTACTCATTTCATCAAGGCGTCCCCTCAGTTGAATAATCTAAAGGAACTATACTGGAGCATGAATGTTACCTTACTTGTCCTGAGGCGCCATTTTATATAATCGAGGCTGAAAAGTGGTTCCATCGGAAGCTGCCATTTTGACTCAGATCGCACGGACAAGTTGTCCGGTGCTCTGCAACACAGAAGCAAGGACGCGCAGTCCACTTGCTCGCTTACAAGCTTGTCTTGCCACCGGAGGACCTATGGAGCAAAACGTTTGCTTTATTTATGTATGTAGTGTCTTTCTTATATGTTTTAGTATTGTTAACAATGATGTTTCCAAAGGTTCAAATCACAGGGATTATCACTATTATTCCTAATAGATGTGCTCACCTAAACACCTCAAGCATCCTTTTCTAAGCCTACACTGACTTGTATTCACTTTGAGGAGTTTTTAAAGCTATTGTATTGTAATTGCGTTTATATAGCTCTTATTACCCCTGGCGAGGCGTCAAAGAGCTTTTTCAGTGAGTAGCACGCTAATCCGGAACCCATAAAGGATTAGTAGTGAATAAGTGTAGTTAAATATGAAAGTAATTTGAGTGGTGGATATGTTAGTCAGTTATTTGGATTGAGAGGTATAGTGGAGGGATAGAAGAGGGAAAAGGTTTGCATTTATATAGCGCTTGCTACCCCTGATGAGGTGTTGAAGTGCATTTTTGGTGAGTAGCACGCTACTCCGTGTAATTTTGTGGGGCCCTAAAGGATTAGTGGTGAATTAGTATAGTGAAATATGAAGTAATTTGAGCGGTGAATAGGTTAGTCTGTTATTTGGATTGAGAAAGATAGTGGAGGAATAGAAGAGGGAAAAAGGTTTGCATTTATATAGCGCTTGCTACCCCTGATGAAGTGTTTAAGTACTTTTTGTTGAGTAGCACGCTACACCGGAACCCAAACAGGATTAGTGGGAATTAGTATAGGGAAATATGCAATTAATTTGAGTGGTGGACATGTTAGTCTGTTATTTGGATTGAAAAGGAATAGTGGAGGGATAAAAGAGGGAAAGGTCTAGGAATATTTTGCACAGCGTGCTTTACCTATGTAGCTGGTTGAAGCGTCCTGTTACCTTTGTATCTGCCATAACCTATTGCAGGCTAATTCTCTCCTTATATATTGCAGGTTGAAAGACAATAACACCAAGTAGGTGATAAGTATATTATAAGCATGCAGAGTGTGTGAAGTCACTAGGCGTTAATTATATTATTGAATCAGGAGTGGAATCAGGGACTTAGTTCCTTGGTCCTGAAGAAAGGCCATGGGGAATGGCTTGAAACATGTAGACCTGCAGAAAGAAAGGGTCATTTCATCCATACTTTCGATTTTTCTCCCCATTTTTTAACCATATGTCTGGAGGACGGATTAAAGCATTGCTCTCCTACGAGGCAGGTATTTTTAATTTTCACCCCAAAAAAAAACCTACTCCTATTCTATTACCATCTAGAGCATACCATTCAGTGCTACAGCATAATTCGCAGGTAGTAGCACACCCCGTTACGTAGGAGAACAGGAGGAACCCTATGATGAAGCATGCCACCAAGGAGCAACCCTGGTGGGTGAGGGTGATATAAAAAAGCCTTGCGCATTTTTCCACCCTGCAGGAGGTTAGCACACACTACAAAGGCGGGCTCTTTGTTCTTGAGATATAAGGTGGTAATTGCACCTGTGATGCAAAATGAAAAAAGGGAAATGTATTTTGTTCATTTGTTCTATCTTGATTTTCAGTGCAAACGTTTGACTCCGATAAAGACTGTGGGATGAGATCGAGCACAGAAACATTAAAAGTTTGCAAGGTTTGGCCTGATCCTAATTATTTGATCACTGATTAATAAAAGATCATAGAAGCATAGATCTGTTCCTGGACGTGTTAACTTATCTTATCTATCTGCTGCGGACTGCCAGTGACTTTTATTGTGCGGTGGAATACTAAATCTGCTGCGACTATTAAATAATCGTTGTACTTTATTAGCAGGCCATTTGCACAATAATCTTTCTTACAGGGCTTTGTTAATGTTTGACAAAATTGGGGTTTAACTTTTGTGCTCGCAAATAATACGGACATCTTTAATGTATTTTATATATATATATATGATTTGGTAGGTCTTAAAATACATAAAATTAATTTATATGATATGTATTCTATCTACATCTATTTTACTACTACAATTCAAGTAATCTCCCCATCACTTGGTTGCAGTCTATCTCTTTGCACAAACCTCACTAGACTCTCAACTTTCCACTGGCAGTCGAAGATCCTTATAGCTAGCTATCCAGGTATGGCACCTTCTGGGCAAGCGATATCAGGCAACAAACCAACATTACCATCAGAGTAAGGCCATGATCCGTCGTCATTCATCTCCTATTTCTCAGGTATGCTACTTCTAATCACGTGAACACGCCAGACCACTTGGTTCATTCACTCACAAACAACGTCTTGCTAAATTATATCATTCAAACAGTAGAGAACCTTAAGTGACAACTCCTATATTCTTTTTGTAGCTGGTGGATCCCTTGCCCTCTGACACAGACAAAAGGTCTGAGCTGGATTCACTTCTCCTCTGACAAGGTTCCAAGTGTGAACCAAGGAGGAACTCCAACTACCAAATGTACTGTCATTTCATTGAGGCCACTCTCGATTGCGCTCAAGGGTCTCACCAATGACGAAGGCCTCCTTGGACTGGGTGCCATGTTCGTTGTACCATGGTGGCCTGCCTGCGGTGTAGATGGTCCGCTTGCTAGTGCGCAGCAGTGGAGGCTCTGATTTGCACTGGCTGGTGGTGCGTTTCCGCTGTGCCTTGTTCGGGCCCATGGCAGGGAGGAGCCGGTCTCGGGAATCTGGGTTACTGTTGGACGGATGGAAGACGGGAGGAGAGAAACAAAAAAGATACATTTTACCATAGTGTAATAAAAAAATGCAATTTTAGAGCAGGAAATCCGACTTTAACTAGGACTAATCGAACAAACCAAAAAACCCTCCAAGTTGGAAAGTCTTAGTAGAAAAACATAGCAACTCATGAAAAAATATATTTTGTGATTACATTTAGGTGACCAGTACCAAGCCCCCCATTTACGTTAACTATGCCACCTCTACTCCCACTGTACTCCTTGTGAACTTGTACACATTACAGACGCTGTCATAAATGGCATAGTTGATTAATTCTCCAAATACATCAGAATATATAACATCACCAGTTACTTTACTGATAACATATCCGAAGCAAGAGGTGCCACTGAACTAAAGAATGTACTGTGTGCACCAAAGTCCTCCTATGTTTTACGCACATCTGTGGTATCGGTGTGCCCTGCACGTACTCATGACAGCCGTCCCACCAGCAACTTCCTTCTATTACCTATATTTCCTAAATATTGCAATACAAATGAGCACACCACGTAAAAATACTTTAATTTAACTATTTAATGTAGTGTTTTTGTAAAGCGCTGTCTGCCGGTTATTGCAGACACACAGAACTTTGACACTTGCACAGGTGAGACCAACTGGATTTTCTGGGGGTGATCTTCTAATGGTTATGTGGTACTCCCTGAGAGGGTTGATGGTACAGCTTTGATTACGGAAGTTATTGGGAGGGCATTTAGGTTCAGGAGTATGTCTTAATGTATTTGCATATGGACATGTTTTTTCAACACATTCTTGGCATCAATGCACTGACCACGCACACTTGGGATTACGGAGGCCTGCCCTCACCTCAGGCACCGTACACCATTCTCAGTTATGCCCCCTAAGATGCACTCTTACCATTCAAGAGCTGCGTCCCCGCCACCACTACTGATCTGCTCAATACAGGTATTTCTGCTGTGTACATGTGGGCAGTGGGAATAAATGTCACTTTCTAAATCAATGTAGCACCTGTAGGGTACTGCTCATAAACAACACTCCCAGCTTCAAGTCTTGTCTGTTGCTTGCAAGGACCCTCTAGATGTTGTTCCTCATTGCTACATGTCTTCAGGGATGGGCGGCCAGTAGTTCAAAGCAAATAACTGCTAGACATGGGGAAGTGGTGAAGAACTGAGTGCTACAACAGGAAAGTACTGAGTGACTTTTTCGGGGAGTGCATCAGTGCCCAAATCACTGGGCGGGGAAACAAAATCCCCTCAGCCAAAGGTTTTCAATGAATGTTGTGACTACAGCAAATCATAACTATACACTGCCAGCAAAAACAGACCTCATAAGTCTCTGGCTGAACGCCGGCTTGTCCATGTGTTTGTATCACATAAATACACGAAACATTACCCACAATATTCAGCAGCGGAACATGTCTCATGCATGTGTAGGACACAGGTGCGTGCTCCATGCCACTCAGCTGGGAAACATCCATTACAACGCAGTCATTACATCGCACTGCTTTTACAACGCAACTGTTACAACGCAACTGCCTTTACATCGCATGTCATTACAACGCAAGCCGTTACAACGCATGCCATTACAACGCATGCCATTACAACACATTACAAGGTAAAAGGTAAGTAATGGAGATTTTTAAGTTTTAGGGTGGGTATGGGTTTTGGGGTAGTTGGGAATAGTAATTTTTACCCCTACGCTATCCAACACTTTCCCTACTGTTGCACTCACTGGAGTGGGAATAGTAATTTTTACCCCTACACTATCCAACACTTTCCCTACTGTTGCACTCACTGGAGTGGGAATACTAATTTTGACCCCTGCACTATCCAACACTTACCCTACTGTTGCACTAAAAGTATTATGCGTTGTAATAGTATGCGCTGTAATGGTATGCGTTGTAATGGAATGCGATGTAATGGTAGTTCTTAAAAATGCATTGTAATGGCGTGCGTTGTAAAAACATGCAGTGTAATGGTAGTTGCGATGTAAAAACCGTGTAGTAAAAGCATGCGTTGTAATTGTTTGCGTTGTAATGTCATATATTCCATTCCGCTATATTATTATCTGGCTCAACATTCAAATCACACCAACCCTAGCCCCGTTGTACCATGTTTTGTATGCGTGCAGCATCAACAGTGAACTAACTGGACGTGCAGTCACTTTAAACAACAAGCATTGAAAATGCAATAGGTCTCGCCTTTGATTAAGTTAAAGCCATTTGCTTTGCTAATGGTATTGTATAGCAAAGCAAATAGCTTTAACTTAATGAAAGGCGAGACCTATTGCATTTTTAATGCTTGTTATATTTAATGCCAGTTATGCTTCTCCCCCCAAAGAGCCCATGGCGCTTTCTGCCAATCACACATTGATAAACTCGCGCACCCTCGCGCCTTGGAGTGTGGGGGAGTTGTAGGACCCCCACAACATGGCTGCAGAGACAAAAGGCTGGAGCTTTCTGCTTCCTCCCTTGCCACGAGGGAGCGCGAGGCCTTGGACACGTACATGGATAGTCTACGGGACGTCGTGAAGAGGCTCCGCCGAGCACCGAACTGTGAATCACGGCCTTGTGTCTTCCACAGACCCCTGCCACAGACAGTCTTTCCATCAGTAGGATGGAGGTCTGTGAAAGTTGGTACACGCTGCGCTTGTTTTAAGACCGTCGTGAAAATAAAGCTTACGGCCGAAACGGGCATACCATAACACCCTCCCCCCCCCCCCCCAAGATGCCTGGGCATGGCTGCGCCCTCTGCTGTGCAGACGAGAGGCCCGTGGTGTGCAGAGCAAGAGATGGCGTTAATGTGACTCCATAAATGCCCCCCTGGTGCCCTGCGGAGAGGGCGAGTTCAGAGACCTCAGGTGAGGAATGGTTTGCTCACTGAATATCATAGGAACTGAGTTTTTTTTTTTAAGGCCTGCTCGACCTTCCTTTGAAGATCGCTTAAATGTGTAATTTCCCCCCCCCCAAAGAGAATATAACCCCACCCCCAAAAATACGTTCTGTTAATTAAACAAAAACTGCAATAAACACTTGCGCCGTTTCTCCCATCCACCACCCAGTGGTATTTAAGAAAAATAAACAAGGTTCGAAGGTTTTGCGGAGACGGCGGTTTTCCAACAGGGTTTCACTAAGGCCCTCGGGGGGCTTCAGAGCACCTGTGTGCAAAGAAACGCCCTCACCGGTTAGTGACCCTGGCCTACTGGCCGTTACTGCGGCCTGTCGGTTAAACCGACCCCAGAAATGTACTAGCTTCTGTGCTGGGAAATCAGCGGGGACCGGCGCCCTCCACCACCCTTAACCAGACAGGGCAGGTACAGATGACGTGTGTATGTGGGGGCCACGCCATTTACAGCCACAGATGAGGTATCGCATGTACACCTCACTGCATACGGGGTTTCACAGTAAATATCCACTAGTATTGCGCTTTGCGTACTGCCAGGCAGCTTCTAATCGCACACAAGTCTACACAGGACCAGCAGGCTAAACATTAGCCAGGGAGGCTGCAGAGAAAGAATATGTCGAGGAGGACAGGGTTTGAGAGATATTAGGGTTCCTGTGCACAGATATCGATCTTGTCTTAAACTATCGCAGACCATAGTTTAATGCGACCGGGAAAATTAATTAATAAAAAAAGTCTACATTTTTATTTGGAATAAAGTTCTCTCTCCAAGAATAAACCCCACTAAACAGACGACCTCGATCAGAGTTTATGAATGCGTAGGGGACAAGACCTTGGCTTTTATTGACCAACAACTCTATTTAAAAAACACAAAATTTGGCCAAAAGTAAAAAGACGTAATTTACACGATTTAAGGGTTGTTCGCAAGCAACCAAATCACTTAAAAATCGCGACAAGCTCTCTTTGGCCCCTATTTTATCATAGATAAACCTGAAAAAATTTATTTAAAAAACGCACCCTTGATTTCTGTCCATTTCCGTGGCTTTGGCGAGAGTGGTTTCCAGGCTAGGCGCTTCAACCCCTACGTGTTGACAGAAGCACCCCTCCCCCACTCGCACCTTTCCCCTGTTTGTTAACGCAGCTCTGTGCCTTGCAGTCGGGGCGGCCCCCGCAAGTCCGCGCTGACGAGCCGGATTCAATGCATTTGTAGAGGGCGGTATCTGCGGAGAGCGTCCCTGACACAGACAATGACGGCTGGGAACTAGCGCCGTGAGCCCCGGCTCCCGGGAGCACCCGAGACAACCGTGCGGAGAAGGGGCCAGGCCTTGGTCCCAATGTACACCGTCATGCACGCTTTAACTCGAGCACACGGTCAGACGTGCATACGTATATTGTCATTGTACTTAAACTGCATTCATACAGTTCTGATCTGGAACATGTCACCTAAGAAGATGTCGTACAACGCACAGTTGCCCGCCCATGGACTTCTGAGCAGCGTTTGTATGTTTGTTTATACGTGAGTGTAGTCTTCAGAGTACGTTGTAAATTCATATATGTGACCGAGAGATATTAACATAGCTAAACATACATATATGTAGACTAAACACCCATCCAGGCAAAATTCTGGGATGAAAGCGTAAAAAAAAACTATTGCACGGTGTGTGAATATATATGGTTTATGACGGCTGGGAACTAGCGACGTGAGCCCCGGCACCCGGGAGCACCCGAGACAACCGTGCGGAGAAGGGGCAAGGCCTCGGTCCCAATGTACACCGTTATGCACGCTTTAACTTGAACACACGGTCAGGCGTGCATACGTATATTGTCATTGTACTTAAACTGCATTCATACAGTTCTGATCTGGAACATGTCACTTAAGATGATTTCGTACAACGCACAGCTACCCGCCCATGGACTTCTGAGCAGCGTTTGTATGTTTGATTACACGTGAGTGTAGTCTTCAGAGTACGTTGTAAATTCATATATGTGACCGAGAGATATTAACATAGCTAAACATACATATATGTAGACTAAACACCCATCCAGGCAAAATTCTGGGATGAAAGCGTAAAAAAAAACTATTGCATGGTGTATGAATATATATGGTTTATGACGGCTGGGAACTAGCGCTGTGAGCCCCGGCACCCGGGAGCACCCGAGACAACCGTGCGGAGAAGGGGCCAGGCCTCGGTCCCAATGTACACCGTTATGCACGCTTTAACTTGAGCACACGGTCAGGCGTGCATACGTATATTGTCATTGTACTTAAACCGCATTCATACAGTTCTGATCTGGAACATGTCACCTAAGATGATGTCGTACAACGCACAGCTGCCCGCCCATGGACTTCTGAGCAGCGTTTGTATGTTTGTTTACACGTGAGTGTAGTCTTCAGAGTACGTTGTAAATTCATATATGTGACCGAGAGATATTAACATAGCTAAACATACATATATGTAGACTAAACACCCATCCAGGCAAAATTCTGGGATGAAAGCGTAAAAAAAAAACTATTGCACGGTGTATGAATATATATGGTTTCTGTGTGCAAAAAAGCAACTGTGCGCTCGGGCAGCTTCCAAGAACAAGCGCTCGCCATCTGTTTTCATTCAGCCGCTTGTTTATATTTGCATCGCGCTTTCACTTTCACTGAAAGCGTGATGCAAAAATAAACACGGGGCTGAGTGAAAACAGATGGCTGGCCCCCATAAAGATAAGAAATTGCTTTGCGACAGCAGCAAAGCAGGCGACCCAGTCCGGATCGGAGGCGAAAGGGCGTCAACAAAAAACCCTCATTTCCAATGGCAGGCCACCGTTTAGCATAAACGGTGATGCAAGCCAATGGAAATGAGGGGCGGGGCTTCAAGCCCTCTTCTCAAAGTCCTTGTTCACAATAAATCTCGCGAAGTGAGCAGCGCATGCGCTGCAACGCTAGGCGAGACCTAAAAAATGACCTGAACCCCCGGGGTGCACAGACCATGCAGTGCATAGCTTATACAGATATCACACACATTATACTGGCTCAGCTGCAGCTATACGTATGCCATGGTGCTCTATAAGCGTGAGAAGTAAAGAGGGTGGGAGGGAGGAAGAGAGAGAGGGTTTGTGGTTGAATCCGTCTGTTAGAAATGAATTTTACAATGTGTTGTTCTATCGCACCAAGGTGTAGTTTAATAATAAGCAGCATTACACGTGTATTTCATCCGTCTTCAGGCTTAATCGAGACAAAAGTGGAATCCAGGATTCTCTTCCTATAATATCGAGGACAATCACGGTTAAGCATTCTGAAGGGCTTACTAAAACTACCAGATAGGCGCACAAAACTGAAGACAGAAAAACTATCTCCTGTTCAAACACAAATTTCTTTCCCACTACAAGTTCAATTGAAAACTCTAGAAAGATTCAAGAAAAGTATTTACCGAAAGACAAAATTGGAAACAGAAATTGAAAGCTGAAACTCCAACCAAAGTCATTTGCAAATATGTAAACGAGTCCAACTGGTAACCCGTTGCATTAAGCTGCACTAAATTTGAGGTTCATATAATGCTTTTCTGAATGACAGACAGCACATGCTTGCCTTTAGCATCTTGGTTTGGCCTGGCCAGCCTATGTGCATCTTTGCCCACACCCCCGAAATTCCCTGGGCAACTTTCAGTACGGGAGGGTCAAGTGCCCTGCTACGAAATTAAATGAAACCAACCAGGAATTGAAGCAAGAAAGATGAAGTGAGAGAGATTTAATCTGCATTCGAACACAAAAGTTTTCCAATCCTTTAAGCAAGGGTGATGTGTGAATTTGAATATGGTAAAGAAAAAACAAAAAAAACACTGCAAAGTGTACAGTAGGATTTCGCTACATACATGCAAACGACTGCTGACGCTCCTTTTGTTCCAGGTTTTAACCTTTTTATTAATGTGAAACCAGCTCTTCTTTATATTAAAAAGTTACTTTGATTTTCTCAATGCCCTCCCCTCCTTCGAATATCCATTACTATGCTCAGACATGCACAATAAGTGGACATTTTCAGCAGCCTGTGATGTTAAAAGATGCTGAAAGGCAAACAAAACACAAGTATATATAGAGTAGCATGTGCAGTGGCACTATGTGCAGCAGGTGGAGTTGGACTACGGCCCAGGTCTTTGAGGCTCCTACTCAGGGGCGTAGAATAGAATAGAAGGATTTTTGTATAGCGCATGGCTACCTGGAAGCATCCCAGCGCTGTGTGATCACTAGAGTAGAGCCTACCTTCTATGGAAAGAGCCAGGTTTTAAGTTGTTTACGAAAAACTAAGTGGTTAGGTTGTTTGCGAAGCTGCAGCGGCATGCTGTTCCACAGCTTGGAGGCATTATACGAGAACCGTCGGCCTCCACTTCTGGCCTTCCTGACCTTTGGTACTGCTGCAAGGTACATCTCATCGGAGCGGAGGCTTCTGTTGGCTTTGTAAGGACGGATCAGAGATTTAATAATCGGAGGCCCATTTCCACCTAGGGACTTATGAGCAACGCATAGGGCGTTAAAGTTGATTCTTTCCTGCACCGGTAGCCAATGGAGCGTGCGTAAAGCTGGTTTTGCAGAACTACGTTTCTGAGTTCCCGTAAGCAGTCTTGCAGCAGAATTCTGCATGGTCTGTAGTTTTGAGATGACATGGTTGGGGGCACCGAGATAGAGGGCATTGCCATAATCTATTCTCGATAAAATGAGCGCTTGGACCAGGATTTTTTTTGCTTGATCCGGCAGTAGCGGCAGAACTTTGCGAATCATTCTTAGCAAGCCAAAACAAAGCGCAGTGGTTTTCCTTGCTTGAACTTTGAATGAAAGATCTTGGTCCAACCAGACACCCAGACTTTTTATCTCAGTTTTCGGGATGGGTGCTGAGCCCATACAAGCTGGCCACATGGTGTTGGCTTTGAAGTTTAACTGGGTGCCCAGTAACATAAGCTCGGTTTTGTCACCGTTGAGTTTTAAGTGGGAAAGACTCATCCACTAAGTGACTTTCTCCAGGCAGTGGTGGAGATCCGGGGGTGTATGGTTGGTCTGAGTCAAGGCCACCACCAGCTGGGTGTCGTCAGCATAGGTGACTATATGGATTCCGAAGGGGGCAACAGTCTCCGCCAGTGGCTGCATGTAAACATTAAAAAGGGTTGGGCTCAAAGAGGAGCCCTGTGGGACTCCGCACTTGAGTGGGGCAGGTTTGGACATGGCATCACCTGAGAACACCTGGAAACACCTATCCTCCAGGAAAGATTGAAGTCATGGTAGGACCTTGCCGGACACTCCTAAGTTCCTGAGACGGTGAGCCAGAGTCTTGTGGTTCACCGTGTCGAAGGCCGCGCTTAGGTCGAGGAGTATTATGGCGGCTGTGCCTCCCAAATCAAGAATCTTCCTTGCTTCCTCCACAACCGCCAGTAAGGCGGTCTCGGTGCCTTGGCGAGGGCGAAAGCCCGTTTGTGAAGGGTGAAGCAGGTGGTTGGATTCCAGAAATGTGGAGAGAGTATGGTTGACAATTTTCTCTGCAATTTTGCCCATTGCTGGGAGAAGCGAGATAGGACGATAATTGCCCAAGTCTGCCGGGTCCAGGTTAGGCTTTTTGAGCAGAGCTTTTACCATCGCTTTCTTCCATTCGGGGGGGACAATCCCTAATGAGAGGGACGAATTGATCAGACTGGTCATAGTAGGAGCTACCGTAGACGCTGCTAATTTTATAATGTTAAGAGGTGCAGGGTCCAATGGTGACCCTGATTTAACCTTAATTAAGGTGGCTAGGAATGACTCCTGGGTCAACGGAGTAAAGGTCTCCAGATTGTATTTATTTCCAAGCTGGCCCGCGACAATCGACTCAGGGGCGTCATTATCTTTTTTTGGGAGGTGCTTGAGGATATTGTGAACCTTAGTGGCAAAGAATTCTGCCAGTTCATTACAGCGGTCTCCTGACGGATCCGGAGCCGCCGGAGGATCAGGGGCTTTAAGAAGTTTTTTGCGATCAAAAAGGTCTCTCTGGAGGAATTGGCTGCTTCGGAAATCTGTTCTGCATAATAAGAGGCTTGGGCTCGTTTTATTTCAGCCTTATAATTTCCGATGGCTATCCTATAATCCTGTTTTTTTGCTACAGAGAAGTCTTTCCTCCATAACCTCTCTAGATGTTTGCATTTTTAGGTCTCGCCTACGCAGCGCGCATGCGCTGCTTAGGAGACCTTTAGCCGTCGTGTAGCTCTTTTTCAAAGCACATACTCGTGCTTGTGGCGGCATACGCCTTGCGGGAGTGCGCAGCGGCGCGCCACAAGCACGAGTATGTGCTTGGAAATGAGCAGACTGCGCGCGCACGCACGCACCACTCCCGGGCAAGCACGAGTGCTTCGCCGGGCTTTTTTAAATTCCTTTTAGCGCGCGACCGCACCACTCCCAGGCTTGTTCTCATTCTCACCATTCCCCCTTACAATATTCCCTTACGCTGCCCTCTCACGTCTTTCTTCTATTGGCTCCCTGCACCTCCCATCTCTCTTCCCATTCCCCTCTCACATTTCTTGCTATGATGGTTTGGTTTGTCCTCTGCCCTTCACCTAATCTCCCCGTGGCTGCACACGTTTCGAACATGCTTGTCGAGTGCATTGTTTTTTTATTTGTCTTCCACCCTTTATCTACGCTCCCCACTTTATGGTGCCACAAGTAAATGCACAATATATTGCCTTTCTCAAAAACGCTTAGCTGTAGACATTGTAGAACCCAGGATAATGTGCTACATGGCTAAACACTTAAAAGGTCCCAATGGCGAGACCTATTGGCTATGCCAATGCTTGTTGTTTTAGCGTCCGCAGCTCAGGGGAGAACCAAGCAGTCTTGTTGCAGCCTGCTTTCTTCTGTATTAATTTCTTTGGAAGCACTGAGTTCAGTGATTCCTCGATCCAGTGTGTGAACTGCAGATAGTCTGGAATAGGATTAAGTTCCAGTTTTGGTTCAGTATTTTCCAAGACCTGGATCCACTCTTCCAACTGGAGTTTGGACCAAGGTCGGACCAGTGTTCGAGTTGGGCGTGGGTGCAATCCGGAAATTGATGGGGCCCATATTGTGGAAATAAGAAAATGATCAGACCATGGAATGGGGATGGGGGCTTGGTAGCTACCAATAGTGCAGCAGGTGAAGCTGCACCAAGGCCCAGAAGTGTGAGGTTCAATACACGTATGGATGTTTCTGCAACCAAGCCAGTGGTAAAGGTGCATTTTCCTTGCTTGCATTAAGGCCCACGGCACTCCTGCTCGTAGTTTTCCCAGAAACATCAGGAATGGAGAAAGGCTGTCAGAACCTTTGAGAGGCTGACAAGCTGGTGAGCGGTAGTGTATTAAAGAATAAAGGGTGGGGTATTATTTATTCACCAGCTGCCACTGATGCAGCAGCGAGAGGGAGGAGCCACTAAGTAGGCCTGGGCGATATTTAAAGTGTGCTGCCGTAATTCACCTAATTTTGGGAACTATGCATTATCCTTGTGATGCAGCACGTACAATAAAAACTATTTTCCTCCTAGGTCACTTATCGGTCATCCAGGGGCGACTTATATTTTCTCACATCCACATGACGATGGGGCCCATATCATCGCCTATCACACACACACACACACACCTGGATTTCCTCTACACCTTTACGAAAATCTATACTCCTAGGAGAAACATGAGAACTAAATGAAAAACATCATTTATGTACCGCTGGAAAGAGCCGGGATATCTTATTACTTTAACCTATCGCTTTTCTTAATTATTTCTTAAGATATTCCTGCTCATTGTTTTGTCGATGGATCATCTAGTAAGAAATCAGTTTGTAGTGATTGAGACCAGCTAAATCACAATAACCAATTACTAGTGTCACAATCATTTAGTAAAATAACCACTGAGTCGTTTGATTAAGAATCTTAAATTTTATATAATTTTAAAAGCATGAGAAAGAATTTAGACTTTTTATTCAATTATTCATTCATTATCAATTCAATTATTTATTAAGCAAAATCAATTTTATTGCAGAAAGGACATTTTTGTCATGAAGCAAAACCCTAATTACCTGCCTATCTTTCCTAATTTAGCCTAAGGATTTCTAACCTAAGTTTAAAAATTAAAAATAACCTGATTCTCATACTCAACTGGAAAAATAAGACAGCAACAGAAACTTCAGCTCGTCAGCATCAGCTACCTGCAACCCGTCTCATCTAACAGTCTTTCAGCATCTCCCGCTCAGTAATGGATCGATCTGGACCACCAAGCACTGGAAGCCACCAACTCCAACTCCGACTCGGACTGCGACTCTCCAACTCTGACCCCCTCCCACTAAGAGTAGGCCCTCTTATACCCTAATTCTAACTTTGCTAACTAATTGTTGCAACATTAATAACGCGCTTTTCTTTCATTGGTTCATTCATTTCATCTATTCATTCTTAATCAAGTTCTCCCGGATCCAACTTGTTCTTTGGAATGTATATGTTCATTTCCTTTCTCACAGTTCAAGACATGTTTCCATCCGCTTCGATCAGTACATTTGTAACTTCTTTCGATACATTCGAGAATTCTGCAGGCATTGTCCTTTCTCTTAAAACGGTTTCCCACGGTTCCTTGCTGATCACCACGGCACACTATCAGTTCAATTAGGTCACATCAGCCTTGACCATTCTTGCATTCTAGCCTCTCAGCATCATCACGTGGTTAGCTTTTCTCCAACTTTTTCTCCCTTGTCACGCGTTTCCCCGCACATGCGCACTTCAATAACCGGCAGCCATTTTATATCGCCACTCATTTATACTTAGAAGCACTATTTTGAAATAAACAAAACATAATTAAAATAGAGAAACATAGCCTTTTCGTTTCCCTCCCGTCATCTACGTACCCCAATTAGTTATTACCTAGCAGAAAGCAACATTTAAGCTGTTCCTTACTTACCATCACTATTGTTTTTGCAACGACACGTTTATATTCTATGAAGCACAATCATGCATTTATTATTTATTTAATACGCAATTATTTTTATGTTATAATTAGACACACAGACATTCATTAATAGTTTATTTAGCCCATGTACTTGCGTGTTACCCTTCCCTCACGTACATTGTTGATTAATACATTTAAACGAACATTTTTATTAATTATTTATAAAATTTGTTAGGGGTTAAAAATGTTTTTATTTTCTCTACTCCATCACTTGCTACGTAAAATTCCTGAAATTATGCCATTACACCATATTGCATAATTACGCCGGTTTGCAGGAAAAGTATAGCAGTGGAGCGCAAGAACAAAGTAGACAACCAGAACGTGAGTGGCTATTATTCATGACAGCTGAGTTTTTCATGCTATTTTCTTAGCGCAAAATGTGCCTTTGCATCAATTGATACAGCTAAATAACAGATTTGTATTTTGTGTAACTACGCATTTATATAATTTCCCTGAAATCGCGTAATTATGCAAAAGCAAATTATGCAAATTTCGCACACCTCCACTACATACATTCATTGTCCAGCCTGATTCTAAAGAAACATGCACTGGGAGCAAGTATCTGCAGCAGTCCTCACCAAATCAGAAGCCCTCACCAAAACAACCGTCGTGCAAATGGCATGCATCTTAGAAGGATGACAGGTTGAGTTAGCCTTACTAAGGTTTGATCATGTGATCTGAGGTCTCTACAACAGGTGCATCCACCCATTGTAGTATGCGAGACTTATATTACATATTATGGTGCAAAAGCAAGGTTAACGCTGGCACTGCTACAACTGTCTCAGTGCCCACATCTATTAATACATCATGTATGTTGCTGGATTTGTTCCATCAAAATAAAGTGCCTAAGATTAGAAGGGGTAGAGCGGATCACATGTCACAGAGCACAAGGAGAAGAGTAACCATAACAATTGGTTTTTACGGAGCTTAGAAATTTCAAAAGTGAACCCTGATGCGCTATTTATAGGTGATTTCAATATCACCATTGCCATAACAGAATCTTGAAGATCTTGATAACAGTGTTGTTGGCAAGGAGGAAGTCTGTGCCTTCAGAACTTAGCTGCCAGTGCAGTCTTACAGCCTGGATAACACGATTGCATCTCCTATGAATTAGAAACTTTATTTAGAAGGAAGAAAAGGCAAAACTTAATTTAGTAGGACGAAAACGTAAGAGAGCTATGTTTCCATATTATTAATGGGATTACAATATTTCATGTAACTTATTGGGCCAACTGCTGTTTGTAATAATGCCCATCCTTTTAAAAGTGCTATGCCCCATCAAACTACACATGAAATCTACCATGTCAGAGCAGCTGTAAATTATTTCGCTTCCACAAGAAACGAAAAGAGTTCCCTGCAGCCATAAACTGGCGTGAAGCAAAGAAAGAGCCATCATTTCTCCACTGTTTACGTGCAATAAACTAACAATTTTTAGACAGATCTCACCTCCCTTTCAACACCAGCGTGCTCAGAATTAAATTATGAGTAAAAGGTTTTTAGCCCGACCAAACTTTTTCTCATGTTTTCCCCACAAAACGTGCACATTCTACAAGTTTAAATGAGGGTATGAGTACTTTACTCACTTGAGGAACAATGATAGGAGACATTGACATTGGTTCAGGTACTGATTTTGACACAGTGACTCAGGAACAATAAAACACGGCACCAACAATCAAACAAGGCTCCAACATATGGACACTGTCACGGATTTGGCATACTGAAACAATGACATAGGGGCATTAACACATGGGTATGGAGCCAGAAGGAATCTGTCACAGAGACAATGATGGGGAAGACTTTGAGATCAACACACTCATCCCAAGACCTTCACATGTGAACATTTACATAGGAACACCGACACTGGGATATTGGGTTTCACAAAAGAACACTGATTTAAGGACATCAGGAAAACTGCGACCAGGGACAAAGGAAGATTGACATAGAGACATTGACTGGGACACTGATGAATGAATACTGATATTGAGACACTGACACTCGGACACAGTCACTGATAAACTGACATCAGAACACTGGCATGTGGAGACGCAAGTGAAGTATCACTTTATTCTATTTGAACAATGCAAATCATAAAAGTACATAAAAACATACAATTCATCATCATAACATTGAAGAAAGCATCAAAATTATAACCACAAATAAAAGATTACATTTCAAAGACCAGAATTTAGAACTCCAGATAAAAACCACGATAAGTAAAAACATACAGTTAGAGAGGATAAGAATTGCAGAAACAATAGAGCTTGCCGCACTTGACTAAACTTCATCGACAGCAAAAGCGGACTACTAAAATTATGTTGAAGTGTATTATATTTACGACAGATAAACACAATATGCAGAGTGTCCGAGATAGAAGCCGAATCACAAGTACATACAGGGAGCTCCGTGATCTTGTGCCACCCTACCATAAACTGAGGAAACAAATTCAATCTGAAATAGGTCAAGAGTCTTCTGTGATGACAGGGCACATCAAGAGTCAAATAAAATGCAATAATACTCATTGATTTGACCATAGAATAATGGGTGAATGAACTCTTTGACAGGGCTAGAGCTTCCCTTTCCAAGAACGCCTTAGCAAAACAAAAGCACGTTTGACTCACAAGATATCGGCTTTGAAAATACAGTCTGAATCAAAATAATTCAGATCTGCCAAGGTCACTCAAAGTAGGCATAATATAATGCAACCAAGGTACACAGTACCTACGTTCCAGCCCCATACAACTCCTTAACATATGTCTATTGAATGCGAGTTCACCTTTCAGCCAAACTGAGAGCCACAGAAGCAGTGTGTGGATTCGGATAAAAACTAAAATATATCCTAAACCTACTTCCTTGTGGACAATCTCAGAAGAAGTACTTTGAGGGATCTTTAGCAGACGCCTTAAGAATTTGTTTTCTGCAACCTGAATAGAAATACAAGACGTGTGTACCCAGTTCTCACACCCAAAGCTAACTGTAGGGATGCATTTCGCTTTATATATCAATGGTCGACTGAATGCGAGTACGTCCCAAACGTCTTGAAAAATCACCTATGCTATGTGCAACTCTATAAAAAAACTGTAAATTGTTTTTGATCAGGGAATGCCAATTAAGCTGGGAGTCCAATAAGATACTCAGGTGTCGAAAATTATGAACTCTACTAATATATTGATCATTAATCGTATATTTTCTAGTTTTAGACTCTTTGGGCCTACCACTATGGTATGTGATTTGAGAAAATTGTTTTTCAAATCCATGCTATCCATAAAGTTGATAAAACGATTTAACAGACACTGCAGACCGTTAGCAGTACATGCAATCAAAACTGTGTTGTCCGCATAGAGCAGGCCTGGCACAGGTCTGCCCCCAACCTTGGGGACGTCCTGACACTGCTCAGTTAAAAAGGAATCTAGTCGATTAATATAAAGGATAAAAAGAAAAGGTGCTAAGATACAGCCCTGTCAGACTCCCCTCCTCAGCTTAACGTGCGTTGTGCACTCCCCATTACAGCCATACCTCACAGAGGCCGTGAGCCCCTCATGCAAATTACGCAAGAAAGTGACAAATGACATCTCAACCCCCATGGACTCCAGCACGGTCCAGAGCTTAGATCAGTTAACGGTATCGAAAGTTGTACTGAGGTCCATGAAGGCCAAGTGAATAGCTTCATTTTTTGGGCTTTCATATATTTGCTAATAAGCAAATATAAGTTCAGATTCTGCTCTACAGTGCCCAGCCCTGGCCTAAATCCATACTGTATATCCGAAAGGATATTAAACTCCTCTACCCATGCTGTTAACCAATTCAGCAGAACCCGACCAATGATTTTAACTTTGGCATTCACTAAGGATGTAGGTCTGTTGCAAGCTGGATCGGCTCTATTGCCTTTTTGTAAAGGCAGGGACAATCACTGAGTTATGCCATGACAGGGGCACAGAACCTCTGGCCGCAGCATTTAAATGCAGGGTTACTATGGGGCCCAAAAATCGACACAGGATGTATATAAATCCCCTGGAAACCCCATCTGGGACTGGGGCTTTCCCAGAAGAGAGAGCCAGAATGGCTTCTTTCACCTCCTACCATCTAAAATGTAGCTCACCCTTCTCTCGAGGGCTTGGAGGAAGGGATGTGGGTCCCTCATGATTGTAAATTGACTCAAAATGGGTAGTCCAGGCATGAGCAGTGACTGTTAGCGCCAAATTGTGCAAATACTCTGAATTAAAGAGGGGTTGGCTCACCACCATCCAGAAAGCCGAGCTATCCTTTAAGGAACAAGCAGCAAGTAAGTTCTCCCAGGCCTCTCTTCTAAGGGCAGTTTTCTGCTCTTTACAAGCAGAATTATACAGGGCCCTGGCCTCCCTCACCTCTTCCTTTATTCTTGGCTTGTTATGCAGAGCCATTATCAGGACTTTATAAGCCTTCGAACACCTTTTATCAAACCATTTACGACCAGTGGCAGGGGAAACCGTTCCCGCCATGGTAAGAGCTTTCTTCAATGCACTACAGATATTAAGGAAAGAATCCAAACTTCCAATGTCAGAAGTATCCTCCTTTAGGCAGGAAGAAAAGCCAGAGCAACATGCTACAACCAGACTCTTTATAAAATCTGTGGGGACAACTTTGGCCCAGCTGATTCTGCGGTCCTGAGCCATGTTTACAACTGGATCCTTGTGTAATAAAGGTATGAAACTCCTATAATCCTCCCAGCGAAAGGTGGCTAATAACGGATTCCGATTGCTGCAAACAACCCAAACCATCTTGAAATTGATGAGTGAGGGGAGAAAACTAGCCAACACTAGGATAAAATCAATAGCAGTACTATGCCTCTACCATTAAACGTCGGGACTGACTCAGCAGAGTTAAACTCCTCCCAGGTCAATAAGATGACCAACCTAAATTCAGAAAACAGGTTGTTTAGCAACTCCCCCTGTCGTGTATGTGTTATATCTAAGGTTTTGATACCATGCATCTTCCCTGTTTCTCTGCCTCTGCTGCTCAGCCAGTGTGAATGTGTTGGGTAGAATGTTGGTGTGGATGGTGATGTCATTGGAATGTGTGGATTGCTGTGCGGTGGATTGTCAGTTGGATCATGGGCTGAGCAGCAGGGCGGCTGCTCCTGGTGGGGTTATTTACATCTTTACTTGAAAACCTACTTAACATCTAAGAACAATAAACTTATTCATCTTTAACCTAACCACGTCTACTGGAACTCCTCCTTACAACACAACATAAACTGGCGACGAGTTGGATCAAAAAACTACGCGTGAGCATCTACTTCAAGCTAGTTCTAAAGGAACTTTCATTCAAGATTTTACTTAAAACGAACCTATTTAAGGATTTGACTCCCTGCTGCCCCACCAGTGTCCAGATTCATTCGGACAGCCCATTGACAGGGCGTATGTTTCCTGCTACTGGTCACATCCACTACAAGTCAAGTGGCAAACTTCAAGGACTCTACAAATTTCAGCTATCTCCCTATGGATGTCTTCACTTCTTCTGCCTGACAGGAGTGAATTCATAGCCCTTCTCTACAAGGATTAGGCGTAACTTATGCTTTGCCTGCACGCTCTTTCAAGACTGTCTGTCTTTGCAGTGAACCTGTGTTGGCCTCTTATATGGATTCGACTTGAGGCGGGTGCCGCTTTGAACCTGTGCACTCGCTTTGGATTTGGCATTTGTTTTCCATTTGAGCAACTTTTGTTTGCAGTATATTTTTATGGATTTGGATTCAAATCTGATGCCCATGGCTCAACAGCGGGAGAGAGGTGCTCCCCATTTTTTGCGGTCAAGGAAAAATTTGTGAGTTACATCTTTATTTTCGTGAATTTTCTAGTCTAGTTTCAATATGCGCCATTTGAATTAAGTTTCTCAGCGCGCGTGCACTTACCGTTACTAACGTGCGCCTCACCAATGTTCCGTGAGGAATATACAGCTGCTCTGCGCGCGCTCTATTCCACGTGAGAGTGTTGTTGGACGTTCTTTTCTTCTTTCTGCTGCCAACCTGTAATAGTAGGATCCTAGCTGCTCAAAGACGCTTTCCAACACTTACGTGCCTTGAGCCTTCCGGCGTGCATCATCCCTACGTGCCGCCATTTTGATTGAACCGATCTTCCCAGCTCCAGTCCGGATTTTTCCCTGCTGCTTTCTCTTTGACTTTCATGGAGCCATATTTGTGTGAGGTACTTTGGGGAACAATATTTTCCTGACTACAGCCTTACTGCCGTCTGAACAGAGAAGCTTTGCCGGTTTCGTTGCTGCGTTTCTTTCCTCACCTCTTTATGTGGAACTTCAGGTTATGCTTCGGAACTGAAGCAACTGTGTTTTTGCTCATCTATTGGCTCCCCTTAGCAACGCCGTGGTAACTATTATTCTACCTTTCTGCTTCTCTTTGCACCTGCATTTAGTTCATTTCTTGCCATGTCATATATGCTATGTATGGTTTCTCTTATGATAGAATGTGTTTGATACTTACTTATTTTGTATAGAACTGCCATTATATTCTGATGTCTTGCATATGATTTTTATTATTTTCCTGCTTAGATTTATTCATATAATGTACTTTTTATCATATTGCCATTTACATGCGACTGTGCTGTTAATGTATTTCTTTCTATGGCATGCAGGTTTTTATACATTTTTCCTGTCGGTACTTTGACGTGGAGCATTTTCTCTTTGTTAACCTTTGCTTCTTTACATGACTTTTATTTACATGTATTTCTTCTAATTGTACGCAAGTTTCTGCGCGTGTATCTCCTTTGCGTTTTTCTCAAGCGTGGTCTTACTTGAGGTGTGATTGCACTATTGATGTTCTGTGTGGTGTAGTCCACCCAGATCACACTTTTCATCTATTTACAGTGTATTTTTGCTCTTGTGTGCAAGTTGTTATGTCTGCATTCTTCTTGCGTTTATTTTTCTTGCGTGGTCTTACTTGAGGTGTGACTGCACTTTTGATTTTCGGTGGGGTACAGTCCACCCAGATCACATCTTTAATTGTGTTTGCTGTTTGGGGATTCACTAGTTTGGTGAAGCTCCCGTTGCTTGCTTTCTTACTGGGTGTAGTCGCCCGTTGCTTGCTTTCTTGTGGGTGTATGCTACCCGTTGTTTGCTTTCTGGTTGGGTGTAAGTCACCCGTTTGCTTGTTTTCTGATTGGGTGTAATCCCCCCGTTGCTTGCTTTCTAGTTGGGTGTAAGCCACCGCCTTTACTTGCTTTCTGGTTGGGTGTAAGTCACCCGTTTGCTTCTTTTCTGATAGGTTGCTATGTTTCTGTTTTAGTTGTTTTCTGCATGTGTGAGAGTTGGGTAGTTCTGTGTGGTGTTTTGTTATGGGTGTGCCTGGTTTCTTTTAGAGTGTGTTTCTTCCTCTTCTTTTTTGGTGTTCCATTTTTCCCTCCTTTTCTTTACCAGTCTGGCCAGCTGGTGTGGTTGTGGTGGTAACTTGGAGCATTTTGCTTTTGATTTGTATGCGTGTGGAGGATTTTTTCTTATTCTTATATACGTTCCTTCTTTACTTTATGTTGTTTAGGGAATAACATACTTCTCCTTTCATTTTCTCGTTTTCTTTTGCTCTGCAAAGAAGGGAGATGTGTGTCGCATCTGGTATTTGTATGCAATATTTCCATTCTTGTGTTGTCACTTATTTTATGCTTCTTTTATGTATTCTATTTCCTCATTGCATGTTTCAGCATGTTTAAGCATTTTTATGTACTGCTGCATATTATTTGTATTTGCAATATTTTCTCATGCATTTTTCTTCTCTTTATCTGCGATGTTTATACTTTTCTTCTCTTTTGTTTTCTAATGTATTTCTTCCGCCTTGCACATTTCACCATGTTTATGCTTGGTCACTATTCTAGTGCTTTGCATTTCTTATGTAATGCTGTTTACAATTTGCATTTTTGCTATATTTTTTCGTGCAAGTTTCTTTTGTATCATGGTGATCTTTCTTCTTATATTTGCTATTGTTTTGTGCATTTTGTAAAGGGGGAAGGTGTGTTATATCTAAGGTTTTGATACCATGCATCTTCCCTGTTTCTCTGCCTCTGCTGCTCAGCCAGTGTGAATGTGTTGGGTAGAATGTTGGTGTGGATGGTGATGTCATTGGAATGTGTGGATTGCTGTGAGGTGGAGTGTCAGTTGGATCCTGGGCTGAGCAGCAGGGAGGCTGCTCCTGGTGGGGTTATTTACATCTTTACTTGAAAACCTACTTAACATCTAAGAACAATAAACTTATTCATCTTTAACCTAACCACGTCTACTAGAACTCCTCCTTACGACACAACAGTATGTTGAAAGTGCACCTGTTCAGAAATACAGGAAGGGACACCCAGGTCCTCATTATAATTACAGACCGTACAGGGATGCAAGTTAAAATCTCCCAGTAACAAAATCAATGTATTTAGTTAAATCCAAAAAATAATCTTCTATAAACGTTATGAGCTCCAGAATGAAAGCTTCGCTCATTGTAACAGTGTTGTAAAGATTTACCATGAACAACCTGAGGTTATTTAAAAAAATCAAAAGAACATATAAAATATTTGGTGAGTTAAAAAAAACCCTCTTCAGTTTCCAACATAGTCCCAGATTCATAAAGGTCACAAGACCCCCCCTTTAGTCTCCCATGTATCGAGGGTATTGCGTAACCAAAAAAAGTAACAAAGCCGCCCAAGTACAGACTCCCCTGGGTATCCCTGGTCTCCTGTAGGCAAACAATGTCCTTTCATCTTGACTTCCTCAAAAAGTGCTCATCTAATACTTTATCCCGCACCCCGCTACATTCCAGCTTACCACTTTCAGGGACCTAGGAGGGGGGGGGAGGGGGAGAATCAGCTTCAGCCTGGAGTACTGTTTCAGCAGAGAAAGGGAGTCAGTCCTGTATCTCAAAGTGGGCGAGGGGATCAAATCTGTTATAAGCTGAATACTGGGGCTAGAACCCTTGAAGGAGGAAATGGGAGGCCCCCTGTTCTTGATCGAGGTCAGTGGCGGCTCCTCTCCTCTACTAAGGCAGAGGAGCATTGCCCCCACTGCTTTTCGCAGTGTAAAAAAAGGAAAAATAAAATGATAATAACTTGGTGTTATTATCATTTTATTTGTTCCTGCTGAGGCGCCTTGTAGGGGCAGTGAGGATCTGCTCTGCTCTCAGAGCAGGGGGAGGAGTGGTGGGCACTCTGTGAGTGCACAATGACTGGTTGGCAGGCCCGAGAACTCTCGGGCCGGCCAAACATTCGTCCGCACTTTGCATGTTCTCCACCCAGGCTGCCTGGGTGGAGAACATGCCTAGGCTTCCATTCCATGGCTGAGCGCTGAAGTACGGCGCTCAGACCAATCAATGCTGCATTGCAGCGTTGTGATTGGCTATGGGGAGCCTGGGAGTCCGGGTGCTTCCTGCTTGCACAGAAGAAGCCAGGAAGAGGACAGAGGAGAGGCGACGGCTAGCCAGTCGGCCGGCAGGCAGGCAGGCAAGTGAATTATTATTTTTACACCCCCCTCCTCTCCTCTCCCTGCCCCACTGCTGCTTCCCGGGAGCAGCCGCCACTGATCGAGGTTAGTGAATCTCTCCCCCTCCCCCACCCCCGGGACAATGTTCAGGATAAAAATAAACTAAGGGATAAATAGAGATGTTAGTTCTCAGTGGCATATTTGACTCAAGGTTAAATAGGATATCCTCTACACATTTTAGATTTCGAAATTTAACAAAGTTACAGTCGCCCTGCCCTTGTCTGGAAGTGCTCCCTACCCAGCCAACTCTTCCTGCCATGATAATCTCATCAAATATGGATGAAGTTGAACCAATCCGGGACGCAAACAGAACATTGGTCATAACAAGGACATAAGGTGTCAAGGTGGGAGGCAGCTGAATAACCACCTTAGAAGGATTTTTATAGGGTATGTGCTCCCGAATGTCATTGTGCGGCGATGAATGAGGAACAGCCCCCCTCTTCGGGTCAAGAGCAACAGGCACAGGAACTAAAGGACAAATGACTGTGGAGACCCAAAGGAACACCGACAAGGGGGCCCTGGCGCAGGGATACCAGCAATGGCACATGGCATGGGAAGGTGACACTGAACAAGTATTATGGAAATATGATACTGAGACACTGACTAAGTGACGTGTACACAAAGACACTGGCACTGTAAATGCCAAGGTGAGATTGACAGAGGGACACTGGCATTAGAGAGAGCACTGGCAACACAGGAACACAGTAACATAGGATCAGGAACACAGCAAATTATAACCATGAACTGAGGGACAATGGCATTCGTATACTGGTATTACAACACTGATATTGGGGCATGAGGACAAAGGGACATGGGAAATAATGACACAGGTAAGGGAAAACTAACACAGAATGTCAATGAGATTCTGATAAAGGGACATTTTCATGGGAGCATGGAGACTAGGCCACAAAGACAGCCAGGGTCATTAGGAGACCATGGGCAAGTGGGTATGGACATCAGCGCAAGCAAAGATACAGCGCCAACTAAAAAACACAATCCTACAACATAACGTGTATTTGTAAAGCGCACTTTCACCCAAGGGTATCTTAGTGCTGATTAACAGATGTTTACTGTTACCCAACTCAATGGTACTCATTTCATTGACCTCTGAAGGATGAAAGGCTGAGTGGATCCACCGGGATTTGAACCTGTGACCACGAGGTTGAACGCACACCCCTACAGTCGACGCATTAGTCCACTAAGCCACCAGACCGGACTTCAACAGCCCTCAGTACCAGTATGAATGTGATGTATTGCTCTTTACAAAACCAATTATTTATATGTTATCGGCATGAAAACGTAGGTGATCAGCCGTGCAATGAATTGAGGGTTGGTGCATTTCTCATTTTCAAGTTCTGTATATCAGCCTGGATCACACTGAACTTTCATGTAAATCTTCTGGTCGATCACTAAGGGCACAAGTTCCTACAGAGAAGCAGTACCGGCCTGCTTTGACCCATCCAATATTAAGTTAAAACCAGCGGCGGCTGGCTCAGGTGAGCGCGTCGGGACGGGGCACGGCGGGGGGCGACGGACGACGGAATAGGTATAATTAAATAAATAAATAATACAGATTCCATCGTCCGTAGGCTTCCCTCCCCCCTGCCGCGCCCCGACCCCACCGCGCTTACCTGAGCCAGCCACCGCTGGTTAAAACTGTGCTTTGGTCAAATTCATTTACCGTTTCTCAAGACAGATAGAAGCCCTGGATCACGCAGGTGAAGGGCTGAGAAGCGACTAGGTCACCACTGGGCTCCTTAATCCCCTGCTGTTTGAACAGACTCTCCTGAAGGCACCCCCCCCCCACCTTTTCTTTAGATTACTAAGCACGACCAGGCTGACACCATCAAGTTAGGGAACGTAGGTGTCTAGACAGAGCACACATTTCTTTACCCAAACCTATCGCACCCTATCACTTGACTAGGCCTATGTTTGTGCAACGGTGCTAACTGCTCGGCTTCTTTTATTCTATTTATGAATGTATTTTATAAAGTAGCACCATCGCTTTCGAAATATGTAAATTTGGATACAAGGCCAACTTTTTATGTTCCAAGGATTTTTAATCTCCATTTGTTTTATGTATGTATTTTACAAAGAGGCAACCTTTTATGAAATATGTAAATTTGGACTCGATGCCATTTTACTCATGTTGCAAAGGTTTTAATTAATAATGCAATAAAGTCTTTACTTACTTAAAATCTTCATATTGTACTGCATTTCAAAACCCTCATAAAACAGAGAAAGGTGGCATTGCCAAATGTATTTATTAATAAATAGCATAGGCTTGTAAAATAGGAACTTTGAATTATTGTGTTCAGCTAGGACACTGCACTCTCTGGAGACAAGGAGAGTAGTATGGCTAAATCTTGCAGCATGGATGTTGGTACTATGTAGGAAATAATGCTGATTCCTATTTCCAGGGGGACCTACCCACCACTGCCAACTAATCTTATGCTATGGGAGCAACTTCAGCCAGTGCAAAAGGATGGGTCTGCACCTAGTACTACTGATGGGAAAAGTGACAGAAATCAAAATGTTAGCGATGAAAGCTACATGACATGGAGTCTGTCCACTCCCTCACAGAGGCTTTGACAGGAGTCTAATGCAAATATGCAGTTCTCCTGAGCTAATATGACATAATATGATTTTGTAAAGTTCATGTGAACCCTCGAGGGGTCTACTGGTACTATGTACAAATTGATGTTGTTACTCAGCCAAATGGTGCTCACTTTCTCTGAAGAATGAAAGACAGAGTGGACATGCAAGGATTTAAACCTGTGGTTGTTGGATCAAAAGAGATTTCCTGCACTGAAGGCTTTAGTCCACTCATCCACCAGGCATTAACAGTGCTAAAAGACACTAGCATTATGGCATTCTCTCCTCTCCGTCTCCCCTACCTTCCATTCCCATATCTTCACTTCCTCTTCACTTTGCCTCCCATTACCCCTGTACTCTCCTATATCTTTCCCTTTCCTATCTCTCATCTCACCCCTCCCCTACTTTCCTTTCCTTACTCTTCCATTCCCGTCACAGCCTGTTTCCCTCCCTCCCACCCCCTCCTTTCCTCTCCTCTCCTTTCACTTCCCTATCTCTCCTCTCCCCTTCTCCTCCCGATGTCTTCCCTTTCCTCTTCCTTCTCCTTCCCTAGCTCTCCTGTTCTTTCCCTCGCTTTCCCTTCCTTCCTCTCCCCTCTCATTCCTTATCTTCCCCGCTCCCTTTTCCCCGCTACTCTATCTTTCTATTCCCTTCCCTTACTTCTTACTTCCATATCTCTCCTCTAGTCTCCCTTCCTTTTCCTTCACTTTCGATGTGCTTCCCTTCTTTTCTACAATCCACTCCTTTCATCTCCACTTCACGTTCCCTGCCCTTCCTTCACATTCCCTTCTTTCCCCAATCCAGTCCTCTTCATTCCCAACACACTTCCTTTCACTTACACTTCTCTTCCATTCCCCTCTGTACTTGAACTTACTCACTTGGCTCATTTCCCTTTCCCCTCTTCTCTTCCTTTCATTACCCCAGTCCTCTCCTCTCCTTTATCTCATCTGATCTGATCTCATATTCTATCCTCCCTTCCGCTCCTTTTCCCCTAATCTCCTTTCCCTGACCTTTGCTTACTTTCCCGAATCCTATCCTCTTCCTCTACCTACTTTCCCATCCATCCACCCCTCCACCCAGCCTTACTACAAACATTCCTTTCTCTCTACTGCCTACTTCCCTAACCCCCTTTGCAACTCTTCCCCATCTTAGCGTTCCTGCCTTTCCCCATCTTTCCAATCACTTCCTCTATCCAAATCCTTTCCTTACCACCGTCTGGCCCCCTCCCGCCTTTAATTTACTCCCCTCTATCTCATTCCCCTTATTTAACTTCCGTTGCCAGACCCTGTTCTCCCCCATTCTTCTCTTACCCTCCCAGTTTTCATCTTTCCAATTTTTAAACTCTAGACCCCAGCCTCTCTACTACTTTTTTCTCTCTTCAACCATGCGGATATGCGAGTTAGAAACCATACTGATATTTGAGTTAAGATTTGACAAGGGAACACAAGGCTGAAGTGACATAAGCCTGTCACTTGTGTTGAAAAGCTTCTTTAGGTCTTTTATTGTAGCGTGTTTGGTCTGATAGCTAGTTGGGACTTCTCTTAGAGGTAGGCTGGTTGGATATCTCCCTTGGTTTCTTAGTGGCAGAGTGAGCACACAACCCAGCTAGCTGCTTTCATTTCTGCCAGCTGCTGAGCCAGTCTAAGGCTGTGACCGCAGCAACCCAGCACACCCTTGCCAGTACCTTGGAAGTAGCTCCCTGAACTGCAGCACATGTATATTAAACATTGAAATATTTGTATTTTTTATTTTTTTAGGAAACTTCCCTTTTCTTTTCCAGAGGGAGACCTCTTACCACAATGGCAGAGATCTCACCAATGTATGAAATGGTACTAGTAGTAAGGTGGTCCCAACCCTCACCCAATCTGAGGGGATAGACATGGGATGTATGACGGAACAACGCGTGCCATTACGACGCATGCCTTTACCATACATATGCCTTTACCACGCATACCTTTACAACGAAAATGTAAGTATTTCGCAGGTAAGTGTACAGTCTTTACATATATTTATATATATATTACCTACTGGCGGTCACCAGTAGGTATAGTTAGGATCTAGTTACCCATAGGAATATCATTTTTTGTTTTGCTAATAACTTTGGTGCTTTTTGATGAATCTTCACAAAATATTTAAAACTAGTCTGCCACTCACTTCAGCTGGAAAGTTTCGGGGTGATTAGTCAAACGAGGGCCAAGAAAAAGGTGTGGTTCCAAAACGCGTTTTGCACATGCACTTTCTTATAGAGATTTTAGACATACTTCTGCCCGAAATGCTGAAAGGAATTACACCAAATTTGGCAGAAAGCTGGATCTTGGTCAAGAAAGAGTGCTTTTTGTGATTTGGTGTAAATCTGTTCAGTAATTTGGGAGTTATTAAAAATAAAAGATGTATGTATATCTAGAGACACGGATCCACTGCAGTGGAACCGCGGACCCACGAGCCTACAGCAATGTCGTGATTGGCTGCCACCACTTCAGCCCCGAAGTGGCGGCAGGTATCATGGTACTCGGACTCGGCAGAGTCCCCAGAAAAAAGATAAAAAAATACACTCAAGGCAGCAGGGTAGGAATGCCCTGACCACCTAGGCCTGGTGGTAGGGACTCACAGAGACCCCACTTGGGGCCAAAAACGTTTTTAGTTAAATTTGCAGCAAATTTGCGGAGGATCACATATCTGCAGCAACATTTAAAAAAAAGAAGTGCGCTCTCCCGTGCTCGTTTTTTTAAGCCCCTCAGGTGGGACAGATCCCGGGGGGAGTGTGGGGGATGGAACACTTAATTGTAATATAGGTACGCACGCAGATCCCTCCCTGGGCCGCTTTCGGCCCCAGGGGACCCCATCCCCCGGTGCCCAGCTGCTAAATATGAAGAGGGAGGGGGGCTCGCCCCTCCTCTGGACCAATTTCGGGCCCGGGTACCCCATCTCCCGGGCCCCAGCTGCTAAATAAAGGGGAAGGGGCACATGGCCCCCCCTCCCTGGGCCACTTTCAGCCCTTGGGACCCCATTCCTTGGCTCTGGCTGTAACAATAAAGGCCCGCAGACCCCCTTCCCGGGCCGATTTTGGCCCCGAGGCCAATACCAAGGGGCTCGGACAGATATGTAAAGGGATAGGTAAGCAGCACTGCCCCCCCCTCCCTGGCCGCGATCGGCCCCCGGGACCCACATTTTCCGGGGCCCGGCTGTGCATGAAATGGGGAGAGGGACCATGTGGCGCCCCTCCCTGAGCCATTAATAGCACTGAGGATCCCATCCCCTCAGGGTATGTCCCGGGAGCCCACCCCCAGGACATAGCAGTTTCCCTACCGCACTGGGGCAGGCAGGGAAACCTGTGTTTGGTCTCACTTGGCGAGAGCAATTTCAAAACTCTCGCCAAATGGGAGCAAACACTAAGACCGCTCCCAGTGGTTGAGAGCATGAAAAATAATCCCTTCTGCTGGGAGCTGGCTTTTCATCGGTTTCCCTGCCCGCAGTGAAGGAAGCAGGGAAGCAGATCAAAAAAGATTGCTCCCGCCCGCAGGGAGCAGCATTTTTAGATGCTTACTGTGGGCGGGAGCAATTCTGGCTTCCAGCCTCCACGGGCGCCTTAGGGCTCCCCCCGCACCTCCTAACCATATTGTGGTGGGTGTTTTGGGTGGGCACTTTTTGTTGGGTTTACTCCGGGGATGGTGCCCATGTGGCTCAAATCGGCCCGGGGAGAGGGCTGCGCGGCCCCTCTCCCCCTTTGGACATTGGTCGGGCACCAGGGATTGGGGTGTCCGGAGATAAAAGTAGGCCCAGGGAGGGTGGCTCTGTGCCCCCTTTGGAATATGGCCAGGGCCCAAGAGATGGGTTCCCACTGAGCCGAAATCAGCCTGGGATTGGGGGCTGCGTGCCCATCTCCCTTTAAGTATATAGTGTTGGGCGCTGGGGTCAAAATCGGCCCAGGGAGGGGGACACGTACCACCCTCCCCCACAAAATGTGCCAGGCCCCGCCAGATGGGGTCTCTGTGGCCAAAATCAACATGTGGTGGGTGGCCATGTGACCCCCTCCCATTAAATATGGTGCAGGGCCCCAAGAGATGTGGTCCCCGGTGCCAAAAATGGACTGGAGAGGGGGGCCGCATGCCATCCTCCCCCCAAAATATGTTGCTAGGCCCCAGGGGATGGGATACCAGGGCCAAAAGCAGCCTGTGGAGGGGGGCCTCGTGCCCGCATTCTCTAAAAAAATGCTTTTGGCTCCAGGAGATGGGGTCCCCTGGGCCAAAAGAAGCCAGGTGAGGGGGCTGGCAAGTTGGCTGATTGTGTGGCCAACTCCCCACTGTGTACGGCCATAACCCGTACTCTGCGTGGGGTTGGCTGCAGGTGGGGGGTTGGCAGCACAGGCAAGCCGCAGGCTAGGCTTCGGCAGTCAACCCCCCGCCCCACATGGCCTTTGGCCGTATGCAGCGTGGGGATGGTTGCATTGGGGTGCTGGCCGCAGGCCATGCCCTGCAGACAACACCCCGCCACGCATGACCAAAGGCCGTGCCCGGCGGCGGTTGGATTAACGTATGGTAATTAAATATTACATTACGTTAAAGAAACCCTAGAAATTCACTGAAAAAACAAAGTTTACAGGGACGTTATAGGTAGGAAATAGAATTAAACAACAAAAGAAATTCACTGAAAAAGCAAAAGGTTATAGGTACGCTATAGTTAGGAAACAGAATTTAAATAACCGTAGAAATTCACTAAAAAAAACAAAGGTTACAAGCAGGGCCGGACTGGGAACCAAAACCGGCCCTGGTAAACTGCTCGGCCGCCCCCCCCCCCCTGGGGGTAGGTGGGGTGCAGCCGAGCTGTTTGCCAGGGCCGGTTTCGGTCGATTTTGTTACAGGGGGCCGATATTGCCGACCCCCGGTAACAAAACCGGCCCCCACCCTAGCGGCCCACCGGGGAAACGCCCGGTGCCCGCTACGGCCAGTCCGGCCCTGGTTACAGGGACGTTCTAGTTAGGTTCAGATTTTACAAACACAAAAACCACAGAAATTCTGCAGTTATAATTATACTTATCTCAAGTAGCTATAACTCGTGCCCTAAGGTAACTGTAACTCGCGCCCTCGCCATGCAGTGCTAATTACCCCACATATTACATCACTCGTGACATTTTCTATGATGTCATTGATAATATCACTGCAACATTTGCAAAAAAATTACTGATGAGAAAACTGTGCTTGGCGGGGTTGTGAGTAATAGTTACTTGAGAAAACTAGAACTGCTGAATTTCAATGGCTTTGTGTATGTAAAATCTGAACCTAACTATGACGTCCCTGGTACACACCCATTTATCTATACATATCTATCTATCTATCTATCTAACCTTATCGACCCCAACCCCTAAACTCAACCATCCCTAAACCCTAAATATACCATTACCACCCAATATCTTTATCGACCCTAAACTCTAAAAACACCCTTACACACCATATAAACACCTTTACCACACAAATACACTCACTCTAAACCCTAAAAATACCCTTACCCCTCAAATACCCTTATTCACCCTAAAAATACCCTTGCCACCCAAATACCATTACCCACCCTAAACCCTAAAGTTACCCTTGCCACTCAAATACCCTTACCCACCCTACACCCTAAAATCACCCTTGCCACCCAAATACCCTTATTCACCCTAAACCCTAAAAAAAACCTAACCACCCAAATACCCTTAACACCCTAACCCCTAAAAATACCCTTGCGACCCAAACACCCCTACCCACCACAAACCCCCAAAACACACTTGCCACCCAAATACCCCTACCCACCATACACCCTACAAAAACACTTGCCACCCAAATACCCTTACCTACACTAAACCCTAAAGCACCCTTACCAAACAAATACCCTCACACATCATAAACCCTAAAACCACCCTTGCCACCCAAATACCCCTGCCCCACCCTAAACCCTAAAAAACCTTTGCCACCCAAATACCCTTACCATCCCCTAAAGCCTAAAACACCCTTACCACTAAAATACCCTACCCACCCTAAACTCTAAAAATACCCTTACCCCAAAATACCTTTACCCACCCTAAATCCTAAAAATACCCTTGCCATCCAAATACGCTTACCCACCATAAACACTAAAATTACCCTTGCCTCCCAAATACCCTTACCCACCTTAAACGCATATCCGTGGCAATGAATGCGCGGTAAAGTATTGTGTGGTAACGACTGTGTTGTAAAGGTGGTTTTCCATAGACATGTAAGTCTATACCAAGGTATAAATCTAAAATCAAAAAAATGTTGAACAGCAAAAAGTGTAGTTACATTTAGGTGTAGGAGTAAATATAAACACAAGTAAATACACATGTATGTATGTACCTTTGTGAATTGGATCCTGCAGAGCTTACAGTAGCCCAGTAGCGTGTCTACATTCTTCAACGATAATTGACACTGAGGCCCTGATTACGACGCTGCGGAATGGGAACCGACCGACCTCAGGTGGATGAGACCACACACAGTGCGGTCGGAAACATCCATTTTTCTATGGGAACTTGTACGGCGGGCATAGAAAGATGTACGTTTCCAAACATCAATGCACCATGTGGCAGGCACCGCACGGTGCTTGCCACTCGTGGCAGGCATGTTTAGGGCCAAATGCACAGGGCTAGGGGGAAGGGGACCCTGCTAGGGGCCCCCAAAGTCAGTTTCCCACAGCCAATCCATGTCGGAAAGGCGGACATGGATTGGCTGTCGGAAACGAGCATCATAATCCCAACAGCAGAAACACCTTCCTTAAGGGATTATAAGGCCTTTCTGACTGGCCGACGGAACCGCCTAGGATTTCCTGGCAGGTTTAAACTCCGACCACCGTCATCATAACACGGCAGTTGGACTTTAAACCTACAGTGGCGGGCTTTCCGATCGACAATGTAATTAGGCCCTGTATTTTCAGCATTTTCAGAGGTCTAGAAAAGGTGACATCAAGACACCATGTCATATACACCAGCTCATCTAAAGTAGAAACTAGGCTTGGTCACACATGTGTGCTATGGTTTTCATCATACCCCTGATGAATCATTTGAGCTTGGCTCGTTGTTTTTTAAATCAGGGATGCTGGTATAACAATGCAGATGATTTCCTATTCAGCCAGGCAAAAGTGTTTTTGGGAAGAGAGATTATGTTGTTCCCCTTATAAAAATGCCTTCCATTTGTTCAGTTTTGTGGCACTTATGGCCTGCAGCCATTTATCCTTGGTGGCATCATAGTTCCTCCAGACAGACAGTGGACCACATCCCTTGCACTGTTAGCCTCAGGTGTAATTCAGTGGGTTCTGCTTGAAGCTGTTACACGTGGATGTGAGGATGGTGATGCTGAGACAAGTAATCCGTCAGATTAGTTATGCCTGATGAGTATTGAAAACACAATGTTGCAGCTGTAGCATCCATTTCTAAATATGCAGGCAGGGAGGGTCGGCAACCAACAGATTCAAGAACTAGAGGTGTTATCAGCTTTTGGTCTGTGAGGATCTTCGAGTGATGCTGTATGGTTTAGGTAAATAAGTTAGCAGCTTCACTTCATAGACATCGCCTCCTTTTCCTTTTCTATTTCTGAATATCCAGTATGGAATCTGTCAAGTCATAGCAAGGTGACAAAGGTTTTGGGTGCCCACTTGTAAGGCTTCTGTTTTTGTAATAGTACAGCTCCTGGAACCTATGGTTTATAGGCTTTGGTAGGTAGAGGTAATTCATGGTGGAATCATGTAACAGGGCATGCTTTGTTCCTGGAGCGCCTTTTAATGTTTTTTGGTTGACAACCCCTCCACATTCAAGAGCTTCAGTGCCCTTTGATAGTTAGGTCAGAAAGGCAGCATTGTCGACTATGATTAGACGGTCTCTAGTCGTTTTTGCTGTATGACTCTTACGGAGTATCTTATATCTAAGAAGGGTCTCATCTAGAATGAGTGATGCATCATTACTCAGCCGTGTTTCTGTAAAAAATGGGTCAGACTGAATTCCCAAACGTGATCCGTGATGTTGAAACAATTTGTATTCATCACTCTGGAATTTAGAAGAATGCAGGAGAGCTAGTATGGAGATTTGAGAGATTGATGAAAGGATAAAGTAAGTTTATTGGTGTGTTCAGCCAGAGGAGTTTGAGGTAAAGAATGGTCTAGGACAGATTCAAGGATGCTTAGAATTGATTTTGCTGGGTTATGGCAAAAAGGGCTTAGAGAGGAGAGAGGGGAGAGAGAGTGAGGTGATGAACATATACATTATGGGAAATATCAAATGGGAGAAGTGATGTAGGAGGATGAATGCCTGAGCTTTAGTGTAGAATAAGTTGGTAGGGGTGGTAGGGGCGAATAGGAGATAGGGATGGAATGTAGAGAGCTGAACATACCTCCCCGCTGGTCAAATTGAGGAGATATAAAGAGGCCTATGGCCTGATTTAAGGTTTGGCAAGCGGGCCGCTGCCCGTCAGAGTGAAGAAGGTTATTACCTTTGTCACCCTGGCTGAATTCCTAACTGCCATATCTGGACATCTTCACCTTCCCTGCAGTGATCTTTCTTCACAGAATCTGCTGCCCCAGTGATTCCTGTAAAGGTACAAAAGGTTTGCTGCGTGTCTGTCACTCCAAACATTTTTGTTTTACAGAAACAAGCTCCCAAAGCAGGAGTCTGTTTCTGAAAAGCAAAAACCTAATAGCCCAACATCCTAGGAGTTTGGTCCTGTGGTCTAGGGGCATTAGTTTGTGACAAGAACGTACGTACGCTCTAAATCAGATGTCTCCAAGAAATAGCTCATGAGCTACCATTAGCTCTCCAACTCCCAGTAAGCAGCTCCCCAATGCTCCGCCCAGCTTACTAAATCAGAAGAATGTGCTTCCTTGAATTAAGTATGTATACTGTGTGCGCATTTTCAGAACTCTTTATCTGATCCATGAAGAAATATGTGTGAATGGCCAAAATATACTTAAAGCTGGTAGGTGGGGAGAATTATTAATAATATGATTACCTTGGTGGTAGGGGCATTGCAGCTATGGTGTTATGCCATTTCCTTTGTAGAGACATATCAAACTGGGGGGAAAAAAAGCTTTTTATGTCTCACTTGAGACAAGGGCCGGACTGGGAGCAGAAACCGGCCCTGGCAAACTGCTCGCCTGGCCCCCCTGGGGGTTGGTGGGGGGTGCGGGCGAGCTGTTTTCTAGGGCCGGTTTCGGCCGATTTTGTTACAGGGAGCCGATATTGCCGGCCCCCGGTAACAAAAACGGCCCCCCAGGGGCCCAAAACCGGCCCCCAACCTGGCGGCCCACCGGGGAAACGCCCGGTGCCCGCTACGGCCACTCCGGCCCTGCTTCAGACCGTGTGCATGCGCTGTTTCTGGCAACAAACTATTGTTAAAAAAACATTTTTAAACTCTAAAAAGTAACTTTTAGCCCACCCATTACTTACCGTTGGTTGGCTTCATTGTTGCTCTTGTTGTCTTCCTTTTTATTGCTGAGTGCATGCCTGCGCATGTCGGCTTCACTCCGTCTCCATGTTTTTGTTTCCTTCTCTGGAGCACGGACCAAGTACTGATCGATTTCTTGATTAGTGTTCTTCCCAGCGGCTTGCGCTTGGAATGTGGCACTTTTTTAGCGAGTGTGTATCGTTTGTATGTTCTTTTTACATGCTACTGTGCTGTTCGATCTTGTTTTTTAGCTGCTTTTATGCCCCTTCCTTTTTGCTTTTTCGTCTTGGTCCCAATGCTTCTCTCACTCATTGTTAACCCTGGGCGTAGTTTGCGTAGTAGCACTACGCGTAGCTACGCAAAGTACACTTTGAACTACGCTCAGCTACGCAAATTACGCTAATTACGTAGTGTTTAGGGCATCTTGCACAGTGCAAGTTATGATAAAATAAGTATATCTGTCTTTATATGCTAAAATGCATATCGACATTTCACAAAAGTGAAAATGATAAATTAACAAGCAGTGAGAGAGGTGATGATTTTGGGATCCTCCCTAACCTATGGAGAGAACCAAGCAGATGCCTTGAAAACAAAAAGCACATCTTGTTGAACGATTCGGTGGTGGTCCCATCCTCTTAGGACCACCCCAAGCACAGTTATTGGCAAAAATACAATCCCAACCAAAGGCCCTGCAAAGCATTATGGGACGAGATTAGCAGTGGGCAGTGAATATTATAGTATCCAATATCAAAATAATTCTACAAAGAGCTGCAGTTCAACTAGTCGTTACTAGATGTCCTTCACGAGTCAAATGCAAAAGCATTGAAATTATTATTACATCAAGCTGCAGTTCCACTAGTCGTTACTAGATGTCCCTCACGAGTCAAATGCAAAAGCTTCATGAAAGGGTTTCAATGCTTTTGCATTTGACTAGTGAGGGACATCTAGTAACGACTAGTGGAACTGCAGCTTGATGTAATAATAATTTCAATGCTTTTGCATTTGACTCGTGAGGGACATCTAGTAACGACTAGTTGAACTGCAGCTCTTTGTAGAATTATTTTGATATTGGACACTATAATATTCACTGCCCACTGCTAATCTCGTCCCATAATGCTTTGCAGGGCCTTTGGTTGGGATTGTATTTTTGCCCATAACTGTGCTTGGGGTGGTCCTAGGAGGAAGGGACCACCTCTGAATCGTTCAGCATGATATGCTCTTTGTGTTCAAGGCATCTGCTTGGTCCTCCCCTAGGTTAGGGGGACCCCAAACTCATCACCTCTCTCATTGCCTAATATTTTCATTGTCAAAGTTCACTTTTGTGAATTGGTTATATGCTTTTTAGCATGTAAAATTGCTTTATCAAAGCATTTGTAGATGTTGATGATTTTGCTGCTACGCTACGTGTTTAGCACAGTTTTTGTACTGTGCTACGTGCAATTTGCGTAGTGCGTAGTAGCACAAACTATGCATGCTCCGTGAGCGTAGTATAGTACTACGCCCAGGGTTACTCTTTGTAAGCTTTCCAGGTTTTCAAAAAACTTCCCTTCCAAGAAGTCACGTTTCTCCAGCCAGTCTGTTGCCGAGCTGCACAACACAATTTATTAAATTTTAAATAAGTTACATGTTGCAGCCTTCACTAAAGATGCCTTTGATTATGATCAGTCCTCGTTTTCGCCGCATTACGCGTAATGCCCCCTTCATATCCAATTTGGGGAAAGTCAACATAAATTACATGTTTTTATTAAGTTGTACCAACTGGTGAAATCGGCGCTTGGCCTAAATGCATGTGTATGAATGCTGTTAGCCGTTCATAAGTTGTACCTCAATAACACGCCATACATACTCATACTGTAATATATTATACAACAATGGGCCATTACATACCACACCGTACCATACTATACAATAACAAACCATAACACATATTATACAATAACATACCATACCACATTATACCATGCAGTACAATGACAGTCCATACCATATTATACCATACTATACAACAACAGGCCATGCCATAACATACCATAAAATAATAGCCCCTGCCATACCATATTATAAGATATCAGTCCGTACCATATCAGGACAGGCTGTCCCATATCATACCATCCAATCAAGTCACCCTCACCTCCTTATACCTCTGCCCATCCCTGAACCCTCAAATCACTGTCACCTCCCTTTACCTCTGCCCACACCTGAACCCTGAAGACAGCCTCATCCCCCTTTACCTCTGCTCGTCCCTGAACCCTCAAGTCATCACCTCCCTTTAAATCTATTCACCCTGAAACCTCAAGCCGCCTTTAACTCCCATTACCTTTGCCCAACCCTGAACCATTAAGTCACCTTCACTTCCCTTTACCCACCTGAGACTTCAAGTCACTCTCACCTCCCTTTACCTCTACCCAACCCGAACCCTCTAGTCACAATTACCTCCCTTTGCCTCTGCCCACCCCAAACCCTCAAGTCACTCTCACCTCCCTTTACCTCTACCCACCCCTAAGCACTTGCCACCCTCACCTCCCTTTACCTCTACCCACCCGTTACTCTCACCTCCCTTTATCTCAACAGATCCCAAAACCCTCAAGTCACCCTGACCTCCATTAACTCTACTCACCCCTAACTCTAAACCACCTTTGCCTCCCTTTACCTCTACCCATCCCTAAACCCTAAAATCACTTTGTTTTTAAATAACATATAATGTTATTGAAAAAAAATTATTTACCTGAGTGGTAAAGTGCTGCGTGGTAAAGGTACAAATACTTACCTGCGTGGTACTTACCTGTGTGATGAAGATCCTGCATGGTAAAGGCTGTGAGGTAAGGGTTGTTTACCCTCAGGAGGGACACAAATGTTTCGAGAGCACTGTCGGCTGTTTTATGCCCTACAGTATGTTTGGCGAGCACCTTCACCTCTTTGACAGTTTGCCCTCCACTCTGCCCCTCGACACCTTATACTTTAGGTCTCACCTGAAAAAGTGCATGTGCTGTTGCTTGCAAGACATTTTGTTTACTTAGGGAGCTTAGAGCTCGTCCATTTTTAAGGCAGAGAATAATCCCATACTAAAAAACACAGATCACTAGCTCTCGCGCGTCATAGTGGTTTTTTTTCCCCCTGAACTTTCCGCCATGCTGCACAGCAGCCCCGCTGCTGTACAACTTGGCTAAAAGAAATTGACAAAGCCAATATCTCTCCCATAGGCAAAACCTATTTTCTTTGCAAAAGCTTGTTTTGACAGGGTTTGCAATGTATATTTTAACTACTCCAAATACTAAGGTAGGGTTAGAGAGAGGGAAATTGAGGAGTGGGTTTTGTAATCCAAGATGGGAATCAGGATTGATGAATGGGGAGCGGACACGAAAGAGGAAGCGTGTGGATATGGAGGTTGGATAATGGATGGAAGTAGATGGGAGGGAAGGAAACAGAAGAGAAGCCAGTGGAAGGTAAGTGAAAAGAAAAGTATAGGAGAGGGTGATGTTTGGGTGGGGCTATAGTAAAAGTGTCAGAAAGGGCAGAGGAAGGGAAGTAGGATGGATAGGGAAGGGAAAGCAAAGAGTTTGGGGACAGGAGCTTAGGAAGGGAAAAAAGACCAACGTGATGGGAAAAGGGTGGAGAGGATAAGAAAGGAGAGGGGATATGAGACAAGACTGGAGAAGAGAAAGGGAGGTGAAGGGGATGGCAAACAGGAGAGGGGAGAAAAGAGAAGAGAGGGGAGGGGAGGTGAGGAGCAGAGTAGAGCTGGGGAAGGGCAAAGGAGGTGAGGGGTTGGGAAGGGAATGGAAGGAGATGAGAGGAGACTGATGAAGGGAAAGAGGGGTGAGGGTTTAGGAAAGGAATATAAGGAGAGGAGATGAGACTGATGAAGAGAAAGGGAGGTGAAGAGAGTTTGCAGACGAATGTGAAGGAAGAGGATATGAGAAAGAAAGGTAAAGGGCAGGCAAGTTGATGAGTAATGGAGAGAAGAAAATGAAGAGGGAATGGAGAGGAGAGAATGGGTGGAACGGGAAGGGAGGCAGGGGAAAGGAATAGAAACGATGGGGAAAGGGATGTGATGGGAATGAGGAAATTGGGGTGTGGTGGAAGGGAAAGAAAGGGGAGACAAAGTAAGGAAAGCAAAGGTAAAGGGAGGTGAGAGGACAGGAAAGGAGAGATAGGGAAGTGGAGAGGAGAGAGGGAAGGGAAGAAGGAAGGGTAGGGGGATGGGGAGGTTAGGGAAAGAGAGGAGTGGGGAAAGGAGGCAAAGGGAAGGAGATGAGATTGAAGGGAAGGTGGGTGAGGGGAAGTAAACGGAGGGGGCAGGAAAGGAGAGGAGAGAAGGGGAAGAAGTGAAGGGGAGGAGAAAGTAAAGGAGAGACAGGGAAGGCATATAGAGGGCAGGAGAGGAGAGATAGGGAAGGAAGGTAGGGGTAGGCAAAGGAAGTGAAGGAGGAAATGAAGTGAAGTGCAGTGAATTGGAGAAGAGAAGGAATTTCAGGCAAGGGGGAGGAGGGGTAAGGAGAGGACAGATTGGGAAGAAGGTAAGGGAAAAGGGAAGTAGAGGAGACATAGGGAAGGAGGGGACGGGAGAGAGGAGAAAGGGAAGGAAAGGATGGAGGAGAGGAAAGATAAGAAGGGAAGGTAAGGAAGAGGAATGGGAGAGATACGGAATGGAAGTGGAGGAGAGGTAAGCAGAGAGGAGAGGAAGGAAGGAAAGTGAATTGTACGGGAGCGGGGAAAAGGAGAGTAGTAAAGGGGAGGAGAGAGAAGGGAAGGGGGTTAGCAGGGGAAGGAAAGGTGAAGGGCGAAGAGAGGTGAAAAAAGGTAAAGAGGACAGAAGTGCATAGGAAAGGATGGGAGAGGTGAAGGGAAGCAAAGGGGAGCGGAGGAGAGGAGTGGAAAGAGATAAGAAAGGGAAGGGGGAAGAGAGATTAATCTAAGGAGAGAAGAACAGGGAAGTGAGGGAAGGGAATCGGAGGCAAGGGAAGTGGAGGTGAGAAAAGAGGAAGAGTTAGAAGGGAATGGCAGGGAAGGGAAAGGAGGGAAGAGAATTGGTTGGCGGGGAATGGAAGGGGTTGGCTGGGGAATGGAAGAGAAGGAGATGGGAGGGGAAGGGAAGAGAGACAGGGATGGGAATGTGAAGGGAGAGGAGAGGATAAAGGTAAAGAGCAAGGAAGTTGATGGGAAAGGATGGAGGAAGGGAAGGGACGGGAGAGAAGAGATAGAAAAGGAAGGGAAATAAAGGATAGGTGAGAGGAAGGGACGTGGAGAACAAAGCGAGGGAGAGGGAACTAAGGAAGGGAAAGGGAATTAAACCAGAGTGGAGAGTAGAGGGAATTAGACACAAGGGGAGGGAGAGGGAGAGGGAAGGTGAAGTTAGGAGACAAAAACAGAAAGGCAGGGGAGGTAAAGGAAGGGAAGAGACCGGTTAGGGAAAGAAAGGGGAAGGGACTGGAGTGGAGTGGAAGGATAGGAATAAAGAGAAGGGGAGGGGAAATGAGAGATATAGAAGGAGAGGGGAAAGGAAAGATATAGAAGAAGGGGAGAGGGAAGAAGAGGGGAGTGGAGAGGAGAGACAGGGAAGGGAGGGAAATGTAGGGAAGGGAGAAGGGAAGGGAAGACAAGGGAAAGGGGGGAAGTGGCAGGGAAGGGAGAGCAATGTGGAGGGTGATTGGAAGGGGAGAGAAGAGAAGGATGGTAAGGTAATGGAAGGGTAGGCGAGGCGAGGAAAGGAGAGAGACAGGGATGGGAGAGGAGAGATAAGGAAGGAAGGGAAAGGAGAGATGGGGAGAGATAGAGAAGTAGAGGGAAGAGGATGGGAGAGACAGGGAAGTGGAGGAAAGTGAGGAGGGGAGAGAAGAGAGTGGAAGGGAAGGGAAGGCGAAGGTAGGAGAGTAATACAGAAAGGCAGGGGAGGTAAAGGAAGGGAAGAGAAGGGTTATGGAAAGAAAGGGGGATGGACTGGAGAGTAAGGATAGGAATAAAGAGAAAGGGAGGGGAAAGGAGAGATATAGAAGGAGAGGAGAAAGGGGAGGCATAGAAGAAGGGGAGGAGAAAGGAGAGATATAGAAGAAGGGGAGGAGAAAGGAGAGATATAGAAGAAGGGGAGAGGGAAGAAGAGGGGAGAGGAGAGGAGGGACAGGGAAGGAAGGGGAAAGTAGGGGAGGGAAGGGAAATGGAAGGAAGTGACGGGGAAAGGGAAGGGAAAGTGATGTGGAGGGTGATTGGAAGGGGAGAGAAGAGATAAGAAAGGCAAGGGAATGAAGGAGAGAGACTGGGAAGGGAGAGGAGAGATAAGGAAGAAGGGAGAGGAGAGGTAAGGAAGGAAGGGAAGGAGAGATTAGGAGAGATAGGGAAGTGAAGGGGATGGACAGATAGTGAAGTAGAGTTGAATGAGGAGAGGGAGAAGGAGTGGGAGAGGGAGAGGAAAATGGAAAAGGAAAGGAAACAAGGAGGTGGAGGGAAGGGAAGAGATAGAGAAGGGGAGGGGAGCGATAGGGAAGGAGGAAAGAGAAAGGAAAGGAAGGGGAAACACGAGGATAGTGAAAGGAAGGGAAGAGAGAAAAAGAAAAGGGGATGGGAAGTGAATGGATGGGATGGGAAGTGAATGGATGGGATGGTAAGGGTATGGGATTAAAGGGACGGAAACGTGAGGGAAGGGGAAGGGAAAAGGGGCGATGAGAAGGAGGGGAAGGAGAGGCGAGGTGAAAGGGAATGAGGGGAGGGGATAGGAGAGCTAGGGAAGTGGAGGGGAGAGGCGTGGAGTGGAGAGATAGGGAAGAAGTGAGTGGAAATGAAGAGGGGCGGGGAGAAGAGAAATAGGAAAGTAAATGTGAAGAAAGGGGGAGGAAATAAATGGAAGGAAAGGAAAGAAAGATATTGCAAGGGGAAGTGGTTAGGAGAGGTGTGGAAGGGAAAGGAGTGGAAAGACAGGGAAGAAGAGAAGGGGATGGGAGAGGAAAGAAAAGATATGGAAGGAGGGGGTGGGCAATATGGAAGTAGAGGAGAGAAAGGGAAGACAGGGGGAAGAGAATTGAAGTTATGGGTAAGGGAAGTGTAGAGAGGAGAGATAAGGGGAGAGGAGAGAGAGGAAGGAGAAGGAAAGAGGGAAGTGAAGGAGAAGGTAGAGGGAATGAAATGGAAGATAAGATAAGAGGGAAGTGGATTGGAGTTGGGGAAGGGAAAAGGGGGAAAGGAAGGGGTGGAAGGGAAATTAAAGGAATGTGAGGGAAATGGAGACGAGGGAAAAGGAGAAATAGGGAAAAGGTAAGTAGAGAGGAGGGGAAGGAGACTAGAGAGAGGGAAGGAGGAGAATGGAGAGAAGAGAAAGGGAAAGAAGGGGAGAGGAGAGAGGGAAGGAGGGAAGAGGAGGGAGAGATAGGGAAGATATGGGGAAGTGAGAGGATAGATGGGGAAGGGGAGAAGAGAGATAAGATAAGGTAGGGAAGGGAACTAGAGGGCAGAAATAGGGAAGTGGTGGAGAGAGAAGGGGAAGGGAGAGGAAGGGAATAATAAGGGAGGGGAAATGAGAGCAGGAAAGTGGAGGGGATGGAAGGGATTGGACTAGAAGGGAAGTGGGTTAGCAGGGCAATGGAAGGAAGGGAATGTGAAAGGAGAGGAGAAATGTAAAGAGGAGGGTAGTTGATGAGAAAGGATGGGAGAAGGGAGGGGACGTGGGGAGTGAAATACTGAAGGGCAGTAAAAGAAAGGAGATGGAGAGGAAAGGAATGAGAGGGGAGGAGGAAGGGAAGGAGAGACGAGAGATACAGAAGGGTAGGTAACAGAAGGGGAGAGCGGAATGAAGATACAGGGTAGGGATGGAAGGAAAGAAAATGGGACTGTGAAGGAAGAGGAAAAGGGTAAAGGGGAAGAGTGAAAAGGAAGGGGAAGGTGGTTGAGGGGAAGGAAGGGGCGACAGGAGAGGAGAGATAGAGAAGAAGTGAAGGGGAGAGGAGAGGAGAGATGGGGAAGGAGGAGGGTAGGTGAGGGAAGGAAGGGAGGGGTGAGCAAGGAAAGTGGGGGGGAGTGAAGTGAATTGGAAAGGGAAGTGGAGATGGGATCGTTGGAGAGGAGAGAGATAGGGGAGGGGAGGGGAGGGAGGCGTAGAAACAGTGAAGGAGATGAGAGGGTATGGCAGGGAAGAGAGAAGAGGGGTGAAGAGGGTTGGCAAGGAAATGGAAAAGAAGGGAAAGTGGAGGGAGGAGAGTAAAAAAGCAGGGCAGGGAAGGTAAAGGAAGAAGAGGGAAGGGTTAGGAAATGTTAAGATATGGGATGTAAAATGGACGGTAAGGGGGATGTGGAAGGGCATATAAAGGAATAGATTAGAAGGGATGGTGAGGTGCCAGTGTTAAGCTCGGAAGGAGTTGAAAGAGAAAAGGAAAGAAATGCTGTATAGTAGAAGAATGGGTGTGGGAGAAGTAAGTGGATGTAAAGGAAGATCGAATGTGAAAAGGGAGGAAAGGGGAAGGAAAGAATGAAAAAGGGTAGGAAGTTGAAGGGGTGTGTAAGGATAGCTGAGGGGCAGGGAATAAAGGGAGTGGGTGGGGTAAGGGAAGTGCTGGGTGCGAAGGGAATGTAAAAGTGCTAGGAAGAATGGAGTAGCAGATTGGGTATCAAAAGGTTGTAGGGAATGGGAGGGGAGTAGAGGGTAGGGGTAAGGGAGTGAGGGAAGGGAAGGGAATCAAAGTAAAATGAAGGAAGGAAGTGGTAGGACAGAACTGAAATGTAGGGGGGACTAGGAACAAGCGAGGAGAAGGGGAGATTAGGGAAGGCGACTGGATTGGATAAGGGAAGCAGGCGGGAGGCAAGAAATGGGTAAGGAGGTAAAGGAGCGTATTGGTTAGGAAATGTTAATTATACAGTTGGGAAGGGAAGCATAGGGTAGAGGGGCTATGGGTTTCAAGAATGGCGGTGAAGAAATTAAGGATTAAGTTAAATTGGAATTTCAAGTCCGTTTCAAGTTCGTTTTCAGTTTGATTTCAAGTTCGGTTCAGTTTTCATTTGATGTATTCACTCACCTTGCCTCTTACACCCACCCTGCCCCTTCCTTTTTTGAGGTCTGCTCAGTCCTTGAAGCTTCGGTCTCTCACTGTCCCAGCTCGGCTGCAGCAGTGGTCCTCTCCGTCCGGTGTCCTTTTGTGCAGTGCGCCAGCTCCCTGGTAACCAGCCTTTTATACCAACAACACGTCACAATGGAGACTTTTCAACATGTCATCATACATCCCCAGTTTGCGGGTGATACCATGCGTTTCGGTTTAACAGGGGGGAGCAAGTAACGCATGACTATTCGTGTTTTGTTTTTAGAAGAAAAAAAAACACTATGTAGCCACAAAAAATTATCCTGCGATGAACCTGAACGACTTCTTTTTCCTACCCGACAAAGTACTAGAACAGTATCCTATCCTTTTTTCTGTGCTGTAGTGTAGGCCTCTCATTGGCATGTACCGTAGGCCTCGTGACATCACATTAGGGTCCGTGATATCATAAGATTCCACTCACTGGGTTCTGCATCTGATGCTGCTGGGAAGGGGGCGGCGGGGGGGACTTCAGGCGAATTTTAGAATGTTCAGTCTTCGTTTAAAATAAAGTATAGTCTCACCTTAAAGCTCGTTGTCACTGCCTGCCTTCACAGCGCACTTTCTAATTACATATTAAGCGATTTTACTGGGCCACGCCCAAATCCTGTGTTTGCCCTGCTCCTCCCCTCGAATACTGTTCATTCTTAATGCTCACAGCACCAAAAACCAGGGACTGTTGTGCCACCGCGTTACAACCGCGATTCTCTAATAAGGAATTTATTTGTCAAACCTTAAATTCGAAACGAGCCTGATTTAAGTGTACTTCATTGTATGGATGTCAAAATGCACGTTCTGGTCATCGCTGCTTGCTAGCACAACTTTTCACACTACGAGTCAGGGACATCTCAAGAGATGAGTGAGGCCTGAGGAGAAGGTGAGAGGAGAAACAGTGTTTGAAACAAAAGAGTGAGGGAGACACCCTTCATCAGCCAGGCTAGCTTGAATCCAGTTACCCAGAAACCGGTCCCAGGATGCTTGTTTCCGGTTCAGGGAAGACTTGGCTTGGCAGTTCGGGCTGGACTGTTCCCATGAGGCACAGGGTCAAGACTGATTTGCATATAGCTGGGTCTGAACTGAGGTGGCGAAGTGAGCTAAAGAATGATGACGGATTCAACCCAGATCTGTGACTGGGGGTGAGTGTCTGAAAAGTTTCAGCGCTCCGTCCATCATCTCCTTGTGTTTATTCTTCTGGTCTTCACTCCTGTTTGAAGTGTTTCAGAGTTATAGTTTTAGTCATTGGCCACCTTTTTCCCTCATTCTGTCTGAATTGCTGGTGCTGCTAATATAAGCTTCTGTTTCTTCTTATTCTTTTCATTATTTTTTAGTTTCCATATCCTGATAAAGAAGGTGGAGCTACACTACCCATTTCTTCTAAGACTTCACAAGGCTAGCAAAGCCTGGGTGGAAGCTGCTACAAAAGGTAGGTCAGCGCCAGGAGCCGGAAAATCCAAGGGCAGGCCCAGCAGTACCGGAAGTGAAACCAGAACAGAGCCATGACCCAGTGCCATGTCCTCTAGAACAGGAAATGGATCTGAAGGTGGCATCAAGGTCTGAATCAGGGAGTGGGACGCCTACCAGAATACCTGCCTTCCATCCCATACTTGGTGCGGAACACTTCCCCTGGAACAAAGCCATCTACCCCTCTGTAAGTGTCTTGATAATGAGATCAGTAGAGACGGCGACTTCATTGTTTGTCGCAACCTCTAGAAGTAAAAGTTTTTCCCTCACAGTCCTCAGGAGATGTTAAATCATGAAGTCAGGACCTTGCAGGGTTGCACCATATACATCTCCATCACACGGCATCCAGGGAAGTATGGAATCCAGCTGGAGTCCTGGTACCAGCTACTGGTGCAGGAGAGTTATTTTAAGTTTTGCGGATCCGGTCTGGCACCTGAAGGAGATTAAAGAGGTGAGGAATCAACAGGCAAAAGTATGCACTAGGAAAGCCGTTAATTGAGACTGGTCCAATAATTACCAGGACACATGAATTTTGCAGTTAGAGTGGTGTCACTGAGCAGGGATACACTGCAGGCAAATGGCAATGTCAATGAAGGCGGTAACAAAGCCTGGCCACTTGATAAGAGTTACAGGCATGGTAGAAGAGATAAGGACACGTAGAAAGACATTTCGGGAAGGTGTCATGAACACAAATTCCAATTTCAGGGAGAAGGACCCCACCACTGCGGCCTGCACTATGAATGCATGGAAACGCATTGCCGAGAAACTTAAGGCGCCAATGCTTTACTCTCCTTTATTACCACTTCTCTATCACCCACAGATTCAGCTGCTACAGGAGAACGGATTTAAACAAATGATACTTAAGTTCAATATAAAAACTTGGGGAGACCTATATATTGACGAAAACTTCCGCACCAGAGAACAATTTTTTGGTGAGGTGGAGCCTACACCGATGGAAATGTTTCTCTGTGTGAGACTAAGGCAAGGAATCAAAGTGAATACGCTATCCTCTCCTTTGGAACCTCCAGCACTGACCCCATTACATAAACTCTTGCAGTTAGAAACATCCAAAGATCTGGTCTCTGTGTTATATCATACTATTCTGGGATCCCCTACGGGTGACACGTATTGCCCGTGGTCAATGGGAGCAAGAACTAGGTTATGAGTTGACAGATATGCAGTGGGAATATTGTTGTGCACAAACTGGGCAGATTACGGCTAGTAGCCATCTCCGTATTATTCATTTTAAATGTATACATCGCGTATATTATACACCGCTTAAGATGCACAAATTTCGCATTAGAGATGATAATCGTTGTGATAGATGTGGGGTAGAGGGAGCAGACTTTATGCACCTAGCTTGGGACTGCAACTGGGTTAATCAATATTGGCAACAGGTTTTTACAGCACTGACATAGATGACGACAATCCAAATGAACGCTTCCCCCATGTTGGCTCCCTTAGGATATACCGCACAGATACCTGTAGGTTGCAGGAAATATGTAGCACTCGGGCTGCTATTAGCCAAACGGAAAGTGGCCTGCAGATGGGGACGGGGCAGAGCCCCCAAATTTAAAGCTTGGATCCGGGACTTACTATTTTGGCAAGAACAAACGATGACGCACGCAGTGCTGTTGCCGCCGTCATCTCGCCCACGAGATATATGGGATCCATTAAAGTCCTATTTACTATCACACCCAGTGGATATGGGCAGTGACTAATGTAGAAAAGGTAGATGCAGTCTAACCGTTGAGTGAGTTGACAGGGCATGAGACTTGAAGGACAATACTTATTTCAAAATGTATGATATGTTATACTCTATGACACTGTGTACAGAGCATTTGATATGGAGATTGATTGTGGGGGATAAATGGGCTGAGGTTTACAGAATATTATAATGTTACAGGACTGCTGATGTACAAAGCTAAAAGTGGAACCCGCATTTGGAAAGTGATTAGCAGTGCAAACATTTTGTCGAAAGAGGAGCCGATGATGCATATATGAGACATGTTTATGGGAAATGCGCTAACGTTTGTATGTTTATAAATACCAATAAAAAGATGATAAAAATTAAAAAAAGACATTTCGGGAAGGGTACAGCAGTGTGAAAACGTGGCTGCCGAAGATCCAGTGACATAGAAGATTGAGCAAGTTTTAGCTGCAGCATGAACAGTTGCTTTCAGCTTGTACTGAGGTGGACGATGGTCAAGGAGGAATAGCCAATATCATGGAGAACTAAAAAGCCACAGCATGGCAATATTAGAATTCCTCCTAGGGGCATTGTCATTACAACTGTGGAGAAGAGAGACAGCTAATCCCAAAGAGACATCCGTTGTAGACAAGGGAGCAGTGGTCAGCATAATGCAAACATAACAAGAATGGATAACAAATATTTAAGCACATTCCAGGCGAGACACCAAAGCTGAATCTTTATCTAATTTGTAGTGGTTGAGATGCCGTGGGTTTGTTTAGAAGACGTGAAACATGCAACACAAGTACCAGCAGCCATTTTCAGGAGAGTGGCAGCTCTGTGCCCTATTACTAGTGCCGTCAGGAAAACAGAACTTGGAGGCAGGCAAGGAAAGGCCTCAAAATGGGCGGGGCAGAAAGGAAATAAGTGACATGAAAAAGAGCGATGTCATCAATGAACTGCAGGACACGCTAGAGAAGGCACTGACGCTGGCTACCATTTCAGGGAAACAAACAGGCATTGGTTTCTATGAAAAAATACTTTTGTTGCTCGAAACCCTTCAGGGGAGAATATATGAAGGATTATTAAGGAAATTAAGAAGGGATAAGGGAATGAAGATAGATAGTGAACACTAACGACAGTGGATTATGCAGGTGGGACATGTACATTCAAATAGGAGCAAACATTATTTCAGTCAGATTTCACTTTTAGAGCATCGGAGGTGGTGGAAGCAAAAGGAATCTAGGACCTCCTGCAGGATGAGGTGAGAGTACTGCGAGAAGGTCTACAAATTATAGTAAAGAAAAGCAAGACTGACCATCATAGTGATGGGGCACAGGAGGAACTATTTATGAGTTGGGATTGAATGGCCAGCAAGAGTGGTAAGGTAATATCTTCAATATGAAGCCAGGTGAACGACATTTTTTGCGACATGAAAGTGGAAAGGTGATTAAAAGGGTTGAAGATGGGAAGGTTTAAGGAGTATTCAGAAAATGCATAAGACCAAGGGACAGCAACCTCGAGGAGTTTGGGGTGCACTTGTTTAGTATAGGAGCAACGAAAAGGCTAAGATTAATCTAATGAGAAGGAGAAAAAGGTGTCCTCCTGTAACGAAACTGGTGCTCATGTAAAGCGCTCTGATACCCGATTTCTCGGGTCTAGTTTGCGCTATATAAAACTCCTAAAAATTTTTTTTAAATGAAGCTGGGAAACCGGCTGTCAGGTAAGTGGGTTACGTACGTCTGGACAAAAAAAAGGGTAAGGAGCACAGGATGGACATTAACAGTTTATTTGTGTTCTGTGGGGAGCGAGTGGACGGGGGGCAAAAGAAACAGGAAAAATTGATCACTGACCATGCCATTGTGGAGCGGTCAGGAATAGACGACAGAAATATGGACGACAGTTGGGTACAGCCATACAAAGAGGCGGTGATAAACTGGTTAGACCAAGGGGGCATACGATAAGGACACTAACTGCCCCGATTGTTGGATCAGGCAAAGCAAGATGTTGAATAGGACTAATCTTGGTGGGAATAACTTAGTTCAGAAAATGTGCTAAAATGTATAGACCAAATGAAGAGACATATGTTGGAAGATAAAAACAGGAGGTAACAATTGTCTGGAGACAGCTCTTACAAAGAAGAGTATGGAGGCGGAGCTAGAACACCAGCAGCAGTCATAGGGCCAGGAAGGAAGTACACGAATGGGGAGGTATCACATTTCTGCAAGTGGAATAATTTGAGCTGGATGAAACATGAAGAAACAGCTCATATGCATCCTTGGTTCTTTAGGCACGATGATGTACTCTAGCTGTTATTGAGCACTACTAAGTATCTGACCTGTACTGGATTAAACAAATCGAAGAGTGGGTAAAAACAGAAGATCTTAAGGAGAGGACACATGAGGGTTTGTTGTCAGTAACATGCCTAAGACAGCAAACAGTGATGATTATAAACAAATGTAAAACTACTAGAGGGGTAGATGGAAGACTGGAAATGCGGGGGACTGACATGACAGACCAGGAGCACGTGGAGCCAGGCTTTACAGAAGAACAATAGGTCTGGGTTGGTAAAAGAGCACTAGGACTAAACAAGAAGAGGCTGGTAGGACACGTACGGGATTGGTAAACCCCAAGACACACAAATTCTGAGATTATGAAAAGCTGGGACCATGGCAGGGGAATGGGCAATATTATAAAATAGGACTGAGTTGTTTAGAGGGTCGAGAAGCTAAAGTGTACGGTATATTAAGTATGAGCCGAATTATAGGGTCATGATAGTGTGTAAGCCAAATTGGGCAATGAATGCTAATTTGGAGGTTGAAGGGACTTTTTATTAAATCAAAACTCTGAAAGCATGTCCTAGATGTTTTCAAACAGGGCCCAAAGGCAATGGAGAAGGAAAGTCTCTCTCTGTGTTGGCTTGAATGAGTACTGCCCATGACTAACATCAGTGTTCATCGAGCATCTCGGAGTACGGATGCTCTGTGCAGGCGAACCAAAGGAAAAGATCACCCATGCCAACCTACAACCAAAAACCTGAGTTAGGAGAGTGAATTTTGGAGGCAACATGGAACGGGTAGAACGTCTTTGTAAGTAATAAATTGTTGTAGGAGTTAGATGGGGCAAAAAAATCCAATTTGAACAAAAGGGTCATTGAGCACTAATCTCAGTTTATTTTATCAAAAGATAGAAGGAACAGAGGGAAACAAGGAAGTGGGTAGCCGTGGTCCACGTATGGGCATTGCTTGGCAGGGGACTTGTAGATCTGGGATAACGAAGGACTGATAGGCTCAAAAGAGAAAAGGAGGAAGACAGGATTGTCTCAGAAACGCAGAAAGGAAGAGTTTAGGATAATGGAGCGGGTGAGTTTTTTAAAGCAAAATCAGTGTTGGGCTTATTTGTTCAAAGGTAAGGGGATGTTTTTATGCATTCGTTTGACAGTACGGGCATAATAGTGTATGTCGCACATTGCCCCTGAGATATAAACCTGTGAGCTTTGTCCTGCCTTCCTACGAACACATAAAAGTGTGTATGTAAAGTTTTCGCCTGGCATTTACCATCCTCCTGGCACGGGACTACCATGGCATGATTGATCGCACTCTATAAGCCCCCATAACACGGACGATCATACAGCTTTTGCGATTAAAATGTCGTCCTTTAAATAGCAATACTGGCCATCTTCCTAAAAAAAAAAAACGGATAAAGCAAGCACTGGTAAATCCAATATGTCTGGCCTTTTAAAAGCTGGTGTAATGGTTACTTTTTTATTGGAAGCATATGCCACAGACAAAAAAACTTTAAAGGCGAAGAGCAAAGCTTGGCACCACCTATACATGGTGGCCACATGTTTGTAACCAAAAAATGTAACAGTAAGAATGTAACAGTAAGAACAATTAACCCTCACGTATCAAATTACTTGAACAGGATAAAGCTTCCTAGTAAGCAAGTCTATTTAGAACAACCCTTTTTAGCTTTGATGCACATTGCCCGAAATTAGAATTCCGACTGGTGCAAAGAAAAGGTAATACTGACTTTGATATTACTGTGACCTGAGGACATAGTTTAAACACAGGTGGATAACTTAAAAAAGACTAAAGACTGGAAATAAAAACATTGGCAAAGTAAAGCATTGGCCACCAGTCTGGCACAGAAGTGCATTTCTTTTTAGGTGGATGTACGCATGATCTGGCAATACAGTCTTTCACAGTGTAAACGAGCCAGTGGCTGAAGTACCTCATACTGTGGCGAGCAGAAGCAAAATGTGGCTGATAGATAAATGGATCAATGAATGAAGAGCGTTTTCAAATACCCTCGCTATCCATGGACATGTTTATGTATTTAGCGTTTTTTTAATTACATGAGACAGAGACGCAGCTAAAGCGGTCTCTAAGCTAGGCCTAGAAAAACTACAATACTGTAAACAACGATCATGGTTACCATCTCCGCACATACTGATGGACCGAAGTGGTGGTGGTGGTGTAACTTTTATAGCAAGCACTACTCCCTTTAGAGTGTCTAGCAGTTTCTAACAGAACAGTTGATCTCACCACAGATTTGCCACTACCTTCATTGACCTCAGAGGGGTGAGAGGGGGGGTATGTATGCCCTGTGGAATATGTGCCTCTGACATTATTCCAACTAACAAATGCACGAGTTCACAGAATTACTGGCAGTTAACTTCGGGAGTCAAAAATTAGTTCAGGGGGATGAGAACCCACCTCATCCCATGCACTCACCTTTCCTCGGCCCCCAGTGCCCAACAGGCGGACACCCTGGGGCCCGCGCACTCAGGAAGGAGGCTCATTGTGAAAGAGGTGACGGGTCACTGAGGCCTACAGGTTGGCTGCCTTCGGTGGCTGGTCACGGTGCCGGAGCGGCACATCTCCTGGCACATAGCTTTGGCTCCTGGTCTCTGCTGCGGGTCGAGCCTGGTGGCGGGCACGGTTCAATGTTTCCAAATGTCCTTGAAACCGTCCGAATTCACCGTTATGAGGAACGTGTAAACGTCCCAGTCCACTTCACGAGGATGCGCGTGCGTCTGCAAGGGACAGTGTACAAGCCCAGTACAAGCTCCTTCTTGTGTGAACGGCCCGATCCAGTCAGCGCGTGGATGTGTGTGTGTGTACGTCTACGATGATCTGTGCACAGGCCCCAGTTCACTTACGACAGTTCGTGAAAACCTCCCAACTCACTGTGGACTGTACACCGTCACAACCCACTGTGCGCGATTGTCTGTGTACGTGCTCCAGCCGGCCCACATCTGTGCATGCCCCCCCTTAGACCCCGGAGCTGAGGAAAGTGAGAGAGCCCTGCACGCCCGCAGAGCCCGCCACTCGGCAGCATAAGAGGATAGTTTACCACAGATTACGCTTCTTACCGGTTATTTATAGCTCAGACTTTGTAAAAATGGAAACATGCCCTCCCTCTGCCCCGACGGTCCGCAGATGAAAATCACACGTGCGCCCATTCAAACACACGCACCACAGATATACACACTCTCAAATCACAGCCGTGCACATACAAACACAAGCACCGCACATATACACACTCTCAAATCAGAAGCGTGCACCTACAAACTCAAGCACCGCAGATATCCACACTAAAATCAAACGTCTGCACATACAAACACGAGCACCCTAGATACACACTCTCATATCAACACAAGCACTACATTTATACACAAACTCTCAAACCACATGTGTGTTCCCAAAACACATACTCACTAAAGCAAGGATCCGCAAATCCCCATTGCACGTGTGCACACAAGAACACACCGCGGACCCACATGCGGATACCTTTTGCAAAATTAGGGCTATTTATTCTTTTTTAGGTCTCGCCTACGCAGCGCACATGCGCTGCATAGGAGACCTTTAGCCGTCGTTCTGCTCTTTTTCGAAGCACATACTCGTGCTTGTGGCGGCATACACCTTCCGGGAGCGAGCAGGGGCGCGCCACAAGCACCAGTATGTGCTTCGAAAAACTGCAGACTGCGCGCTCACGCACGCACCTTCTCACTCCCTCTTTCTCCCGCGCCGCCTCCCTCTCTGTGTCTGCCTCCCACTCTCAGATGGCGCCTTTACAGCACCTCCCAGGACTCGTGGACAAGGCACACCTCCCATTGGCTGCCGCCTGGTGTGGACTGCGCTACAAGTCCCATGATGCCCCTTCCGCCTCGCCCCCTGTAGTCTGTGCCCGGGCTTGGATCGATGGAAACCTGCTGGGCTTTGCTGCTCGCTCCGTTCCTCCTGCTCCTCCTCGCGGCGACCTATATCAGGTCAGTGCTGCTGCTTTTAAGCTCACTCAGTTTCTGAGCCTGCCCAGTGACGCGCATTGTACACACTGAGTGCAGAGCGCTTCATTCATTCACTGTGCGCGCTCCCAGCAGTCACCGCCGAGCAGAGAGGGTACACAGCCTGCACAGGGGCCATAGCGTGCATCTGTGGGCACAAGGACCGCTTCTTCGATGCACCATTCCTTGCCATGCACGGGACGGGAAGCAATGCATGCATAACTCACCACCGTAGATCGAGTGCACCGCACAGCAGAGCATTTCAGAAAACCTGGTTGTATGCCTTACATCGTATTAATTTTGCAATTTTTAGTGAGAGACAGACAATGAAAGATAACACCCCAATATTAAAAAACTACCTGCATGTCTTGAACATTCTCGTAGCAAACTAACGTTGTAAACACAATCACCCTTCTACAGTAAACAAAAACTATTTATTGCGGAAGGTGCTGGTCCCAAACAGAAGAAATACAACTATTTTCTGTAGTCTGCGAATAATGCATTTCTAAACATCTTTTGTTTTCATGCTTTATTAGCATGCATTATACGTTTTGTGTTTGTATTAAATGTGAACTGGCTTTTCTGAAAACAGATATTAAAATTCAAAGAATAATGAGTTTTCTGAAAGCCTATGGACATGAGCTAATCAAGGCAAGGACACAAACATACAAAGGGAGCAACAAGCCTACAACCAGACTAGCCTTCCTTCTTCATGCCACTAACACTTAAATTGGTCATGCTGCCTGAAATGTTTCCCTTGTGTATTCAGTGAGGTAACAAGTGCAAAATTATGAGGTACGGAAAGAAACAGAGTGACCAAAAACTTCAAAGAAAGCTGATGGGGGTTGGTCCTGAAGAATTAGATTATCATTCCAACATGCTCGTGTTTACTTCTGATGGAGCAAGGTAAATGAAATAAATTTGTAACACCCCATAATAGGGATAATAATTTAACGATATTAATTGTTTGCAAAATGAACCAACAATCTGCATTTTTATAAACATTTACATAAGTGGTAATCGCTATTTATGTGCAAAACTAACTTATTTACATTTGTAAAGTAAATTAATAATTAATATAGTAATTTGCGTACTAATTAGAGCAAAATTGCATGATTTGTGCTATGTAGTAAAATTGTATTGTGGCAAAGAATGCGGATGGTAAGCAAACATGGCTTTAAATGTCGCTTCTGCTAGGTAACACCTAACAAGGGTACTTAGAATGACGGGTGGGAAACAGAAAGGCTTATTTTCTTTATTTTAATTATGATTGTGTTTGTTCTTATGATAGTTCGTTTGGGCCTGCTAGGCCATGCTGCGAAAATGGCTGCCGAGGCAGATGAGGTCATGCGCAGACACAAAGATGGCCTCTAAGCGGAAGAAAGCCATAGAGCTAAACCACGTGGTTACAGATCGAGCCCAGAGTGAGAAGAGTCAAGGTCAGACTGACCTGACACAAGGAGAATGCCAAGAAAGACTCAGCATGCATCCGTGAGAATGGGAGAAGAACCCAAATGAATTAACAATGGACTGTTTAAATGTGACCAACAAAAGTGAAACATTTAGTGAACTGTCAATTGGACTATTACCCAAAGGTCGTGTGAAAATATAATCCTTAAACAATTTTAGAACCGGTTTGAACAAGGAGGGCAATGAGGTGATTCTTGCCACCCCTCCAATGGACCAATTAGCGTGATTCTCGCCCCCAAAAGATTGCAACTTTTTGTTTAGTAAGCTAGTAGTAGGGTATAAGAGGACCTGCTCTTAAGTAGGAGGAGCGCTATTCCTGCATAATTTTGAACACCGAGCGTGATGCTGATGAAGCTGCTACTATTTTCTATAGGCCGTTTTTCTTTGGAGAATTCTTTTTCTGAACTCTAAAATTTGACTGGGAAAGGAACGAGACCGATGCGGGAAACCTGTAAGGGAGGTCCGTTGAGGAGGCTGTTAGCGGGACAGTCAGTCAGTTTTGGGAGTTCAATGCTGTGATCTGTTTTTGGTGAATTTTTCCAATCCGCAACAAATGGGTATGCATTATAATCTTTTATAAAATGTATTTCTCATATGTTATTGATGTGTATTAAAGTGATTAATAAACTAAGAATCTCACTCATGCAACTGAATTTAGATAAAATCTATTTCTAATTAATTCAGAGTCTGTGGTTCTTTAGTTTATTTAATGAATATAACATGTATTAAGGTTTTAAAGATTAAGCTGGTCTTGATCGCCATCAATTTATTCTACTAGTTGGTCCATCGACCAAAAGGCGGAATACCTTGATGTTTTAGAACCATCAGGATTAAAACTGAATAAACATGGTTGTTTAAAATAATATCCTGTAAATTTTAATAAGGTATTCCGTTCCTCCAGCAATTTCGTTCTTCTCCTTAGTGAAAGTGGATGTGATCCAGGGAATAACTGAGAGGGTGTATGAGTATGCAGTGTTATGGGCCCCACCGTCATATGGTATAGTTGTTGTGAATGATCTTTACCTGGATGTTATGTCCAAAGGAGAAGAATTTATATTAGCCGCGCTGGATCAGATTTCTTGATAGCAGAGTTATGGTTACTATAGATTAGTTTGGTGATTATTGGTTATTGATTATTTCATGTCTAACACTTCATGTCGAATTGTATCATGTTATATGTAAGTCGGAAATTTTGAAGCTTCCGGAAAGTGGGAAGTGGACACGTGTGACAAGAGAAGTCACATGGAATAGTGCATTGTCTGATTTTCAAATTGGTGATAACACAGGTTGTGTTATGATAGGGACATTTCATGTATAAAACGTGTATGAGTGAAATAGCAATCGGTTTTCTTGTGAAACTCTGGCCTTAATTTTCAGGAGCAGTGTAGTCTCCACATGTGTTTTATCCCCAGATAAACGGGTTTACCCCTTGCTTGAAAGAAGAATAAGGTAGAGGGAAGTGCTACACTTATCGAACGAATTAGTATTCTTGCAAGATAGTTTACTCTATCTCTTTTGTTTAGCGAAAACAGGCAATGGAAATGTGTTTTATGTTGTAACTAATAAAATCAGTCCAAAGGAAAACTGCCGATAATTTTTGTAAAGGAGGGGTCAGGAGTAGAACTGACGTTGACAAAAGACCGCGCTGGGATTGGCCAGTGCTTGGAAACACGAAGAACGTTCTCATTGATGCGTTGGTGTGAGACGCGCTGGGATAGGTCCGAAGAGAGTGACGTAGAGGCTTCGGATTAGTGCGTTAGTGTGAGACGCGCTGGTATTGGTCCGAATAGCACATAGTAAATAGAACAGAGTTGTGAGTTTTGACAGAAAGGAAGAATCGTGAATATGGCTTATTATGAGTATTGAAGAGAGAAACCGTCATGGATGGCGAAAATTAAAAACTTTTTCAAGAAAGACAAGACGGTAGTGACTAGAGAAGGACAAGTAATTCCTCCGCCGAAAACGCCAGCTTCTCATATGATGCTGAAATATGGTTATCATACTTGCATTTGGTTAGAGAATTGGACAAAATATACTCAGAATGATGGAGTATTGGCTTTTCCAGAAAATGGTTCATTTAGCACAGATGTACTTCGGAATTTGAGAGAGAAAATGATGAAACTTGAGCCAAGAGACCAACACAGTTTGAAGCGTTAGGTGAATGGGAAGACGAGATGTATGAAAGAGAGAGACACAGAGGTGCAAAGAATTATAGTTTAGTTCATGGAAGAGTATGGGGAGTGAATCATGAAGACAGGATGAGACGTTGGAGATATGCTAATATGACAGATGGTTTGTTTCCAGCTGTAACAGTTGAAGAGGTTGCAGGAAGGAAGTGTACAGAGAAAAAGAAACATACAGTTACAGAGAGGTAGCGAAACAGAGGATGAATTGCTGGAAGATATTTTAAACAGAAAACCACCTCCATATCAACAGAATTCTGCGGTGGTGACACCCAATGCACCGCCAATGGAAACTGGGAGGAATAAAAGCCCAGAACGAAGATACGATATAAATAGGTCAAATGAACAGTTAGAAACTCCACAAGGTGAGAAATCCGACACTGGTAATGCAGCGGAGTTAGCAAAAACCACAAGAGAATTGACTGAGAAAATAAGAGAGTTAACAATGAACATGGAAGCTGTGACTGTGCCAGTGACAATAGGACCCGTAATACCAGTTTTTGAAAACCAAAGAATAGATGAGCATTCCTTAACCATCCCAATGAATTTGAATATGCAAAGAATGAGAGAAGGGATAATTACAGAAAATAGAGAGACAAGAGATTTGGTCAGCTCATATAGACCGAGTCCGCCTACTAACCTGACAGTAAATAAGAGTGAGATAAAAAGGATTCCTATGGGAACCGAGTCAGCATCTGAAACGCCAGTAAGAAACAAAAATTGGATAGAAATAAATAGTACGCCTGTAGGTCCAACTCCAGAAGAATTAAATGAATGGATGAGAAATTTGCAGAAGAAAGATACAGAACCGCAACCATTCGATGTAATCAGGCTAAAGATAGACATGGAAGAGTTGATTTTAGGGACTATTGGTACAGAAAAATTGAAAACATATCAGGATGGGGAGATCATGTTCTTATGCAAGAGTATTACTTGGAGAGCTAGAAATTTACATGAAAAATTGGAAGAGACAGCGAATGAATTAGGAGTAGAATTTGTAAAAGTCAGGAGTTTGCAGAAACCATATAGGGTAGATTTTTGTGAAAAAGATATAGAAAATCTGAACACATCAGGACGATTAACCCAGATAAAAGAACTGATCGTTTTATTGAGAAAATGGGGAGATGTGGACAGATGGAGGAGTAGGTGGACCAAAAGAAAAGAGGGAACAACCGACAAAGCGTCTTTGGCTTTTGCGGTGAAAGACAGGGAATCAATCGTACGGGAGTATCCAATGAGAGAAACTCCAGGAGGTAGCTATGTACATGTTCCATGGTCCAGACAAGATATATTGTCATTTACAAATGATTTTCCGAAATTGAGAGAAAAACCTGTAGAATGATATAGACAAGTGGAAAGATTTGTCAAAGTTTCAAAGGTGTTGTGGGTAGATTTGGATGGATTATTTGACATTGTAGTACCAGCAGATTTATGGACAGAATGTAAGATTACCATTGATTGGCCAACAGAAGAATATCCTAGAGATGCAAAAACTGGAGCGCCAGGTCCAGAAGTAATGAGGAAGTATGATCAGGTTATTACGTTTTGAAAAACAAAATTCCACCAAAAGAAACTGATTGGGTAAAAATTGATAGAACAACACAGGAGAGTAAGGAATCTGTACATGCCTACTACAAAAGGCTACTTTTGGTTTTCAAACAATATAGCGGTTATGAGACTGAGTGAAAAGGACATGAGTCATTTTGTATATAGATTTGTTTATGGATTGAAACCAGAGATAAGTGAAATGATTAAGCAGCATATGTTGTGTTGGCAAAACAGCACTGTGGACGAAGTGTTGAGATATGCCAAATATTGTAGTGATGACATTGAATGTAGACAGCGTAAATTAAAAGAAAAGGCGATGTGGGCACAAGTAAAGGTTGCAGAAAAACAAGAAGCTCAAATGAATAATCAGACTGGTGAGACAGGACAAACTAAATCCAAACCGAATATAGGTAAAGGTCAAATGAGTATAGAAGAGGCTAAAAAGAAATGGCCCTGTCACAACTGCGGAAAATTAGGGCATTGGAGAAACGAGTGTAAATTTCCTCCAAAAGCTAATACGGAAAATCAATCATTAAATCCACAGGTGCAGAGTGAGGTGAGTTACCAACAGCTGCAACAACCGCAGGTAGTTACTCAACAGAGTCAGGTGCCACAACCACCTCTTCCCAAGAGTGTAAACCCCCAGAGATACAGTGCAGAGACAGGATTCTACGGAGGAGAACAGGTAACAAAATTGCCCCGCGCAGCTGCAATATCGCAGTATTGGTTACGACAGGATGGAAATGAATCGGATGAAAGTTTATGACGGTGCCTAGAGAGGAGGAAGAGTGCGTACTTGGCGCAACTCTAGAGGTAGATCAGTCAGGTCCATTTGTGGATGGAGAAGTGAATGGTGTAAATGTTACATTCCTTGTGGATACTGGAGCTACCCGTTCTACTGTTAGATCAGTGGAAATTCCAAACCTTCTTCTCAGGTGAATATATCCAAGTTGTAGGTGTTTCAAACCAGTAGAGGTGAAAGTTGGACCATTCAGAGAAATGCACCGATTTGTGGTGTGTGATTGCAGTCATGTAAACTTACTAGGGCGCGATCTGCTTTGTAAAATGAATTGCACCATTTATTGTACCCCGGATGGTATTGCATTTCAGACACCAGATGAAGATGTACTGTATAAAATGACAATGGCAGAACTAGAACCAGGAGTAAATGACATGTTTCCTGTGTTTGACGTAGAGAAAATCCCAATTGAGTTAAAAGAAACAGTCAGATCTGATGTATGGGATTTCACAGGCGAAGACATTGGGTTAATGAGAGGAGTAGACCCTGTAAAAATTACTGTAAGAGAAGGAACAAATTTCCCAAATACTCCACAATACAGATTAACGCCAGAAATTATTGAAGGAATAACACCCATAGTTAATAAAATGATTGAACAGGGAATTTTGAAAGAAATAATGAGCAGTCCATGTAATTCACCTATAATGGGTTTGAGAAAGCCAAATGGAACATATAGAATAGTCCAAGACCTGAGAAAGATAAATAAAATTGTAATCCCTTGTTGTCCAATTGTGCCAAACCCCGCTGTAATACTGTATCAGATTCCACATGATGCAGAATGGTATACAGTCATCGATTTGTGCCATGCATTTTTCTCTATTCCATTACATCCAGATAGCCAGCCATTATTTGCGTTCCGGTTCAGAGAGCGTATTTTGGCATGGTGCCGAATTCCTCAAGGGTATACAGAAAGCCCCTCAATCTTTAATCAGATCCTAAAGAAATCCTTAGAAGATTTAAAAATGCCTGAAAAATCTGTGATGGTCCAATACATTGATGACCTGTTAGTGGCATCAAAGACCAAAGAAGCATGTGTTACCGACACCATTGCTTTATTGAACCACTTAGCCGAAGGAGGACATAAAGTGTCTCCGTCTAAATTACAATTTTGTCAGCAGGAAGTTCAATACCTAGGTCACAAGATTGAGAAAGGGATGCGGAAGGTAACGACAGAGAGAATAAAGATTATCCGAGGAATGAGAGCTCCAATGACACAGAGAGAGGTGATAATGTTCCTTGGAATGGTTGGGTATTGTCGACAGTGGATAAGTGGATTTTCATTGATTGCAAAACCTTTACAGCGATTGACAAAAAAGGATGTTAAAGATCCGTTTGAACTGAATGACGAAGAAATGAAAGCTTTCAAAGAACTAAAAACAAGGTTGTGTGAAGCACCGGAACTGGGAATGCCTGATTATGAAAAAGAATTTGAGCTGTATTGTAGTGAGAGAGATGGATGTGCACTTTCAGTTTTAGTGCAAAGACATGGAAAAATGAAAAGACCTATTGCATATTTTTCAGCTGTTTTAGACCCAGTAGCAAAAGCGTTGCCTGGCTGTCTGAAAGCAGTAGCTGCTACTTGTGTAAGTCTGGAACAGAGTGAAGGCATTGTGATGGGTTATCCATTGAGAGTATATGTTCCACATTCTGTTGAAATTCTTTTGACAAGAACCAAAACTCAATTCATGACACATAGTCGGCTGACTAGGTATGAAAAGGTGATTTTGAGTGCAGACAATGTAACCATTGACAGATGCACAAGTGTGAATCCTTCAACATCACTGCCAGATGAAGGGAGTGTAGGAGACAAAGATGAAGTCGATCACAAATGCCTGGATGTGCTTGAATTCTGTACGAAACCTAGGCCGGATATAAAAGATGAGCCCTTAAAAGAATCAGATTATGTGATGTTTGTGGACGGTTCATGTCTGAGGATGAGTGAAGGAGTTTTGAGTGCGGCGTATGCTGTGTGTACAGTAGCTGCAATAATGGAAGCATCTTGTCTGAGAGGGATACGTTCAGCCCAAGTGGCTGAGCTGATTGCTCTGATTCAGGCGTGCAAACTGGGAAAGAATGTTCGAATTACGGTGATCACAGATAGCCAGTATGGCTTCGGAGTGGTCCACGATTTCGGACAGATCTGGTCTCAGAGAGGTTTCTTGACGTCTGCAGGAACTCCAATTAGAAATGGTGAGTTTGTGAAGAAATTGCTTGAGGCGATACAGCTGCCTAAACAGATTGCAGTGGTGAAGTGTGCTGCACACAAAAATGAGGCGGACTACATTACCGTGGGTAATAGGTATGCCGATGAAATAGCCCAATATTGTGCTAGAAATATGGTTTCATTAAATAGAAGGAGAGAAAAAGAGAATGTTTCATGTCCCTTGCTGTTTACTAACGTTGTTGAAACATGGGATGAAGTAAGACAATTACAGGAAGAAGCAAACGATGAGGAGAAAGATGGTTGGATAAAAGCAGGATGCAGAAAAAGGGAGGAAGATGATGTTTGGGTTTATAGAGATGAAAGACCAGTTATGCCTGATAGCATGATTTCTAACATGGCACGGATGTACCATGGACAAGCTCATATTGGAAGAGATGCCATGATTCGACTTTTCAGACAAACCTTGTATAATCCAAAATTCAGAGCGGTAGCTGAGAGTCTTTGTCAAAGATGTCTTATCTGCCAACAGATAAATCCAGGAAGAAAAACAGTAGTGAGTCTAGGAACAATAGGGCGGGAAGGAGGTCCTTTTACTAGAATGCAACTAGACTTTATTGAAATGCCCCCAAGCAATAGACTGAAGTATGTTCTTGTGGTCGTTTGTTTGTTTTCTTGTTGGGTGGAAGCCTATCCGACAAGAAGGAATGATGGAGTTACTGTAGCTAAACTCCTGCTGAGAGAATTCATTCCAAGATATGGTTTTCCAGTAACGATTGAAACAGAGGAACACATTTTCAAAATGAACTAATTCAACTGATATGTGAAGCTCTTGACATTCAACACAAATTACACTGTGCTTACAGACCAGAGGCTTCTGGAGTAGTAGAACAAGTGAATGGAACAATAAAGAATAGGTTAGGGAAAATGTGTCAAGCCACAGGACTCAAATGGCCTGATGCCCTACCATTGGTGCTGATGACTATCAGAAGCATAACTGACAGAAAAACAGGTCTAAGTCCCCACAAAATAATCATGGGACGAGCAATGAGACAAGCACAAGTACCTGTCAACAAACTGCTGACTATAACTGATGATCTCGTATTGGATTATTGCAAAGGATTGGCTGATGTGGTACATTCTGTGTTTCATCAGGTTGGACCGGATGCGACCACTCTTGAAAGAAAACCATTCATGATTTGAGTCCAGGAGACTGGGTCCGCATAAAAGTCCACAGAAGAAGAAACTGTTTGGTTCCTCGCTGGGATAAGCCACGTCAAGTGATCCTGGTGACAACTGCTGTCAAATGTGCTGGAGTGAAAAACTGGGTGCATGCCAGCCACACTATCAGAGTTCCAGATCCTGAAGCTCGACCTGTAAGTCGACATCTGGAGCTATCTGATACCAGTTCAGCATCCGATGCAGAAGTCGAAACAAGCAGGGATCCAGATCCTGAAGCTCGACCTGTAAGTCGACATCTGGAAGACCCAGGTACAAGTTTGACAACAGAAGAAGAACCTGAAGTAACAAAAGTTCCAGAACTTGAAGATCGACTTGTAAGTCGACATCTGGAAATATCAGATACCAGTTCAGCATCTGAAACAGATCAGTCAGATTGTGATGAAAAGCAAAGGAATAAATGGAGAACTGACATTATAAACGAAGAAACTGAACCAAGAGACAGTGATAATGAACAGCCAAGCACAAGTTATGGTAGACTTCCTTCGAAAATTGGAGAATTAGTTGAGGAAGGGTTAGATTCAGATAGAGAGGTAGAAAAAGAATCGGAAGAACCCCGAGGAGCAATAGGGATAGACCAACAAATAGAAGAACAACAGGGAAATTTAGAAACAGACAGAGAGACCAAAGAGAATCCGGAAGAAACTCGAGGAGGGATAGAAACAAGTGTCCCAACAGAAAAGAAACAAGAAGATTCAGATTTAGACAATGAAAGCGAAATCATAAAGTTCAAAATAAGAGGAAGTGAAATAAGGTCTGAAACAGAATCCGAAGAAAGTGAAGAAGAGAGGAAGCAGAGACTAGGACAAAGAAAGAGGACTTGGAGAACTGAACAAGAGGAAAAGGAAAGTGAACCAAAAAGGCCAAGAAAAGGAGACAATTGGCCCCACGAAGTCAAAAGACTGAGATACAAGATAATAAACTTAAATAGAAATAATGCAGAACAGGTAAATGAGATAACAAGTCAAAGGGAACAAGGAAAACAAAGTGGAAAACAATTGCAGAAAATAAAGAGAGTGAAGAAACCTAATCTGAAATATAAGTCACCTGAGTGGCTATACATCGCATTGACTGACATCAAAGAAGAAGATAACACTCACGAAAGCCCAGAAGAAAGCTGCAAACCAATGGGTGAGAGTGAAGTGCAACAAGTCTGAAAAAGTAAAGAGAAAACTCGGACTGGACATTAAAACCTGAAAGAGACAAGGAAGAGTTCTGAAAAGAACTGAAGAAAGTATCAAACGAGACAAAGTGAAAGGGTAGAGTGGCTGATACGTCATTCTGAGGTGTGGTGACACATTTTCTGTACAATATATAAATAGTTAGATAATAGTATAAAATGGCAGATACTGAGAATAGAAGATATAAATGTTATTTCTTACGTAGATGGTGTAGGATGTGTTTTTATTGTACTGGATTAATGTTTGTTTGGCTTATTTTAGCAATAACAATTCCATTGAGGTTAGCTATAGAAGAAACAGCCGTAAGGGAAAATAACACGAAAAAGGATAAAGAAGCTAAAAACACAAAACACTGAGGCATTGATGGATGGTACTGACTTACATAAGGATAAATCTATAACTGATTTCTCTAAGAATGTCTTCACGAAACTATTGTATGAGTATGTGGAGACAATGGATGTAAGGGATTGTTATGTTTGTATGCAATTACCTGCGTCTGCCACAGAAGGTGTGACCTATCATCACCTTCCTTTGACGTATGGAATAACATGTAGTGTTTTAGCCAGTTTATTTTATTAAACAGGTAGATTAGAATATTATTATACTGATATAAATAAGGTTTTTGCGAAAGTTCCTATAATCCCTGAATTGAACAAGGTGAAAGAAGCAAGAATGTTTGGTGAATTTTTCCTAGAAAATAAAGATTTAACATTAGAATATGTAGTTAGGCACAATCTAACCTGTGAATTAAAGATAGAAGAAAAGGTATTTTTAGAGATGGTGGAAAACAGGAGAGTTAAGTTTCAAAGAAAAGTAATAGAAGAAGAGACAAAAACACCCCTTTGGGCGTTTGAAGAGAAAAATAAAGATAAGAGAGAGACAAAATGCAGCTATGACTTTGGATTGGCCCCAACAGGGAAAGTTGTGTATTAGTAGAAATAAGACTATGTATGATAACTATTTCGTGGGTTCCAGTGAATACCGAGACACTTACAAAATTTTAGGAGGATGGGGATTCAAAGGAGGAAAAGATCCAATATTTCCAGGGATCTATTATATTTGCGGAAATAGAGCTTATTACAAATTGCCGGACCATTGGTATGGGTCATGTTATTTAGGCCTGGTCTTTCCAAAGATTTTTCATGTGGAGAGAGGAGAAAAAGGGATACACGAAATGGGTGAAACATTAACACGTAGAAAAAGGGAACGTTTTTCAGAAATAGTTGGTGACATTTTTGGAGCATTGATACCAGCAGTGGGTATAGCTTTGAATGCATTTAACCCCTTCCGTGCTCGCGTCGGCCAACGGCCGTCGCGAGCACTACCTCCCCAGTGCTGCGAACGACCGTTGGCCGACGCAGCCCCGCCCACTCCGTGGAACGCCCGCACCGCGGCGGAATTGCCGCCGCGGTAAACGGGTTAAGATTCGAAAATTGTCCACAGTAGTAGATCGTTTATCAACGAATACTGCTGGAGGGTTCTTGATGGTGAATACCGAGATGGTTGCCATGCGAGCTATGGTGATGCAAAATCGACTTTCCCTTGACATTCTTTTGGCAAAAGAGGGCGGAGTCTGTGGAATGCTGAAAGTCCAACATTGTTGCACTTACATTCCAGATAAAAGTGAAAATATACAGAAGTATATAAAGAATATTCCTGATTTGCACAAAGAGCTTGCTCCACTGGAGGTTGAAGGTGCCTGGGAGAAACTTGGTAAGAGTTTTTCCTCAATACAGAAATGGTTCACTGAAATAGGTGGTTCTATTATAGGGAAAGTTTTAATATCAGCAACAGTAATAATATTCGTGGTGTTAGTGAAATTAGTTTATGTATGTATTAAAAGGAGAAAAAGACAAAATAAGATAAAAAGACAAAATAAGATAAATAAAGAAAGAACGAGAAATGGGAGAAATAGAACTAAAAGAAAACATATGTAAGAGAACAAAAGGTCAAGATGAAAGGGACACTGATGTGTGAACTAACAAAAGCAAGTGGACAAGAAACATTCTATCTGAAAATTGTATAACATGGGTTTTGTGGTGATATTAAAAATCAACGAAGGGGGGATTGATGGAGCAAGGTAAATGAAATAAATTTTAACACCCCATAATAGGGATAATAATTTAACGATATTAATTGTTTGCAAAATTAACCAACAATCTGCATTTTTATAAACATTTACATAAGTGGTAATCGCTATTTATGTGCAAAACTAACTTATTTACAATTGTAAAGTAAATTAATAATTAATATAGTAATTTGCGTACTAATTAGAGCAAAATTGCATGATTTGTGCTATGTAGTAAAATTGTATTGTGGCAAAGAATGCGGATGGTAAGTAAACATGGCTTTAAATGTCGCTTCTGCTAGGTAACACCTAACTTGGGTACTTAGAATGACGGGTGGGAAACAGAAAGGCTTATTTTCTTTATTTTAATTATGATTGTGTTTGTTCTTATGATAGTTCGTTTGGGCCTGCTAGGCCATGCTGCGAAAATTAATGCTGAGGCAGATGAGGTCATGCGCAGACACAAAGATGGCCTCTAAGCGGAAGAAAGCCATAGAGCTAAACCACGTGGTTACAGATCGAGCCCAGAGTGAGAAGAGTCAAGGTCAGACGGACCTGACACAAGGAGAATGCCAAGAAAGACTCAGCACGCATCCGTGAGAATGGGAGAAGAACCCAAATGAATTAACAATGGACTGTTTAAATGTGACCAACAAAAGTGAAACATTTAGTGAACTGTCAATTGGACTGCTATTACCCAAAGGTCGTGTGAAAATATAATCCTAAACAATTTTAGAACCGGTTTGAACAAGGAGGGCAATGAGGTGATTCTTGCCACCCCTCCAATGGACCAATTAGCGTGATTCTCGCCCCCAAAAGATTGCAACTTTTTGTTTAGTAAGCTAGTAGTAGGGTATAAGAGGACCTCTCTTAAGTAGGAGGAGCGCTATTCCTGCATAATTTTGAACACCGAGCGTGATGCTGATGAAGCTGCTACTATTTTCTATAGGCCGTTTTTCTTTGGAGAATTCTTTTTCTGAACTCTAAAATTTGACTGGGAAAGGAACGAGACCGATGCGGGAAACCTGTAAGGGAGGTCCGTCGAGGAGGCTGTTAGCGGGACAGTCAGTCAGTTTTGGGAGTTCAATGCTGTGATCTGTTTTTGGTGAATTTTTCCAATCCGCAACAAATGGGTATGCATTATAATCTTTTATAAAATGTATTTCTCATATGTTATTGATGTGTATTAAAGTGATTAATAAACTAAGAATCTCACTCATGCAACTGAATTTAGATAAAATCTATTTCTAATTAATTCCGAGTCTGTGGTTCTTTAGTTTATTTAATGAATATAACATGTATTAAGGTTTTAAAGATTAAGCTGGTCTTGATCGCCATCAACTTATTCTACTAGTTGGTCCATCGACCAAAAGGCGGAATACCTTGATGTTTTAGAACCGTCAGGATTAAAACTGAATAAACATGGTTGTTTAAAATAATATCCTGTAAATTTTAATAAGGTATTCCGTTCCTCCAGCAATTTTGTTCTTCTCCTTAGTGAAAGTGGATGTGATCCAGGGAATAACTGAGAGGGTGTATGTGTATGCGGTGTTATGGGCCCCACCGTCATATGGTATAGTTGTTGTGAATGATCTTTACCTGGATGTTATGTCCAAAGGAGAAGAATTTATATTAGCCACGCTGGAGCACTTCCATACCTTGCCATGCACGGGACGGGAAGCACTACATGCCACTTAAGCTCGTAAACACACTACCAAGCATCAACACATCAGAAGTTTTAAATATGAAATTATGAAAACACTTTATTTTGAAGAATTATTTAAACACGTACAAAAACAATGATTCAAAAAATGTGTTCAAAGTTTAAAAAATATCTTAGTGGTTATATATAAGGTAACAACAATGCTTAAAATACGTTTTTATTATAACTTTTCAACATGTTGCACAGCACCCACGCTGCTCTACAACATAGCTTAAAGACACTGACAAAGCCAATAGCTCTGCCTAAACACTTACAAGACCCCAAAGGTGAGACCTATTGGCTATGCCAATGCTTTATTTTCTTAAGCTGAGAAGATGTGTCGGAGTGCTTTTCAACGCGCAATAGGTCCCATCAATCTAAAATTGAAAATGATTAAACCTTTAAGACCCAAAGCAACTTAAAATCAATTCATGGATGAAGAGGAGAAAACAGTCCAGCAAATCTTGTCCCGTACCAATTTTTCAGAGGTGTTCAAAACGGTTATTCTTCTTAAAGGAGAAGGGAGCACACTGCAGATGTCAAGGGAAAAGAGTGTGCGATGTACGAAAGCCAGCCAGGAAAATTACAAAGTAACGTGTGTGCTTCTAACACCACCAGACACAAAAGAAGCCCAGGTTAGAAGCCAAGTTTTAGTCGAAGCAAGCACTGGCAAAGCCAACAGGCCTCGCTTTGAAAGCCATTAGCGGACCGGCTTTGCCAGACTTGCTGCCGACACTGAACAGCCTCTGTAAAAGTAAAACAAACATTGGCTCAGCTAGCAGGTGCCACTTGCCTTCCGAGTCCTGACGAAACACCGAAAAAGCCTGTTGAGTGTAAAAGTAAAAACAGGCTACAAACGGCTGCAGCAACAAAGCAAACAAGCATTGCCAATGCCAATAGGTCTGGCTTATCAGCGAATGTTCCTTTTCAGACGCTGTGAGTTTAGGCACCAAATAATTAATTCTACATACACTCTGACACTCATCTTACACTCACGCATCCATTCTTCCACCAACCTGCTCATTCTTGCTATCACCGACCCACATAAAAGACACACACACACACAAATCTCCAAGCATATGCATAATAAAGAAAAATAACAAAATTAGAAAAAACTAAAAAATGCTGCCTAAACCTGGTGGGTATATGTTTGCAATAAAAGATGAGTAAAAAATGCAAACATAGCAGTGGCCGGACATCGTTGAATGGTACTGTGTATATTGTATATATTTTTTTTACATTCCAAAATGGCCTACCACATTTAGAAGTTACAAGCTAGCCATTGGCGTACAGTAAAACTACAATACACTAAGGACTTTGGTTGTCTAGAGGTAAAGGAGGACTGTAGCGTAGAATGGGAACCACCATGATTGTTCGTCAATTGCTTGTTTTTTATTTACATTGTTGACATTTCTATAAAGGAGGCCAGGCTGGCAGGACTCAACAAGGCTTGTCTTTTGTCATTGACCCGAGTCAGCCATCCTGATTGCTAGCCTCTAAATTATCTCTGGCAATTTTCATTTGTAGATGTTCAGCTAAATTGGTCTTACTTTCAACTCCTCATATCCATCCTTTATGGAATTGGCTTATCTGGAGCCATGGAGCTACTAAAGCCTTGTATTTCCTGTAACGTATTCATTAGATTTCAATGTTATTTACATCTGAACAAATACTCGTCAATGCCTAGAAAATTACTTCAGGAAGGAAAACAGCATTCCTTTATTGCCAAACATGGTAGGAAAATAATGCGCTTACCGACTATTAAACTTCACAGGACAAGTTGATTGAGGCACTCATGTACACCAGCGAATCAGTCGTTCGTTGCTAAAGGCAGAGTCCTGCTAGACCAAATAGGTTCAGCGACAGCCTGTGCTTTGCAGCCTTGGTGGTTATTTTTAAGCACCCTCCACTGGTGAGGTCTAAACTTCCACAAGCTTAACACCTCTGTTGATGATTACTGGACCACTTGCCACGTCTACAAGTGGAGGTGTCTTTAGAAAAAGACATCCCCCTTGAAGATGTTGGAATTGCCACAAGAAATATAGGTGGAACTTGTCGCAGATATCTAAGGACCTATCGCTCAGCATCTTTTTGACATGGATTAGTTCTTACGCATCCCTGAAGTTGTGGCCATTACCAGAACTGCTGGCGATACGGTCATGTCTGCTCTCAATAAATTGCTTTCCATTTTTAGCTGTCCTGTCACTAAAGTCAGCCAATGGATGACCATTCTATGGTACATATTTCACAAACCTGGCTGAATTGTGCCATCAAAACACACCACAATGGGCTCAAGCAAAAGGGATAATGGAGCAATTCATGGCCACCCTGAAAAAGGTCACACATTTGGAAAAGGTCATGAAAGCAGTCTCATAAGTGCTACAAAGGATCCTGAGACGTTATGGCGGCAATCCACATAGGGGCAAATCACCTGTGGAACTCTTCTTCAGAATAAGCTTAGAACCAAAACCCCACAAGTCACTTCAGAGTTTCCTCTCATTCATTTAGATGCAGGACTTCACGATCACTTTGTGAAAGAGCTCATGAAAGAATATGCAGGCCGGAGAAGTAGAGCCAGATCTTCAAGGTTATAACAAGGTGATCATGTAATGGCGTGACTGAAAAGCTCTTGCAATGATGATCCACCTTTTGACCCAATGTACTAAGAAATAATTCACTTAACAGCCTTCATGGCAACATTGTGGAGGGGTGGCATATACTTATTTGCCACTCCTACTTCTGCATGCTCAATGGAGATCCTTGCAAACATTCTTCCACTGATGAATTGTTAGACACTGAAGAAACCCTTGAAGAGGAACCTCTATTGGACAAGTTCACAACTGGCCCCACTTCTCCCTCACCAAGTTCTGAAACTCTTTCTTCTTGTCCACTCCTCATTAGCAAATCTCTGGGAAGTCTTATTACCCTGCAAGGGCTGGTCTCTGCGAGTTATCATTTATTGAGGGGAGAGGTCGTGTTGTCAGGAATGCACACTTCGTCCTACATGCACGATACTTCTGATGCACACAGCACAAGGACATTGAAGGAAGAAGTTGGGAGGCAGGGTGAAAACACAGTAGCAGAGGCCAGGACACAGACTGCGAAGACCACTGAGGCTCCTGTTGCCCATCCTTATTATATGTCTGCCCAAAGGCTGCATATTACATGTTTATGCCTACAATAAACAAACTGTACTTCACATATCTTGTGTTTGTATCATTGTGGCTGTATCATTCACAACAGTGGCATGGGAATCAAATTATTCACTATCCTGATACTTTTTCCCGGTATCCGAGGTTTGTACTGAGATAAATACCGCTTAAGTGAGCACTTCAGAGGCCATCCAAATAGCAAGGTCAGGAAACGTTCTAAAACTGAGTCTGACTCGACAAAGCCCTGATTCTATATATGCCAAATAAATGGGGCTCCGATTACAACGTTAGTTATCAGTGAAGTATACCATCTTGCCACACGCGAGGTCATTTTTCACCAGCTAAACTGCAGGCTTCTTTATGCGCAGCAGTGGCATTTTGGAACAGGCATCCATCTTAGAAACACTCTTTACTGTGCATCAATTACATCAGGGAAGTGCGCATTCAGCATATGCGTGTACTGACTAGACGTCCAATTTGGTCTGTATTTCATTCCAGCAATGATGTGTGATCGTCATAGGAGAGTGTCTGGTGGCGTTGCTTAGGGGACACAGACATTTGAACTTTGGTCTGGGGAAATTATTCAGAGCATAGAGACATTTAATGGACTCAGTTAGTGGCCAAAGAGAAACAAATTAACATAAATGTATGATATCCCTTTTGATTCAAGGATGCAACCCTCTGCAGGATGGGTAGGAGGTGGTCCTACAATTTGGAATGTATATTTTTGCGCAAGGTTTTACTCTAGTTTTTCTTCCTTCTGCCACACTGCGTCAAGTGGTGTGTATTTGCAAAAAGAATCCTGCTCCATGTAAAAGCTAGAGCCTGACCTGGTGTCATGTGTTTGGAATGGAATGGCACAAACATGCCTGAGTGTGATCTGATCCCCCGGCCATGCGTCAGTCACAGGGCTCTGGAAACAGGCCAACCTCTCTTCTTTAAGTTGTTATGTTATCCGTTTTTTTAGATCACCAGTATATGCCTTTTCCACCACCTGTCGGCTTTTTAGGCAATTCTAGGTATGGGGTTGATTTAGAGACGTTTTAAGGCATGGGCAAAGTGGGCGCTAGGCCAGTGCCCCAGCCTTTCAGCCCCTGCTCCCCCCATAGAGCCAGCTCTTTCCTGCAGAATCGACCTTGAATCATTATAAAACAGATTGTTTTAAATACCGTTTTCCTTTAATTTATTTTTAATGAGGGTGATGTGAGCATTATTTACAGACATTTTGCAGAGAAATGTCGTGTTTATGTTGCATGCAGCATCCATAAAAAATGTTTATTTTAGATCAAAACAGAACCTCACATATGATGCATGTGAGGGTGTCACAGAGATTATTTGCAGAAATATCAGTGAGCTGCTGCTGTGTTACAATAGTAAAAACAAACGTCACTATCCCTGAATATTAGATGTAAACACATTTAAAATTTGGATGAGTGGACTGTTATTGACCTGGTCAAATAGGGCATGAAAGAGCTGGAATTGGATCTTAAATTCAAAGCTGTCCTGAACAGGCCCCCCCCAAAATACGTTTGGCCTAGGGCCCCCAAAATCCTTAAGATGTCCCTGGGTTGATTGCAGGCTACCCCATCAAGGGTTTCCCTGTATGTAGTCCAAACTAGCGTCTTTTCATCATGCAGTCCTCTTGCAGATTTTAAAATATCTTCTCTCCTTGCCCTTGAGGAAAGCTGGCTGGCCAATCAAAGGCGGAGAGAGTCCTGTGATAGCACTCCCAAAATACTGGCAGCAGAGAAGCCAAGCTGAGCCGGCAAAGCATGGGTTTCAACTTCCTAAGCTGCATCCATACCAGTAGACTCCAAAGAGAGACCGCTTCCTGGATGAACGCAGCAAAGGGGTAAGTCCAGAGCCAGCCAGCCAGGTGAGGTCCATTAGCCGCTCCCGGCTCACCTCCCTGGTCACAGCAGATAGCTATGAAAGTGTACCTGCTAACAGTCAGTCTACTTAGGATCAATTATTTTAAGCCATAAAAGTTTGAAAGAGAAATTATTTTTGTTTCTGAGAGGCAGAATACTCCTGCCAACTCTGAGAATATTACATTTTAGGCATACTTCAAATCTGACATATTTGCAGGCATTTCTCTTCCGCACAAACATTTCTAAATAGAGGTGGGGGGCTAACAGTCCGATTTGAGGCCTTCAGCAGCTTGGAGCCCCAGCATACATATTATCAGCCTGATTTAGAGTTTGGCAGATGGGTACTCCGTCACAACGCAACGGATAGCCCCTCTGCCTTATTACAAGTGGCACTTGTAATAAGGCCTATGGGCTATCCGTCACATTGTGACCGAGTAACCCATCCGTAAAATTCTAAATATGGCCCTTTGTCACCCTAACGTCTGCTCCTAGCCCTTGCTTCCATCTTCCTCCTAATTTGGCAGCAGCAGGAAGGAGATGAGCAATGGGCAGAAAATGAGACGCTGATAGCCAAACTACAGGTAGTCCAAAATATGGCAGCCAGGCTCATTCTCAATCTTACTCCTGGCACTTCTTCTGCCCCGTTGTTCAAGGATCTGCACTGGCTGACAGTAAAAAACAAAAGGAGCATTTTTAAGATCTGCTCTCTCACTTATAACGCTCTAAGGGGCAAAGGCCCCAGATATCTTCATTTAAAAATTAAACCGTACATACCCAGCAGAAGCTTAAGATCTTGTGATAAAGCCCTGCTGTGCGTCCCCCGTATCCATTTAACGAGATGCTGGGGGAGAGCTCTCTCTTACCTGGTGAGGGAGCAGGGTAAATGAAAAAAATTTAACCCCCTAATAAATTTTTGTAAAATAATTAATAAACATGTTTGTTTAAGTAAATAACCAACAATGTATGTTACATGTGAAGGGTTAAAGGTAACACGCTATTCCGTGTGCAAAATAATCAACTTATAATTGTTTACGTGTCTAACATAATATTTGCGTACTAATTAAATAATAAACGCATGATCTGTGCTTTTTAAATAAAACGTGTGGTTGCAAAATAAAGCGATGGTAAGTAAGGGACGGCTTTATATGTTGGTTTTTGCTAGGTAATACCTAATTGGGGTACGTAGAAAGAAGGGAGGGAAACGAAAGGGTTTATATTTCTTGGTTTTAACAATATTTTGTTTATCTTTGAAAATAGTGCGCTTAGGCCGGTCGAGCAGCGATATAAAATGGCCGCCAGTTGCTAGAGTACGCATGAGCAGGGAACCATGTGATAGAGGAGAGAGGCTGTGGAAAAGGATGATCACGTGCTTGTGCTGAGAGGCCAAGATGGAAGTATGGTCAAGGCTATTGTGACCTTTCTGAGCAGATGTGTGCCAAGATGATCAGCAAGAAGCGTGAGAAGTCCAACTGAATCAATGGACGGAACTGTTAAACCCAAAAAGTAGCAGAAAAAGATACAAATTGGACTGATCGAAGCGGATGAGCAATGTCATGAACTGTGGGAAACTTTGCAAGCATGGACATTCCACAAGGAACTGGTTAAGACCAGGAAGTTTGATTAAAATGTATATGGGCCTGAGGGGACCAATGAGAAAGAATCACGCCATGAAGATGCAACATTTTATTCTGTAAGCTAGAATTAGGGTATAAGAAGACCTACTCTTGGTGGGAGGGGTTAGTTGCTGCGGGAGTTGCTGGGATGCTGGAGAAGTTAGATGCTGTAGATGGGTGAATTTGCGTTTGCTGATGCTGACGAGCTGATGCTGCTGCTGCTATTTTTCTTTTCCAGTTGAGTATAAGATGCTGCTTTAGGAGAACCTTTTATTCCTGATCAATTTTTCAGTTAGAACTATTAGATTTTCCCAAGATAGATAGATTGATCATTAGAATTCTTGCTATGATAACCTTATTTTTCCGTCTAATAGATATGCATTACAATTTCAATTTATTCTTATAATGGTGATAAATGTAATGATCTGAATAATAAACTTAAAACTTATTTTCTTGATTCAAAACTTTATATAAACTTTATTATACTTTAAACAAATGACTCAGTGATTCTTTAGCTCAATGATTAAGGTGAATTGATAAAGAGTTTATTGTGATTGAGCTGGTCTTAATCACCATCAACTGATTCCTACTAGTTGGTCCATCGACCAATGAGCGGAATACCTTAAAGAAAATGAGAAACGTTATGTCATGATAAAAGAGGTATCCCGTCTCCTTCCAGCGAATTGTTTTCTCCTAGGTTATTGACGGAGGAAATCCAGGGAATAAATGAGTAAGTGAATGTAAATGCGGTGTTATGGGCCCCACCGTCATATGGATATAGTGTGTGTGTTGAAGGAATAGTTGCACCTGGATGACCGAAGCATATAGGAGAATAATTTTTATTGTTAGCGCTGGATCACTGGCCTCCTCCTACTGGAATAAGCCCCCGCTGCATGTTCGCACCTGCGCGAACTACTGCAAATAGGAAATTGTTGAAAGGTCACCTATTTTAAAATTTTTACTCAACATTTTTGCTGATACTTGTTAAAACTGCTGAGATGCCCACGTGTGAGCCGTGCGCTATACTAAATTTAATTAACATAACATAGGAGGGCTACAAAGCGTGCCCATTACTTTCCCAGCCTTCTGTTATTCATCTCCTTCCCGCCATCTCCAAAAACAGCATAATGGTGAGAGGAGGAGGAGGAGAAAAGTAGATGCAGGCATGGTGACTGAATCTGCATGTGGTCTATATTTTCAAATCTGCTCCATATTTTCAAGTCTCCATATCTGCAAATCTGGGCCGAGCCTACGTAAAGGCTTGGGCCCCTTCAACCAAAACACCAGTTTTCCAGGTTTCCTTATTGATCCACATTGACCAGGGCACCCTGTTTTCAGTCCGAGCTTTCATTTAATAATTTGGTGGACTCTGGAGATTCTAGAGTTTGATTGTCTCGATTCAACTAACACGCCTAATGATTTTTAAGGAAATCACAGAAAGGAAAGCAAATCATACTATACACGGACAGGGTATTAAGTATTTTTTTTTTCGTTACAGAATTTATTATAGCGCTTTTATCCAAAACCCTTAAACAATGGTATAGACGGAACAAAAAAAGACTGCAAAAGATGACATTGACAACAGCCAGTCTAATCCTGGTAGCAGTTATTCAACGGATGCCCTTTCACTATGGACTTGAATGAAGATAACAAGGAGGCAGATCTGACCACAAAATAGAGTTGGATCGATAGCCAAGAGTTCAAAAGACAGAAGAAACATACAAGGGTGGCGAGTAGAAGACAACATACCTAAAGAAGAACACAGCTGACAATTAGGAATTTACCCAGAAGCTAGAAAGGTAGCGAGTGAAGTTGATACATGTAAAAAGTGGTAGAGAGATGAGGCAGAGGAGAAAAAAGAAGTCCCTCCCAGGCGTTCTGAATGACCTGAAGAGGAAATGTTTAGTATTTGGTTAAACCCACATAAAGAGAAAAACAATAATTCAAGTGAAAAAAGTCCAGACATTACAGCAGTAGTTTTAGAGAAAAGAAGGGCATAAGTGATTTGATTTTCTGGGTGTTAAAATACATGACATCAGCAATATTTTCCCACAATGGCTCTCTGAGGAGCCAGATCCCAAGGAGAGTTGGACAGAAATCCGATGCTCAGTGGAAAGGAAGAGTGAAGGAGAGAGCAAGGAAGAAAGGAAACCAGACACAGACTGATACTTGATGAGCGAGCTGGGAAAAAATAACTTAATTTTTACATGGATTTAATTTTTTAAAAATGAGTGGCCAGTGGCCATCCGGGTCTTAACAGCAAGAAGATAAGAAGAAACATGCTCCTGAACAGCTCTCTAAAAAGGCCCAAAAGAAAACAACATCTGAGTGTCTGTCATCTGTATAGTATGAGAATCCAGGCCATGAAAATAAATAATAAAAGAAAAAGGAATGGTAAGCAGAGAGTGGAGAGGACCAAGAAATGGAACTTGAGGAAGTCTATGCTGAGGTGAAAGGAGTGCAGAAACCAAACATTTCCAGAACACTGAGAATAAACACCCAGAGAAGTAAGAATACCCTCCCACTAAAGTACAGAATTCACAGGACACAGATTGAAGGAAGAAGAGAAGATTGGTCCACTGTGTCGAAAGAGCAAAGCATTAGAATACAAGAATGTTTATTGTGCCATGATTAGAGAAGAAAGTTAGAGGTGGAAAGAAGAACAGTTTTATTAGAGTTAATGGGACGAAAACCGAACTGTACTAATAAGAAAAGGTTGTGTCATGAAGAAAGCAGAAAGTTGAGAAAAAATATACTCACCAATATTTTTGAGAAAGGGAACAGGGGAGAGTCTAGATGTTTGAAGGGTGAAATACACCTTAGATTTAGAAACAGGTGAGAAGAGGTAAAAGCAAAAAGAAGGTCAGGCACCAGGCCAAAGCCTGAAGCCAGATGTAGAGGAAGCAGGAGAAATCGGTAGGGAATGGGAGAAGTAAAAGTAGCAAAGAGGTTGGAGATCATAACAGTAAAGTAGGCAGTAAAGTCATCTGTGGAGCAGGAATGAATGATTTGCTTTCATATAGCGCACAGCTACTCAATGAGTGTCCCGGCGCTAGGTATAAAAGAATGGGCGGAGGTCGGTCGGACGAGCAGTCACGCGCGAACAGTCCAATGAAAGCTTAAATAAGTAGGTTTTCAAGGATCTTTTAAAGGTTGCTTAATCTGTAAAGGATCTCAGATGAAGAGGCATCTGGTTCCAGAACTTTGCGGCAAGGATCGAAAAGGAGCCCCCCAACCCCCTTCCAAGTTTTTTTTAAAATGGGGGACTGATAACAGGCGAGCATTACTTAAGCGCAGCGCCCTTCCAGGTCTGTACTCCTCGTTCAAGTAACCGGGTCCAGAGTTGTGAAGGAAGAAGACAGTGAAGGATCTAGGGTAGGAAAAGAGAGTAACCAGTGACTAGACTGGCAACAAGACTCATGGGCCCGATCCTGAATGGGTTTTTGGCAAATAAATCTCTAGCAGCTTTCAATTGAAGGGCATAACTGTGAGCAGACAAAATGAGACAAGTAGGCAGGAGAATTGTAGTTACTCCTAAAGCATTCAAACAGAAATACAGAGGTACAGAAGGAATACGGCTCAGGTGTAAACCATGGTTGGGGAGGCCTGCAAGTGGGCTTCATAGCTTGCAGTCGTGCATATTATCCAACCTTGTACATAAGCCAGCAAGTTGGATAGAGGACAGACGAGTAGTCCAGAGAGAACATAGAGAAATCATCAAGTGTTGATAACAGATGAGTATCTGTAGAAACAAACTGGTCCAAAGAGACATTACTTGGGATTCTATGGAAAAACATGGAAAAAGTAGAGGGATAAACAGTGGAAAACGAGGGAACAAAGAAAGCAGAATGCATTGGCGCACCTTAATTAGTTTAAGCAACCCTATAAAGGTAATCAATTTGGAAGTTTTTGCTCCGATTGGTGATGGGTGAGATTAGATGGAAAACATTTAGCATCTAATCATTGTACCTACATGGGTCTGGTGGCTTAGTGGACTAATGAGTCCACTGTAGGGGCCTGTGTTTGACTTCATGGTCACAGGTTCAAATCCTGGCGGGTCCACTCAGCCTATCATCCTTCTGAGGTCAATAAAATTCATCCCATCGAGTTGGGTAATAATAAACTTCTGTTATTCAGCGCCAAGATACTCTTCTGGGTGAATGCATGCTTTACAAATACACATTATGTTATGTGTTTGTTTACTGCACCTACATTTATTCTTCCTGTAACTGTCTATGACTGCGCCTTTCTCTGCATCTCCATTTGCTGATTTTCAGCCCAAGTCATTTTCACCTCGCTGTCTGAGTCTCCATTATCAGTAGTGGTGGCCTACTGAGAGACAAATCGGTGAAGCTCCTCATTCATGAGTTTGAGCAGCGAATGATACTTCTCACCGGATGAGCCAGTAGTCGGGCCTGGTGGTTGAGGGAACTAATTCATCCACTAGTGAGAGCTTTGATTTAACTCATGGCCACAGGTTAAAGTTCCCAGGTGTCACTTATCTCTTCGTCATTCTGAGATCAATAAAAGTAATATCATGGAGTTCGGTAAACATAAAGATCCAATCTTTTAATATCACCAACAGACATTTGTGGGGTCATGGGGTCTCTTTGCAGCCCCTTGTCCTATGGACAGCTTTAGCTGTATGAAAGCCCTCATGTTATCAAGACTTTGTAAACATACAATAAGAAGAACCTAGAAAGAGTGGTATTTGTGTAAGTACCATCCAGTCCTTGGCTTTCAGGTGTTTTTCATTGTTTGCCATAGCTTTCCATCAAGTCCACTGCTTTTTTGTTCATGGTTAGTTTGTGTTTTCATTAGGTTTTGTGATGGGGAAACAAATAGTCCTTTCAATAATCTATAATGTAAGTGTGTTCTTTGATGTGTTCAGTTTGCTGACACAACAACATTTTAATTGCTGGTATACATCTTTGATAAGTATACGTCCTCTATATGCCTTAGCATCTGATAAAGGTACAGTTCTATTGACTAATCACCCTTGCACATTCATTTGTTTTATGTCGCTGTCATGATAAAATGTTGTGCTGTCATGATAAAATGTTGGCTTTACCACTTTTTATCACACAGTAAAGACGTCCTTGAACACCAACTTTCTTTAAGATGCATTGGAAATTCTGGCTCTGCCAAAATGATCTCGAATTGTTAATGATATAGTTTGCTGTGCGTGCCTTTTAGGATCACCACATATGACACAATACTCATCTTCAAACTCCTTTTGGTAACTCTTTTATGAGGGTACAAATTAACTCTGTTAATGCACCCTGTTCAACATATGGTACCTACTCCTAAATTCCATATTATTGTAGCCGAAGATCGGTAGGGCCAACTGACATAAAGTTCTGCAACTATTAATAAACACCTAAAAAGGAATCGCTTCTCGGTGCTGGTGACAGCACCATATACAGATTAATATGCACATTGTGGCACCCCAGGGCAAGGACAGTTTACTGCTGTAGAGATGCACTTAGGGTCAGTGGATATCACTGTCAGCAGCACGTGAGTACCCCCTTGCAGCTGCTATCTAGAAATGCTGGGAGACAGGGCGCAAACAGGAACGTGGTCACATGCCCAGTCAGCATAGGAGAAACACAAGGCACACAAAGTGGCAATTGAAAAACAAGCCCAACCATGCCAGCACCGCCGCCTTCTCCTCCATAAACGAGGAGAGTGAAAACAGCAACTGTGGAAGGCAGGTAATTGTGGCTCATTACAATAAAATGCTGTCTCCCCTGGGAGAAGGCTGTGAATAATGAAGCACTTATAAAGCACTCTCCAGCCTACCTGTGATTTAAACACAGCGTCATGCACACAAGCGATGAGATCTACTGTCCCCCAGCCCAGCGTGCCCCCTCGCATCTCTGGAACATTAGGTCTTATGAAACTTGCAGTGCTCCTCCTAGCATGTACTGTGGAAGACACTGCTCTGAACGAGAGATAGATCTCTCTGAGATCTACTGTCTCCCAGCCCAGTGTGCCCCCTCGCATCTCTGGAACATTAGGTCTTATGAGACTTGCAGTGCTCCTCCTAGCATGTACTGTGGAAGGCACTGCTGTGTGTCTCACACACACACACACACACACACACGCACAAGCGATGAGATCTACTGTCTCCCAGCCCAGTGTGCCCCCTCGCATCTCTGGAACATTAGGTCTTATGAGACTTGCAGTGCTCCTCCTAGCATGTACTGTGGAAGGCACTGCTCTGAAAACACACAAGCCCCCCCCCCTCCCTTCCCCCCCACCAAAAAAACACAATGGCAAGACGCTCATATGCACATGTAGGAAGTGCAAGGGAAGCTGTAATTAGTGACGGTCCTCATTTAGGCCCCACTCTCACGGGAATTGTCCTCTCACAACCTTTCACCCAAGAATGGCGGCAAGGGGCGTTATGTAAGGAGTGTGTCAGCCCATCGGGTACATGGATACCGGACAGGCAGGCCTATGATGACTTCACGGCCATCTACAGCACTTACAGCATGAGCCAACAACCAGCATACCCACATCGTTTCCCAGCCATGTGGCATCCACCATGAAGGTCTATGATAGCTTTTGTGGAAGATTAGGACAACTATGTCGTGGCATTCAAAGAAGGTGAGGGGGAAGGTGGTGGAGTTTTTTAAGACTCTTACATTTTTAACCCTTTTCCCACACCTGAAGCACCCACTTTTTGCAAAGTTCCTAAATATATGCTTTCTAAATGCTGTCAAACATCAACCAAACTCCATCTATTTTGCATTTTATTAACTTCAAGACAGGTTAACAGTAGCATAACCTCTTAGACCCCTGCGGGACTGAACAGAATGCCAGGGGTGGGGCAAGTGACACTGCATACCTTTTCACAACCAATGATACCACACCCCTCAGCAGCTTCCTGTTTTGCTGCAGCTCAAAGGCCAAGGGAAGAGAAAAGAATGGATACTAGAGGGTAAACAAGGCTTTCCTAAGGCAGGTTTCCTTTAAGTTCCTGCCTCTGCCGCTGGTACCAAAGGACAATAGATACTCCGAACTGATGTACAGTATTTGTACTCTCTCATTCTCTGTCCAGTTTATTCCGAAAAACCTCCCATAAAATGCCTCCCATTTGCAAGCCCTCTCATCCGAATTTTTTTTTTCTATTCTCTCACTTAGTGCATTTTCTCACGTATCCTTTTGGCTGTTTTGCATTTCTCACTTTTCCATTCTACAACTCCTTAGTCAGTAAGTTGAATTTGGGGAGAGCTCACCGACTGCTAACTGTTCACATTGAAGATGCATTTAGGGCTGTGTCCATTAAACAATAGCAGATGGACCACATACCAAACTCATGCTATAAAGAAAATGTATATGCACCTTAAAAGAGCACAACATGCGGCATCCAGATGCCTTGAATGGTGAACTGGTCCATGAAGGATAGCTTCAGTGAGGAAAGTGCATTCATCGTGCTAAAGGATGCCACGCCTCACTTACAACCAAAGCCTGGAAGGGTACATGACAAAAACTGAATCAAGAATGCAAGGTCCCCAGAGAAACCAGCATGGCTGCCTCGGAGGTGAGAAATGGCAAATATATGTTAACTGTCTCTCTATTAATTACATGAAAAAAGTCTAAACATACATGGACAAAAGGTCAAATTACAAGCCCTGAAGGTCACCTCTCTAATAGACATGAGCCTAGATAAACATCATGGCTGCTAGCTAAGGAACTTCACAGGCTAAAACCAGGGCAGGGCCCAGGCATGTGTGTTCTTCTACAATTATCTTCACATTTCAATCATTCATATTAATGGGCTAAGAATGGTGACAAGTATGTACCTAATGTACAGAGGTAGTTATGGTTGTCACCTCACTTCGTAAGAAATCCCATTTATTTGCATCTTTAATAACTTTGCCGAGCTCCTTGAACAATCCCGACCAAAAGAGCAGGAGCAAGCATCAGTATGCAATCTCTCAGTGTGCCAAATTTGCTGCAGACTGGTCAACAAGATGAAAGTTATGTATCTGTAATTTAATCAATGGAAAAAGCTGATATTTTTTGCAAACAATGAAAAATATAGCGGGGACGTGCACTGAAGTCGCCCTACTCTCTCCTAACATTGCCATCACCAGTGAAAACAAGGAAAAAACTGCATTCCCAAAAATACGATGCTGCATTGTGCATATGAGGAATGGCTTACAACAGGCCACTCTCTCCTTGACCTGTCACACAGGGGGAGGGGGTGATAACAAACAAAAATAAACAAGCCCTTCCCTCATGCAAGAACCTGGCCAGAACTGAGGAGGTTTGCAAAGATAAACTGACATTGACAGGCACTGACAGACTGAGGCGTAAAAAAAATAATATTTATGCTCTCCAGCTTTAGAAGCAAAATGGAAACTTGCCCACCAATTTCTTTTTTATATCTTTGTCAGATCGGGAAACCTAGTTTGGGTGGTTACAGAAGCTACTTGACTCCAACTGTGATAATTAGAGTTGCTTACAATGGTTGTATGACAGAGGCACGCAAGGCTAAACCACGCATGCCTCTACCACGCAGCCCCAACAATGAATGCGTCTAAACAACGCATTCCTTTACCACGCATGTCTTTACCACGCAATTTCATGGTAAAGGCCTGACTGGTAAAGGGATGTGTGGTAAAGATCACACCCTAACCCCCCTGTCCTGAGCCCTAAACACTACCCTGACACCCCTGTAGTGTAGTTCCTATTTCCCCAATAGGCTCTGCGTATTGGAATAATATACCCTATAGGTTTGACAGGACTGAGGTCAGTATGTCCCTATCGAGTATATTAAACTTGATTACTTTGTGCCAGCTAACTCAGAGGCCACTAGAAACTCCTTGTAAACAAGAAGGGAGTAGTTTCTGGCAACCGCATAAACATGACAACTTTGTTTCTCCCTTTAGAATCGGAACACACTCAGAATCGTGGAAACAACAGATAACAGTTTCACTCAGCTAATCGTGCATGCTTAGTTTCTTCAGAGTTTACACAGAAAGAATAGAGGGGCGTTTCAATAAAAGGATTTATTGAACAGTCTTGTTTCTCGTGTAAGAGATATGTGCTGTTACAATCGTAAGACAGTATGCGAGATATATTATTTACAGCGTAAGCAGTAGAAAGAAATAATACTGCGCTAGCATTATCTTTTAGCTATGACACATATATTCATATACATAAATAACATAAGCTAAAAATGCGAGTACTCATAAGATGCGTCTCTAACTAGTTCTACCCCAGTGTACCTAACCCAAGTGTGGTGCAAGGTAAGAAGTAGGTGATGTATTCTATAGTCTAGTATGCTATAGTATGCCAAGAGTCTAGTATGCCAAGAGTCTAGTATGCCAAGAGTCTAGTATGCCAAGAGTCCCTCTAGGTTCTAGTCAGCTCCATACCTTGAGAATGAGAGAGGTGGGAATCTCTTTCCGGGTCTCGAACTCCAACACCCTGTGAAGGGAGTCAGAACACTGGAACTGGATTCTCTGCGAGCAGGGATGACAGTGTCTCTTGTCAGTGCGTCAGGCCAGGATACGGGCTCCTCTAAAGTCGAGGTCTCCTCCTACTTTGCTTGGGCAAGGGAAGGTATATTTATACCTGGTAGGTGCCTTGGAATGTTAGCATTGACGTAAAGTCGGGCAGAGGAAGACGTCAGGAATGAACCCTTATGGTATAGCGGTTCATGCATAATAAATGAGTTCTTGGAGAAATCAATAATCCTGGGCTAGGGGAACTCCCAAGAGCTTAAGGGTCTGGTTTCTAAGAACTCGTTGTGACGTTAGGGTGGACGGATGTAGGTGACCATGCCTGTATTCGGGTAGCATGGCTAATGCCTAAATAAGGACTGGGATCTTATGCCTATATAAGGGCAATGCGAATTGTGCCTATATAAGGACATGTTTTGGGAAAACCTATATACGGACACCTTAAAGCAGAATACAACACCCCTTCTGAGCCCTAATCACTACCCCGACACACACTGAGCCCTAAACACGACCTGAACGCCCCCCCACCCCCAGCTCCCCCCACCTCCGAGCCCTAAACACTACCCCGACCCCGCCAGGCCTAAACACTAGCCCGACCACACCCTGAGCCCGAAACACTATCCAACACCCCCCCGAGGCCTGAACACTACCCCGCCCCCGAGCGCTAAACACCACCCGCCCCCCAGGCCTAAACACTACCCAACCCCCTGAGGCCTAAACACTACCCGACCCGGGCCCAAAACACTACCCCAATACCCCCCTGAGCCAAAAACACTACCCCGACCCCCCTGAGCCCTAAACACTACCCCGTAACCCCCCAAAACCTGGCCCCAGCCCCACTTACCTCACTGCGTCCTCTCCCGCTCCTTCCTGCTCCTGGGATGGGATGCTAAAATCTCAGTAAGACCCAGTGACTTACCCTCTAGTGCCTCCTCAGTGATCTTCTTTCTGAGGTAGGGTGCAACTGGGATCTAACATGTTTTAGGACTATGTGGTCTAGACTGCCCTGGGCTGAAGTGTTTCGTCCATTTAGCCAGGAGTGTGAGAGGAGGGGAGCTCCGAGCCTGAAGCAGTATGTGCAGTGGTGCCTCTGATGCTCCCAGACTAGAGTTAGGCCACAGCTCCCTGCGCCATGGTAGGCACCTAGACCCTCGGCGCAATCAGCTCGTCTGCGGAGCAAGGTCTGTAGGTGCATTAATACAACACTTACTGGACGGAGGGGGACCCGAGGCCTCTTCTGTGTGTGTGTGTAAATTGGGCCTCACAGGCCTGCGACCAGCAGGCAGAGGCCCGAACTTGAGAGGCTGGATGAGGCAATATAGTAGACTGTTAGAGCATGCCTCTCGATGGACTCTAGTCAAAAGAGGAGCATTGAGGACCGCGGGAGGGCCAACAGGTGTTGGATGGCTGCGAGGTGACTGACCACAGTAACAGGTGGAACTACGAGAGATGACTGGAGGCGCTAACCCTCTGAGGAGCAATAATTCATGGCAGTAAGGGGAGGGGAGGTTATGTCTATGCACTCCGAGAGTGTATTGCGCGGTATCAATACAATGTCACCTGGGTACAGTAACGCTTTCGGAAACCATTGTCACGCATTTAGCAATTACTCAATGTAAAACCCCTAATCAGTGCAGCTATATATCTATCTTGCAGCTGAAGAAATCAACGCTCTGACACAGGTAAGAGTTACCAATACACCTAGGTCACAGGAGTTATGGGACCTTCACAATTAACGTTTTTGTTTTTCATTCCGGTATGTCTGCTGCTGAAAGTAGCTATTACCGCCATGTGAAAGTTTTGAAGAAAACAAGTAGGAATCAGCCTGGAAACAAACTCCCGCATGTTATTCCTTTAATACTTACTCATCGTTATTTCCGTTCCCCCAACAACAAAACAGCAATGAAATTGGGCACTTCAGCGCTGTGGTGTCATCGTATTGGAATCTTAGATCCGGCTCCTCCATGCAGAGCGGCCGTTTTTGCACATCGCTCCCCGCAGGGAGGCAGAGGTTATCCCGGGTCACATCACTCACTCCAGAGCTCCGGTGCCCTTCTCAAGCCCCTAGTGTGAAAGGCAGCGAGTCTTCTAAGACCCTCAATGCTGCCCGGTGCAGGGTTCCACCTCTAATTCACTTTGGGTTCGCTATCAAAATAATGAGGCAAGCGCTGGAAACTGGAAGAGAAGAAAATGGTTTATTTCTCATGAGGAGATCACGTCAACTGAGACACCGGGATGTCTGAGGGAAGTGTTCTGCTGACAACTCCCTCGGCTCTTCCTTTTATACAGGTTTGACACAATGCATTTGTTTGATCAACATGGTTACAAAAGCTTGGGGTCCCCGCCCCGGGCAGGTTGTCACACAAGCCCAACAGTAATTCTCTTCCCACCCAGGTCAAACAGACAATCTTATCTTGCAGCTGGACCTTGCTTCAGGGTCTAAAACATGTGAGACCGGTCAGATCTAAGAGTCCGTTCTGTTGATAAAAACAGGTCCCATTGTTGGTAATAACAAGTCTTGCTGTTTGCAGTGCAATAAATCATTTTGCAAGAGTCTTTTGGTGTTTGGAACCTGTTTGTGTAACTAGGTGTAGTGAAGGGTAGAGCGTCCAAAGGCTTGTCTGAAAACAGGGATGAGAGGAAAACGAGTTTGTGGCAGCAAGTGGCGCTGAGGTTTGTTGTGGCAATAGAGTTTATAGCCCCCAGCACACATACCAGGTCGGTCAGAGGGTCAGAGGGATGCTAGTAAGGGCAGGGTGAAACAAAGGTGACCAACAGAGTACAAAATGGCTGTGATAGATCAAAATGACTGCAACTTATGTGCACATAGAATTCCACCAGACAAGATGGCGCAGGTAATGTTCATAATTGTCATTTTGCTTTTAACAGTGGCCCCTTTGAACATAACTAGCCAGCTTGTCGGTCTATTTCGATCTCCATAATGTCCTGTATCTCTTGTACATACATCACTCTCATTTTTGTTAGCTGAGTGTCCATAGTCTTAGGGTGTAAGGTAGTTATGCAAAGAGAACACAAAGGTGGTATACAGTGTATACCCAAACAACAACCACATATTGTCAATACTGGGACCAAGAGAATCATTGATATTTTCCAACCCCACTCCTTCAAGATGCCCCAAAGCCAACTTCCAACTGTCCAAGTCTCTGATCCTTGATGAATTTCTGAAGATAGTCTATGGAGATGTTCGATTGCTTCATAGACAGAAGGTGAATTATCAGGAATGTATACACAGCAGCTGGCACCGATGATGCGGCATGCTCCTCCATGGTCCGCTAGTACCACGTCCAGGACCATGCGATTTTGCAGGGTAACCAGACGGACCGCTTGGAGCTCAGCAGTGTTGTTGGTGAGGATGCCAGCAGTGACGTTCAGGGCGGTCTCTACCGCTTGGGACAGATGTCTGATGGCTCGGCTGTTTGCCATCAGACCCCATAGCGGGACGAGCCCTTTTGCTGCGTCGAGGAACTGTGATGAGGCAGAGTCTGCTTGATCAATGTCTTTAGAATGCTTTTCTCAATGATGCTCTACAGGGGCTGTGTAGGTTGGTGGCAAAACAAAGGCGATGTAGCATGTGCCCCCCCAGTTTCTTGGGAGCCATGTGTAGGCTTTGGTTCCACAAACAAAGTACATATTGGGTGATGCAACAAGCGCTGGGGGGTTGGCAGTGTTCAAAGTCCTTACAATGCTACAGGTGCTGTGACCCACATTCTTAGTCCCATGGCCTTCAATGCATACAAGGCCAGAGACGTTCACCACAGATAGGGCCACAGTCAGTGTTGCAGCAGTTCTTTTCTTCAGGTAGGAAAATGTGGCTCTGTTAGGATTATTGAACACTTGCATTTCCACTCGCTTCTTTGGCGGGGACATCAATCTGGAATGTCGCATTGAAGGTGTGAGGGCAGAAGGGGGCGGCTGTCGTTCCTGTTTTGTTTCGCCAGAACTCATTGTAGAACTGGGCGATTGTTCCGTCGGAAGTGGCATTGTCTTTGTAACTTTCTTGTAGGAGCATCATCCAGGCAAGGCAAGATCCGTGAATAGAAAAGGGCGAAGGGATGAAAGGGATGGAATGTTCAGTGGCATGTGGTAACAGCCCACAGACCCAACAGTTGGTAGCATTGGTGGCAAGATTGTGTTGGTGCAACATCTGAACGAAAGAATTATTCCAGAATTCTTTGCGTCGTTCTCGGAGATGTGGCGGTAGTGATACCAGGTAGTGTTCTTTCTTGGTGGTTGGTTGCATGGTGGGTGACAATGTTCTGTATGCAGGTGCATTCTCTTCAATGATCCAGAGTGCGACTATTAGCAGGAGACAGGTGAGAAATGCGGCTACAAGTGCAATTGTCTTTGTGCTGTGCAGGTTAGCAGTCTTGGTGTCTTTGCGGTGGTTTTGCAGGTGTTCAGTTTCTTCCAACATCTTCGAGGAGCTCAACAACTGTTAGGACCACAGACTTTTGTCTGGCGCTTTCCTGGTAGCGTTGTTTGACTGTGCTACCGATCTGAGACCTTGACTCAGTTAGTGGCCTGGTCGTTGGAGCTCCCTCCTTTCGTCGATCTTAGGTTGTACCCTTTCCTGTATGGCACTGTGGGGTCGGGAAATTCTGATAGTTCGAGGGTGTCTTCTTGTGGGTAGCAACTCAGAGCTGGTCGGTCTCTCGCGAGTACTTCCTCTTGCACCTCCACCCCTTCACAGGTTGCCAGGGTTGGAGGGACTCGTTTGCAGTGATGGGCATGCAGCCAGTTTCGCTTTCCTTGCACTCGGAGGGCAGTTTGGGTGGTGATCAGGACTTGCCAGGGGCCCGTCCACCTAGGCTCCAGATTCTTCGTTCTTTGGAAGTTGCGAATTAATATATGGTCGCCTGGCTTTATTTCATGTCCCGGGCCCCTGGATACGTCGGGCAAGGCTTGCTGCACCTGTTGGTGGATAATTGTTAGCTCGTTTGTCAATTTATGCAAGTAATCCGACATTAATATGTTCGGGACATCGTTAATGGAGGTGGGTCTTGGTGCCGCCCAAATGCTCATAGGCTCAGCCGAAGACCACCTCATACGGGGTCAGTCGGTGTTTGGTTGGGGTGGAGCGCATTGATAACAATGCCAATGGGAGGGCGTCGGGCCATTTCAACCCGGTCGTGGCAACTATTTTGGCTAGTTTTAGTTTCAACGTTGCATTGTGTCTCTCTACCAGGCCCGCTGATTGGGGGTGGAAGACGGCATGGAACTTTTGTTTTACCCCAACCCTCTCAGTATGTTCTGTATCACCTCGGTTACGAAGTGGGGCCGTTGTCGCTCCATAAAATTCTGCAAAGGCCGTATCGGGGAAGAATTCTTTCAGCAATACTTTTGCAGTGGCTAAGGCGGTATTGTCGCGGGTGGGATAGGCCTCCACCCATTTGCTAAAAGCGCACACAACCACCAGGACATATTTTAGACCAAGGCATCTCTCTAGTTGAATGTAATCCATTTGAAGGATTTCAAAGGGGTGGTCAGGGACTCCAAACCCTCCCCGTGGTACTACTGTCCCCTTCCCTGGGTTGTGTTGTAGGCAGACTATACATTGTTGTACTAGGCGTTTTGCAGATTCTGCTATCTTGACGTTATGCCATACTCTGGTGATTAGTTCAATCATGGGGGTGGAGCCTATGTGTGCTGGTAAATGTGCCATGGTCAATATGGGGATGAGGTAGGCATTGGGTAACAGCCATTTATTTCCGTCTTTAGTTCTCCAGCAATCTTCCTCGTCTTTTAGTCCCACCTTTTCCCACTCGGTCAATTCGCCTTGTGTGCCTGTAGTCTGTATGTCCCTTACAGTGGTCCTAACGTCAGTCCATCGTTCAGCTTGTGACCTGGTCACATACATTCGTGTCGTAGTTCTGTCTCCTGCCGTGGCTCGGGCAGTAACGTCTGCTAGTGCATTTCCCTGTCCAATGAGATCAGTCACTTTCCTATGTGCTTGGCATTTTATCACTGCTAACTTCTTGGGGAGGAGGACTGCTTGCGTCAAGGCGGAGACTAAATCTCCATGCAGGATGGGTGTACCGTGTGAAGTCAGGAACCCTCTTTCTTTCCATAAGATCCCAAAATGGTGAACCACCCCGAAGGCATATTGGCTGTCGGTGTATATGTTAACTGTCGTGTCAGTCGCTAAGATACATGCTCGTGTGAGGGCAATGAGTTCTGCAGCCTGGGCTGAACGTTGGGGAATACGGGCTGTTTCCAGAACGGTTCGGGCTGTGGTGACAGCGTATGCAGCTGAGGTGGTGCCGTCGGGGAGTTTGATGCACGAACCATCCACCCATAGTTCTCCATCTGGTTCTAGAAAGGCGGTGTCTCTGAGATCTACTCTTTGTTTGTTCATCGGTTAGTGTCACACAGTCGTGTAGTGGAGTCACGCTAGGATCATTTTCGGGTAGGGGTAACAGTGTGGCTGGATTGAGGGTGGTGCATCGCTTTAGGGTAATGTGCGGTGCTAGCAGGGTCAACTCATATCCTGTCAGTCAGGCGCTAGTCAAGTGTTGGGTTTTGGTCTGGTTTAGTAGTGTGTCGACTGCATGGGGTACTAAAACAGTGACTGGATTGAGAGTACTATTCCTTCACTCTGGCGTATCGATACTGCTGCAGCTGCCACAACGCGCAGGCACGCTGGCAGTGCTCTGGCTACTGGATCGAGGGTGGCAGAGAAATATGCACAAGGGCGTTGTTTTTGACCAATTGATTGTGTTAGGACAGACAATGCACATCCTTCCCTCTCGTGCGTGTAGAGGAAGAATGGTTTGGAGTAATCCGGGGTTCCTAGGACAGGTGCTGAACAAAGGGCATTGCGTAGTTCTTTAAAGGCAGACTGGCATTCGGGGGTCCAGGGGAGAGGTGAGGGGATGTCTTTAGCTAGGAGGGAGAGAAGGGGTTTGACAATGAGGCTAAAGTTCGGTAACCACTGTCGGCAAAATGAGGTGAGACCTATCAAAGAGCGGACTTGTTTCTGATCTTTGGGGACAGGGGTGTCTAGAATTGTCTGGATCCTGTCAGGCGTGAGTTTCCTCCCTTCTTTGGATAAAAGGTGACCCAAATAGGTCACTTGTGATTTACAGAACTGCAATTTCTTTCGGAGACCTTGTGACCATTCTCAGCAAGAAAATGGAGTAGTTTGATGGTGGCTGTGACGGCTATTGGTATGGTGTCCGCTGCTAGAAGGATGTCGTCTACATATTGTATTAGTGCCACTCCATCTGGCAATTGTATGGCGTCCAACTGTCTTTTAAGCGCCTGGCTATAGATGCTTGGGCTCTCAGTGTACCCCTGAGGAGCTCTGCAAAATCTGTACGAACGGGAGTTTAGGGTGAATCCAAATAGATAGCGGCTGTCCTTGTGTATAGGTATGGAAAAGAATGCGTTTTTTAGGTCAATTACAGTGAAGGTGGTGGCAGTGGAGGGGATTAAGGTCAAAATTGTCGTGATGTCGGAAACTACTGGGTATTGTGGCACTACGATTTTGTTTATCTCCCGCAGGTCAATGATGAAGCGGGAGGCTTTTCCGTCTCCCTCTCCCTGTCTCTTTACAATCGGTAGTATAGGACTATTACAAACGTTGCTCACTACTTCCTCTACCACCCTTGCCTCTACCAAAGAGTGTATGATCTCTATCAGTGCCTTCTCACCCTCTGGCGATATTTTGTACTGCGGTACTTTCGGTAGGGTTGCGTCCTGTCGTATTGTTACGTGTACTGGGTCAATCATCATTCGTCCTACGTCTGAATCAGCCCTAGCCCATAAGTGTGATGGCAAAGTGGCCAGTAGGGATGCGTCAGCCTCGGAGATGGGAAACATGTGCTGATTAGGGTTCTCTCTATGGCGCTGGGGGTTGTCATACAGGACGACACGCACTCCGTCTCGTGAGCTTCTGATAGTCGCATGGAAGTGTTTCAAAATGTCGAGACCCATAATGGCGTCTGGGGTGTTGGAAGAGAGGAGGAATGTTGTTTCAATGCTATTGTTGTCAAGGTTAAAAGGGATCGGTCGGGACAAAGGGTTGGTGGAGGGCGTACCGTCAAATCCTATTGAGGTCACATGTGAGCCTGACAAGGGTGCCCTTGGAATCAGTCGTTTGGATAGTGCACTACGTGTTGCTCCCGTGTCTACCAGAAATGGCGACTTTGTGCCCAGGACCTCAGCGGTAACATAAGGGCCTTGCTGATCAACATAGAGCTCGACTGGATCCCTCCCTTGCCTCTGGCTGTCCTATGCAAAGTCGTACGCATTGTCATAATCTGTCTGTTGGTACTGATTCTGTTTGGGATGGTCAAATGTGTTCACTCTTCCTGGCCTTTCCTCGCTTGCTTCACTTGCGTACCCTCTCCCACGTCCTCTTCCTCTCTGTCCACTTGCTATTTCCCTCGCCCTCTGCCCCTACCAGCTCCTAGCAAAGCCGGGCATTGGGTTTTCCAGTGTCCATATTCTTTGCAAAATGCACATTGATCCTGTCCTAGGTCTTGGCGTCCGACATATGATGTCGATGAATTGTTTCTAGGTGCCTGTACTCTAGGGGTATTCTGCTGGTATCCTCCCCTATATTGCTCCCTTCCTGTATTCCCCCTCTGGAGTTGCGCTACCATTACCCTTTCCTTCAAGTCCTTCTTTTTCCTTTCTGTAGCCCTGTCATTTTCGTTTCTCTGATGCTCATAGTACTGGGCCATTTGGAGAATGGCCGCCGGTTTAGATGCTGCCCAACTACTTTCGCTGGCTTGTAATTTCTGGGATACATCTGGCAGTAGTCCTTTGACATAGTTCTGCACAAATAAGTGGTGTCCGGTTGCGGTGGACATGTCTTGTCCACTGTAATCGGAGAACACCGTTTCAAATCTGGAGAAATACTCTGAGACATCCTCTTGTGGTTTCTGGCGGCACGCGGTTACTATGGACCAGTCTATCTTTTCTCTGGGATCAGCGTTTTCACTTTCTGCACTATTTTGTCAGGGAGGTCCAATATTGCTTTAACCGGTTTTTGACCAGGGTTCCGCTGTTTATCTAGTGTGTTAAGTTGTTCCCAGGTATGACCAAGCAGTTCGGTATGGTCTATTTTCCTAATCTGTTTCCACACATCTGCTGGCAAACATAACCCGAAGAACAAGTCTATGTCGGCAAGTGTCATTATTGTTGATCCCAGAGCGGTACCTAGCTCGGTGTAAAAGGCGGTGGGGTTCTTTCGTAAACCGGTAAAGATTTACGGAACGTCAAAATGTCCTGTCTGTCCTATGGTTGATACACCCAATTGTAGACCACCCTTCCTCTAGCGTCTTGATGGTTCATATCGTCATGAGTCCCTTGTCCTCTAGGAGGTACCCAATAAGGGGCAGCTTCTTTATCGGCATCATGCTATCTGGTTTTTCCACCGGGGTCCTGCTATCTTAGATGTCCTGTCCTTATCTATCCGTCCTTGTTCCACGAGGTGACGGAATACCTCCAGTGTGGATGAAAAGAGTTCTGTAACATCGTTGTCGCCTTCATCTCCGGTGTCTACCTTCCTATAGAGAGCCACTAGTCGCTCGGGCCCTACATCTTGGTACTTCTCTTCATATGCAGTAAGAGTGTGGTAACAGAGACGTACAATAAAGTATCGTTTGCGGTTTTCAACATAGGAGTTGCATATGTCAGTTACATGCTCTTCTGTCTCCTTCCTATCTATGAGGGATTTAACTACTTTATCAATGCCTGCTCGCTCATTTTTACTTAATCGCGGGACCCTGGGCGCTCCTGTTTCTTTTGATCCTACCTCTACTACTGTATCCTTTGATGAGGCATTTGGTGTGGGTGACTCGGTGGGAGCAGAGGCGGTGGAGACTGAGGCGATCGTGCCATCTCCGGCTATACTTTGGTGGTCCTGTCGTTGTACTCACGGGATGAGTAGGGGCGTAAGGGGGTGGCATGTATATGATTGGGGACCTAACAATAAATCATCATCTACCCTTTGTTTTGCTGGTAACTTGGGGTAAAGAGTCGAGGGCGTTCTAACAGGGCATTGATCTGATATTTTTGATTCCTGTTCCTTTTTATCGATTTCCTTTTCTTTTAGTTTTTCTTCTAATCTTTTACAGGCTTGGTAAGCTGATTTTCGCTTTCTTTATCTTGTCTAGCTTCGTCCCTTTTCTTTCTTTGAGCTGCCTCTTTTCGCCATAAGCCAAAACTGTCAAACATGGCTGGTCTAGTTTTCTTTTTGTGGAGAGCTAATTCTAACGTTTATTTTAGCGGGATCGAAAGATCCCGTCAGTGGCCACTGATTTACCCGGTCCTTCCTAGTGTATTTATGCCATAGTTTGCTATAAGCTACGCTGGCTAATCCATACTTTACGTACATGTCCTTGTTAGGGTGCCTTCCGGCGGTGCCGGCTGACTGACCTCTAACGAACGGTCTGGTCCAAAACAATTACAATCAAACAATCTAGAGAAAACAGGCATGACGTATTTATCGGTCAAAATGAATATCTCAATCAATCAATTTAGACAAAAAGTCTGCACTACCTGTCCTTTGCTGCCTGCAAAGAGAGAGAATATTCCTATTCTTTGTTGTTTGCAAGCAGGGAAATGTCGCAAATAACTCCATATCAAAAAAGGAATACTAGTATTTCAATCAAACTATTCAATCAATCAATCAATCAATTTAAGTCGTTTTTTTTTTTACGACCTTACCCGGACCGTATGGACAGTTCTTCGTCTTCCCTTCCAGCGCCTGGTTGTCCTCTCACTCCAACAATCAATGCGGCGTTCCTCTAAGGTCCCAGTCAGGACCGCAGGTCACTCGAGAGAGGTCCGTTCGGAACCGGTGAAGTTCAGTCGATCGGCAGCCAGACAAGGGTCTTCTCAGGCAGGTATACCCCAATCGTTTAGTTGTTCACTCCGTCGTTAGGACCTCTCTACCGGACCCACGCGTCGCTGATGGGCCCCTACGCGTGGGCGCCAATTTGTGAAAGGCAGCGAGTCTTCTAAGACCCTCAATGCTGCCCGGTGCAGGGTTCCACCTCTAATTTACTTTGGGTTCGCTATCAAAATAATGAGGCAAGCGCTGGAAACTGGAAGAGAAGAAAATGGTTTATTTCTCATGAGGAGATCACGTCAACTGAGACACCGGGATGTCTGAGGGAAGTGTTCTGCTGACAACTCCCTTGGCTCTTCCTTTTATACAGGTTTGACACAATGCATTTGTTTGATCAACATGGTTACAAAAGCTTGGGGTCCCCGCCCGGGCAGGTTGTCACACAAGCCCAACAATAATTCTCTTCCCACCCAGGTCAAACAGACAATCTTATCTTGCAGCTGGACCTTGCTTCAGGGTCTAAAACATGTGAGACCGGTCAGATCTAAGAGTCCGTTCTGTTGATAAAAACAGGTCCCATTGTTGGTAATAACAAGTCTTGCTGTTTGCAGTGCAATAAATCATTTTGCAAGAGTCTTTTGGTGTTTGGAACCTGTTTGTGTAACTAGGTGTAGTGAAGGGTAGAGCGTCCAAAGGCTTGTCTGAAAACAGGGATGAGAGGAAAAACGAGTTTGTGGCAGCAAGTGGCGCTGAGGTTTGTTGTGGCAATAGAGTTTATAGCCCCCAGCACACATACCAGGTCGGTCAGAGGGTCAGAGGGATGCTAGTAAGGGCAGGGTGAAACAAAGGTGACCAACAGAGTACAAAATGGCTGTGATAGATCAAAATGACTGCAACTTATGTGCACATAGAATTCCACCAGACAAGATGGCGCAGGTAATGTTCATAATTGTCATTTTGCTTTTAACACTAGCTCCCGTCAGGAACCAGTCCTCGCAGATGTCGCACTCGAAGCGGCTGACATCGTAGGGCTGCTGGTGCATGGCGCGCGCGCGCCTGCAACAAATCCTCGCGAGACCTAACTTTATGGACACACTACGGAAATACGGCAAAATGTTGTGGGAATAGAAAAGGGACATTCATTACAGGACTACCACACAGGCAGCTGTACTGCATAACGAAATTTACCGCATCGCTTTTAGGAGACAGGGGAAGCACCACAAAACATATGGCGGCCACATGGAAATAATACTACACCAGCATTGATTAGCAGCACTGGTACCCGAGGAGGCGCGATGCCTGTTATGCGTGATTTCGCATTTCAGTGCAGTGATGCGGATCACCACACTTAAATGCGTTAGTCTAACGCCAGATGCGTGGTACTTGGCAGGGCTGAATTAGGTGGCGTGGATTTGGACAAGCTATGCACGCTAAAGCTTTTATGTCATGGGGTATAAAGTGGACGTTTGTCTATTTTTCTTTGTAAAAATAATATGGGCTGTTTCTTTACCTTCCGGTACATTTCTGAACAATTTGTTAAGCTAATTTGTATTGTTGCGTTGTGTGCGCATGCAGGAAGAACGAGTGTCTGGCAGACATGCAAAAATCATCCCACGTCTCAGTATTAACTTCCACACTTCTAAGCAGTAATTCCAATCCTAGAATGAGTTACCTGTTTGCTTTACAACGACAGTTAGTAAAACAAGTAAGTGCTTTACGAGCCTGTATAAGTAGCGTAAGGTTTTAAAGGGACTTGTTTTCGTGCAAGGTATTGCTTCTCCCAGTTCACAGAAGGGATAAAAAACATCTCCAGATAATAATAGGGTTGACAGGATGGTGCGATAGCAGAATATTGATACGAGCGGATCTGGTGAGGACTGCGGGCAGCAAGTGCTTGATACGCTATTTGCATAAGAAAATACTATATATTTTTTTCATTATCCTCCATTAGTTATTAGTAAGGGGGAAGAGAAGCGTTCACCGACAGCATTCGGTTAGTCTTAAGGAGACAAAGAATGCTGTGGTCTGTGGTAGATGCCGCCCAGAAGTCATAGGTATATGTATCAGGAGCTGCCATTGAAAGGAAGTGGAAATGCGCTTTAGATGTTGCCGGTATCGATGGCTACTGTGCGGTTGCAGACTTTGCTGGGCTGACAGTGGGTGGGGAAATGCTACGTTGTCACTATAGGTTTAATTACATGAATCGCGCATCCTCTCTGGTGTTTGTCCTTTGGGTACTTGCTGACTGGTGCTATACATGGGATCAGGTTTGCCTTTGACAGGAGGTATGGTTTAGTGGGGTACATAGTGTAAATTAATGTTGGCGTGAGGAAACAAAAATCGGACCCTTTGTACATTTAATATTATTGTGTGCATCATGCAGAGGATGAAAAGTCACAGGAACGGCTTTGATGCCGTAGAGGCTAGCAGGAAGAACTGTTTTGGGGTGGTCAGTTGAAGAGATTGTTTAACATGTTTTAAACTACTACAGTGGCTTTGGGGAGGGCAACAGCTGAAAGGCTCTGTCTGTACTGGTAGGCAGTGGTTAGATGGGGACCGCCATCAGTCTTTCTGTCGGTGGTGGACAGGGGTGCAGTGGGCGGCGGTCACGGGTTCGCAGTGACATCCGAGGGGTGGTTTTAAAGGCGGGTGGAAAAGCATAACTGTGGGTTTCGTAGGGGTGAGAGTAGAGTTAATGGATACGCTAGTAGCAGGCACGAAGGCAGTTGTCTGTGTTTGGAGGTGGTTAACTGAGTGGGCTTCGCTTGAAGGTGGGTCATCAAGTAGGAAGATGTGTTTGGTGGGCCGGCTGGAGGCAGTGTTATGTAACTTTGCTGGAGGGCGCAGCAGCAATATTTACTGATATATGTAAATTGCCCAATGAAAGGGCAGATGTGACCAATGGAGGAACCAGAATCCTTTTTTTATGGCTGGGGTGAGCCCCTGCAGTATGGCGCGTCGCTGGCCTGAGAGCTCTTAACTGACACGGAGAATGGGGGGCCCCCTCAAGTTTCGTTACGCCACTGCCTGGGACCCGCCCATTCTGGACATCTAGACCGCGCATATGCCTTAACCACGCATATGCGTGGTTAAGGCATTTGCGTGGTTCAGGCAAGCGTTGCTCTGCCCTCGTTGTTGCGACCACTTCCCGCTTACAACTGATGCCCTGAGGGCACCTACTCCTACACTCTGGTTTTAAAGGAATCACACTCTATGCAAAGAGCGAACGACGATCTACAGGCGGTGACAGACGTACCCTCCGAAGGCCTGCACAACAGCAAACGTGAAATTGTCTAGGCCTTCATGCAGTGATAGGCACACCTTCAGGTCATCAGTTTGAGAATTGTTTTTGTTTATGGACCTTTAAAAGTCACAGTAGCCTAGCTGCAGTGACAGGCACACTACCATGTGAACAATCATTAATAGGCACACCCATAAAGCCTGGATGAATTATTGGGACAATAATCTGTTTACATTGGAGAAAACACTGGGGTCTATACAAGTGATATTTGTTTTTCTCATTTGGTGGTTTGTGAGAACTCTGTCTTTATGAAAACTTAGGTTTAGTCATTGCAAGATATATATTGTGTTTAACAAGAGTATCTAGATAAAGGTTGTGTGGTGCACATACTTAGAAAAAGGGTTCGTTGTCTGCCACATGTGGGGTTCACTTCTGAAAGGAAAAATGCAGAATGTCACACCTACGTCCTTCTTTTTGAGGAGTCCTAGAGAACCTCCAGTGAGATGGAGTAAGTGGAAAAAATATTTGGGCATTATGCTATGGTTTGCGGTACAAGTTTGAGCGCTGAATGGAAGTATTTTTTATTGATGCACTGTCTGGGAGGTGAGGGGCAGGAGATTTGAGAGATTTTGCTACAGCTTAGTGCGAAGAACAAAGGGGTTTAAATGAATAGGAGATATGTCTGTTAAAACTTGATCACCATTATCTTCCAAGGGTGAGTACTATAATGGAAAGGTATTATTTTGGGTTGCGGTAGGTTTTCAGGAAGAAAGGATTAGATTTCATTTCAGCGAGGATCAGGAGACGGATTGTTGTCCCACAGGAAGTTCATTTGAAGATGGAGTATGTACCTGGGGTAAAGAATATAGCAGCAGATTGTCTTTCTCGGTTAGTATAAGTTAAAAACCAGGATTGCAAATTGGAGGAAGTGGTGGAAGACGAACAGGGTGTGTGTGTGTGAGATAAATTTGGGTGTGGTATCTGAAGAGGAATGGAGAAGTGAGCTAAAAAACGATTTGGCATTACTAGATATAATGAAAGCAGTGCATGGTGGCAAGATTTATGGTGTTGGGAAAATGTGACCTCTATTAAAGGATGAGCTGTCTGTAAATAGAGAACGATGTTATTGAGAGGAACTAGGCTAATTCCTCCTACCAGTTTGAAGAATAAACGTATAACATAGGCTCACATGGGACATCTTTGGATTGTGAAAACTAAGGAGAGTTCAAGAGCCAATTTTTGGCCTAGAATGGATTTAGAAATCAAACAAACTGTCAGAGGATGTTTAGAATGTACATGTAGCAATAAGATTTTAAAGTCTCGTCATGTACCCATGGTATGCAGAACGTTGCCAAGTCATCCTTGGGAAGATGTTTCTATTGACATTGTGGGACCGTTGCATGGTGAACATCAAACACCTTATTTGCTGGTGTTGATGGACCTATATTCCAGGTGGTTGGAGGTCATGAATGTACTGGACATTTCATCTACTAGTATCACAACATTCTTAGATAAGATATTCAAAACTGAGAAGTTTCCTAAATATATTTTATTTGACAGTGGACCTCAATTTTACACTTTAGAAAGAAGTGTTTATTTTGAGTCTTGTGGCATCTGTCATAAGTGAAGTTCAATTTATCATCTTAAACTAATGGAGCTATTGATAGATTTAACAAAACATTGAAAGAAAGTATTCAGTTGGCCAAGGTTATTTCTCTTGATTGGAAGTTTGAATTACCACGAAGAATTCTGATGTATCATGTATCTTCGCATCCTTCAACAGGTAAAACCCATTTTGAGCTATTTAAAGGAAGATCTCCCAATACCATTTTACATCACGGATGAATGGATGGAGAAAAAGGTGTGAAATTTAATGGGATTGGAGAGATCAGGAGATTAAGATTCAAAGTCAAAGGAAGAGAAATTTTGATATGAGGAAAAGGGTAAAAGTCAAAATTTAAGCCTCGGTAAAAATAAGAGCACCTGTTGGTTCTGCAATGTGGTCAAAGTTTATGGGAGCCCAAAGAGTCATCAAGGTATTCCATAATGCTATAAAACTGCAGATGGAAGGAACTGGAATAAAAGTTGAGTTTCCCTTCTTGACTCCCAGAAATACAATAGTTGAGATGAGGACATGAGGTGCAACCAGAAGGAAGGAAAGAACGTCCCCATGAGCAAAGGCATGAACACTAGAACGAGTCAGACGAAGCGTAATCAGACGGAATAGCTACACAACTACGTGATCAGAAATGTGGGTATGATTTATGTAAATGATAGTTGGTTTAGGTTTTATAGATTCGTTATATTTAGTTTAGAATTTATAGATTTGCTATATTTATATTGTTAGGAAGGGAGGAGTGTGATGTCTCTGATATGCAGGTTCAGTTATGGAACATGATGTGTGGAATGTGACATGAGTAGAATCTTCGCGGTGATGTTCTGTGTCAGTTGCTTCAGGGCAGTTGAGTGATGAGGTATTCTTAATAAAGCTGAACTACTTACCTCTCTCAGTCAGCGCCTCCAAGAGTTAGTCTTTAATTTAACACCTAGGGCAATATTTATCAATGTTTCCCCCAGGCAGTGAGTCGGCACTACCCAAAATTCTGGAGTAAAAGTGATTGAGAAATTTTCACTGAGAGATTTTCAGGCGAAGAGGTGTACATGGATGGCTTCCGGCAGGCTTTGAGTAGGAGTTCTAAGGTTGCCTATACTCAATGGATAAACCAAAGGAGTCTTTTCCTAAGCAAAGTGGTGTCTTCTGCTGCTACAGAAGCTCTTTACAACAAAATATAAGCCTCAGTTACTTTAGCGAAAGAAAAATCTAATAATATCCTGCTTAGTGCAAAAGCCTCCTACCTTGACATACATACTGCATCAAGAACTCAATTTGCCTTATATAAGGGACCAAATAAATCCATCTTTATTATTTTGTGTCTTTATTTAGCTAAACCGCTGTGCTTTACTTGCACAAGGAATCATAGGATATGTCTGCTCTCTTGAGCAAACCCTTACTGCGGTTTGGCTTGTTTATCCGAACAGCCTGGAGTGGGTAAACCTGTTTTGTAACCATGAGATAATCGGAGAACAACTGGATCTGTAACGCCTTTGGCACCAATAACTAATAATAGAGATACTTTAACACTCAGTTTAACTGTTAATGCTTGAGTGAGCAGATTGTTGGCGGTTGTGCCTCTTTTAGGTGAATAACCTCCAGTTGACAAATGTGCTGACATAGATCAGGTTTGATCTTTTTCTAGTTTGTGATAAGAGAATTTTGAGGAACCTTTTCCTCAGGAATTTGTGCTTTTTTGCATGCACTAGTGTCTGTCAAGGGCGACGGCATGTGGCTGTGTTGCTTCCACCACCATTATGACATTTCTTTTGCCTGGTGAGCATCATGTTATGGTTGCTGGGCTGGGACTACGAGATGGGCAACCTGCATGATGATTAACCCTTGCATGGTGTTACAGTGAAAAATGGTACTCTTGCTATTCAATAACCCATTTTCTGATCCTTGGTTGGCAAGAGGGACGGGGTTGGCAAGACTTGAAGCACGGGCACTAAAAGCTAGTGATCAGTAGCAATGTCGAATGATTGACAGCCCAAGCATGCATAGATCACCGGCATGTTGGCTATCACTCCCTTTTCAATTTAGAAGTAACAGTGCTTAGTTAGAAATACATGGATCACCAGCATGGTTGGATATGCGTAAACAGCAGGACCTGGCTAATTTTAACCAGTAAAATGAATCAGAACACTAGGAGATGTCAGAGGGTTGCTTTAGAGTTTTGAAGTTGTTTGTTTTAAGTTTGTAACACTGCACATATAATCAATAATAAACGTACAGGAACTTAGAATAGGGAGGAGATGTCTACATTTTTTTGCCATGCCCAGGGAACTGTGGACTTAGGATTCTTTCTGCAGAAGCGGTGCTATTCTGTTACCCTGCACTTTCTTGGGATCAGCTTTCACCCCTGCTGAAAAGAAAAAGTATCAAAAGAAATTAAATTTGTCCTTGAGGAACGCAATCTTCTCTTGATATAGTATGAGGCTGCAGTCCTTCAAGCATTGGAGGGTGGCTTGGATGGTGATCCTACTTGGTAGCTGCATGTATCAGTGTATTATTGCCGATACTGAGTTCACCACCACCTCCCATATACCGTTCTACGATATCAACCTCTGTGAACACCATGAAACTCAGTTGTTTTTACAATTTTCAGCCTGACATTGCATGAGAAGGTGGTGATATATCTTGATGCTTCATGTAGTTCCAGCTGGTAATACCAGACATTGAGGACTAGTATTGAAAAACACTTAGCCACACTGAGGTCAGCCAGAAACCTGTAGATGGCACATTGATGTGCCTCTCCCTCTTGACTGCATGGTTTGGAAGGCACATGTCAACACATATTGGCTGGATTGTTTTGCCTTGAGACAGGAAGATGGGCGAGACCTAAGAAACAGTTCACATACCTTTTCCATTACTTCAGCATTTTATCTTTTATAGCTCCTGTTCCAACTATTGCCTCACAAGAAAAACTATCATTTGGTTCTAGTGGGCTCAGGGCCATGAGCTATATCAAGAGTGGTCACTTTATCTTGTTTTAAAAAAGGGGGCACATCTCCTTAAAAAAATGGCTTGTATTCCTTTGCTAAACGCTTGATGGGTAGGGCACACTGTAATAGTTGGAGTTTTTCCGCTGTGCTTAACAACATGCCCATTTCCATTTTTTGAGGTGAAGATACATACTACACGATATTTAGCAATGAAAGCAACCATTCCGGGGACTAGCAGTTTATTCTTTGTGGTATTGGCCTTAATGGGGTTAGCTGATGATTACGTTCACTGCAGACATGTACCTAAGAGGGCACTGATCTGTATTCTTAAACTTTAAATCGGAAACATTGTATGGGAGCCCTTCTGTGCTCCATTGGGTCTTACCACTGAGATAATTAGTATTTCTGCATCTTCCTCGTCCTATGGTTCAGCTGCTGTTTTCTCTGCAATGTCTATCACTTGCCACATAGCAGTCCTTTTGTTACTGGGTCTACCATTCTATCTGAGGCCCTATAATCGGACTACTCTGGAAAATAGGTTATTTTCCAACAAAGCATTTCCTATCTTAGGAATGGCATTTGTCAAGTTGGGGTACTTTGATGCCATACATCGCTGGTCTTTTTCTTTTCCATTTTGCGCCGTTTTGCACGGAGACTACTAGTTCTATTTGATATTTTTCCTACTTTCTCCTCGAGTCCTTCCTTTAAAGATACGATGTCAAGTATTTCCTTGATGTGTGGAACCTTATCATGGATCAGCTCAAATGACAGCACCAGCATGATATACAGTTTGACACAAAGTTCTTTAAAGATTTACAGCCAAACATTTGACAAGCAACAGACAATGATTTCAGCTCTAATTTCTTCTTGTGGATCAGCGACAGTGTAGATGCTCACCAGTTTGCACGATTTCGCAGGAAAGGTGTCCAGCAATTTCTGTGGTTCTTTGCTGGCCAGTCAAAGGACAAACTGTCCATATTTACCTGTAATAAATGTGCCACCTTCAAGCAGCTACCATGGCTGTGAGGTCATCAGATATCAGACAGTTTAGTACATTCTCACCAGCGTAACGCAACACATGGTGCACCTCTTGACCATGCCATCTTTCTTTCATTATAGATGCAAATTCCTTTTTGATATCAGCCATCATTTGCATGTTGAAAAGATGATGCTTTATTGCGACATGGGAGAAACATGGCAGAGCATTTAAGGAGAGCACCTGTTGGTGTCTACGCCCTCACTGTTTGCCATATTTTATTTCCTATATGTATCTTGAGAATAGTCTTTTCTTTCTGTTTTTCTTTCTGTTCTCCACTTCAGCACTGGGGCGAATGCATACACATAAAAACACTGTCCAGGGCTATACGTGGATTTCCTGTCCAAATATGTAAACATTATCTTGTATTAACTCAAAGACGCCAAGCCTGGCAATTCAAGTTTATGCAATAACAGTTTTACTGTTGACCCATGAGCCCCACAAGTAGAAATGTGGTGGCTATATTACACACTGCTGCAGTATATGCAAGTGCTGGATTAACAGGATTGATGCGGTAACCCCATCCCACACCATGACAAACACTATTGCTAGTCCTCACACATACTAACATTTAAAAACAGGAAATAAGGACATTAAACAAAACGGTAGAATGTATTTCCTCATTGACTTACATTGAAACAGAGGCAGTTTTAGGCAGGAGACTACTAACTTGCACCAGGCACAGAGAGGACCTGGTCAGGCAGTTCAGGCTGGACTGTTCCCATGGGAAGCAGGGTCAAGACTGATTTGCATATAGCTGGGTCCAAACTGGAGGGCGTGGTGAGCAAAACAAAACAATGGATTGAGGCCCGAATCTCTATACTTGGGGTGAGTGTCTGAGATTGTTCAGCATTCCGTCACACTTTTGTTCTTTTTGCATCAACTTTCGTGAATAACACCAATGCCTTGGAGCGGCTGACATCTCTGCTGGAGGCCAGATACCTATGGCTTTTCATTAACTTCTCATTCACTAAGTGAGGAGAAACTGTTCACTCGCGCTAAGGCGCTTTTAACTGCACATCGTTTTTTAAGTGTACAGCGCGTCAATATTTTAAAAATTGTTTCAAGCTAATTTGCACTTGCCTTTAAACAGCCTGCCTGTATTCCTCCCCCACTTGCCTTCTTTCTGAGCCGTCCCCGTTCCGCCCCGGCTTGTGCTGTTTGAGCGTTCCAGCTGCTGCCTTCATTCTCTCTTCTTCCTGCCCTGCCTATTTAGGGCGGGAAAAGGCGCGGACACACGCAGCGGCACGCCGAAGGCAAGCCCGTCTGTGCCCGTCCCGCCTGACCGCTGCCAGCCACCAGGACCCCTGCCCATTTTTTCCCCCAGTTATCACTAGTGGGTTACATTGCCCCCTATCTAATGGCAGTATACCGCTACTCGAGCGAAGAACTCAAACTATTAAACAAAGAACATATGGATAAATCGCCACATTGCCCTGAGGCAACTTCCATTTTAGCATCCATTCCTAAAATCATTCTGAAAAGCACTCAATCCACCCCTCATGCTAAACTAATGTCCATAAACACAACAGGAGGGAATTCTGTCGAGCAACGAAAACAACTAGCGGGGCTCTATTTTAATGCACTCGCAGTATGGAGTCTGCTGGACTCGGAAAAGCCAGATATCTGCTTTATAACCGAGACCTGGCTCCACGAGTCTGTTCTCCCTGATGTGGCAACTGCCTTCCCCCCTGAATATCAACTGACTAGACTTGATAGAAGTACCAAGAGAGGGGGCGGCCTAGCAATAGCCTTTAGGGCTAGACTGAAGGTCAGCATACTGGAAACCATCAGTTCAGATTGGATTGAACTCTGTATTTTTAGGTTTGAAAAACAAACTAAGGGAACCTTGAGAGGCGCCCTAGTTTACAGACCTCCAGGACCTAAAACTAATTTTACTAACCGTCTGACGGCGATCATTGCCCCTCATGTCCTAGCGGCCTACAATTTCTTTCTTATTGGAGATATTAATTTCCATGCAGAACCCTCTTCTGATACCGACACAAGCCTACTGATCTCCAACCTCAGCACACTGGGACTAGTACAAAGGGTAACTGGACCCACCCATCTGGCTGGCCATACCCTCGACCTTCTGTTCACCAATGACCCCAACACTAAGGTTGAGCCCCCCCATCCCTCTAATCTGGTCTGACCACAGTTTATGAAATTTTCTTTACAAATAGCTACAATACATGAAAATTCTAGCAATGAACAGAAACTTACCAGACTCTGGAGGAGTCCATTCTGGACATATAGACCGCGCATATGCAATTATACAGGCCCTTGACATTATTGCCCCTCTGTCAAGGGTCAAATACAAATTTAAAATATCACCCTGGTTGACGAAATCTTTACAATATGACAAACTAGCTAGCAGGAAAGCTGAACGTAACTGGAGAGCATCAAAGAGCACGGAGGATAGACAGGCTTATAAACTTATTCACAAACGCTATCTAGAAAATATCAAATCAGCCAAAAAAACTTTTTATCAATAGAATCGACAAGGCTGCTAATTCACATAAGGAACTGCACAAGATTTTAAAAGAATTCACCAATCCCTTTTCCTGCCAATCTGACAGCCCATTCACACAAGACTGGGTAGAAACACTGTCCACCTTTTTTGAGGAAAAGATTGACAGTATTCATAACATCTTCCTCAATCAGAATGTTTAACAGCAAAACTCTGAGCCGGACAACACCCAGACACCCCCAATTGCACTTCCAGAACAGTTTGTTGAACTTACTCAAGAAGAAGTTAGTACTGCCCTCCTCAAAATTAAATCAGGCTCCCCTGTCGACCCTGTTTCGCCCCATATTCTGTCAATGCTGGCCCCAGTGCTTCTCAAAAGTCTTACTGACATTTTTAACATGTCCTTAACTCAAGCAACGGTCACTATTAAATGGAAAGAAGCCAGGGTCAATTCAATTCTCAAAAAACCATCAGCCAATCCCAAAGAGCCCAGCAATTATCGGCCCATCTCCTTACTTCCCTATTTTGGAAAGGTACTTGACTCTCTTGTCAAAAAACAGCTAACAACCTATTTAGAAAGCCACGAGCTGTTGGACCCCTCTCAGTCAGGTTTTAGGGCTGGCTACAGCACTGAAACCTCTCTGGTGGAGGTAATCGACAATATAAGACTTGCCCACCAGGATCTCGGACAGTCAGCCATACTTGTCCTTTTAGACCTGTCGGCCGCCTTCAACACCATCTCCCACAGTATATTAGAACAACGACTGTGGGAGATGGGCATCAGAGGAACAGCCTAAAGCTGGCTCAGAAGCTACCTAAAAGACCGAACTACCATCGTACAGCTAGGCACCCTAGTGTCCCGCAGCCGGATGGTAGACAAGAAAGTCCCCCAGGGATCAATACTTAGTCCCATGCTTTTTCCCCTGTATGTTGCACCCCTGTCCAAGGTGTTCAGATCCTATGGGTTTGACGCAATGTCATATGATGACGATACCCAGCTATTAATTACCCTCGGTCCCAATCCAACTGATACCAGAATTAGATTCAAAAACTGTATGGCTCATATTAACTTCTGGATGCAAGCTAACCATCTGCAGCTCAATGCCAGTAAGACTGAGATCATCCTATTTGGAAAGGCTCATGAACTCTGGTCCAACGACTGGTGGCCCCAAAGTCTTGGCCCCTGTCCATCTCCTAAACCCACAGTACGCAACCTTGGAGTACAAATCAACGACAAGCTATCCATGAAAGACCATGTAAACCAAATAACAAGCACCTGTTATGGCTTAATGAGGAGCCTAAGTAAGATCTTCCAATGGATTCCATTAGAGTCAAGAAAACCGCTTGTCCAAGGCTTAATCATCAGTCGTCTTGACTATGGAAATGCTCTGATGGCCTCAATTAACGAAGAGCTTGTCACCAGACTCCATGTTTTGCAGGACACAGCTGCCAGGCTGGTACTAAACCTTCCACCGCGGTCCCCATCGGCGCCCAGTCTGAAAGCTCTCCACTGGCTCCCAATTAAGAAACGGATCCGTTTTAAGATCAGCTGTCTGGTACACAAGACCTTGTATGGAAATGGGCCGAGTTACCTGGCCAAAAAACTAAACTGGTATCTCCCGCACAGGAATTTTAGGACTGGAACTAAACATCTTCGCACTCCACTCAGGGTGCGTACCGCCAGGCACGGTAGGCGATCATTTTCCCATCTAGCCCCCCGCTTTTGGAACGAACTCCCATTGCTGCTTCGTACAATTTCAGATCATAAACAGTTCCAATAAAAGCTTAAAAACCTGGCTATTCTGACTGCCTACCCTCCTCTTTTCAGCCATTCTATCTTCGCCTTCACCAGCATTTCGCTATAGTGCTTTGAGACCCCTCCGGGTGATATGTGCGCTCAATAAAACCCTATGACTATGACTAGGGCTACTAGAAAGCACCTGGGAACAGCTGTGAAGTCATCATGCACCCATAAACAGTAGGAGTACCTGTGACACTACTACTATTTCAAAAGATGCATCAAGCTTCCATCACTCAGCATTTAAGAGATGAAACAGTCATACTGCAGAAACAATTTAACAGGATTTTGCCATCAAATAAAATTTTTAACGTGCATACAATCAAGATACATATCTTAATAATTGTTTGTTTTGTTTTCTTTTTTTCTGCTGTGACACTATTCATACCCTGCACATCTAAATAAAAGAACACTACCAATGACAAACGTTTGGACTTTTCTGTACAGAAAAGCCTTTGCCAAGTTTCACTAACAGCATTGATACAGCTTGGGCTGGTGCAGTGAAAGTTACAATTGTTCAAACAGTAGCACTGGCGGCCTCTCCTGTTGTAGGACAGGCAACACATACTGCCACTGTCCTACCCACTCCCAGTCTCCTAAGGTGCTTGTAGAACAAGGGAAGCCACAAGCTCTTGCATATGTGGAAGCTACTGGCTTTGCCAATGTCTTTTAGCCTTGTTGTACAGCAGTATGGCTACTGTTCAGCAAGGCTAAAGTTAGTGACATGGTGTAAAGTAGAGTGACGTGGTGTGGAGTAGAGTGGTGTAGGGTAGAGTGGCGTAGAGTACTGGGGAACTGAGTGTCCTAGATTGGACTGGCTCAGAGTGGAATGACGTAGAGTGGCATTGTGTGGAGTGGAATGGAATGATGTAGAGGGACCTAGACTGATGTGGAGTGGCACAGAATGTATAGAGCCGAGTGGCGTAGAGTACAGTGGCATAGAATGGGGTGGGATAGAGTGCGTGGAGTAGAGTGGCATGGCGTAGAGTCGCGTGGCATAGAGTGGCGTGGAGGAGAATGGAGGGCGGTAGAATGGCATAGAATAGAGTGGCATAGAGTAGAAGGACTAGAGTAGCGTGGTGTAGAGTGACAGAGTAGAGTGCATAGAGTGGAGTGGTGTAGAGTGGCACTATGTGGAGTGGCATGGCATAGAGTGGTGTGGCACAGACTAGCATAAAGTGCAGTAAATTACATTGGTATAGAGTGGAGTAGCATAGATTAGCATAGTGTAGAGTGGCATAGAGTAGAGTTTCGAGGTGTAGAGTGGAGTGGCGTAGAGCAGAATGGCGCTGAGTGATGCAGAGTGGTGTAGAGTATAATGGTATAGAGTGGCGTAGAGTAGAATGGTGTCGAGTGATGTAACGTGGAGAAGAGCAGAATGGCATGGAGTGGCATAGAGTGGAATTGAGTGGAATAGAATGGTGTGGAGTAGAGTGGTATAGAGTAGAGTGGCACAGAGTGGGGTGGCACAGAGTAGAGTGGCGTACAGGACACGGAGTAGAGTGGCGTAGAGTGGAGTGAAATAGAGTGGCACAGAGTGGGGTGGAGTGGCACAGAATGACGTGGCGTAGAGTTGATTGGTGTAGAGTGTCGTAGAGTGGAGCGGCCTAAAGTGGAGTGGTGTAAAACGGAGTGGCGTAGAGTAGAGCACAGTGTAGATTGGCATAAAATAGAGTGGAATAGAGTGGCACTGGTTAAAGTGGCATAGAGTAGAGTGGCATAAAGTGTAGTGGCGTAGAGTAGAGTGCCACAGAGAAGAGTGGTGTGGCGTAGACTGAAGTGACGTAGAGTGGCATAGTGTGGACTTGAGTGGATTGGTGTAGAGTAGAGTGGCATTGAATAGAGTGGTGTAGAGTAGGGCATTTGTGGGTGTAGAGTCACTAGAGCCGGTAGATAGGGTGAAAGCCACTTAAATAAAAATTCATATGCCTGTGTTACATGTAGTTAAGCACATTGAACGCTCAGGCACATTACTGAAATGCTTATAAAACAAAACAAAAAAGTGTGTTGCACTTACAACACATTCCCCTGCACTTTAATGTGCCGTTTACTGTGCAATAATTCTTTCCCAACAAATTCACTCTTTAGTTCACGAGTAGATAAAAATAGGTTATAGAACTCCTGCAACTTCTCTGGTCCTAAACTGCTAATATAGTCAGGGCCACTGGAATAATGCAGCAGAGGAGGAAGAAATAATGCAGCACGTTTGACTTAATTATGCAGCAAGAGAAGGCAAATTATGCGGCATATTGTAGCACATTTTGTGATAGCATTACTACTCATTGTAACACTGTCTGGGCAAAGATCTCACCTGATTAGTGACATTTTAACAACCAAATAGAGCAATAAGCAACTGAAGGCTGACCAGTGAACTTTTGCAAATGGCCTGCCACAGTGCATAAACACGTTGCAGCGTTTTTAGTAACTTTTGATCAGTTCGAGCTAGAAACAAAATGTTTTTTGTTAAAATATGCAGATGATTCCGCAGATGATGGATTATGCGGCAAATGCAGCAAATCCATAATTATGTGGTAAACAGACCCAGAATTACATCATTCTATTGGCCCAGAATATATTGCACTAACGCACATGCCATTGAGGTGTTCGTACGTTTTGTGGCTTCACAAGTTCTAATCTAGCTACTCAGTCTTTGCGTGATGGTCTGCATCGCGCACTAAAATGCGAAGTCATGCATAAAATAGCGCCTCCTCAACGCTAATCATGCACCAATCCTGACTGATTAAAACTAAAGCTGGTCTCTCATCTGGAATTGCAGCACGCCATGCGCGCTGCTTCCGGCAGGCTTGGGGGCGAGTCTGCAGCTATAAACTGCTACAATGTAACATAAACAGAAATTCACCCGACAGGTAGCATGATTAATTACTATACGTTCATGATGTTGCAGCGCGTGTGGCGAGCGGGCGGCTGCAGTTCGAATAAACTAGTGGAGTTCCTGGACTGGTGGAGGCTGCAGGGGAAAGCACACGAGTGAGAGAGCCAGAAGGCGCGCGGGCTATTTTCCCACAGGAGGAAGAAAAATACACAAGGAAGAGAGAAAGAGGAGCACAGGGATGGGAGAGTTTAAAGGTAGGATAAACACAGGAGGGAGAAAGCAGCATGGAGCAGTTGGGGAGTTCAGAGAAAAGCACAAGAGGGATAGAGAGCAACACGGAGGGCAGGAGTGTTTTGCAGGTGGAGGTGTACACAGAGAGGAAAGCAACATGGAGCAGGGAAGCATCCAAGGGAAAGAGCAACACGGAGTGCAGGAGGGCAAGGTGGTTTTTGGGCACCGCAAAGTTAGTAAGTAGTGCCTCAGTGTCCCTCTCTGCTGCAAAATGTGCTGTGAAATTTTATTAATACCCATAGCGTGCCGCAGTGGTGCTGGTCTGACTACCTCATACCTTGATTTTGCTTACGAGATAGTGTCACTCAGTCGTTGAAATGTCACTCATAATTACACTGAAATTAAGAAAAATGTCACACATAGCATCTGAAACCTTGGCAGCTATGATCTCCTTCTCTTCAATGTAGGTCAGTGGGGAAAATCAATTACCACAATTTTACATCTCCCCCTTACCACATTCACAATGTTGGCATCTAGAATATTAGTGAATCTTGAGGCTGCTATCTGTGAGTAGAGCACCAAGTCGCTTGGTGTATAGGCTGAAGATGACAGGAGCTAGTATGGAACCCTTAGGGGAAGGAGACTTCACAGATGGTAGGTATTTTTGTGACCAATATTTTTTACATCAGAGATACTAGGGAATGGCCAGAATATTCAAATACAAAGTGGTGCATGGGATCAGAGAGCAGTGACAGCAGAGACGGGGCAACACCATGGACAGGGGATCAGTGATCACCACAGATGGGAGGTCATGAAGCAAGAATCCCTTTTCACCGCAATACCAGGGAGATATGCAAACAGTAGCTACAAGCAGGCTATCAACTCAAAGGGCACACGGAAACGTAGCAAACAAATCAGGGAGAAGTCCGTGCATGCGCAGTCTGTGCACCCACTCACAATCCGCCATATTTCTACTAGGCGCATGCGCACTACCAGTAAAACCACCGCGCAACACAGCCTGGGTTAACCGAGTGGCCTCACCCGTGGTTATCTCCTGCTGCCTCCGCCTCACACATCCCGGGCGGCTCGTGGGAGGACTCCGACGCCTCCATCAATCGACCTTCAAACTGCGCCCAGCGCCCGCCGCTCTTCCTGCGCACGCGCTCGCGTCAAACACCGTAGGGCACGAGAGATCAAGCGGAAGCAAAGGAATGTTGCCTACATTTCCCAGAGTACAAAGAGCCGGGAGAGCACGCGGTATGTCGGGAAATGTAGGCAAATTACTATTTTTATGTGGAAGTATTGAGACATCCACCGGGGACGACTAGGGCTCGCTGGGTGTGAAGCACGGCACGTTTAATTTTTCTTACGAAATGCAGACTGGTAGTGATTTAAGTATGCCCAGCAACTGGAGAGCATGGCATTGGGTCGTCACCTGTGGGTATTGAGGGAAAGGGCCAGAGGTGTGTAGTGTACATCTAAATAGTGGGCTATGTGTGCCGTGCAAGGCGTGAACGGATGTATGACGATTCCACGCATGCATTACATCGCATGCCATTAGATCGCGCTTTTAACAACGCAAGTCGTTACAACGACTTGCGTTGGAGGGCGCTGGACTTAGGAGTAGTTTAATTTACTATTCCAACTCCAGCCTACGTACAGTAGGGAAGGTGTTGGATAGTAATTTAAACTACTCCTTGTCCTATAGCGCCCTCCAGTGCAAGTCGTAACGACTTTCGTTGTAAAAACCGCAATCTAATGGCATGCGATGTAATGCATGCGTTCTAAAGGTTGTTTCCCGGCGTGAACTGTGGATATCTCAGGCACAGGTAATGCTGGCATATCAGGATCTGTTGCCGGGAGCCACGCGGCCCCTACTTGTTTCCCCCCTTTGCCTAATGCCAGAAAACTGATCCAGCGGGTTACTAGCAACGAGCATTCATACACCAAATACTCACTTGGGCCAAAACATTCATACTATGCTAGTAATTTCCGCTGGTGGGTCAGTTGTACTCTTTATCAAAATCCCTGCTACCAATTACTTTTCTGATGGAAGAGTAATGACTTACCAATGAACCCCTGTTAATTGGGAAGTTTAAAATGAGTGACCTTCATTACAATACCTAATCCTGAAATAATCACTGAGTCAGGAAGTTTTAAAATGTTTATCTAAAGATTTAGCAGAGTAAAGTACAGAACCACATGATACTTAATCGTATATCAAGGATGAAGCATGATAGTCAATTATCGTTCAATGACGGTCCCTCAGAAAAGAGAAGACAGAGGCAGCAGCGCAACTAAGGTTGGCATTTATATTTACCTAAAAGTGCGAGTACCAAACCCCTTGGCCAAGGAGTTGGAAAGATAGGACCCAGGGAGGATGAAGAGCAAAGACCTCCGGATTCAGGACAGGACCGGTGACCTCTCTACCAACGACGCCTGCGTCGTTCCCCTCTCTGATACTCCGCTTCTCCTCAATTCTCCCGTGCCTTCCTTCTAATGGACTCCGCCGCCCCCTCCTCAGGACCGCGGTTCAGTCTGCAATCAGCCCGTTCGATACGCCTGCTCTTCCGTGTCTGTCAGCATCTAGCCTCTCTAATTAATTAATTCTATATCTATTATACCCTTCTATGCCCATGTACCTCCCATTAATGTTGCAAAAATATGGGCCCAATACTTCTGATTGGACGGGGACAGGGGGTTGATTCTCACACCATATCGATTTAACTCAATTTCTTTAAGCCCATTGTTTAAAAATACCGCCCATCACAATTAATACATTTGCTTTATTTCCCACCCGTCTCACGACAAAGTTTATACATTATTCATATAATTTGTTTCTTTTCAGTAGGGACATCATGGGTACAGCAGTGTTGGCCATCAGGTCACGGCCTTGGACGACGTCCAGGTTGACTTCATCCTTCCCTCTGGGCAGCCACTCAGGGCGCATGCGCAGAACCATTGTCACACGAGTTTCAGTTCACCAACCCCAATTTACGAACTAATAAAAAGTAAAAGAAGAAAATATTAAAATCACAAATAAATTGTTTGACTGTATACCCACTCTTTCTACTCTACTCCCATTTACTTATAAATTCTATCCCGCATTAATAGCGTTAGAATACCACAGTTTAATTGCAACATGAGAGCAAGCTGTAGCACGTGAAAACATAAAGCGGCCATTTTAATGCACACTGCGCAGAAGCAAGAATTTCCCACCAAGCAAAGAAAGACGTCACACCACGTGATATGGTTGACACATGCGCAATAGTTTTCCCGCGCTTTAGCGGCCATTTTAGAATAGACTAGCGTTATTTGTTAGTTTAAACACATAGGCAAGCTTCCTTTCTACTTATGTTCGTGTATGCAATTATTAGTATGAACAATACAAAGTTTAATAAATTAATACTGTGAGAAGATTGCCTCTGAGCAAGTCTCATTTGTGAGTCCTTGCTCCATCAATCCCCTCTCTGATGGCGTTTCTGAGCCATCAAATACTACCCACAACCAGATGCCAACTTTTAGCATAAAATTGTTTCAGTTTCATTTTTACACTTTCTATTTTTCACATCCCCTTTCAGTTTCTTGTACAATTTACTTCTCAAATCTTCTGGTTCAATTTCGTCAAACTTTCGCTTCTTTCCTTTTCCTGTCACATTATACGATTTATTCTGTCTACAACATTTGCACCATATTATTATTGACAGTACTATTATTGCTATCCCTGCTAAGGGTACTAATATTTGACCTATAAGTCCTTTCCCTACATTAGTAAACCAGGTACCAATTGACGCAATACTATTTGTCAATCTTTCCCATACACTATCAACTTCCAGTGGTTTTAGTTCTTTCTCAAGTTTAGTTATATTCTGTATATATGTTCCAATTTCTGCACTTTTATCAGGTATGTAAGTGCAACAGTGTTTCGACTTCAATAATTTACAGACTCCGCCCTCTTTTGCCAATATAATATCAAGAGCAAGTCGATTTTGCATAACCATAGATCTAATCGCAACCATCTCCGCATTAATCATTAGAAATCCTCCAGCAGTGTCAGTTGATAAACGATCGACCACTTTAGATAATTTACATATTTTCCTTGAGTTCAGAATTATTCCCACTGAAGGTATCAATGCACCAAATATATCACCTACAATTTCAGAAAAACTAGCTCTTTTACTACGTTTTAATTCACTACTATCTTCATCGCTCCCAGTGTTTCTTTTTACGTGGTATATCTTTGGAAATACTATTCCAAAATAACAACTTCCATACCACCGTGCAGGAAGCCTAAAGTAAGCCTTATTCCCACACACATAATAGATTCCAGGAAAAACCGAATCTGTTCCTCCTTTGAGTCCCCAACCTCCAAGAATTAAAAAATTGTGTTCACACTCACTGGTACCGATGAAAACATTGTTATACTCAGTCTGTAACCTATGTAGACAAATTTTCCCTGTCTTTACAAAATCCAGAGCCATAGCAGCTTGAGCCTTGCCAGGTGTGTAACTCCCTTCTCTCTCAGCCCAAGGTGGCAAATGAGCTTTATGCTCAGAAGCTTTCTTTTGGAAATCTTGTCTTCTATCCTCTACTAAATTCAAAAATATCTTTTCTTCTTCATGTAACGAACATGTTAGATTGCTTTTATGTGCATGTGTTATATCTATTGATTTCATAGTTAGGAAAAATTCTCCCATAAACTGTGCATCTTGACTACTAAGCACTGGGTTCATTTTCTTTCGAATCAGAACCTCAGAAAATATTACATCTATGTTTGAATAATAATACTGAAGTCTCCTTGTTCTATAAAACAAACTAGTCAGTACACTACATGATATGCCATAAGTTAATGGCAAGTGATGATATGTTAACCCTTCTGCTACTGATTCAGGTAACTTCATACAGACATAACAATTACTAACTTCCATAGTATCTACATATTGAAACAATAACTTTGTGAAAACATTTAAACTAGTGTCGTTATCAGTTATTTCATGATGAAATTCTGGTTCATTTTCTGCCTTTAATTCTACTCTATTACTTTTCAAGTTCTCTGTCCTTTCCTTAGTTTCGTTGTTAATCTTTTTATCCATTATCATAAGGTAAGGAATTGCTACAATCACAACTAACCATACTATAAGCACCATTACCAGACTACATATGCATATTGCACATCATCTTTTACAACATTTCTGTTTTGATCTCCCAGTAACTCTGTCGTCAGGCATTTTTGACAAGGAGGATTTCTCCTCTTATCTTTATTTCAAATTTCTTTACGTTATCAAGGTGGTCTTGTTTCTTTCTCATAAGTCAGTTCCGCACTGGTTCCTTCGTCACCACTTTCACTTGACTCTGAGCTCTCGTAGTCTTCATGGATGATATAAGTCCAATCAGGACCTTTAAATTTGTTGTTCACAAGTTTCAGTCTTTTACTTCTTCGTTTTTCAGTTCTACTTTCTTGTCCCGTTTGGCTTGTCACTTCGTTTACTTGTTCTGGTTCTTCACTTCTATTTGTTATGTGGTATTTTTCTCTTTTAATGACACTAGGCCAATGATCACCTTTTCTGGTTTTCTTTGTTTGCACTGTCTCTTTACTTTCTTCTTCAGAAATTCTTTTATTTTCAGGTTGTGGCACAATTTGGTTTTCTTCAATTTCAGTTTCTTTTATCTGTTCTTTTTCAGGTCTGATTGGTTTCTCTTCAGCAGCTCCACCGTGAGTTTCTAATAACTGACCTTGTTCAGGATTTACGTCTTCATGCTCAAGATTCTCGAGATCTTCTGTTTGAATGTATTCTCCTGGATCTAACTGGTTCTGATCAGGGCTTATTACACTTTGTACTTCTGCAGCCTGACCGCGTTCTTCTAGACCTGTCTGTCCCTGCTCAAAACTTGTTGGTTCGTTGTTATTTTGAGCCCAGTTTCCTCTCCCTATCTGGTCCTGCTCAGGTTCTCTTATTGTGTCTTCTTCTTCTTCCTGAGCTGCTTCTTCTTCACCTATCTGATCTTCTTCAATTTCTTCCAAATCTGCTCGACTTCTTGTTCTGTTGTAGACTTCAGGTATTTCCACCACCGGTATCCAGTCCTGACTTGTGCTCGGTTGTTCTTCTTCAGCTTCCCTTGAATCTCGGACCTGAGATTCTTCAGCTGGGCAACCTTCAGCTTCCTCAGTTATCGATGCTGACTGAGGATTTTCTTCTTCCGGATCTGGTACTCTTTTGGTGTGGCTTACATGAATCCAATTAGGAAATCCTGCACATTTCACTGCTGTGTTGGTAACCAGTATGACCTGACAAGGTTTGTCCCACCTGGGTGATAGACACGTTTCTCTGGTGTGATTCTTCACTACCACCCAGACACCGGGATTCAGATCATGTTCTTGTTCAGGCTGCCTGGAAACTGCGTCTTCTCCAACCTGGTGAGAGACAGAACGCACTAGGTCAGCCAATCCTTTGCAATAATCCAGAACCATATCATCCGATATATTCAGCAGTTTATTTGTAGGAACATGTGCTTGTCTCATTGCTCTTCCCATCACTATTTCGTGTGGACTCAATCCGGTATTTCTATCAGGAATGCTTCTGAGTCCCATTAAAACAAGTGGCAATGCATCCGGCCAATCTAATGATGTTGATGCACACATTTTTCCCAGTCTGGATTTTATTGTGCCATTCATTTGTTCAACCACTCCAGAAGCCTCTGGACGATATGCACAGTGCAATTTTTGCTCAATTTGGAATTCTTCACAGATTATCTTAATCACCTCACTGTTAAAGTGCTTTCCTCTATCTGATTCCAAAGTTACTGGGAAACCAAATCTGGGAATGAGTTCTCGTAGCAACAACTTTGCGACTGTAATACTGTGAAATGAAATGAAATGAAATTTGTACTTGTAAAGCGCACTGATACCCTGGGGTGTCCTGGCGCTGTACGCATACCGCTGTGGAACCCTTCCTGGCTTTTCCCTGTGAAATGTCCACTCCTGGGCACCCCCAAGGTGAAGCCAGGCATCCCAGCGCTGGTGGGGCCGTTGTGGAGATTAAGCAAGCTATTGCCCAGAGTTGCAGAGTGGGACCCATGATTAGAATAGGCACCGAGGCGAGAATTATCAGGTCCGAGGAAATTGAGCCCAAGACCCGCCGAGGCAGGAATTGAACCCTGGTCCCGGGCCAGATCTCTGCATCAGGGTCTGCCGCTCTAACCATTGAGCCACACTTCTCCACTGTCATTCCTTCTGGTAGGGTAAGCCTCCACCCACTTTGAAAACAGACACACTATGACAAGTACATATTTCAGCCCTCTACATGGTGGTAACTGAATGAAATCAAGTTGCAATCTTACAAATGGACCCTCCGCCTTTCCAATTTTTCCAAACCCAATTATTGTTTTTCTTCCTGGATTATGCATTTGGCAAGTTAAACATCTCTGGCAAAGACTCTCTGCTACGGCCCTAAACCTTGGATTGTACCAATTTTGTCTGAAGAGCCTAATCATTGCATCTCTCCCTACATGTGTGTCTCCATGATACATCCTGGCCATTTGTGAAAGCAGGCAGTCGGGCATGACTGGTCTGCCATCGGCATAAATCCATACATCGTCGTCTGCCCTTTGGGAACATCTCATTTTAATCCATGTATTCCTTTCACTCTCATCAGCATCATCTTGTAATCGTTTTACATCATTCCATGTTTCAGGAGGTGCATACAACATAAGTTGGCAGCTGATTCCCATTCTTTCAACCCTTTTATTAACTGACAACCTGTTTTTGGCACAGTGTTGAGCCACCAAATCTGCATATCTGTTACCGACTACCACCCAGTCATCTCCTGACTGGTGTGCGGCACATTTCACCACAGCCAATTCTTTTGGTGATTGTATTGCTTCCAATAGTTCTTTTACGAACTGTCCATTTTTAATGGGGAATCCTGAAGAAGTCATGAAATCCCCTCTGCATCCATAGTTGGCCAAAATCATGCACAACCCCGTAACCATATTGGCTATCTGTAAATATAGTTACTTTTTGATTCCTCCCAATTTTGCAGGCTTTTATTAACGAAATCAATTCAGCTACTTGTGCAGATTTTACTCCTGGTAAATAGGATGCTTCGACTATTCCAGTCAATTCACATACTGCATATGCTGCAGTTAGTTTACCATCTTCATTCCTTTGGCACGAACCATCAACAAACAACTCCCTGTCTGGCTTCCTGAGAGGCAATTCCTGGATATCAGGACGTGGTTTCGTGCATAACTCTGTGACTTGTAAACAATCATGTTCCTCTTCGTCATCTTTAACTTCCTCATGATATGGGTCTGGTAGTAAGGTAGCAGGATTTACTATTGTGCACCTTACAATGGTCACATTTTCAGCACCCAGTATTATTCTTTCATATTTAGTCAGCCGACTAGGAGTAAGATGCTGAGTTCGGGTTCTTGTCAACAGAATCACAACTGAATGTGGAACAAACACTTTAACGGGGTGTCCCATTACAATTGATTCACTTTGTTCAATGCTCAAACAGGTAGCAGCCACTGCTTTTAAGCAGCCTGGCAACGCGGCTGCCACTGGGTCCAATGTAGCAGAAAAATATGCTATAGGACGTCTGTCCAAACCATGTCTCTGGGTTAGGACTGAAAGTGCACAATTTTCTCTCTCATGACAGAATAATGCGAATTTTTTTTTTATAATCAGGCATGCCTAGGGCAGGTGCTGCACACAAAGCATTTCTTAATTTTACAAAAGCTCCTACGCTCTCATCATCCCACTCAACTGGGTCCTTTGCCTTCTTTTTCGTCATTTGAATTAATGGCTTTGCTAACAGAGAAAATCCTAGTATCCATTGTCGACAATAACCCACTATTCCAAGGAACATTCTCACTTCTCTTTGAGTTACAGGCATTTGCATTTTCTTGATTAATTTTACTCTTTCAGAGGTTATTCTTCTTTTTCCCCTCTCAATCTGGTGTCCTAAATACTTAACTGCTGTTGTACAGAACTGCAACTTTTCAGGTGAAACTTTATGCCCTTCTTCAGCTAAATGATTTAATAATGCAATGGAGTCAACAACACTGTCCTCTCTGGTGTTAGATGCCACCAGTAAGTCGTCTATATACTGCACTAAGACTGAGCTTCCTGGCATCACTAGTTTCTCTAGGCACTTTTTCAATATCTGATTGAAGATGGAAGGACTTTCCGTGTACCCCTGAGGAACACGATTCCATACATAGACTTTGTTCTCAAATTTAAATGAACAAAGATACTGACTATCTGGGTGCAATGGTATTGAAAAGAACGCTTGGCATAAATCAATCACAGTAAACCATCCTGCACTCCAAGGAATCTGGTATAAAATTACTGCAGGATTTGGCACTATAGGACAACAGGGTTCCACAATCTTATTTATTTTGCGCAGGTCTTGAACAATCCTATACTTTCCACTAGGTTTCTTCAGACCCATCATTGGTGAGTTACAAGGGCTACTCATTACTTCTTTTAGTATTCCCTGTTTTACCATTCTGTTAATTTCTTCAATGACTCCTGCCTTTACTTCCGCACTCATTTTGTACTGTCTGGTATTTGGGAAAATTGCACCCTCCTTTACAGTGATTTTAACTGGGTCTATTTTGGCCATAAGTCCTACTTCCTTTCCCGTGAAATCCCATACCATGGAATTTACCGTAGTTTTTAATTCTTCTGGCAACTCGTCTTTTGTTATCAAAGAGAACATCTCATCTACTTCTGTACCTTGCTTTGCAATCATAAATTTATATACATGGTCTTCATCCGGGGTCTGAACTGCCACACCATCCGGCGTGCAGAAAATTGTGCAGTTCATTTTACACAACAAATCTCGGCCCAATAAATTTACTGGACTCGAATCACACACTACAAATTGATGCATTTCTCTAAAATTTCCAATTTTTACTTCCATTGGTTCGGTAAGAGGTGTTCTAATCTTTTGATTAGCTACCCCCACAACTTGGATAGCTTCTCCAGAGAGAGGAAGGTCTGGGATGTCTGCTGTTCTCACAGTAGACCTGGTAGCACCAGTGTCCAAAAGGAAAGTAATATCATTACCTTTCACATTCCCTTCAACATATGGACCTGACTGATCTACCGGGAAGGATGCACCAAGTATGCACTCCTTCTCCCCCTCTCCTAGGCACCGTCATTGACTTTGTGGACAGAAGTCGTCCTGTAAAAAAAATTGTGAGGTTACATAATCATTCTTACCACTTCCTCCTTGATATCCGACGTCTGTACCGTGCTTTGCTCTGCTTCCATTACCCTGTATAGGTGCAGGTGGCAACTGACTCTGAGGATTTACACCCTGCTGTGAGTCATTCTGCGTCTGTGGATTTAAATTTTGATTTGGGCCATTATTATTCCGAATCTTTTTACATTCATCCTTCCAATGCCCCAATTTTCCGCATCCTTGACAAGGAAATTTCTTTTTAGCCTCTTCTCTACTCATTCGTCCTCTCATTTTCCCACCATTCCCAGTGTCACCATTCGTTCCCGAATCTTTTCCCTGATTTTCACTTGGATTGTCCAAATTAATTCCCTGTCGCTCAGCCATTTTTACCTGAGCCCACATCACTTTCTCTTGTAGTTTCTTGTGCCTATCCTCAATGTCATCCCCACAATATTTCGCATATTTCAAGATCTCGTCGATCGGTTTCCCTTGCCAGCACAACATGTGCTGCTTAATCATCTGACAAATCTCTGGCTTTAGACCGTAAACAAATCGGTAGACAAACTGACTCATGTTTTTATCTCCAATGTCCTCAAATCCACTATACTGTTTGAATACCTGCAATAAACGTTCATAATAGGCATGCACCGATTCGCTGGCTTCCTGGGTAGTTCTGTCTATTTTCACCCAATCTGTTTCTTTTGGTGGTATTTTCCCTTTCAGGTAAGTTATTACCTGCTGATACTTTTTCATTACATCACTTGACGGGGCACCTGTCTTTGGATCTCTAGGATACTCTTCACTGGGTCAATCAACTGTGATTTTACAATCTGTCCACAAATCGGCAGGTACCACTATGTCGAACAAACCATCCAAATCCTTCAACAATACCTTTGACACCTTCACAAACCTCTCAACCTGCTTGTACCATTCAATTGGCTTTTCTCTCAACTTTGGGAAATCATTCGTAAATGACAAAATATCCTGTCTGCTCCATGGGACATGTACATATCCCCCTCCTGGAACTTCTCGCATCGGGTACATTTGATCTGCTTTCCCTGTTTCCTTCATTAAATATTCAGAAGTTGTTCTACTGTATCGTGCCTCTTCCTTTTTCTTTGACCATCTAACTTTCCATTTATCTAGGTCTCCCCATTTCTGCAAGACTGTCATTAATTCTTTTACTTGTAATTTTCTTCCAGAGGCATTCATGTTTTCTAAATCTTTGTCTGAAAAATCTGCTCTATAGGGTTTTTGTAACACTTTTGACTTCCCTATTTCAATTCCCATCTGCAGAGCTAAATCTGATAATTTCTCATGGAATATCTTTACATTTCTTGTGATGCTTCTGCATACAAATAATAGCTCTTCTTCATCGTAAGTATTCAGACGATCCACTCCTACATTTCCTGCTATCATTTCTTCTAACTCAACCTTTAATTTATAAATGTCCATGATCTTTGGGGGTGAACTCTGTTTGTCTGATCCTTGTGCCCACCTCTCTAAGTCTTCTGGTGTAACTACTGTGGCACTTTTGGTTCCTGATGAGGTTATTATGTTTACATCTTTGGAGCAACCACGTGTTACTCTTCTGGGGGTACTATTTGCAGATTCTCGAATGGGCAAGTCCATTAATGAAATCATAGATTCACAATCACTAAAGTGATCCTCAACCATGACTACTGATTCAGGTTTAGGAACATACATAGGTGTAGGCATAACTAGAGGTTTGGGATAATTTACTTTGTCACCATATAAGGGAACCACTGGACCAATTGTTACAGGTATGGTTAGTGAATCTGGATGAACACTCAATTGTGTTACTTTCTGTATTAATTCTGCTCTGTTTTTATCTATGGCTTCCTTTATCGTGAAGTACTCTACTAACTGGGGAATCATGCAATACTTGTGGTACCAATGGTGTCCTTAACAGTGGTGCACTTGGGGTGCATCCACTTGTCCCTTCCTGATATGGTGGCGGGTTCTTTAATATTTCTTCCATAAATTCATCTTCGGAATCTCCAAATCTAGTCAAGTGTTTTGTCTTTTCTGTGCATTTGCTCCCTAACGATTCTTCTGCCATTAATATCGGATACAGACCCTCTGTAAGCATTGCTCTTTCCCACTGTTTCATCTGACCGTCCCTTGACTCATTTTGGTACCTAGGGAAAAATCCCCGATAACCCCTATTACTCCTGGATCGGTCACGTTCAAATGCCTCGGTTTCCCATTCCTCTAAGGCTTCGTATTGAGTTAATCTAGGTCTGGGTTCTAAGTCAATCATTCTTAATCTCAAATTTTGAAGAATTCTCCCATTGAAAGTACCATTCTCGGGAAATGCTAATATTCCATCATTTTTGGTATATTCCATCCAATTTTCTATCCATACGCAAGTATGATAACCTCTCTCCATCATCATAAATGAAGCGGGCGTTTTAGGTGGTGGAATGATAATTCCTTTTCTAGTTTTGATTGGTTTATCCTTTTTAAAATAATTCTTAATCTTTTGTAGAAATGACATTTTCCTCTTCTCTCCGTACATTTTTGGTAAATCTCGGTGTTTAAAATTATATTCTGCAAAACCTAGGAATCTCCTATCCGGACGAATTCCTATTAAAGTTGGATCACGTTTTAACATACAATCTCCACTATCCACTAGGATTTCAGCTTCTATGGTAACAACCAATCAAATTCCAGCTAACGTTTGTCTCTGAACCAATCTCAGCGCGGCCTTTTTTGTGACGTTTGTCTGCCAACCCCTCCTTTACAATCTGCGCTTCTCTGTCCCTCGCTGTTTCGACCAATCCCAGCGCGGCACCTGTGACGTCAGTACTACTCCCGACTACTGACCCCTCCTTTACAAGAGTCTTTCCACGCCCGCTGTTTCATCCAATCCCACGCGGCACCTGTGACGTCAGTTCCCTCTCCGGCAACTGACCCTCCCTTTACAAAGTCGTACGCAAACTTTATTTTCTCTACGTTTCTTATTAAAATTCAGTAACAACATAAAACATTCGCTATCATGCCAGTTTCTCTAAAATTAAAAAAATAGTTTCGTTCACACTTAGTAAAACCTTTCCGTTTACTAAACATACACTACGAGTAAAACCCTTCCGTTTACTCTTCACGCAAGCTTCAGAAGTACCTGTTACTTCTTCAATGTTACCCTTTCTAGGTGATATAACATCAAATTTTACCAGCGTATTCCTTTTGCTATTACTCACACGCATAGAGTCCCTAACAAGTACTGATAGCCCTGCTTAACTTTTCAGTACTATTTCTGCCTGACAGATAACCTCACTGCAGTATGGCTTCCACTTACCATCCGCTATTCAATTTTCCCCGGGGAATTCTGGACAACATAAAACAAACTTTTAAACAATAACAGTTGTTAGTTCATAAAAGTAACTCTCATTACCCAATTAACAAAGTACAACCATCCTCTGCTACCAGAAAACTGATCCAGCGGGTTACTAGCAACGAGCATTCATACACCAAATACTCACTTGGGCCCATACATTCATACTATGCTAGTAATTTCCGCTGGTGGGTCAGTTGTACTCTTTATCAAAATCCCTGCTACCAATTACTTTTCTGATTGAAGAGTAATGACTTACCAATGGACCCCCTGTTAATTGGGAAGTTTAAAATGAGTGACATTCATTACAATACCTAATCCTGAAATAATCACCGAGTCAGGAAGTTTTAAAATGTTTATCTAAAGATTTAGCAGAGTAAAGTACAGAACCACATGATACTTAATCGTATATCAAGGATGAAGCATAATAATCAATTATCGTTCAACGACGGTCCCTCAGAAAAGAGAAGACAGAGACAGCAGCGCAACTAAGGTTTGCATTTATATTTACCTAAAAGTGCGAGTACCAAACCCCTTGGCCAAGGAGTTGGAAAGATAGGACCCAGGGAGGATGAAGAGCAAAGACTTCCTCCGGATTCAGGACAGGACCGGTGACCTCTCTACCAACGACGCCTGCATCGTTCCCCTCTCTGATACTCCGCTTCTCCTCGATTCTCCCGTGCCTTCCTTCTAATGGACTCCGCCGCCCCCTCCTCAGGACCTCTCTGGACAGCGGTTCAGTCTGCAATCAGCCCGTTCGATACGCCTGCTCTTCCGTGTCTGTCAGCATCTAGCCTCTCTAATTAACTAATTCTATATCTATTATACCCTTCTATGCCCATGTACCTCCCATTAATGTTGCAAAAATATGGGCCCACTACTTCTGATTGGACGGGGACAGGGGGTTGATCCTCACACCATATCGATTTAACTCAATTTCTTTAAGCCCATTGTTTAAAAATACCGCCCATCACAATTAATACATTTGCTTTATTTCCCACCCTTCTCACGACAAAGTTTATACATTATTCATATAATTTGTTTCTTTTCAGTAGGGACATCATGGGTACAGCAGTGTTGGCCATCAGGTCACAGCCTTGGACGACGTCTAGGTTGACTTCATCCTTTCCTCTGGGCAGCCACTCAGGGTGCATGCGCAGAACCATTGTCACACGAGTTTCAGTTCACCAACACCAGGCCCAATTTACAAACTAATAAAAAGTCAAAGAAGAAAATATTAAAATCACAAATAAATTGTTTCACTGTATACCCACTCTTTCTACTCTGCTCCCATTTACTTATAAATTCTATCCCGCATTAATAGCGTTAGAATACCACAGTTTAATTGCAACATGAGAGCAAGCTGTAGCACGTGAAAACATAAAGCGCCCATTTTAATGCACACTGTGCAGAAGCAAGAATTTCCCACCAAGCAAAGAAAGACGTCACACCACGTGATATGGTTGACACATGCGCAATAGTTTTCCCGCGCTTTAGCGGCCATTTTAGAATAGACAAGCGTTATTTGTTAGTTTAAACACATAGGCAAGCTTCCTTTCTACTTATGTTCGTGTATGCAATTATTAGTATGAACAATACAAAGTTTAATAAATTAATACTGTGAGAAGATTGCCTCTGAGCAAGTCTCATTTGTGAGTCCTTGCTCCATCACTACGACCCCTTCAGGCCTACCCCGATGTTGCTTCCGGACACCACGGCCCTTTGCCACTATCCATCCTAGGCGCACATCATCGCAGTGTTCTCGGCTTTGTTCCCAGATAAATGGGCCGGCATATGCTCTTCCAGCTCCGAGCTTATTTTAACACTGCTTTTAACACTGTGCTGGAAGGGGGTGTGCAGTCAACTCCATTATGTTCTTAACCCATGTCTCTGCACGAACAATTATAGCTCTTCAGTGTGTGTTCACAGTATTGCTGCCAACTAGCCGGATTTACACCGGCATGACCTGTATTTTATTGTCCCTGCTGGTACAAAATTTTAAAAAATCCCTTAAAACTGGTATTTTTCTTCTTATTACATATTTTAAACAGTAAATGTTAGAAGAAAAGCCCTTAAATTGTGTTTTTTAGCTGCTCTAATGACCCCTAGCTCACAATTAAAGTAAATAAAGACAGGCCATGTTAAAAAAGAAACCAGACTATTTTATTTAACGTTATATTTAAGTGTCACGTGCAGACCCTTGCAGAAATCTAAAACATGAACAAACGGCTGGTATTTTTGTTTAGGAAATATGGCAACCGGTACCCACGTGCGTTTGTTGCTCGGGGACGCTTCCATTGCTCTTTCACCACCTGTTTTGAGCGAGTAAGATGGGGTTGTGTGTAGGTGCTGCCAGCTTTGCTGTAATTTATGACGTGAGAAAACATCAATAGCGAGCCTGCAATATGCGGACGATATCGTGCTACTTTCTCAAACTCCTCTTGGCTTGCAACGGCTGATTTCACAACTTGCGCTGTATATCTCAAACGCTCATTTAATAATAAACCACAAAAAATCCAACGTCCTATGCTTTTCCAGCACTTGCAAAAAACGATCAAAATTTGTTTGGAGGATAAATTCCAGCACCCTAGAACAGGTGGATGAATACAAATACCTGGGTGTCCTACTAGATCGCCAATTAAACTTCAAACATCACTTAGACCTTGGCAAAACTAAATCAAAACAACTACAGTTCCCCTTCAAAACCATACAGAAAAAACTAAGCAGGTGTTCAACTAGTCACCTTCCCATGGTGGTAGCAGCAAAATTTCTGTCCTCCATTACATATGGCTCGGAAATGATGGACACCAAGGACTCTAAAACGCTAAATCTCGCCCAGTCAAGATTGTTCAAAAAATTGTTTTTAATTCCGCGCCATATTTCCCAAGCGCAAATACGCCTGGAATACGGACTAACAAACCAGATACAGGCCAGACAAGGTGTCTTGGCCAAATATTATTGGCGAATGAGGGCAGCTGAAGACAACACACTAGCTTATCACTGTTGGGAGGAGGTCGAAAAACAGGCCAGGCAGATCAATTCCACATGTAAGATTCTTAAGCAAGCGCTACTATCGCTAAACCTGGAGGAAGCTTGGCATTCACCAATGTCATACCTCACTTTCAAACAAATTACTAACAAAGCAATTAAACAAGTATCGTTGCAAACCGATAAAGCATTAGTGGCTGGCAAAAGTCACGCCTGGATGGTGATGCCAACGTACAAACAATTGAAACAACAACCTTACTTACAAGAATGCTTCAGAGATCACTATAAGAGGAAACTAAGTCTACTGAGATTGGGGTCGTTCCCGACCAAAGACCTCACCCCAAAATGGTTACGGATTTGGCCATCTCTGGATTGTCGCCTCTGTGATAAGGGAGAAGAGTCGCTATTACATCTATTATGTATCTGCCCGGCCCTACACAACTCAAGGAAGATCCTTCTGAGGCCAATGCTAAGAGAAACACAAGTCAGGACCTGTAGAGCGTCCGTGATAAAATGCCTCAGTGGCTCTTCGATCCAACTTTCCTGCAAAACAATTACATTTCTGACATTCGCAGCTCAAGAGCTCGAAAAGGAGGCAGCAGCAAAACTGGAACTGGGAAATATGGACATATTGCAGCCGGCCCCAGACCTTTCTTGACGCTCTTTGCAGTTTCCTTTCCTCCCTCTTCCCTTTTATTCTATGTCACTCTAAGTACTTTATTTGAGATAGGGAGGACAGACATGCTCACACAAGCACAAGTTCTAATGCGTGCTGCATTCTTGTCATAACAGTCGTTTGTTGGCATCAATCTTCTAATGCGATGGCCATCCTTCCCCTTTTTAAAACTGTTTTTCTGTTTTTATTTAGCATGTACACCTGCGTAATGTCGCTCAGCACACGGGGGCATGTCCCACCTTTTTAAAATTGTCTTTCTCTTTTTATTCATCATGTACAGTTGTGTAGTGCTGCCCAGCACACAGGGGTATGCTTCACTTTTATATGACGTTGTCTACCACATGGTGGTATGTTCCACCCTTTTATCATTTTAACAAATCAAATAAAAGTATTCTTTTGTTGTTTGTGGCAACCGGTACCCACATGCGTTTGTTGCTGGGGGACGCTTCCATTGCTCTTTCACCACCTGTTTTGAGCGAGTAAGATGGGGTTGTGTGTAGGTGCTGCCAGTTTTGCTGTAATTTATGAGGTGAGGCAAACTTACACGATTCTATGCGAGGGAAGCTGTTTCTGCTAGTGCATGCGCTAATCTGTTTTTTTCTGTCAAAGCAAATGTTGGAAGCTTACTCTCTTGCTACATTTGCTATACATGTTGTGGGTGCAAAATTAAGTTTTCACTTCTAAGGCCCTTGTGGTACGTGTTCTTTGTGCCTTACTGAAGCTTAAGAAAACATTTTCAGTAGCCAAGAGTTAAAATATCATCGTGAGTAAAGGGTTTTGATACAGCTACGGAGCCCCTACCACACTAACACTACTTTCGGACATTTAAAAGGCACAAAAATTACCCCAAACAGCCACAACCCTCTGTTTCATAGACTTTAATGACTCCAATATTAACATAATTTAAAAAAAGACACAATCATTTTTTTCTGCTTATGTTTTGATATGTAATATATGATATAATAAAAGATATGATAAATACCTTTCAACCTTCACTTTAGGTATTCAGCTCAATATGTTAAACTTCTTCCTAAGTTTAATTGCACCGTACATAATGTAAGTATTTGGCCATGATAAAGAACTTGGGTGTGTTATAAATTAAATCTGGGCTGGAGATTTCAGGTTATAGTATGAGGGTTCCAGTTTTAAGCTTCAATGTGTGGCTCTCAAGATTCCCAGTTTCATGAGTGTGGTCCTGGTTTTATAATGGGCTACAGTTCCCAGCATAACAACTTCAAATCCCAGCATGCAACAGAGAAAGCTTACCTTGACAGAAGAGTCTTAGTCCAGCAGTGCTGAATTTGTAAAAGAATTAGTGCCAGTGCCCAAAACTCTGCTCAGAAGCCAGTGGCCGGTGCAATTAAATATTGGTGTGCCGAATACCAAGGCTGTGTAGTCCTAAATCCACCTCATGCCTCTTTAATTAACTACCAGACACTCCCTGCACCTTTATCTCACTCGTGCTGGTTTCTAGCCGGGTCTGGTGGCTCAGTGGACTAATGCATTCACTGCAGGGGTCTGTGTTCAACCTCATGGTCACAGGTTCAAATCCTGGCATGTCCACTCAGCCTTTCATCCATCTGAGGTCGATGAAATGAGTACCATTGAGTTGGGTAACAATAAACATCTGTTATTCAGCGCCAAGATGCCTCTGGGTGAATGTGCGCTTTACAAATACACAAGTTATGTTATGTTTCTGGTTTCTCCCTTTGGGACAGTGTTTCCGTCTTTCTCTTCATCTGTTTTTCTGCTTTGTTTGTTTTTCCCTCTCTTGCTGTCTGTAAATGTCTGATGCAGAAAAATAACTGCCGGTTCCCAACAATGAGTGTCGGTGGCCCCCACCAGCAATCACTGGCTGAAATTAAGCACTGGGGGTACTCAATGGAGGCGTAGGATTTAATTTGTGCCAGGATTTCATGATATCCATATAAGATACATTTAGATACACACTGTCAATGGAATTCATTTACATGGTCAGTTGTTATCTTGAAGATCTGTCATGGATCCACCTATCAAGAACCTACATTGGGCATCCCTAGGCTAGGCTCAGAAAAACAATTATCTGAGAAGAACAAAGAATTGCAAACAGTTCATTTTAGGACACGTGATGATCTGTCCCCAAAGGACCAAGATGTGTGTGTCAACTAGAATGAATATCAGTTGTTGAAGCAAGTCTTGTTCTACCTCTCCTAAGCGAGCAACAGGAGCTGAGCAACAGTTGCTCTTATGTGGAAAACTGAGGACAAAGATTTAGAGGGGAAACCGCAAAGAAAATGTGTGAATTGTTTGGAGAATCAGGCTACCGTGGACCAATTTGCTAGGGATATCAAAAGTGTAGTCATACACTGAACAATCAAGGGTCCTTTACTAAAACCATTGAGCCATCAGACGCTGTTTTGTGCATTGTATTTGGGTATGTTCCCATAACCATGCACAGTTGCACGCCCTCGCCAGTACCCTTTTAACTACTCATTAGAATGGTTGAAAAAAGTGCTTCTTGTATAGTCATCTTTGTACATGTGTCCGCTGGCACCTTTTTCCTTTCAATTCTTGATCTGTTTTTTACTCTTAATTCATTCAGGTCAGATGGCTTATGCTACAACATCTTGATTTAGCCAGTGTGTGTCATGCCACTGGCTTTTTGCAGCAGCTGACCCGCCTAACCACTGTGTCTCCTATTTGGGGAATAGTCATCTGGGGAACACCTGTGCTCTGTGTGCTTCCATCAGTCTAGTACCAAAAAATCGAGCTTTAAATATAAACCGGCTTCTATATCGCTTTAAAAAAATCGACTTGCACTATATCATTTTTTTTTTTAAACTGGTCTTTATTCATTATGCACAGATATCAGATTACGCATTCGTCATTTACAGGTTACATTCGCAGGATATGTCATATCTTAGATAAGTCATTACTAACAGGGTATATATCTGGGCAATCCCTGTATATGTCCCAACATTTTGCCCTGCAGGTCCATCTTTGGGCACATTGTGACCTGTTTGCAGTATACAAAAAACCCCACCCTGTTCTCGGGACGGATCATTGCGTGCAACAGTATTTTTCATCGTGCGAACTGATGAAATGTAGTAAAATATAAAAATACGATAAGAACCGAACAATAGATGACCTTGGCTGTGATTGGCAGCAGAACCTACTCATGGGTGGGATAAATAGGGCCTCTGGAGTGTGGCCCAAGATATGTTAGTTTGTCGTTGGGTAGTCGTGTTCTCACTCACCTGTGTCCCCCTATTTAGTGTTTTACTTTACTCTCAAGTGTGAGGTCCCTCACCCATCTCCGGGTCGGGCGTAGATGATGTACAGCTCTGGCCGGGTTGGGGCAGCCTCCCTTTCTGTCTGACCTGTCACTGTCTTCAATCCCTCCAGCATGTGCCCCCACTCTTCTAGATCTTCCTCAGCATTCTCATCCGTTCGCACTGCCTTTAAGCGGCACTCCTCTGCCACACCCCACTCTCGTACGTCAGCCCCCCCGGTCCGTGTCCAGCTTGAGGATCATAACTTTAACTCTGCTGCGTCCCCCAGCCCATAGCAAAGAAAGTAGGAGGCTATATAGGGTGTCGAATGTGGACTTCGGGATACTGCAGAAGGAGTTCTGCAGTGTATATAAACAGCGGGGCAGCATCACCATTCTCGCCACGGCCACTCTACCGATTATTGAGAGGGGGAGTTTATTCCAGAATTGAATCCTTCAGGCCTGTTATGACCCTCCCCATGTTTAATGCATATCGGGCTTCCGGCCGGAGCACCACTTGTATACCTAGATAGCGAAAGTGGCCCCTTTCCCAGCTAAACCCCACCTCAGGGAGGTCCAGCGTGTCCTCTCGTGCAAGTGCAGCCAGTGGGAAAATAACAGACTTCCGGTGGTTAACATGTAAGCCCGACGCTGAACCGAAGGAGGCCAACGCCTCTAACAATACCTGGATTGCCCCTTCTGGTTGACGAATGTACAGAAGGGCATCATCTGCCTATAGGGAAAGTACATGAGTGCGACCATCCACAACAATACCCCATTGAGCCATGTCTCTTCTCAGGCGAATTGCCAATGGTTCCATCGCCAAAGCGAACAGTAGTGGGGGCAGAGGGCACTCCGCCGTGTACCCTGCTCAATTTTCAGTGCCTCTGATACTGGGCCGCCATTTCACACACTCGCTTGTGGCTGGTGGTAGAGTAGCCTCACCCAGGTTATATATTCTGGGCCGAACCCCATTCTTCTCAGGACTTCCCATAGATATTCCCAGCGCAGCGTGTCGAATGCTTTCTCAATATCTAGGGCAACGACTGCTGTGTGGATTTCACTGTCGGCGACTGAGTGTAAGACATGGGACAAGCGCCGTATGTTCATATGTGTTACCCTTCCGGGCATGAACCCACATTGGTCCTCATGCACCAGGTGCGTCACCACCCAGCCCAGTCGGACCGCCAGGACTTTATCAAGTAATTTGTCGTCGACGCCCACTATAGACAGAGGTCTGTATGAGCCTGGGTCACAAGCGTCTCTGGCAGGCTTGGGTAGCATTACAATCTGCGCCTCTCTCATGGACTGCGGCAAGGTTCCCACCCGCTTCGCCTCCTGCAGGTTCTCCAGAAGTCAGGGGAGTAATATGTCAGCGTATGTCTGATAGAATTCCACCGGGACGCCGTCCGGGCCCAGTGCCTTGCAGCGAACCATGCTTTGTATTCCTCCTTGTAGTACCTCTAATTGGATCTCCGCATTGAGGTCCGTCATCTGTTCCCCGGTAAGGCAGGGAAGGCGCACCCCAGCCAGGATTGTCTCATCCCCAAGTGGCGTGAGTTCCGGGGGCTCCCGGTATACCCCAGCTAAATGTTCAAACAATACTGAGTTGATTGTGGCCTGTGTGAGGGCAGTGGTACCATCCGGGCGCTTGAGAGTTAATATTAGTGGAGTGGGGCGTTCACGCTTTAGCAGCCATGCCAGTAATCTCCCAGACCTGTCACCTTCTCTGTGAAGTAACTGACGATATTGTCCCCTAACAAAGCAGTCCAATCTGTTCCATATCTCACCAACTCGTAGCTGTGCTTGTAGAATGGGGTCGCTATCTGGTTCCGGCTGCTGCCTTCCGTGTTGCAGTTCGGTCAGCCGGTGTTCAGCGGCAGTTAATGCCTGCTCCAAGTGTCTCCTCGTCCCCCCTATTCTAGATAGGCATTCTCCGCGTGTGACTACTTTGAATGTGTCCCACTCCACCCCTCTACTATTTGTGGTCGACCAATTCGTATCGAAATATCCCACAATGGCTTCCCTGACTTCTTCATGAAATAAATGTTACGCAGTGTCTCTGGTCGCATGCGCCACAGCGGGACCTTTGGTCTGACGCGTTCCGGTCCCCATTTCAGCATTACCGGAGCGTGATCTGAAAGGAAGCGGCCTAACAATTTGATCTGCGCTGCATCCCCGCAAGCCTCATGGGAGAGCAGGAAGTGGTCGAATCTACTAGAGAACCCACGTGATGGTGTGTAGCAGGTATATCCCCCGCGTACATTGCACGCCATATGTCAACGCAATGTAGGCGACTCATTATCTCTTGGAGGGCTGCTGTCATGTGGGGCTTAGTGTTTTGTTTCGGGGGGGTGCCTGTCTAGGTTTCCATCCGGTATACAGTTGAAATCCCCTGCCCATATCAGTGGAATCCCAAGATATGGGAGAAGTACTTTCTCCAGATCGTCATAGCACTCACCATCATCCATATTTGGGCCGTAGACATTCACCAGGCATATCTCCATGTCATCCAACACACCTTCTATGTCTGCCACATATCCCCGTACCTGGAATGGAACCTGCGGAGCCACCCAAATCGCTACTGCCCTAGCATAGGTGTAAAACGATGATGCAGACAGCTGACCTCTCCATTTCTTATGGAGTTTCTGAATTTCGGGGTCCAAAAGGTGTGTCTCTTGCAGCATTAACACTTGGGCATCCTGCCTCCGTAAGTATGTTTGTACCCTATAACGTTTTACATACTAGTTAAGCTCCCTCACATTCCATGTTATAACATTTAATCGCCCCATTACTCATCTCCTATGACCACCCTCCTCTTGTAAGCCCAGTGTTCCGCCGCCATCGCTGGCAACATAAAACGGTAAACGAATCAATAACACACCCCCCCCCCCCCGGGGAAACACTGCAATAATGAATTGTGCCTCCCCATGCATTCCCTCTCCCACAACCCCCTCCCGTACCCCCAAACCCTTGAGAACGAGAACAAACTGTCCATAAACAGCCATTGTTCACGGCATTTAACCACAATGTTGTGACCAGCAAATCACACATCACGATCCTCATGCTACTATCATACGTACCACTTGCATTCATCTATGTTGTGTTCAGACCTGGTCGGGTCGGTGCGTGTCGCAGACGTAGTAAGGATCTGCCAGTCGCACCTTCCCAGGCACGGTCTCCACTCACACCCAGACGTTCCACTTCTCATTCAGTGTAAAGAGAAAGGGTGATAATGTAGAGGAATGAGCGGAAGAAGGGGAAGGGGGCGTGTCCGCCCGTTAAATGATAGTGCCCAGCTCAACCAGTCCATTCAGTCTACCATGCGGATGGGTGTCCCATCAGTGTACGTTCATACAACGCAGAATCACACGTGTCAGCCACTTGCACTTACTACCACTATCTGACATTCAGATTATCCATGCGTTTTACCCCAGTCCATTGCTGTGTCAAGAGTCTTCTGACTGTGGGGTATCTTCCACCACATCCCCCATGCTAGCTTCAGAGCTTTAGGCAGTACCTTCCTCTATAAGGGCCTTAGCAGCTTCCCTCTCGGCCTTTTGTACCATCAGGTCAATCCTAGGGGATCTTCCACCCTCATTGCCGGAGTCGGACCGTGCCAGTTCCAAGGAGCCATCGCGACGTACAACCACCCGCTGTGTTGAGCGGGAGGCGTTCCTGGACCTCCCATTCCGGCCATTGTTTTTCTTTCCCATTTTGGTGGCTCCCAAGGTATCCCGCGTCGTGCCTCTCCGGTGCGTTGTCCTGCTATCCCCATATACCTCTAACCAGTTCCAAGCAGCATCCGTCGTTGTGAAGAAATGGGCTCGGTCCTCATGTATAACATTTTTAATTTCGCTGGGTAGAGTAACATGTATTGGAGGTTCATTGCTCAAAGTTTTTGTTTCACCCCTCCGAAAGACGCTCTCTGCTGTCTGGAAAAATGCAGATTACTTGGTTTCCGAAAGCTGGGTCCCCCTCGCGCCTCGCTGCCTTAAGGATACAGTCACGGTCCCTGTAATTTAGGATTTTCGCAATGAGGGTTCTGGGGTGTGCACCCAGGGGGGCGGAGGGGCAGTGGTGCCAATGCCCGGTGCGCCCTCTCAATTATGAATATCGCAGAGAGGTCTGCGTGGGGAAGTGCCTCCTTTATCCATCTCTCAATGAATAATTCCAGGTTTTTCCCCTCTGCACCCTCCGGAAAACCCACAAAGCGTAAATTACACCTTTGGCAGTGCCCTTCTGCATCTTCAGCGCGATGTTCCAAAGCTGCCGCTTTAGCAGTTAAGTTGGTTAGGGTTGCCTTCAGTACAGAGACCTCACTCTGTAGTTCCGTGACATTTAGTTCAGTGGCTGTGGATCGTTCTGTTACAGTACGGAGGTCGGCTCTCAGCAGTCCGACATCCAGTGACATCGCGTCAATTTTTGCCTGGACGGTAGCGCTGGAGGCCTCTATAGCTGCAAGAATTTGGGCGCCTATGGGTTCTGGCTGTGCTCCAGCATTCTCCGATGGTGTCTCACGCGTGGCGCCCAGACCTGTTGCACCTCTCTGTGGCATATAATGATCCATTTTCAATTGTTGAGCCCCTCTTTGCGGCCTGTCCTTACCCATGTTGGTGCTTTTTCCCAGGGGTCGGTGGAGGCAGTCTCCTAACTTTTGACAGCTTGAGTGTTCTTGAAACCTGCGCAGGTAGAGCCCCACGTTCAGAGGCACAATCCAGATGACCGATCACATCGGGGCAGCAGTCCGCAAGAACTCCCTTCTGTACGCAGACCACTAAGGGATATGTCTATCCCTTCTTCCAATACTGAGAGTCTTTCCCCTTTTTCGTATTATTATTTGGGCCGCCGCATAGGGTCAGCGAGTTAGGCCTGTGTCTCTTTCATTTAATGTAATGTCCCCTTTCTTTGTTTTTTGTTTTCTTCCACTACAGTGCAGAACTGTCCTGGAGCAGACTCTTGAGTGGGGGGGAGTGGCCCAGCTCAGATCAGCACCATCTCGGGGTCCTACCGAGTTCCCCCCATTGGCTGATTCGGCCGCAGATGTGTTGTGCCCCCTGCAGGTAGGTCTCTCCCCTGCTGTCCCAGCTCGACTCACCTCTCCCGCTGGGGCCCAACGAAGGGAAACGCATGCAGCCTCTCCCGATGCCCCGCAGGCCTCCAGGCCACGATCCGTAGAGTACCAGCCCAGCTATGGCAGCAGCCGCGGCCCCCAGCAGATGCCCAGGCACTGCCCCGATATCTCCTCCCCGCCGTGAGCCTCGAGCACTGCGTACCGCTACCCACGGCCTCAGGGCAGGTGGAGCAGAGCTGAGGACTCTGTGTGCGGTGACGACAGCAATGGCGCCAATCCTTTGTCGTTTTGGGGAACCTCTAGAAGGGTATGGAATCGTATTGTTACAGGCCCACAGTCCGGGAGGAGCCAGTTCCAGCCACAGCCGTTTTCCCTCGGGCCCTCGAGTCGGCGCTAAAGAAAGTCGCCGGCAGCGGAGGAATGGCGGCTGCGGGCTGCCGCTGCAGCGTAAGGACCAAGAGCGGAGGTGATGACTGCGGGAATGGCACGAGAGTAGGAGCAGTGCTGAGGAGGGCGCTAGGCCCGACAGATCGCTCCTCGTCCCCAGCTCCCAACCGGCGCCCCCGCTCTCCGTCAACTTCGTCTGCATATCCAGAGGCAGCTGCGCTGGCCCGCACCTGCACGCCAGTTCCCAACTCCTGGCCTGCGAGCCTCAACTCTCTTCCGCTCCCCCACCGTTCCCAGCCTGGGGCCAGGAATGATGCAACTCACACAGCAGTGACAGCTGGAGAATCTACTCCGGTTGCAGCCGAAGGGCTGAGTGGGGACCGCGTTTTCCACCACGCGTGAGCCCAGGCACGTCGGTGACCCTTCGTATCTGCCAGCTATGTCGTCTCTGCTTTCCTGGGCCCACACGGCCCGGCCGATGCGAGCTGTTTCGGCAATCCGGAGGGGTTGAGGATCTCCCGCTCTCTACCGTCCGGCTGTCCCCACCTGTATCCTGGCGATGGGTATCCGAGAGGGCTCACTCAGGCTGGATGGGCAGGATCTTTGTGGATATTGACCGGGCGGACTACGGAGCAATGTCATGTTGCGTCTGCTCCAGCCGCCATCTTGGCCATGCCCCCTTCAATCAGTCGTTTGTTAAACGCGACTTCTCACCCGTAAGGGTCTCACGGCGCTGGGGTAGGGGGGGGATGCAGGTTCAAGTCCATCAAGGAGGGGGTCTGTCGAAGAGCCAGGTTTTGAGGTTTCTTGCGAAGATGGGAAGCGATGTTGTCTGTCGGAGGTGGAGCGGAAGGGCGTTCCAGGCTCTGGCCGCGAGGAAGGAGAAGGAGCGGCCTCCCGATCTGGTCTTTCTGGTGCGGGGGACCACGGCGTAGGAGAGCTGGGCTGATCGTAGGGTCCTTTGGGGTGCGTGGAAATTGAGTCGGCTGTTCAGGTATGCTGGTCCGGTGTCGTGGAGGGCCTTGTGAGCGTGGGTGAGCATCTTGAAGGTGACTCTGGCCTCGATGGGGAGCCAGTGGAGTGTGCGCAGGTGCTGGGAGATGTGACAGTGTCTTGGCAGGTTGAGGACCAGTCTTGCGGCGGCGTTCTGGATGTTCTGTAGCTTGCGGGTGAGGTTTTTGTTTATTCCGGCGTAGAGTGCGTTGCCGTAGTCGAGTCTGCTGGTAACCAGGGCGTGAGTGACGGTCTTTCTGTGTTCGAGGGGGATCCATTTGAAGGTCTTACGTAGGAGGCGGAGGGTGTGGAAGCAGGAGGACGAGACGGAGTTGATCTGGCGGTCCATTTTGAGCTCGGAGTCCAGGATGATTCCCAGGTTGCGTGCGTGGTCCGTGGGGGTGGGCGGGTTTCCGAGGGCGGGGGGCTACCAGGTGTCGTTTCAGGCGTCAGGGTTTGGGCCCATGATGAGTACTTCTGTCTTGTTGGTGTTTAGTTGTAGGCAGCTGTTTTTCATCCATTTGGCGACGGCTTCCATGCCTTCTCGAAAGTTTTGTCTGGCGGTGTTGGGTTCGTTGGATAGGGAGAGGATGAGTTTGGTGTCGTCTGCGTATGACACGATGTTGAGTCCGTAGGTTCTGACAATGGGGGCGAGTGGAGCCATGTAGACGTTGAAGAGCGTAGGGCTGAGGGAGGACCCCTGAGGGACTCCGCAGGTGGTTTGTGTAGGGTCCTAGAGGAAAGGGGGGAGTCTGACCCGCTGCGTTCTGCCGGAGAGGAAGGAGTGGATCCATTCGAGGGCCTTGTCCTGGATCCCTGCGACGAGGAGTATGCGTATTAGGGTGCGATGAGAGACTGTGTCGATGCCGCTGAGAGGTCGAGGAGGATGAGGGCTACTGTTTCTCCTTTGTCCAGTAGGGTGCGGATGTCGTCTGTTGCGGCGAGGAGGGCGGTTTCCGTACTGTGGTTTTTTCTGAAGCCGGATTGGGAGGAGTCGAGGATGTTGTGCTCTTCGATGAATGTGGTGAGTTGGCTGTTGATGGCTTTCTCGATGACTTTCGCTGGGAACGGGAGCATGGAGATGGGTCTGTAGTTTTTGAGGTCGGTGGGGTCCCCCCAGGGTTTCTTCAGGAGGGGGTTGACCTCAGCGTGTTTCCAGTCGTTGGGAAACGAGGCGGTCGCCAGGGAGCGGTTGATGGTGTGGCGGAGAATAGGTGCGATGGTGTCGGCGGCTCTGTTGAAGATGTGGTGGGGGCAGGGGTCCGTGGGGGCCCCGGAGTGAATTGACTTCATTGTCTTCGGTGGTGAGGGCTGTCCAGTTGTCAATCGCTGGCTTCAGGGTGTCGGGGGTGGTTGGCGGGGGTTCAGTGTGTTGGTTGTCTTCGTCGAAGTTGTCGTAGATGCTCTTGATTTTGTGGTGAAAGAAGGTGCTGAGTTTGTCGCAGAGGTCTTGTGAGGGAGGAATGTCCGTCGATTCGCTGGTGGGTTGGGCGAACTCCTTGATGATGTTGAAGAGTTCCTTGCTGTTGTGTGCGTGTGTGGAGATTCTGTCTTCAATCACTTTTTTTCTTGTTTTTCTGATGAGTTGGTGGTGGGCGTTGGTTGCGGCTCTGAAGTTGCTGTGTGCTTCTGTGGATTTGGTGTTCCTCCAGGCCTTTTCGAGGCGGCGGCAAGTGCGTCTGGACTCTCGAAGTTCGGTGGTAAACCATCTGGCTTTCTTGGCGTGGGTGGTGTTGTTTTTCTTGATGGGGGCTATGGTGTTGGCGCTGTCGGAGATCCATCTGTGCAGGGTTCGGGCTGCGGTGTTGGGGTCGTCGTTTCCCGCGATGGTTGGGGTGGAGTTGCTGAATGAGGAGGTGAGCTGGTCGTCGGTGATTCTGGTCCAGTTTCTTCATGGGAGCAGGTGCTGGTGTCTGTGGATGGTGGGTGTTCTGAAGGTGAAGTGGACGCATCGGTGGTCAGTCCACGGGAGTCCGGTGGTGTGGCTGAAGGTGATGGAGTTTCCTGTTGTGAAGATGGGGTCGAGGGTGTGTCCTGCTGAGTGCGTTGGTTCGGTCACGATTTGGCACTATATCATTAAACTAAATATATGTGAAGGTTTAATAGTAAATGAAAACGTTACCTGTATTACATGCTTTTTCGAGGGTATCTTCATTAAAATCATTTACAATGCATATTACCATCCCCACGTAGGATCCCGAAATAGTGTGAAAAGAGGAGAGAGAAAAAAACTCTTCAAAAGTGCAAAAAGAAGTAAAGCCCAGGGACAGGCAACATACAATTTAAATTTTCTAATATTTTAAAAGAAATTAACAAAAACATCAAAAAAATCTAAGCTCAAAAACGGTACTAAATAGGCACATTACAACTTTGCTGGCCGATATTTTTGTAGGCAACAGTTCTCTCGGTAGGCAGAACATCTGTGCACAGTAAAGGAGATTCTATACCGCAGGAAAATAAGGATTTCCTCACTTAGGAGAGGAGTGAATAGATGTGTACACAGACTGGGAAAGCAAGAGTGAGGCTGAGCACTTTGTCAATAAGGCATCAAGGCACCCAGACACCATGGAGCAGTCTACTATGTTTATCCGACGCTTGAAGCTGATTTCAGCTGGATGAAGGCATCAAGGTCCAGGTAAGCAGTGCCAAACCCCAGGAATCAACCGCTCTTGTGAGACCCAACCATCCAAGTTAGATGCCTTGTTATGAGAGGATTATTCATTATCTTACTTGAACAAATCGTTTCAAAGACTTAATCAATGTTATTTTAAACACCAGAGTAAGAAAACGAAAAACTACTTTACCAACGAGGCTTATATAGAATTTTTTTTCTCATAACAAGGAACAAACCCACATTAGATGAAATAATATAGGGGGTTCAATAAATTCTGGCATCCAACACCCAAGTGACTCATAATAGCCAAAACAATCACAGTCCAAACATTAAGTCACTAGTAGTGTTGTTCCACCCTTGCAGTAAAGGTGCTAATCAGGCAACAGGTCAGTGGATGATAAGGGTGCCCGTATGTTGACAGAAAACTGACTTGATTCTTTTGCTGGAGCAAGTAGCGGAAATATGTCAATATTTCGGTCTCTATTGTAATTAATATGCAAGACCCTCCTTGGGACAAATACTCAGAAACACATAACCCCATTGCTTTAATGATTCCATAATTTTAGGGCTGTGAAATTAATCCAGCAATTGGCACCAATCTCCTTGAATATGAGGCAAATATTGCTGAGGTATTGCAACTAAATGTTAGTGAGAGACAGGTAAGAGTAATACAAAGGTTAGGGATGCTCCGGTGACGTTCAGGGGTACCTGCATTCGAAGTTTGCTGGCTTGCTAAGGTATACAAAGTAACCGATGAGTTGGAGTACTTCAGCTTATGAGGCGCTGATCATATTGCTATTTAAACCTAGGCGAGACCTTATGGCAATGTCTTCCTATCGCCAATTGTCACTCCTGAATACTGTATGTAAAATTATTTGCAAAGGTTTAACTGCCAGACTACATACAAGCATATCAGTGCTAATCCATAAGGACCAAAATGGGTTCATTCCATGAAGAAGTACATCCCTAGGCGTATGAAGGTTTTACCAGATTCTTGAACAGGCCTGTTAGCTTTGGCCCAGTTCAGCGTGCCTGGCATTAGAACAAGCACTACAATGGGGAAACCCAAAACTCCACCGGACCTGGGTCAATAACAGTACAAAACAAGGTGGTCACAGTGGATGAATCATCAAGTCAATCACATCCCCCATTACAAACTACACAAACAATTTAGCAAATTCAAGTATATTTATATCAGCATTTGAGTCATGCAAATGAACTGTACATTTGTAAATAGGTGCTCAAAGGGAGAAAAACGTGCTCTTGTGAGGGTTTGGAAGTGTGAAACGGGTGTTTATACAGTATTAACAGTGTGTCTCAAATGCAGACCTGTCCAGTCGCCTGATAGGCTAGCAAGATAACAAAATTCACAGTCTAAAGACAGATACAGTAAAGCAATTGCTGTTATCTATGCTGTGAATCGAAATCCAGTACAGGTACAAATTGACAGTCGACGTTTCGACCCCATAGACAAACGGAGGTACATTAGGTCCTTAAACCCCGTCTACCCTCAATATACACCCTCCCTAAGGATCACAAGAACTTGGAACACCCGCCGGGGCGCCCTATAGTGTCTGGCTGTGGGTCACTCCTTGAACCGTTATGCAAACATGTGGATTTCTTTCTGAAACCTCACGCTGAGACTATCAAATCATACCTGCGAGACACCATAGAGACTATCAGACTTGTGGACAACCTGCCCTTCAACCCTACCTGCCAGCTTCTAGTAACCATGGATATCATATCCTTATATACGAGTATCCCACAATTGCCAACATTGGAGGTCTTCAGGACCGTACTAGACAAAAGACCTCAACCAGTCCAGGTCCCAACTGATTTATCATCAAGTTACTAGTAGTAGCCATGAGAAAAAATTTCTTTTTTCAGGGGAGTATTTTCTTCAAACCAAGGGTGTCTCCATGGGCGCGAGCTTCGCACCGGACTTAGCCATCTTACACATGGATGATTTTGAGAATTCTTTCATTTACCACAAAACCAACCCGTAGCTTAACCCTATAACATTCTGGAAACATTACATCGACGATGTTCTGCTGATTTGGACGGGCAATGATACTGAACTCCGGACCTTTCAAACATGGTTGAATGACAGATCCACTGATATCAAATTCACCATACATTCCAATCCATATACAGTGACCTCACAATCAAAGCAGAGAACAATCTTCTTTTTTACCACCTTGTTTAGAAAAAGTACAGAGAGGAACACTCTTTTGAGATACAGTAGCCATCACCCAAGAGGATTGAGGGATAATTTGCAATTCAGGCAATTCCTTAGGATAAGAAGGAACTGCTCACACAAAGATGACTACTTCAATGAATCGGAGGGACTACTTCTTTGACTTGTAGAGAGAGGATATCCAAGTAAACTCATCAAATCAGAACGGAAGAGAGCCTGGTTCAACCCAGGGGAATCCTTACACCCAAACAACGTGCCAATGATCCATTGAGCAAAATGATATGTGTCACTACAACTGTACCCGCAGTAATGACATCAGACGGATTGTGAATCATCATTGGAAACTGATAGCAGATGATCTCGAACTCAATGAACTGCCAATGCATTCCTTCAAAAAGGGAAAGAGCATTAGAGACCATGTGGTCCGTTCTCTTATAGAAACTCCTACACAACCATCAATTTGCACACTATGGCACTTACCTGAGATTGTAGGCCACTACAAATGTAGTCGCTGTAAAGCGTGTAACATCACGATTAAGACCAGACAGTTGAATTACAAACAACATAACCTACAGTTAAAAACTCACACAAATTGCAATAGCACAGATGGGATTTATGCTATCATCTGTTCGTGCGATTTGATGTACATCGGACAAACACGCCAGAAAGTTAAGGTGCGCACTTTGCAACACTGCAGTAGGGTGAGATGCAATGTCGCAGGCGCCCCATTAGTGGAACATTTCCAAACACTGAACCACCCACCAGAAAGTCTTAAATGGATTGTACTGGAAAAGGTTACACTGGGCCCCAGGGGTGGTGACATTAACACAATCTTGAACATTCGTGAATGTAAATGGATGCACTCCCTGGACACTATACAGAATGGGTTAAACGAACTAGATGAAACCACTAGGCAAATGTCCTGCATCAATACTGAATGATTTCAGCTATATGTTAGGTGTAGTTGTATGTTAATAATTTTGGGTATTTCGCATTACTCCAAAAATGTCATATCATATTACACTGTGAAATGGTTGATCTATATTATCTGAGGAAATGTCCAATTCCTTCTGGATCAATGCCTTCACTGCCTTATTGTATAGAAAGGCTCTCTAAAAGTGTGCTCACAAATTAGGTGAGGACCCTACGGAGGACCCGTAGGGCATTGCAGCGCCGGCCCGACGAGGAGCTAACGCCCGATGATGAAGCATGACATCCTTCGGGATGTGTGAGGGCAACAAGAGACAAGACTTGCTCTTGCCTCAGAACAGTGGGTTCTAGACCTAGGATCACTCTTTTCCTTGTTTTCTTCCTTTTTTCCTTTTGGTGAGTGGGTGAGCTTTGGCACCCCTACCTTCGGAACAGTGACCCCCACTTTTTGATTTGACGACTCACCTCAAGGGGTCAAACAAAACCTTTTGCCTCTACAATGTTTGTTTGTATTTACATGCACAGTACTGAGATATGAGCATACAATACCACGGGATGTTGTAACATGGTGTCGTTACTCTCCAATGTTTCGCTTCACACTATTTAATGTGATCAATGTGATGATAGGTGTTTGTGACAAGGTTTTCTTTAAATTTTTTGAGTCGCTCATCCCGAATCCGTGGTAGGAAGCAAATCTATTAACGGTTTGTGATTGGTGCGTAACTCAAATACAGTACTCCACATGTAAGCCTTAAAATGTTGTACACCCTACCAACACACCAAAGCCTCTTTCTCAATTATGGAATATGTACTCTCAGCTCCTATCAGTGCATGTGATGCAAACACAACCTCCCTCTCTTGCTTTTTTTTCCTTTGCATCAACTCAGCCCTAAAACTATATGCACTGGCATCCACCACTATTATAGTCTTATCTTGGGTATCAAACAGTTTCAAGACCATAGCATCAACAATAGCCGGTTTGAAGGTTTCAAACGCTGACATTCACCCAACCACTTGTACTGCATAACTTTCTTCAGCAATTGACGCAACACATGCATCTTGTCCGAAAAATGTTCCACAAATTTAGAATAGTACCCAGCTAGACCAAGAAAAGAATGGAGCTGTTTATCAACAGGTGAAAGCACCTTTTCAATAGCTGCTACCAATTTAATTTTGGGTTTTATCCCATCCCTTGGCAATGAGTTATACATCAGGATTCGTCCGTGCCTCCAAGTATGAATTTTCTCGCTGTCAACATCGATACTCCGGTTTTTGGAGTCACTTGTCAAACATCTTGTTTGAGCCGCATAACGGCCGCTGAAATCTTCCTTGTCCTCCCCTTTGTGTAGATCATTCCGGATTAACTCCATCATAGATGTTTACGGCCATTCAACATATCAGTGCCATACACTTTGTTGGATCAACTTACATAGTGAGTATACCATTCCAACGGGCTTCTGTGGATTTTCAATTACCACTGGTCCAAAATACTAAGTAATGTTTCTTCATTTATTCTCAGCACCCACGTAGTCTACTAAAGTGACTGGGCTGGTGTCAATTGTCTCTCTGCCATAGGAGCCTACGGGCCCATGGATGTGTTTTGTTTCCACCTACTTGTTTGCGGTGGACTTAAGGTGAACATTCATTGTCTTTAGTTAATCACTTTTTAGTGCATATATCCGTCACCCATAGTAATTCAGTTATCCCTTTCACTTTGTTTATACTTATAGGTGGCTCCCTCTGTCCTGATGAAGACCCCGGTTTAAGGACCTAATGTACCTCCGTTTGTCTATGGGGTTGAAACGTCGACTGTCAATTTGTACCTGTACTGGATTTTGATTCACAGCATAGATAACAGCAATTACTTCACTGTATCTATCTTTAGACTGTGTATTTTGTTATGTTGCTAGCCTATCAGGCGACTGGACAGGTCTGCTTTTAAGACACATTGTTAATACTGTATAAACACCCCTGTTACACACTTCCAAACCCTCACAAGAGCACCTCCTAGAGCTCGTTTTTCTCCCTTGGAGCACCTATTTACAAATGTACAGTTCATTTGCATGACTCAAATGCTGATATAAATATACTTGAATTTGCTAAATTGTTTGTATAGTTTTTTATGGGGGATGTGATTGACTTGATGATTCATCCACTGTGACCACCTTGTTTTGTACTGGCATTAGAACTAGAGCAAGCCTTCAACTCGCTCAATTTGAAATACATGACAAAAGTATTAGACAAATTTGGTGTTGGGAAGAAAATGGTCGATTGGGTCACTCCACAATGCAAGGCCGACGGCTAGAACGGGTCGCATCTTTGAGTCCTATAAGGTGTGAAGGGGCAACAAACATGGATGCCTGCTATCCCCCTCTATTATTTGCCTTGGCAATTGAACCTCTTCCAACGAGGCTAGTGACACAGGGCACAGAATGGGGCATCCTAATGGGGGAGGTCCATCATGCCAATTCACTGTATGCAGATGATATGCTACTATATGTGAAGGATATCTCTGAATAGTAAATGTCCATTGCAAACTACCGAAATATCTCAGTCAACTGGGATAATTGTGAATTTTTCCTCTTCAAAGGGCATTACATGAACAAATGCTAGACATGGGAGGAGGACGGTGGCGTTGGCAACAACACATTCTCTGCTATTTAGGGATCCATAGATATCACACCGAAGCAGATCTCTTGAAGGGCAAACTAAGAAGAGCAATGCGCTCCTTGAGCTCACAGATAGCTTTTTGGTCTACATTACCTTTGTCCACATTGGGGCGAATCATGGTAGACAAGATGGTAATACTTTCTCGGCTACTGTACTAGTTTGTAAACTTACCTGTAGTGATTCAGAGTAAATTGTCGGAGAGTTGGACACCCATTTGCCGACTTCATATGGGGGAATTCATGGAGATAAGTGGCATTGTTAAAAATTGAATCTCCCAATTGATGGGGGCCTGGGTCCCCTGATTTTTAAGGTTTTTATTTAGCAGCGCAGTCACTTTGTTATGTTTACTGGATTGCAGGACACCACCTAGATGAAACAGGCTACACTGCAACAGAAATCCGAGAGTGGGGTCTACACAGGGACCTGTTTCCAATCGCTCGCCCACCCAGTGATAATCTGATCCAGGTTCAAACTGCAGTGGGGTGCCTGAGGTGCGTCGTGTGTTTCACGCGATCAACTCTGCCATACACATCTGTGTTGGCCCTTGGGGGCCGCCCTACATGCGATCAACTCTGCCATACACATCTGTGTTGGCCATTTGGGGCCGCCCTACATGCAAAGGCGCTTGGCTTCAGAGACTTGGGTGAATGTGGATATAGTCACACAGGGATACCTTTACCAGGAGAATGCCATACTTAGTGTCCAAACATTATTAGAAGAAAAGGACTTACACAGTGGGCAGTTCTTACTATATGTCAGGATTTTACTCATAATACAGGCACAAGGGAGAGGGCAACAAATTGAGTCACAAACACATATGGTAATACAAACAATTCACACCATGGGTGAATGGTAAGAAATTGATTACATGGCTATACAAATCCATACAAGAACACGCAGGTCACTTTGCAACCATTAGAGGATCAATAGAAAGCAGAAATAGGACAGGCATTTAATGATAAAGAGTGCTTGAGTACCCACATAAAATATCCTGAAATGTCCTTTTCAGGTACATACAGTTTAATATATTACATACAGTCGATCTAAGCCTCTGAAATTGAGCAAGATCTACAGCTGAGTTTTACCTGAGTGCCCCAGATATATTAGCCCGCAGCCAAGATTCGGACATATGTTGTGGGAATGCGTGCCAATAAAACGCTTTTAGTCAGAGGTATGCGCTATTCTGTCCCGGATAACAGGACGCACAGAGTTTGAACATAAAGAAAAGCGTTTGTTGGGACTATATCCTAGATGCAAGAAAGGCAGCACCACCACAAAATTCATAGACTTAGCCCTATTAATCACCAAGAGGTCAATAACCATGTTTTGGAAATCCCCCAATTCTCCACAGATAACTGATTGGAAAAGAGAGATCATTTGATGGGCAGGGGCAGAAGGAGATTCACTGCACAGAGAAGAGAAGCACCAGCTCTGCAAACGTCCAGTAGCAGTGCTTTGGGAGCAAATGGACCAAGCTCTCAAAAGCGAGGACTAAACTGAGAGGTACAACAGTGTAAATGGACCTTTCAAGAGAAATAAGCATAGCTTGGATAAATAGATCCAAGAGTGGCTGATAATCGGATCTACTACAATGCACTTAAAATGACAAGGCCACCAATACCTGAAACATCGTGCAGCCTGAAAAGCTGTCAAATACCTTAAATAGAGCCCCATTAAGGCAGGATGACCAAATTGAATATGTATGAGAGGGAGAACAATAAACAAAAAAGATATTAAAAAATGCTAAACTAATGCTGTTGATAAGAATACAATTCACCTGGAAATCTAAGTCTATTAGTAAAACAAAACTATGAACATAGTTTCACCTAATGTATAAATGACGAATGTGGAATGCTGTGTAAACACAGCAGAGGACTGCGATGTCCTGCACTTTGTAACATTGTTAAACAGTTAGTGCATTACAATAGTCAAGTCGTCTAATAATCAGAGTCTGGATCTGTAGTTGCTTCAAATCCCTGGGGATGACCTACATAACTTTTCGTTGAACCTTCAGCATGAGAAAGCAAGTGGAGGTGAGTTTATGGATGTGGACCTCATAAAACATTTAATTAAAAAAAAAACACTAAGCTTGCAAGCATTAGAAGTTGTAGAGTGGCAAGTGCCCTAGGATTTATGCCACAGAATCGGAGACCAACAATAAGAATAACCAAACACTAGGACTTCAGTTTTTTCCAAATTAAATAGTAATGAACTGGCGTTCATCCAGTCGGCAACCACAGTAAGACAACTTTTAAAATGATGTTGGATGGATTTAAGGCCTCCCGTTAGACGCAGAATAATCTGCGTACTATGCAAACTATTCTGCGTCCAAAGGAGGGCCTTAAATCCATAAGAGGAAAATTGAATGCCAAAGGAGGCAATCAGGACAGAAAGGTACACCACACGTAATCGGTGGAAGAAGAGAAATAGGGCAGTAATTACCTAGGATCCCGTGGTCCAATGAAGTCTTTAGAAGTGGAATCTCTGAAGAGGTTTCACAAAAAAACAGGACCTGGTCTATCGCTAAAGACTGATTGCAAATGGATGTTATCACAGGCGCTACTGATGAAGCAAAATACCTAAAGATTTTAACAGGACAAAGGTCTAGTTGAGAGCCAGAATTGATAGACTGTATCCTAGCTAAGATGGAAATCATGTAATACTGGGTTGAAGACTGGCCAAGATAATAGCAATGTCTTGTCAGTCCCAAGAGAATAAGAAAAAGTGTGGGACCCGGAGTGAAAGAGGACAGAAGATAGGCAGTCTTATTGTGGAATAACTCCACCAGATTCGAAAAAGGTTTTTGAGTGGATGAGGAACAAAAGGTACTGGCCTCACACTTAGCCAGAGATTTGTAAACCGGAAACAGTTCTTTAGTAGGATCGTTGGCTGATAAAATGCAGTTTTCATAGTAGAGTGTGCCAGAGGGACAAAGTCTTTATTTATTTATTTTATTTATTTATAGGTGTTATATAGCGCTATTTAGACCTCAGGGTATCAGAGCGCTTTACATATAATGGAGGGTCGTTCCATAGAAGTACATATAAGTATACAGATCAAACATAGAGGTACATCCAAATATACATATCAAGGACATCGTTATGCAGTCAAGGTAGTTACAGGACATTGTAACAGAACATGTTTATGGCGTGAATGACAAAGAGGAAGCTTAAACAATCAAATCAAATGTCCGCCTTAAAGGGTGTAAAAGGATTGTGTGACTCATTAGGAGCATAGCTTAGTCTGTTTGAGTATTAAAGTCTTTGTTGAGCAGAAGGTATTCAAGGTCCCGTTTGAAGCATGGAAAGGATGGGTTACAGAGGAGATCTCTAGGGAGTGCGTTTCAGATCCTAGGAGCATTTCCAGAGAATGAGCGAGTCTGTGAGGATTTCTTTATCAGTTTGGGAGGGATGAGAAGAAGTGAGTTGGAGCTTTTCAGAGCCCTGGCTCTTCCTGCTTTGGAAAGTTTGGAAACTAGGTAGTTTAGGTTATAGTTGTGAAGGGCTTTGTGGGTGATGCAAGCAGTCTTGTAGATACATCTTCCTACGATGGGAAGCCAATTGAGGTTCTTGAGGGCCAGTGAAATGTGCTCAAATCGTTTAACACCTGTTAGTAGCAGGGCAGCCATGTTGAGAACTGTTGTATTGGGGGCAAGGTGGGTTTTCGGAGTTCCTGTGAGGATGGTGTTGCCATAATCCAGTTTTGAGAGGACAAGAGACTGCACTCCCGTCTTAAAATCATCAGGCGGAATAAAAGGTTTGATTTTCTTGATATTTGTAAGAGTGTACGGCGCTCCTTTGGCTGAGTTGTTAATGTGGTCTTTCATTGACAGATTTTTGTCCAGAGTGATGCCCAAGGACTTTACGGAGTTGGATAGTGTAAGAGAGCAGTTAAGGGCGTCCAAGTTAGTGAGCCAATCTTGGATTTGAAGAGGGTTGTTATTCGGGGAGAAAAGTAGTATTTCAGTTTTGTTGAGGTTCAACTTTAAGTGGTTGGTGTTAAGCCAAGTTTGTACCTTGATTAGTGTATCATTTAGGTGAATGATGTCACTTGGTGGATGAATATTGTAGTAAAGTTGGGTGTCATCGGCATAAAAGTGATATTTTACCCCTGCTTGGTTCAAGATAAGAGTAAGGGGTTCCATGAAGAGATTGAAAAGAGAAGGCGGGAGAATTGAGCCTTGGGGTACACCATGGGGAACTGGTGTTGGTTTTGAGAGACAGTTCTTGATTTTTATTTGTTGCAAGCGATGTTGCAGGTACGAGGTGAACCAACTAAGGACTGTGCCATTGATACCACTGCGGTTCTTAAGTGTCCCAAATAATGTTGGGTGGCTAACAGTATCAAAAGCTGCGGTTAAGTCAAGTAGGATTAGGAGGCATGTGTCACCTTCATCCAAGGATCTGCGAATGTCATCCACGATATTGAGCATAGCAGTTTCTGTGCTACAGCCTTTCCTGAATCCTAACTGGAAGGCGTCAAGGAGATGGAATTGCTCTATATGATGGTTGAGTTGTAGAAGGACGCATTTCTCCATTGTTTTGGCTAGGAACGGGAGGTTGGTGATAGGTCAGTGGTTATTGAAGTCATTGGGGTCAGCCCCTGGTTTTTTAAGTATGGCTGTGATTTGGCCTAGTTGGAGAGAGTCGGGTACATGTTCTGAGGAGAAAGAGGTGTTGATGATTTTTGTCCAGAATGGGGCGATGATATGGTTGATGTTTTGTACAAATGTGGATGGGAGGGGATCATTGGAGTGGGAAGTGGGCTTCAAGTTTGCAATTATATTGTAGACTTCACTCTCTGTCATGGGTTTGAAGTCAGACCAATTAGCATAATTTTTCAGTTGACGGAGATCAGAGTTGACAATAGTTTTTCTCGGGGCCTTTGGTCAATAGTAAAATCTGGGGTAGGAGCAACCATTGGGGAAAGTGAGTCAGGAGGGTGGGTTGGTATGGAAGACGGATTTTTGACTTGGCTGATGGATTGCTCAATTTTTGCTACTTTGTCAGTAAACAAGTTGGCAATTTCTTCACAACGTTCATTAGTGGCTGTTGTTTCATGAGGGGAGGTAAGGGTAGTTTGCTGTTTGATCATGTTGAAGAGGTCCCTAGGTCTGTTCTTAGCATGGTCAAGTTGGTTACGAAAGAAGGTGGCTTTTTCTCTAAAGGTGTGTTTCTTATAAGAAAGCCGTGCAGATCTTAGGAGTGCCAGGTGCGTTGTAGAGGGGTACTGTCTCCATATTCTTTCTGACTGTCTTAGCTGTCTCCTTTCATTGTTGAGGTCGTGTTGAACCAGCATTTCGATTGTAATTATCTAGGTTGTTTTAGTTTGAGCGGTGCCACATGGTCAAGAACATCAATCATCGCTGTATTGTAGTGGGTGGTGATGTCCTCAGCGGTGAGAGTGAGAGGTTGATACTGTAGTTGGATCCAGACCCTGGATTCCAATCAGTTATAGGGATTTGTTTGATATTCCTAGCCCAATGTGTAGGTTTGTTGGAGGGGGCTCTGTGAGATCTGAGGTGGGTCTTGATCTTAAACAGTATGAGATGGTGGTCAGACCAGTCGATAGGTGTGATGGATTGAAGTGAGATCAGCTCATTTTTGCTGATTATAGCATCTAGGGTGGAGCCTTTCCAATGGGTTGGTTCATTGCAGAATTGTTTGAGGAAATTTATTTCAAGAAGGTTAGTAAGGAAACAGACCGAGGTGTCTTCTGGGTTATTCCATTGAGTATTGAAGTCGCCCAAGAAAACGTCATTCAAGTCAGTTATGGAGAACTGTGTTACTATATTAGTAAGTTCCTCTGAGAAGAGGGTGCGATCACCAGGAGGGTGGTAGATGTTGTGAAGTTTGATGGGGAAGGTGCCTTTAGCTGAAAGTTCAGCTCTGAGGTATTCGAACGTAGAGTATTTTGCGGTCGTTAAGGGAGTGAGATGGATACCTTCTTTGTGAATGATTGCCAGCCCGCCACCTTGTCTCTGCGGTTTGTCCTGTCTCTTGATTGTGTAGCCGGGAGGTATGAACAGGTCAAGAATGTGTGTTGAGTGTTCATTTAGCCAGGTTTCGGTGAGGAATGCAATATATATTTCAGTATCCAGTATAGCTTCTGCGATATCAGTGGCGTGTTTTACTGCTGATCTGCAGTTGAGGAGCATGCATTTTAGCTGGCTAGGACTATTGTTTGTGGTATATAGTGTCTGAATAGTTGTGTATTGTGCAGGTGGTCTGGGTGAGGGGAACATTTGAGGTATTCTATTGGAGCCCACGATTACTGAGATAGGGGACAAAGATTTGTTGACCATATTCTGGGTCATAGTGATGTAAGAATCTATGAGCCCTCCCGCTTCCAGATCGGATATATGGCTGGAGCTCGGTGGGGTCTGTGGGCCGCACGACTCAAGGGGATAGTAGTCCAATAGGGATGTTGGCTGAGAGTTGGGGAACCTATCCGTGAAGGCAGCTTCTCCCTACTAGCAGTGTGGTAGCAGGTTAACTTGGCCTGGATCAGAAGGTCCTTTTTTACATGTGAGATGTCTTTAGCTATTGACTCAAGATATTGTTCTATTCGATTCAGGAGCTGGGACAGTCTGTCGGTGAGGATTCTAGCTCTAAGGGAGGATGTAGACATGTCAGGACTTATGGTTAAGGGGGGTGAGTGAGCCTCAATATAGGGAGGGCAGTGCCATTGAGGGTGGGGAGGTGGACATTTTGTGTGGGCAGAGGAGGATCTGCGTTTTGTGTGGGCAGAGGAGGTTCTGCAATAGTTGAGAGGGGTGCGTCCGTATGGGACTCCGTGATGATTGGTCTTGATTTGGGGCTGGAGAGGTCGTGTTTTAGGTGTATGTCAGTGCGCCTTGTTACAGTATGTTCGTTGGTTAGGGTGAATGCTTTGAAGTCTTTCTAGTGATTACTTGGCTAAAGCGTGACTCAGGGGGGGCAGCAAGGTTGTTTCTTGAGTCAGAGGGTTCAACAAAGGTGTGTAACAAGTCCGTGTAGTCAACTGGGCGCGAAGGTTCAGAATTTGCTGAAGGAGGTAGAAGGAAGAGGGGAGAATGTGGTACAAGGTCAGGCTGTGTTAAAGTAGCGAGAAGGGATGGATAGTGTCGGTCAAAGACGGTGAGGTTATGGTCTGTAGCTTGTATAAGTATGTTCCCTGTCCTGAAAATAGAAATGGAGATTTCCCCTCTAAAGGTTAGTGAGGGGGAAGTGGTGAGTTTAGTTCCATAGGGGATTTTGATTGATTTGGAAACCTGTAGGCGGAGAAGGAAAATGTTTCTCCACTTAGCAGGGCGTTTTGAGTAGAAGACGAAGTCAGTTTTTCTTGTTGCCATCGGCCGCGCTGTAGAAGGTATCTGCTATTAGTTTTTCCGGCAGTTGTTTAAGAAGGCTGTGTTTGAATTTTTTTTTGCGTTATTAGAGAGATTTTTAGGATATCTGATGCTCCATGAGTTAGGGCCATATCTCTCTAGTGCGGTGTCGAGGGATTTGGGGGGGAACATAGTTAGATAAAAATAAAATAAAAAGTTCTGGTCGTCCAGAAAACCTAGGAGAGGTAAGGATGCTCTAACATTTGAAGTCTGAACAAGGTGCTATCCCAGGGAGGCTTGTCCTTTGTTGCTGTGAACTTCAAGGCCAAATATGAAGGAGACTGTTGTGCAGATTCAAGGGAAACAGGAAGGAAGTGAGGACGTGGCCACTGGGGGCAGAGTGGGCGGCCAGTCTGCCTGGGCCCCTATGCCAGATAGCCAGAACATGCAGGGAGTATCTGCTAATTGCCGGGGGGGGGGCAATTGCGTGAGGCCGCTGCCCCAATGGATCCAAAGTAAGCGTCGTGTGAGCCGTGGAATTGGCCTACCCCACTCAGTCGAGTGCACTGTCTGGCCCCAAACTTCCCTGTGTGCTTCATTACCAATACGGACTAGACCTTAAGTTCACTTTCATTGTTGAGCTTGGCAGAGTGATCATATGTTTGCCTCCAAGCTCTTTGAATCTTTTTACACCTTCTTTTAGATAAGGTAAGATCACCAGTATAGCAGGCGGCCTGAAGGCCTAGGATGATGGTAGTGAGCAATCTCCATAGGTAAGATAAGATCCAGAGCATTAGCTAACCACTTGTTGAAATGATCCATAGAAATATTGTCATCATTCATGGCTTGTTGAGTAGATCCTAGAAGATTATTCAATTTATTTACATCAAGTTTAGACCAAGATTGATATAAGATGTTAGTCCTGACATTAGCGTTTACAGGTTGATATCCTTCTCGAGGTACTGAGAAAAACACTGCTTTATGATCAGTTCATGGCAGTTCCTCTATAGTGCTGATATTGACATGGTTCTGTGGTGCATAGATATGGGCCAATGTAGTCCTGCCATGTGGTTAGGCCTATGGATGTATTGGACTTATTCAAATGCCGAGCACGTATTTACAAGCTCAGTAGTATCGGTTTCAGAATCCATATGTATGTGGATGTTAAAATCCCCTAGTACAATAAGATTATTAGCTTCCAAGTAAGCGAGAGAGTTAACCTCCTGCAAAGAGAGCATAAAGTTAATAGTCCCAGTGGTCTGTAGATCAAGAATATTGAACAAATAGAATTGAGAGAGACTGCAATTGGCATAAGTTCAGCCTCTAAGAGTGGGTGAATTATCCAGAGAGCTATACAAATATCTTTTCAGAAATTACTGCAGCTCTTCCGTGCACGAATAGGGTGATTTACTAATTTTATCGCTTATCTGTGGGGGATTGGCAGCACCAAGTCAGAGGCAGAGTCGTCTTTCATCCAGGTCTCTGTAATTAAAGCGGAATACATTTTATGGTCCTCAAGAAGAGTACATATTTTTAGCGCATGTTTAGTTTTGCGAGGTGGGATTGATGTGGACACATAAGAGTTCAGTAGACTGATTAATGTGCTGAATGGTAGCGCGTGGCTGGGTCAAACTAGAAGGGGCTATAGGAATATAATTTAGAAAAATAATTAATTCTGAGGCGTCCGGGTGAGTAATTAGACCAGGAGGCATAATACCAGTCATCGGAGAGTCCCTTAGAGATAAGATGAGGTCGCAACTTACCATATCGTGGACATGGGGATCAGAATGGGCAGTATGCTGGGCCCTGGGCACAGTCTGGGTGTAAACGGGTGAAGAGGGGCTTGCTTTTGGAGTGCCAGCAGCACATCTTCTACATGTACATGCTGCAGCCTTCCCTAAGTAGTGTAGGGATGGTCTGGAAATAATTGTCTAACAAGACTAGAGTGTGCACTCACCAAAAATGGCAGCTCTAATTTGGCACAGAGGGTGGCAAATGGCTGCCGGGAGAAGCGCTGACTCTGCACAAGTAGACCAGAGAGCCAGCAAACCCAAGAGATTGGCAGAAATACAATGAAACAGTTAAAATCCATAAAACATGCCACTAACATAAAAGTCACTCCGTGCTCAGTAAAAACAGTCACTCCTAATAGTAAAATGCAAATAATGTGCAAAGTAGCAAGACTTACAGACTTAATCTATTCAAAAATAGTCAAGTGGACATTATCCACACCTCAAATATGCATGTTATGCTATGGTATGCTATGCTCTGATATGTTCAAAGGAACTGAGAGCCTAGAGACAGCTTGGAGACTCTGTATATTAATTATTCTCTTCTGTATAGTTATAAAAACCTTCAAGAAATTTGTGGTCATCTTAGATTCTGCTGTTTTTCTAGTTTTATATTCTTTATGGGAATGTGAATTCATTCCCAACTCCTTTTAATCCTGATTATAATGACTCTACAGATGAGCTTAAAAATGCTGTCAATGCATTGGAGGAAGCAGGTTTTGGTACCATATGGGGTTGGAAAGTGTCATCACAGGGGGACATCACGTCTGATGGCTTATCTAGTTTGAGAAGTTCTGCATATATGAGTATATACTCAATTACTTATATAAATTTTTTAGTATGGTAGGGTATGATTTCTGTGGATTATGGCTGTTCATTGCATTATGATATATATTTGGTGTGAAATGAAAAATAAATGATCTCAATCTGTGAAACAAAGTACACATCATTTTTATAATTTTCATTTATTTGCTTTTCACAACAAATGTATGCACCGTTTACATAACTCACATCGTTTTATAGTGCAGGTAATAAATTGGCCCAAGAGTGGAGCACCACTGAGCAAATTCCACAGAGCAAACTGGTTTCAAGTTAATCTTCTGTCAATACTTAGAAAAAGCAAAGGGTGTACCAGGATTAACTTTGTCTATGATTGTTATCTTTTCACTGGGTACAATATGGTTCTTGTCACCAAATTTTCTTTCTATTGCTAAGAAGTCAAGATCAGGATAAACGGTACGGGCGTGGAATGAAGCAAAGAAACACTTGGGATGGGATGGCAGGCTGATAGATAAGACTCTACCGTGGGACATCGAGCAACTCCGGGAAGTCGGAAACCTTAAAGGTTTCCTTAAGTGGGGACTGATTGGTATTGATTGCCTTGGAGATATTTGCAGGTGGGTGCTTTACTGAAATCCGAGGACCTGCAGATGGGATACGAATGGGAGCAGGGGAACAGTTTAGATATTTGCAATTGAAGTACGCATTGCTGTGTCATGTGCCGGAGGGGAAACAGTTGCCTGAGTCTTCCCCTCTGGAGGACCGACTGTTGCTGGACCTTATGCCAGCCAAGGCGATCTCACTGTTTTATAAGAAAATCATGAATAACTCCCCGGATCTGCTACGCTCTTTGCTGGAGGCTTGGGAGGGTGACGTGGGACTGATTGAGGATGATGACTGGGCGGAGGCTTTGCAGGGCCCTAGGGAGGTGGTCATCATACGTGCCCAGTTCCGCCTCATGCAATTGTGGATACCGCACAGAACTTATTATTCCAGGTCTCTGTTGCATCGCTTGGGCCGATGTGATACGGCTCTCTGTGCCAGGGGCTGCGGCACGGTGGGCCTCGAGTAGTGCGCAAGCGCTGCTTAGAGGCGAAGACTTTTAGTAAGCGAGTTTAAAAGCAGTCCCAAAAGCGCTCGTGCGTCGTGGCTGGCCTTTTGGGATGGGTACGCGCGGCAAACATGTGTTTCCAATTATCGTGCCCAGACGCGGGCGCGATAATTGGAAACACATATCTGCCGCGCGTACCCATCCAAAGGCCAGCCACGACGCACGAGCGTCAGCTCTGCAGGCTGCCGCGCTCGCTCGCTCCCGCTCCTCTGTTGTTCAAGTGGTTCCTGGCCCCTTCAATGTGTGCGGTCTATTCCACTCCCGCAGCACCCTTCCCTTCGCGGCGCCTCCTCCTCCGGCACACGGGCCACAGAACCGATGGGAGTTATTCTTACAACCCAGGAGCGCTTGAGAGTTCGGAGAGCATTAGGTGCTTCTGAGCAGTTAAGATGGAATGGCATTTAAGGTGGCACGCGCCTGGCACGAGCGGCTCCGCCTGAACGCAACACTCTCGAAGGGTTCTTACTACGCACCGTAGGCCGCCCTACCCTACTGCTACTTCGAGAGACGGGTTCTATTTCTTAAAATATTCCCTTTTGCGAATTGTTAATCTTTCATCATGTGTTATCGAGTGACTGTACCTACCTAGAAGACAGTCTAGAAAGTTAGTCCATTGGAAGTGAGTGAGGACTACAATTCCCATGGTGCACTTTGTTGTTGGATGAGAACGCTGCACTGGAGACGGGGTTCTGCTGATAATGGAGCCATCGGGTCACTTCACACCTATACCTGATGGCTCCATACCAGCAGCGGAACGCCATCTCCAGTCCATGGAGTGGGCGAATTCACACACTTCGGTACGCATGGGTTTACATTGAAACATACGTGTTTTACAGTCACCAAAGTGGCTGATTTATACGTTTTATGGGAAAAGGGAAAACTCCAGGTCCCAGAATGCACCGTGCTGGCTTTCTTTTAAAGGCGAACTCGCCTTTAGCTAAACATCTCTTATAGAGCCGAGAACAGTCTGAACACGGGGACTGACGGGGTCACGTTTACACTCGAAACAAGGAACACTACAGGTCCCGGTATGCGCATACTGTCCACCTTGTGCGAGTCAATACCAACACAAACTCACCAAAGACCCCCCCCCCCCGCATCGAATGCATCTCGTACAAGGTGCAGCATTGAATAACTCTCTGCCAAGTGACTCCCACTTCAAGTCTGATCCCTTGGGCAAAACCACGATCGTAAACACCATCACTTGGCGCTCTTTGCACTAGTACGTAATGCCCTGGGTTCGGTGCCAGCCAGGCGAGTAGGCACACATTTAACCCTACTTAATAGAACACAATGAGTGCATTGACTTCAGCTTCCCACTGATTGCCAAAATCTGGGCACATACCTACTGTGGGTAGAGGGATAAAAACACCACTTATTGTAATCTTTCATCGTGTTTCAAAGAAGGAAGCCAAAACCTCACTTCCTGGCCCCAAATATCATGATTTGGACAACCCCGTATGAGTCCTTCCAAATATTTCTACCAAGCAAGTAGTGATGCCCAAGGCTTGTTGCTGCAGGAACTCCTCGCTGGCTCTGAAAACCTTGGCAGTGTTCAAGTACAGTATCGGAGCTTCCACAGTGCAGCTGTTGGCACTCTTTGCAGCCAGGTTTCGTACGACAGGGATTGGGGTTCTCTCCTGCCAGTCTTCCGGTGCGACACCCAATCTCTATGGTTCTGCTGGACGCCCCGCCCCCTGGCTAATGCCTCCTATGGTCTATATATTAATCGGTGGTACTCAGCGTAGTTCCAGAAGTGGCGGAGCCATGCTGACTTTTCTGAATAACCCCCAGTATTATTTTTCACTTTCTGAGAACTAACCTAAAAGTAAAACTCCTGATAACTGCTTATCTTCATAATGGTTTCTTCCCAGTGGCATTCCTTTCTAGATGTTTCCTCGCCGTCAGATGACGTCGGCTTGTAATAATGTCCCACCTGTGTTTTATTAGCAGGGCCAGGATCCGCCCCTGTGCCGGTAGCGTCTGACCTCAGATTTAATTTATACTTTAGCTGTGTTGTGTGGCCTACATACACCACCATGTCATTATCCACATCAAACCTCCCCTTGCGCTGCCTGGTCCGTGATCATGGACAGTTCAGACTTTGTGTCCTACGTGTGTGCAGTGCTCTGCATTTAATGCACTGTTGCGCAACACTGCTGTGCATTTAATGCTGTTTTGTAAAACTAGCGTGCCATTCTCTGTATTTAATGCAATATTGTGCAAAACTATTGCCTTGACCTGCATTTAATGCACTGTTGTGCAACACTAGGGCCCTACTCTTGAATGCACTGTTAATGCAATAGTGTGCATTAGTGTGCCGCACGCTGTATTTAATGTACTATTGTGCAACATTAGTGTGCCACGCAGTGTATATAATGCACTAAAGTGCAACACTAGTGTGACATGCTCTGCATTTAATGCACAATATACAACATTAGTATGCCACATTCTGCATTTTATGCACTGTTCTTCAACACTAGTGTGTCTCACAGTGTACATAATGCACTGTTCTGCAACACCAATTTGGCACGCTTGTATATAATGTACCGTTGTACAACACCAGTGTGCCATGCTCTTAATTTGATGCATTATTCTGCAACTCTAGTGTGCCATGCGGCATACAGAATGCACCGTTCTGGAGCAACCGTGTGCTATGCTCTCTATTTAATGCACTGTTATGCAACATTGCTTTGCGAGGTGCTATATATATTTAGTGCACATTTCTGCAACACTAGTGTGCCACTCGCTGTGTATAACACACTTGTCTGCAGTAATATTGTACCACCCACTATATCAGTGATACTTATGTATGGCCCAGGGACCGCATGCAGCCCTCAAGATCTTTACATGCGGCCCTCTGGTCAGCTCGGCTGCTGTTTACTCGACCGGGCACTAACAATACAAGCATTGGCATAGCCAATAGGTCTCGCTTTTGGGACCTTATAAGTGTTTACCCATGCAACAGTTGATGTTGTTGCACCAAGGATATTGTGCTGCATAATTAAATACTTATAAGGTCCCAAAAGCGAGACCTATTGGCTATGCCAATGCTTGTTTCATATCCTCTGGGAATGATCTGCGAACCAAATATATTGGAGGGGGGTCAGTGCTTTAAATGGGCCGGTACTGAGTACCGGCACTTCTCAGTTTTCTCCCCCTGAGTACCGGAACTTATTTTCGGGCAAGGAGAGTACCGGTACTCCCAGAAGCAGCAGGGCTCAGGCCCTGAAGTACGGGTACGTGCAATGCAAAAACTACAGAAAATGACTCTTTCAGATGGAGCGTGTTTATGTGCCGCTCTGGCAGGCAACAGCCAGTGTATTCCTGCGCTGGGTTGCTCCTGCAGTGTTAGGTTCTAATTGGCATCACAACGAGAATGAGGATGTGGTCAGAGCTGCCGACAGTGGAACTGGAGAACCAGGTACGAATCCCGACGTCGGCTTATCATCCTGTGATTCTGGACAACTCCCTTAACCAGTGGTGCTTAAAAAAAGTAAGCTTTAATGCAAATGTTCTGATTGTCATGTAAAGCGCTTAAATGCCCATGGCCCAAATTCGCGCAATATCAAACTGCCAAAAATTAGGCCCTGCACATATGACATATAAGCTGATGCTTGCTATGTCTCCTATGTAAGGAGGCAGTTTGACATTGCGTGAATTTGGCCCATGGACATTTAAGCGCTTTACATGACAATCAGAACATTTGCATTAAAGCTTACTTATGTGGCTATTGTTAAATTCCTGGCTCACAGCCACGCCCCCAGACACGTCCCTAACTGCCTACCCGGTCTAATTAGTGAGTACCGGCACTTTTAATGTTCCATTTAAAGCGCTGAGGGGGGTGGTGCAAGTTATAACTAAGGTCATGGGCCTCACAGTGCCACTCGATGCTAGATGAATGTTGCTTTGTATTACCGGGGAGGACACTTGGCCCAGGTACACCAAGATTTGGCTAACATTAGCAGCAGGGATGGCAAAGCAAAATGTTGCCAAGGCATGGGGTGCGGGCGGGGATCCCGGCTGTCTGGGACTGGGAGAATGATCTAGATTGGTGATCAGATGATTTTGACAGACTAGAGGAATTCAGGTGTAAATTGTAATGCTGTTACCAATACCCCACACAAAATAAAAACACAGGCACATACTTCAGGTGATTCTTTTTTGGATGCTTGGAGGGCAGATCAAGGTTTAAAACTTGAAAATTAGAAGGCAGGCTGCGAAAGATCAGCAACGATTGTAGCACAATATTTCAGAGGAACTGGAAGTTAAATCCGTCGATTCACAGAAAATCCATGTCACTGCTCCAGACTGCTAACTTCAGAATTTTATGGGGTTAAACTGCCTGTGAGTCTTCTTTCTAACTTTTTAAAAATACATTTTCCATACAGAAACTGCTTTCAATTTTGGGAGTTACCTTCTTCCCTGGAAACACGAGGTAACATTAGGACTAGATTGTAATTTGCAGATCAATCACAGAAGCTGAGGTGCAAAGAATGTTGCATTGTCTAAAAACCAGCAGTCCTTCTGTTGGCTAGATCGTGTGCTGGGAATCTTTTATATAAAAAAAGAATCAATAAAGACAAGGATCTGAAAATTGACCAAGTTGTTTTTGAACTGTCTGTTGGATACACACAATATTGATTGCTCCTTGCTTGCCAGATTGTACTGTATTAATTAATCAAATTTTTCTAGGAATTTGAACTCTTTACACAATAGAGGTGTACTAATTAACAAATACAAGGGTGTGCTGATGAAGCTTTTATAAGTTGATGTATGTGCATGTTAGTGTGTAATGTGCCGTCAACATCTTTAGGTAGTAGATGTTACAAGCTATCCTGGCACCCCGCTTTAAACTTTTTGGAAAATTACGTCACACGCTACAAAAATATTTATAAGATATATATAACAAGAGTATCATTTGATGTGCGGTTTTTCCCTTTAGGGAACACTACTACCTTTTCTTGCTTCTGTAACAGATGGGAACAGTGCATTTACTTCTAGCCATCTCTCTGACCTTTCAAGGCTGAAAGCAGTTCATAAACCTAGAATAGGTTTTAGCCTTCGTGGTCAACATTTCCTGCCATTTTTTTCTTGTAAAACACTGCAGATGGAACAAACTTTTTATTGTTAAAAATTGGATACACTGAGATCAGGGCTCGAGTCGGGGTACCACGCGGGTGGACGGCGTCCCCCCACTTATTTTACCGGGTGGACGCCATCCCCCCTGCCCAAAAGCTGGCCGCATTGAGGGCTTCACGAGGAAATCAAAAAATCCCAGCACACCACCAAATAAAGCAAGAGAGGAAACGGAGCGCGCTCACAAGGGGCCCGGGTTTGGAATAGAAAGGAAGTGTGATGATAACGCCGAGGTTTGCTGCTGGCAGCCTGCCCCCATCACCTTTCGTGACGTCACTTCCTGTCGTGATGTCACTTCCGGTGACACCACCTAACTTGGAGCGTCCCCCCACTTCTTTTTTTAGGACTTGTGCCCTGACTGAGATATTGAAGGATCACCATATTTGTGTTATTTAAAGCGTACGCATCCTGTTTAAACATAAATAAATTCAAAGCAAATCGACTACAGCTTTGTCTACTAGTTAAACTAGTAGACTATTATAATGAAATAAATAGTATTTTTTGATCACAAAATTGATATTATGCTTTCTTCTGTAGTAAACAAATGCATATTCATAATATAGATTTCATAACTTCTAAATGATTTGATGGGTTATATGCTGACAGGCGCAAACTAGTAAACTTTCCAATGAGGTTTCATTGTACAAAATAAATGAATGACTTTATCTCAGTTTACTGTATCGGCTTACTCTGTTTATGTACCAGGAAAAACAAGATTTCAAAGTCTTTCCTCATACGTTGTGGCTTTTGATCAGCTTCCGAGTAATAATAACGCTACGTTGAGAAACAGATCTACTTAAACGCAAAGTCAAAACACCTAGTACACAATAACAAGATTTGGTAAACATTCTAAATATCATTTGCTGTTAAGAAACCCAGCACTTCTTTTAACACCAAGTGATTAGTGTACCAGAAAAGTCCTCGTATGATGTAGAAAAAAAGGAATACTCATCTTCATCATTCAAAGACATCTTCTTTTATAGAGGCTAACTCTAAACACTCGTATGTTACCCGCCTTCATAACATGTTTAGGATCAAGCACATGAAATGTGTGTGAAGTTATTGATAATATCTGTGATGTGATTGATAGAAGCATCAACAAGTTTGTATAAAGTTTATTATGAACCATTGCCTCCCATCCTTTAAAAGACTGTAATTGATTGCTCCACCATCTGAGTTTTTATTAGTCCAATTATTTAATGTTGTAGGTGTGGTGATGCCCAACACTTATTGTGGATGACTGATGCCCTGCAGTGGATGACTAGCTTTATGTCATCTCGAACTCAGACCGTCAACCTGGGCCCATTCCGTTCTAAGACCATGGAACTGACCAAGGGTGTTCCGCAGGGCTCGTGCTTAAGCCCTACGCTTTTTAACATCTATATTGCCCCCTTGGCCCACTTGCTCAGGTTTCATGGTTTTTTACCCATCTCCTACGCGGATGACACTCAGCTTCTCTTCACCTTTGACAAAACCTCAACATATGCCCTGTCATCCTTCGCTGAAGGTATGACTGCCATATCAGTTTGGATGAGGAGAAATTTTCTCCAGTTAAACGCAGGGAAAACCGAGATAATGCTCTTCGGAGAAGCTCCTCTACTCTGGTCTCCGAACTGTTGGCCGCCCGCTCTTGGTCCACCCCCTACTCCTAAAACTTCAGTTAAGAATCTGGGCATCTATCTTGATCAGGCTCTTACTCTGAAGGAGCATGTCGCCCGAACCGTTAGCAATTGCTTCCATGTGCTGGGCATGCTACGCCGAGTCTTCCCCTTTTTGCCGGATTACACACGGAAAACTCTTATTCAGACTATGATTCTGGGCCACCTTGATTACTGCAATGCTCTTTGCTTTCCGCAAACGAGTCTTCCCTTAATAGACTTCAGGTGGTCCAGAATACTGCGGCTCGGCTCCTCACGAACTCCACTCCTGGAACCCCTTCTCTCCCGCTGCTATGCAGACTTCATTGGTTACCAGTCCGTAAGCGGATAAAGTTTAAGACTGGCTGCATAGACTATAGAGCCATCCATAATAAGGGCCCTTCTTACATCTCGTGCAAACTTAAGCCCTACTCTCCACATAGGACACTGAGATCCAGCTGTAAACTTCTTTTACAGGTTCCAAGGGTTAGGAAAGCTAGACTTGGTGGGAAATCCTTTTCCCTCCTCGCCCCCCTATACTGGAATGAGCTCCCCCTACAGCTCCGACAATGCCCGGACTATTTACGCTTCAGGAAACTGCTTAAAGCCTCCCTATTTTAACCTGTCCTTACCCGCCCGTAGGTTCGCTCAGCGCAGAGATACCCCTTCGGGAGTGATTCAGGCGCTTTATAAAACTCTTAAATAAATAAAATGTTCTTGCATCTGTTTCTAAATGGATGCAAAAATCATCTAACTGAAGCAACACCATTTCTGTGCAGCATGTTGCCACCTTCTTACTAAAGCTACATTCAAGATGAATCCCGAGCCCCAATGTTCCAATCACAGTTCTCCATAAAGAGTTGATGTAGATCTTCTTATACATACAATACGGTGTGTAGCCAATAAATCCATAAGATACGTAGCCACCACGCTATCGAAGAAATATCTTGCCTTTTGTACAGAAATTTGCTAGATCAGTCAGCACAAGATGTAAGTTATGCACGCAACAATGAATGTATATGGCACCACCCAACTTGAACAGTATGCAGCATTTTTCGTGTAATGGTTTGTGTTCTTTGTGTGGCTTTAGGTGAGACGTGTTTCATGGTAGCTTGAAGTCCTGCAATACAGCATGATCGTCATAACCCTGACTAGGACCAAGGAAACATCAAATTCCATTGGCAATATTAGCATTGCTAACAGCTGAGAAACCTTTGAGATCCTGCTCCGCCCAGTTCAGCATGTTATAAAGTGTTCAGCTGCATGCCCAGATGCTGTTGCGCAGAAATGATGAGGGCTGATTCTGCTGTCATCTGTTGTAGACTCAACAATCACCCTACAGAATCTGGCTCCTCTGACTTTTTTCAGTGACTTGCATTTTCTCTTTCATTAGTGCATGAATGAAATCACTTGGAATGTCATGCTCAAATATTTTTTAAAAGAGTACATGAGGTAATGCAGGTGGGAAAGACCATCTCCAATGCAGGTATTCGATGTGCATTAAATGCAGCAAATACAGCCAGATGACAACTCAATATGAGTTTGCTATGTAGATGTCACTCTTGGTTATGCAAAGTTTTGGCCAACAGGCTCCAAAAGGTCATTAGCTTGTTTGTGCACGAGGATCAGTACAGCTTTATCCCGTGGCGTAGCACTCTCCTGAACCTCATGAGGCTTAACCACTTGACAAATGCCACGAATGAGACAGAAAAAGAATGTATGCCAGCCACGATTGACTTAGAGAAAGCCTTTGACACCCTATACTGAGTACACGATGGCTGTTTTAAGGGGTATGAGTTTTGGCTTCAACTTTATGGATTAGGAATGCCTGCTTTACACCGATCTGATGGCCAAGGTACAGTCAGGGGCGGGGCTTGTCTTCAAGGAACGTCAGATAGAGAGGGGAACTAGACTGTGAGGGTCTCTATCACCCCTGTTGTTTGCCCTTGCAATGGAGCCTCTAGCAATAAGACTCGAGTGGCGTTGGGTTATCAAGATAGGTGTCAATGTCCATAGAGTGTCAATGTATATTTACGGCACAGTTGTGCACTTTAGGTGTTGATTCCGCTCCTTGTCTCAGAATTGGACAGGTTTGGTTCGATTTCCGGACTGCGGACCAATTGGGAAAAACACCTTCTTCCCTTTAGCATGTATGGTAGAGATAACAACGGGTGACCCACCAGACGTAGGTCTGCACTGGGAGACAGAAAAGTTCAGATATCTGGGGATACAAGTGTCGCGAACAGTTGAAAAACAATATGAATATAATATGGGCAGAGAGATTCAGGGATTAATACAATTAGAATGATTTTGGAACACCCTGCCGCTTTCCATCATGGTGAAGATTGCAATCGCAAAAATGATCTTCCGCCTGCGATGCTTGTAGTTCCTGCAGAATTCAAGGTGACATTTACCTTTAGCAACTTATAAGGATGGAGCATGCTGGGGACTTCAGCCAACGAGGAATCTTTGTTACATTTGCAGATACACAGGTGTCGTTTTGGGTTAGACTAGACACTTTCTCCAATACAGAGAAAAGCTGAACAAGTCCCTACCTAAACATTTATGTGGATCATGTGTTGTGTTATGCAGTGTTCCAGTATCACAGTGTTAACAATAGTAAAACAGTTATTAAAACACCAGTTGCAAGGGAATTACAATAGTAAATAAGTACATTTAGAACAGGAAGGCAAAAGAACAGCATGTAACATGTTACAATTCAGTTTTTATTCATAATTATTAAAATTAAACACAAAAAATCTTGCACAATTAAAAAACAGATAAAACTATTTCATAATATGTAGCACAGAAGTGTTGATAAGAACAAAGAAAACTACAAAGCAGTCGACGCGGCGTTTTGGTGAGACATGGATCAACCACCTTCTTCAGGACAGAGTTTTCTATTAGGATACACGAGACAGAGAAGTCATGAATCCCTTATTCAATTGGGAAGACTAACTTTCTTCTGAATAAATAAAATCAGGAATGTCCTTATGTGGTACTATTCCTTCACAATTGCGTTCGTAGGGAGTCACCGTTGTAGTAGGAAATATTAATTGATGGCCATTAAAAACCAGTGTCGTTTTATGAACAATACAGGTGAGCCGTGATCGTGCCTGTAACTTGTATCATAACGTCTTTTGTTATATTTGACGAAAAAGAACTGGTTATGTTGCTATCTGGATATTGCAACGAAGTAAATAGAATCGGATAAAAGTACTGCGGCCTCCCTACTCGCTACGAACGTCTTCCGGGTCAGGGTATCCTGACCCGGAAGACATAGTGGAGGCCGCAGTACTCAGCACCAGGATACCCTCGTGGGTGAAAGTGCGCTTTACAAATACACAAAACCCAACACAACATCATATAATCATAATTGAATAACTCAGAACACACTGAGCTCAACTAACATTGATGTGTTAAGAATGTACAAGTTTCTATGGAGTCCTCCACTCCTCAAACAAAACATGCGACAACAAAGTACCAAAACCATAATACCTAATAGGCAATATGCTGTATTAGAATGCAATGTTTTGTATAACAAGCAAAAATAATGAATTAAGATGTTAAAAAAATATATTAATCAAATAAGTGAGATTTCCTCACTCTCCAAAACAGCAGTAGTTGCTGCTTTTGCCTCGGGCCATCTGGAGGAGAGTTCCAGGATGTTCAGGCAATAGCTGTAAACAACTTCCCTCCAGCTTGTTTCTGACACTCTTTGAGGAATCAGAAACTGCTTTCCAGCATATATAAGAGATCTTGTCGGACAGTGGGGACGTTTTTCTAATAGTTATGTTACAATGCATGCTGGCCCTCTTCCTACATCAGAACATCTTATTAATAAATATCTCTTTGTATCCCAAGAGGAGTATTTCCAGCACAGTTGAGATGTAAACATTGTTCTTATTCGCCTTATGGGGCCACCCTTTGAACTAATACACTCATGCACACTAACAATGTAAACATGGAAGAATGCGATAACGTTGTGCAGTCAGTAAGTTATAAGCTTTATCAGTGGAAGAATGATATTTATAAGTAAACCAAGGCATTCTAACTTTTTATATAGCGTGAACTCGACCCAAAGGTATTAGAGCTCTTTACATGAGTACCTGTTACATTACACAAGGACACATTCATTTTTAGGTTTGACCTAGACAGCGCATGCGCTGTCTCTGCGAGAGGTGTTTTCATACAGTGTGCTTACAGCCCGCCCATAGCTCACCGTTTGTTAGCTTCAGCATCACTCTCATTTCTTTCGTCCCTGTTTGATATGGCATGCGGGCGTCATGTCCTCTTCTTGTGTTTGGCCCTAACCCTGGAGCATGTCCATATGCTGCTCCCTTTTTTGGAGCTACTTTTTTCTTTGTGTTCAAGTGCTCCATACAAGTGCTTGTATTTTCAGTCTGTTTCCCATATCCCCGCCCATGTAGCTTAAATTCCCTCCCACCTGTCCCCCTTCCATGTTGATTCTTTTCCCTTCTTTGTACTCTACGTCACGTCACCCTAATCTGCACCACTCTACGCTATGCCACTGCACTCTAATCTGCACCACACCACTCTATGCCACTGCACTCTATGTCACTGCACACTACTCTACACCACTGCACTCTACAGCACTCTACTATATGCCACTGCACTCTACGCCACTATGCTCTTCTCTGTACCGCTTTACTCTATGCTGCTGCATTCTACGCCACTCTGCTCTTCTGTGCACCACTCTACGCCACTGTACTTAATGCCACTCTACTCGACACCACTCTATGACACTGCACTCTACTCTATGCTACTGCACTCTTCTCTGTACCACTCTATTCTAGGCCACTGCACTTGATTCCACTCAACTCTGCACCACTCCACCCCACTGCACTTTATGCCACTGCACTACACTACACTCTACTCTACACCAATCCATACCACTGCACTTTATGCCACACAATTCTACTCTAGATCACTGCACTCTATGCTACTGCACTCTACACCACAGCACTTTACACACTATACTCTGCACCACTCTACTTTATGCCACTACACTCTACTCTATACCACTCTACTCTAGGGCACTGCACTTTATGCCTCGCTATTCTGCACCACTCTACACCACTGCACTCTATGCCACACCACTCTACTCTAGGGCACTGCACTCTATGCCACTCTACTCTGTATCATTCTATGCTACCGCACTTTACACCACACCACTCTACTCTGCACAATTCTATTATATGCCACTGCACTCTATGCCATTGCACTCTGCACCACTGCACTGTAGTCTGGACCATTCTACTCTACGCTACTGCACTCTACTCTGCACCACTCTACACCACTGCACCTTTTGCCACTGCACTCTACAACTCTCTCTCTGCACCACTCTACTCTGCACCACTGCACTCTACTCTCTACCACTCCACTCCACGCCACTGCACTTTACGCCACTCTACTCTGCACCACTCCATGGAACTGCACTCTTAGACACTCTTCTCAGCACCACTCTATTCTATACCACTGCACTCTACTCTAGGCCACTGTACTCTAGGCCACTCTAGCCTGCACCTCTCTACGCCACTGCACTTTACGCCTCAGCACTCTACGACACTCTCCTCTGCACCCCTCAGTGGCACTGCACTCTACTCTGTGCCACTGCACTATAGACCACAGCACTCTACAACACTCTTTTCAGCACCACTCCATGGCACTGCACTCTACTCTGCACCACTTTACTCCAGGCCACTGCACTCTAGTCTGCACCACTCCATGCCACTGTACTTTACACCACTGAAATCTATGACACTACTCTGCATCTTATGCCATACCACTCTACTCTAGACCACTGCACTCTATGCCACTCTTCTCTACTCTGCACCACTCTACGCTAGTGCACTCTACACCACTCTACTCTATGCCACTGCACTCTACTCTAAGACTCTGCAATCTACTCTGTGCCACTGCATTCTATGCCACTCTACTCTGCACCACTCTAGTCTACGCCACTTCTCTCTACTCTACGCCACAGTACGACGCTACTCTACTCTGCGGCATTGCACTCTACTCCAGTGCACTCTAGGCCACTCTACTATGCACCACTGACTCTATACTACTCTAATCCATTCTGCACCACTCTATGCCACTGCACTTTACTCTGCACCACTCTGCCACTGCACTCTACGCCACTTTACTCTGCAACCCTGCACTCTGCATCACTCTATGCCACTGCACTCTATGCCACTCTACTGTACTCTGCTCCACTCTACTCTGCGCCACTGCACTCTACTACACTGTACTGTATGCAACTGCACTCTACACCACTGCAATGTCACTGCAATCTATGCCACTCTTCTCTACTCTGCATCACTGCACTCTAATCTACTCTGCACCACTTTATGCTACTGCACTCCATGCCACTCTGCTCTGCACCACTCTATACCACTGTACTCTGTGCCACTGCCCTTTACGCCACTGCATTGCACACCACTCTACTTTGCACAACTCTACTCCACTGCACTCTACCCAACTGCACTATATGCCACTCTACTCTAAACCAGCCTACACCACTGCTCTCTGCGCCACCCTGCTCTATTCTGCACCACTCTACGCTGCTGCACGCTACTCTGCACCACTCTAAGCCCCTGCACTCAACACCAGTCCACTCTACTCTACGCCACTCTGCTCTACTCTAAGCCACTTCACGCCACTCCACTCTATGCCACTCCACTCCACATAGTGCCACTTTATCCCACTCTACCTCACTCCACTCCACACAATGCCACTCTACTTTATGCCACTCTTCTCTGCACAACAGCACTCTATGCCATGGCACTCTACTCTGCGCCACTCTATGCACTGCACTCTAGGCCACTGTACTCTACTCTGCACTACTCTGCTCCACTGTACTATATGCCCCTGTACTCCACTCTGCACCACTGCACTCTACGCCACTCTTTTATACTCTGCACCACTGCACTCTAATGCACTGTACTCTACGGTACTGCACTCTACGCCACTCTATTCTGCACCACTCTACTCTACGCAACTGCAATCTATGCCATTGCACTCTACACCACTGCACTCTCTGCCACTGCACTCTACGTCACTCTACTCTACGCCACTCTACTCTACGCCACTGCACTTTACGCCACTGCACTCTACATTGCACTGTACACTCTACACCACTCTAAGCCACTGCACTCTACACCACTGCACTATACGCCACTCTACTCTACGCCACCGCACTCTACGACAGTCCACTCTACGCCACTCCATTCGACACACTGCTACTCTACGCCACTCTGCCCCACTCCACACAGTGCCACTCTACACCACTGTACTCCACTCTACGACACTCTGCTACTCCCTATGTCACTGCACTCTACGCCACTCTAGTCTACCCCACTCCACTCTACTCTATGCCAATCCACTGTATGCCACTGCACTTTACACCACTCTACTCTACTAAAAGATCTTAACGGTAGAACACCACATCTAAACTGAACATACAATAATCAGGGGAGTCAGGGCAGGCCCAAGCAATCAGGGGAGCCCAAAAGTAACATGTCTGACCCTCAAGTGGACCCACAGGCCGGTGGCACTGGAGTCGCGAGAGGACCTCAAGCAGCTCACCAAAAGATGCAGGCCACGATGCACACGATGTAGTGTGGCTGAAGATTCTGGTCACTGGAGGTGATCGAGGTTGGGGCTACTTGGAGCCCGAAGATCTTCTTGCAAAGAAGCCAACAAGCCTTTGCAACTGCAAGTTGGACGCAGTGCACAGGGGTTCGGTTATTGCAACCCCCACGAGGGATACTGGCCTCAAACTTGGTGAGAGGGTAGAGTAGGGCTCTGAAGCTGTGGAAAACCACCACCTGTGTTTCAGAGCCCACGGAGTCCGGAGGAGCTCAGGATCTGCAGACCGGTCGACTTAGTTGCGGTGCCTGCAAATGCAGGGGAGTGACTCCTTCACTCCAATGGCGATTACTTCGGTTGTCTTTGACGCTTCAAAGGCCTTGGAAGGTTCCTGTATGATGCACAGGCACAGACGATGCAGCAGACTGGAAGGGAGACGTAGTCAGGCCCAAGCAAAGTCCAGAGTGCCCAGGCGGTAGAAGTGCAGTGGTGTCTGATCTGAATCTTATCCCACGACGAATCTAGGGACCTACACCCATGTAAGCCCTTAAGTACCCTAGGGAAAGGGTTGGGAAGATTCAGGGGACCCTCCCAGAGGAGGGTCTGGACAGGGGGGAGGTTACTTCCATGTCCTTTGTCCAGTTTTGCGCCAGAGCGGGAGCCAACGGCTTCCAGAACTGGTTTGAAGTGGACTATGCACAGGGACACCAAGTGTGCCTCTCATGCAGACTTTCTGGCACTGGCAAGCGCACCCACCCGGTCCCAATACACCTAAATCTTATCTAGGAGGTGGCCACACCTCCCTGTGACAGGATGCCTATTGTTCCACCTTCCTCTTCTTGAGCTTGGCTCAGCAGCCAGAGGGCAGAAATGTGTCTTTCGTTGGCAGCAACCATTTTGTGCTGTCCGGGTCTGGAAGGCTGCTACCGGCAGCACTGAGAGCCTAAGGGAGGGCTCTTCCAGTAATTGGAATCATACCTCCCACAACGTTAACGTTTTGGGGGTATGATTCCAACATGTTTGATACCAAACATGATAGGATTCGTTGCAGCCATTTTCGAGATGGTCATCGCGTAATTAAGCGGTGCCCCTCTATATAGTATATGGCTGCTTCACTGACAACCCGGGAGAATGGACTCCGTAGGCTGCAGGGATGTCCTGCTCATGCAGGGGCACCCTCTCACTTAGAACCAAGCACCATGCCTTCAGGATTGCAAAGGCCTGATATAGGGGTGACTTATAGGTTTTAAGTGCAGTGACCCTTAGATACAGTAAACCTATATCTTAAGGAAGTGGTGCAAGCACCAACTTACACAGGCTGCAATGGCAGGCCTGTAGATCTATTTTGCATGGTCTCCCATGGGTGGCATAATGCATGCTTCAGCCCATGGGAGAACCCCGGGGTACCTATGCCCTGGGTACCTTAGTACCATATACTAGGGACTGATAAGGGTACTCCAGTATCCAATCTGGAGTGTACCCAAGTACTCAACACAACAATTTAGGGAGAAAGCAGATAGACTGGGGTCCTGATTAGCAGGATCCCAGTCAGACTAGTCAAAATAGAGCTTAGCACCAGGCAAAAAGTGGGAGTAACTGTAGGAAGCTGAGTTTCTGCTGCAGTAACCCCCCCACTTTTTGACAGACTACTGATGCACTTTGACTTGATGTGCCCTGGGTCCCTGCCAATCAGGTTCCCAGGGCCTGTGTTCTTTCCCAAAACTGTACCGTGTACCCCCAATTGGCACCTCTCTGGCCACATGTCAGTCCCTTGTAAAAGGTACCATCGGTACCAAGGGCATTGTGGCCAGGGAAGGCCTCTAAGGGCTGCAGCACTTATTGTGCCACCCTTAGAGGCCCTGTACCTTTACATGCACACACTGCCATTGCAGGCTGCGTGTTTTGGTGCAGAACAAAGTGAAGAGTCAACATGGCACACATCCCTGTGTGCCGTGCATACAACCCACTGCCCTGGCATAGGTCAGCCAACCCTCTAGCTGAGTGCACTATACCAGTGGTGAGGGTACAGGTGCATAAGCCCTGTAACCCTACAGTGTCTAAACCAATTCTTAGACATTGTAAGTGCAGTAATGCCATTAAGAGTATATGGTGCTGGGAGTTTGTCATTACGAACTCCACAGCACCATAATGCCTTTATTGAAAACTGGGAAGTTTGGTATCAAACTTCTCAGCACATTAAACCCACACTGATGCCAGTGTGGGATTTATTGAAAAATGCACTCAGAAGCCATCTTAGAGATGCCCCCTGAAAAACGACCAGCCTCTGGTGGGTTCCCTGACTGGTACACACCAGCCTGCCACCACGAGATATGTTTCCGGACCCCTGGGGTGGAAGCCTTCGCTCCCTGAGCCCAGAAACAAAGCCTTTACTGGGCGAGGTGTTCACACCTCCCCAGGCCAGGAAGAGTCATCTGTGGCAGGGGAACTTCAAAGGCCTTGCAGCCTTTGTAATGCGACCACCAGCCTCTCCTGCTATCAGGAGCAGGCCCCCTTCCTGTCTCCCCTCCTTTTCGGCGGGAAGACAGGCAGGAAAAATTAGCCAGCCCAGAAGGTGTGCCCACCTCTGCCAACCCCACCCCTCAGGTGGGGGAGGCAAGGTGAAGCCCACTCTTCAGTGCCTGCCATCTTGCAGATGACAGGCACTCCCCAATCAGGATTAGGGTTTGTGCTCACTCCCAGGGCCGGACTGGCCGTAGCGGGAACCGGGCATTTCCCCGGTGGGCCGCCAGGGTGGGGGCCGGTTTTGGGCCCCTGGGGGGCCGGTTTTGTTACCGGGGTCGGCAATATCGCCCCCCCTGTAACAAAATCGGCCAAAACCGGCCCTAGCAAGCAGCTCGGCTGCTCCCCCACTCCTACCCACCGGGGGGCGGCCGAGCAGTTTGCCAAGGCCGGTTTCGGTTCCCAGTGCGGCCCTGCTCACTCCCCCACGTGGGGTGAGCACACCAAGGATGTAGTCACCCTAAGGTCAGTAGCCCATTGGCTACTGACCTCGAGACCCCCTAAAACGCCCCATAAATACAGTATTTAGGGGGCAACCCTGAACCAAGATGGCAGATTCCCGCAACCTAAGAAGAACAAGCATTGGCATAGCCAATAGGTCTCGCTTTTGGGACCTTATAAGTATTTAGTTATGCAGCACAATATCCTTGGTGCAACAACATCAACCGTTGCAGGGCTCAACACTTATAAGGTCCCAAAGGCGAGACCTATTGGCTATGCCAATGCTTGTTTAATCTGCACTTTGCGACAGCTTTAGCTGTTTTGCCAGACTTTTGTTCTCCAAATAAATTCTACATAATATACATGCATAGAGGATCAGCAGGCTTTATTTATTGGTCTGTTGAAATGTCATTCACATTTTTTTGTTTTCAACCACCACAGCGTACAGCACGGGACAATGCATCAGCCTATTTTACCCGTTGGCGCCCTTGACTTTGAGTGACTGCAAAATGCTTGTGCACAACGTTCACCTCGCTTAAAATAGTTCCTTCCTCTGTAGTGACAAAGCTTTTTAAAGTGTGTTTATTAGTATTTTATCTTTAACAAAGATTTTTGCCTGCACTTCACAGGGTGATTTATTTTCTGTCTCTTTTTAAAGATGGTGCTATAAAATAAAATAAGTACTTAAAATAATTCCACTAGACAATTTCTGTAGCGGTTTTCAAGGCAATGGGCCATTTCAAACTGTTGATTTGGTGTTTTCAGGAAAACCCAAAATCACAGGGTATGTCAGAAATGTTCTTTCTCCAGCAGCAGACAGGATTTTGTCATGCATTTGTTTTTACCCTATTAAGAATATATCTTCTTACCCAGAAAACACCAGCATGCTGCAGCGTGCTCTGTTTTTGTGCCATGAGGCGGCATGACCCAGGTTGCTGTATTGGTCTGGGATTAGGGAACATGTGTGATTGGTTTCGTCTGGGACACAGATGCCCAAGCATGGGAGAACAGACAGAAGTAAGTGTAGCTACCAGTGCTTTACTTTCATCCTTCCCTACAGGGTTATTTGGGCAAGGAGGACTAGTCTCTTCTAAGTGTCCATGTATTATCCATAGCAGGAGAACTATTTTTCTTCCAGAACAATTGTGAACTTTCTTTTATGATGGTTAAAATAATCCGTTGGGAAAACTTGTGTCCACGTGAGGGACGCTGAACCAATCAGTAGGCTTTTTCCAGGGATCCATCCGTCAGCGACCAGCATAGTAGTGTGTCTCATCACTATCCTAGTATATATACAGTTATAGGTACACTTCCCCCTTGCCTCCATCTTTCGGTTGGTTGGGCGTTCTTACCTGTAGTCTGAACCAATGAACACTCAGAGCAGCAACATGTGATGCTGTATGGTGGAAGGCCCTTTGCAAAACTGGACTGGTCACCTTTCTGTTGCTTATTGCTAGGTTTGGGTGTTAAACTGGTACTAATGAGGTGCAACCAATACCCAAACAGGGTTACCAAGCTTAAAAATGACGATGATAATGAAGCAATGCTAATACAAAATGTGCCACATCATACTCAACTCTGCAGCATCATTTTGCCCTCCTCTGCCGCATAGTTCTAGTGGTCCTGCCTATAGGCCAGTACCATTGTCACTGCTGCCAAGTATCACGCATTAGGCGTTAGACTAACGCATTTCAGTGTGGTACTCCGCATTACCGCACTGAAATGCATTGTCACGCATATGCATGGTGTCTGTTACTGAAACGCAGCCTGCCTAAAACCTAAGTGGGGCAGCTGGCAGTGCGCAGCCTATGGCGGGTGCGCTGCTCTACCAGGCTTGGGGCTCACAGCTGAGCTAAGGCTGCTCAGCGCTGGCAGGCTCACACTCCCTGCTAAGACTACGTTTGACTTGGCAGGACTGTGCTTCATTATTAATGTTCCAGCGGAATGGCTCTCACTTGTCAGTCTTATGTCACTGGGCCCAGTCAGACTGTGTGTTACACGTCGGCGCGCGGGGGACGTCACATCCTGCGTGCTGGTGTGGGAGGCAGGAGGCTGAATTTGCGCGCCCGCAAACTAATGATAATCATGGCGCTCGCACCGGCCCGGGCCGCAGCTTGCTGTCAGCTGTGCTGCACCCTGCGGAATTCAGTTCTTAACGCAGCCGAGGGAGACGGAGAAGGAGTCAGTGACCCGGTTTGCAGCGGCCGCCAGGAGTGAGGACAGTTTGTTACTGGACGGGTCCCAGGGACAGCCTGGACTAGGACTCACATAGCAATTAGGATACGTGAGTGATATAATATATATGCACAAAATTCAACTTCAACATTTAATTTTATCCGCTTTCATTTTACCAGGTCATGGTGATAATGTTGCATAAGTCGTACTGCACCACAACAGTCAGCCGTTTGTTTTCTGAGTGCTAAATGTCAACACAGAATAAAGACTTCCTGCCAGCTTCATGCAATCATAGACTTACGCTGCTTACTTTGAGACGTAGTTTGAGCAAGGAAAGAATAGTCTACTCTGGACAATCCCCACTCCAGCTATCCGATTACGAACTGCTGAAATCAGATGGCTCCGCATTTTATTGGCCTACGATACGCACGGTGGTCCGGGGCCATGTTTGAATGGGAGTGTATTTTACAAACAGGGAAGGGGCACGAGGTCGGCATGTTGGTAGTGCTATAAAATGTGGCCCACAGAGATACAAATACCTGGAGTTTCCTGCTAAGCCTCAAAGTGTGCGATAACCCTATTGTCTTGCAAGTGTGATGTGGTTTCTGCATCATTTTCTGAATAATACCATTGTGGGTGGCGTGGTTTCTTCATTAGTGATCCGATAAAATAGTGACATGACTGCAAAAGATTGTCTTTAAAACTAAGAAAAGACTGGCAGTGCAATTTGTGTTTGTTTGCACTACCAAGTGTTTAGAGTAAAACACTGTCAAGTTTTGCGCTGGTGTTTCCCAGCATTCTTTTTTTACCTTATTGCATTAGCAACCGATTATGCCTGTGACTGAGTGACGGCATAATCTCCTAGTTGCACTTGCTATGCTAAAAAATGTCCTTTTTGGGCTAGCTCAAGTCATGAATGAACACATCAATGAGAACATCAGCAGTGCCTGCCTGCCCTCTCTTACTGAGACCTGCAGCCACGCAGTCTGTCTCTGGTTAGTGCGGTGCCCTTCCTTCCGTTTTTGGTGCTTTGCAGATATGTTTTAAGATCTTCCTAGAATTTCTCGTTGCTCAAATTGGAGTAATTTCTGATATTTATAGTTTCCCTCGTCTTCACTGCTTGATTTTGCCCGGGAGAAAGTGTCACTCATAGTCATTGAAATGTCACTCATAATTACTCTTAAATTATGAAAATGTTACACATAGCAATCTGAAACCTTGACAGCTATGCATTGTTCATTGATTCTGTCTTAGAGCGAAACACTGCGCGCTGTAAAAATATTTCCCGGAGAACATGTCCAGCTCCCCGCTGATACGCGTTGAGAGATTATTTCTGAAAAGCCTGGTACGCGCACGATCTACATTTTCCGTGCAGCGCCCTCCTGTCACCTGCTCTGTCTCGTGTGCAAGAGACCCCTGTCAGTTCGTGGCGCACCTGTAAATAAGGTCGAGCTGTGCAGCGTCAGCCGGAGGGCCGTGATTGGCTCTCATTGGCTGCTGCCCTGGCCGTGTTTACTCAAAACACACAAGAAGGTCTCGTGGACGCCGGCCCCGCAGGACTCTCTTCCGCATGGTGCCCATGTGACAGCAGCGCGTGCCTGCTGGTTTACAGCAGCGTCTGCCTGCTGCTGGGTTTCAAGGTCCGTGAGGTTTCGGAGTGTTCAAGTGTTTACAAGACAAAGTTCGGTTTCAGTTTTATTTTTAGTTTATTTCAGTTTTATTTTTAGTTTATCTCGATTACAGTCAGTGCTTGCAATGGAAGTAAAAAAAAACACTGCAGGCAATCACCACCACAGAGTACCGGTTTGCTAGTGAAGAGTGCTAGTACTCGTCTGTGAAAAGTATTGCACCCCTGCTGAAAAGTGTTGCTACTCTCTCTTCCTTTCAAATTAAATAAGCGCAGAGCAGTATCTAACATTACACGCATTACAACATTGGAATTTGAAATCATCAAAAGCAGTCGTGCACACACAAACAGCTGCTTTTCATTCTTTTCCACTATAATCGCAAATCATCACTTGTGCACGCTGTGGGAGCAGATGCTCTGACGGCCCTGTTGAGAAGGTCTTGCACAACATGTATTCCGGACACCAAGCACAACGGAGCAGAAGACGGAAGAAGTGTGTTCAGCCTGGCACTTACTGTTGCACTGGCCTTTCGGGCACTGCCAGATGGGCCAGCTTGAAATAGCGAGTGCAGGTTTGGTTTTCATGGGAGCTGGTGATAGTCCGGACAAATAAAAAAATGCTTAAGGTAACGAGCGAGCGCGACAGCCTGCAGAGCTGACCAGACGCTCGTGCGTCATGGCCTTTTGCCTGCGATTACACGAACGGCAGGCATGTGTTTCCAATTATCGCGCCTACGTCTGGGCACGATAATGGGAAACAGATGTCGGCCCTGCGCGCGTAACCGCCCGAAAAAGGCCATGACGCACGAGCGTCTGGTCAGCTTTTGAAACTCCCTAACTATAAGTCTCGCAGAGCAGCGCTTGCGCGCTACTCGAGGCTCGACCTAAAAAGGACGAAAGAAGACACCCAGCAGAGGAGACTGCAGAGAGCAACTTACTTGGCCCCAGCCCTACCGGCCCGTCTGCAGTTTCCAGAGATCCTGTGCCAAAAGTCGCCTTGTGCTGCAGCCAGCGACCATCAGAACCCTGGGAGGACTGACTGCCTTCAACAAAGACCGGATCTCCTGTGAACAGCAGCTCTGTTCAAAAGAAAACTCCCAAGGCAGACTCTGAGCCTGCTGAGGACAAAGAAACCTGACGCCTGGAACCACCACTGCACCCGTCGCCTACGGCCCGAGTTCGAGTGGCACACCGGTCTCAGCGAGGTCCCTCAGCGCTCCAGAGTCTGAGTCCACCGTGGGTTGACCCCTCCAGGACTCCCCGACGTCGCCTGCGGCCTCTGCATGGAGGCCCCCCTCAACCGCAAGTGGCCCGGTAAGGTGAAATCCGACTTCAAAAGACACCCCTGCATCCAGCCACCCTGCGCCCTGGAGAAAAGAACCTGAGGTGCTTCTACGTCCCAGAGCCCTCCAACTTACCTGCCCAGCTGTTGGTTCCTCCCGGGAGTCTTCCTGGACCGAGCCTGCAGCTAAAAACCAAAACTAAAAATCACTATTGAAAACAACAGGGCACCCGACGCCAAAACAGCACTCTGCGCCCAGCCGCCCCTGCGCCGCTGTGGGTGCACTTTGTGAGCTAAATCGGATCCCCCTTTGCCCTGAGCTAAACCCCAGGAGCTTAGCTCCCACAACCCAGTAGCCTGCTCGTAAGCAGCCACCAACCGGAGGCCCCCTATCCCCCATTGTATAACATTGGGCCTCAGCACTCTGCACCCGGCCGCCCTAATGCCGCTGAGGGTGTAACAAGAGTACATCCTTGACCCTGGGGGAACCCTTGTTCTTACTCCAGAGACTCAACCCCAAAGTACTTACCTGGTAACTGATAACTTCATTTCTCTCCATAGGAATACATTGACTGTTTTTCTCTGGAAAAAATGTTGTGTGGAGTTGATTTGTATGGAAACCTGAAAATCTACAACTGTGCAAAACTGATTTTACTTACCTTTTCTCTAGGAAATATCCCAGTGTGATATCTAGGCATATCACACTGAGTAGAAAAAGTAATCTAAAAAGTAATCTAAAAAGTAACTGAAAAGTAATCTGTACAGTAATTTTGAATCCTTGACTTACCTGTATTTCAAACAAACTGCATTTGAACCTACATTCAATTGTAAACACTGCATAATATTTTGCAAAGCTTTTATTTCACTTACCTATGCCAGGCTTGGCTTGGTTCTAGAAATAAAATAACTTAATAATATTTTTATACACACAAAATTGGTCTGAGTTCAGTCTTTGAGTGTGTGACATCATTTTCTTGATTGAGTGTGTACAACAAATGCTTAACACTACCCTCTGATAACGACTTACTGCTCGCCCACACTACCACAAATAGAGAGTAAGGTGCTATCTACTTTTACCTCTGCCTACCTTTGGGTTGCACTGGACTCTGTTCACACTATACCTCATTTTGGTATAGTATATACAGAGCCAGCTTCCTACAGTAACCATACGAGTAGATCCTACTTTCCTACACAACCCCCCCAAACGTAAGGAGATGAGACTAACCTTGCCTAGTTGAGTCTTCATTTTCTAAGTGGAAATATCTGGAGAGTCCATCTGCATTGGCATGGTTACTCCCAGGTCTATGTTCCACTGTATAGTCCATCCCCTGTAGGGAAATGGACTACCTCAAAAGTTTGGGGTTTTCACCCTTCATCTGTTTAAGCCATAAGAGGGGCTTATGGTCTGTCTGACCAATGAAGTGAGTACCAAACAGGTATGGCCTCAACTTCTTCTGGGCCCAGACCACAGCAAAGGCCTACCTCTCTATAGCTGACCAACGTTTCTCTCTGGGGGTCAACCTTCTGCTGATAAAAGCTACTGGTTGATCCTGGCCCTCTGCATTAAGTTGTGACAACACAGCCCCTACCCCCAACTCAGATGCATCTGTTTGGACAATGAATGTTTTAGAGTAGTCAGGACTCTGCAGAATGGGAGCAGTGCACATGACCTGCTTGAGGTCATCAAATGCCTTCTGACAGCTAGCTGTCCACTGAACTTTCTTGGGCATTTTCTTTGATGTAAGATCATTCAAGGGAGTCACTATGGACCCATATCCTTTGACAAATCTTCTGTAATACCCAGTCAGGCCCAAGAAAGCTCTGACCTGAGTCTGCGTAGTTGGAGCAACCCATTTCATTATGGTCTGGATTTTGCTCTGAAGTGGTTGAACCTGGCCTCCACCCACAAGGGGGGCCAGGTACGCAACCTTACTCTGCCCTATCTGGCACTTAGTAGCCTTGATAGTGAGGCCTGCTTTTTGCACAGCCTCCAAAACATTCTTCAGGTGGACCAGGTGATCCTCCCAGGTGGAGCTAAAGGCAGCTATATCATCAAGATATGCTGCACTATAGGCTTCCAGGCCTGTGAGAACTTTATTCACCAGCCTTTGGAATGTGGCAGGTACATTCTTCAAGCCAAAGGGCATCTCGATAAATTGATAATGTCCACTAGGGGTTGAAAATGCTGTTTTTGGGTTGGCATCCTCAGCTAGTCTGATTTGCCAATAGCCAGCAGTATTGTCAAATGTGCTTAAGAACTTGGCTGAGGCCAAAGTGTCAAGAAGCTCATCTGCCCTTGGAATTGGATGACCATCAGTCCTAGTGACTGCATTGAGTCCCCTGTGGTCCACACAAGACCTCATCTCTCTTTTTCCACCCTTGGTGTGAGATTTAGGTACCAGGACCACTGGACTAGCCTAAGGGCTATCTGAGAGCTCAATTACTCCCAATTCAATCATCTTTTGGACCTCTGTCCTGATGCAATCTCTGACATGGTCAGGCTGCCTGTAAATCTTATTTTTAACAGGTAGACTCTCACCTGTGTCCACTTCATGGGCACACCAGGTGGTTTGACTGGGTGTCAAAGAAAACATATGCCTATATTGATTGAGGACCTTCCTGAAATCAATCTGCTGTTGGCCAGTGAGGCTGCCTGCCAAGGCTACACCATCCACTGACCCATCATCAGGGTTTTGGGAGAGGGTCACCTTCTTCATCCTGTCCTCATCAGTTGCCATGAGCAAGCCCATGTCAGCCATGTCCACAAAAGGTTTTACAAACGTTATACGTGTAGTAGTGGACCCAAATGGTAGAATTACCGCACCTCATACAACTATTTTTTAAGAATCAATATAGTTGGTGAGAATCATTCAAAATAGAATTGTACACTTTGAGGTGCTATCGCAGTTCTGGCACCCTACTACCAAAGGTGACTCTTGCACATTAGAAAACTAATGTCAAACAAGTGAACATTCAATAGAACTGCATTCAGCACCCTCATAGATATTTAATATAGCCATAAAAAGTCCTGGATATATGTAGACATTAATACAATATTCAATAAACAATGTTTTTCATGGACAAAAGTAATGGTATCCAATTGTTTCTCCAAATTTTTCACAGTTCGTTTATTTTTGTACACTGACAATTCCAGCAAAGATCAGCCAACACGTGTTTCGTCTTAACACGTGTTTTGTCTTTAAAGACTTTTTCAAGGCTGGAAATATAGATATGATACAAGTTTTTATTTTTGGGGTATTTATATACAAATGGTGGTTAAAGTACAGATACTTATAAGTTCATATATTAACATTCTCTGCATATATCAACGTACTCCTTAAGTCTTAATACCCCTCTAGTACATCAAACAAGAATTTGATTTAATGGAACTTGGAGTATAAGTAGAATAAGAGAAAAAGAAGAAATAAGCCTGTGACCAGAGAGTTTTACACCAAAAGTCAGTATATATAAAGTCAGACCTTCACTAGAAGTAGTGACCGAAGGTTCAAGGTCATTCCACCCAGTTGTGACCGATGTAATATTTTAACCATACACCCACCAGTTCTGTATTCCTGATCCTAATGATCTTCAGACGTTGTCGAAAATAGTCATAAGTGCCCGTACATAGTGGCTGGAACTAATCTGTTACTCCAAGCGTCTGAAACATTAAGAATAGACAGTGTCCACTATGAAACAAAGGTTAAACCATAGAGAACGCGCGATAACGCTATTGTTAGCAGTTTACTTACTTCAAAATAAATAAAACATGGCAGTCTCAATTTCCAATTCAGATCCAAGCAAGAATGTGTGGAGCGACCAACCGTTATCTACAAAAAATATATAGTCCACATTATGTCTCATATCGGACACTGATCCCAAATACCCCATAGTCACCCCCTGAATCCATTAAATTTCCATTGAGTGAGGTGTGACACCATTGTTCCCTTGATCAGGCAAATAGTAACACGTGAAGTATTCCATGTGTAACCCAGTGATCTGCATTCAAGTATATCAGCCACAGCATTCAGAGTTAAACCAAATAATGAAAATGAACGCGACAAAGTGCACTCCCACTTGTTGCATCATAGTGTTCAAAATGAATAAATGTTAGATAGATGCCAAATATATAAATCGATTTTCAAAACAAGGATAAGCTGCTACGACGAGCCACAGTATTTAAGAAATGTGGAGGAAGTCCATGATAAGCTCCCTTACTGCAAACAAAAGAAAAAATCAACAATAAAGTCCTAATACTCTTAAGGCGTATAGTGTTTCCGTCTCATTCGTAAAACCTTCAGTCAAACAACAATTAAGTGCGCTTACCCGGTATCCCCGCAAAGGTGTCCCAAACACAAGTCCATACAGGGCAATGAACCTGAACGTCCATTCTTCCATTACGTATATACTGCGTCCCGATCATGTGATTTACTGGTTTCTCATAAATCCAATTCGTGAAGAGCTAAAGGAAGTAGGAGCAATTGGCGACGCCATATTTGAAGTGTTAAGTCTTACATTATGTAAGGAAGGAGTGTCATATAATCTATTTCTATCCACTACATAAAACTAGTTAAGGAAAGTTAAAACTCAGAAAATCTTAAAGATGCCCTCAAGCATGTCGTCAATTCGTATTGTAAAAGTTCAAAGAGTAACAATCGAAAATAACTGGAACTGGTACTAGTGGCTGCCATCTTGGAACGGCTGAAATTCCCTATATCATAATCTTAATGTCTGCATAGCCTATGATAGTAGTCCTAATTTATAAAGAGTAGTTCCTAGTGTACATAATTAAAAAATTTACGAGAGCGGTGATAATTTCGCCCAAAGTCAATATGTCCAAAGCTGCTTACATATTCATCTGAACTGAAAGAAGCCTACAGTACACTGGCAGTCGAAGCCATCCTCCAATTACCGGTTTCGTGTAGTCCAAAGAAATTCAAATATACACTCAAAATTCGCAATATACTGAACGTACGTGAAGTCCAACGTGGTAGACCTATCTAGTCTCTGTTTAGATAGAGACAAAGTGTAATCACATGACCCAGTTGTGTGGGAAAATAGATGGAAAAAAGAGATAAAATTCAGAGAAAATTCAGAGAAAGTTCATAAAGGGGAAGAACATGAAGAACACTCGTTCATACAGTTAGTATGCATAATCCAGAGTAAATTAACAGTAGTCCACTGAGATCTTACAACTTTTTGCAAACATTTTTCCTTGACATACCGGTACTATCTTATTGTGCCCATAATGTTCTAGTAGATCCATAAAATACATCAAATATCATTTCCAGTTAGATGTTACTTCTATGATCATACATCTTATCATTCTTGCAGGAAAACATGTAATTCCCTGTCCATATTTAGACCTAGGTCCACAGACCTAAGTTTTATCAGCCACCTAGTCTCTACTTTCCTAATTGCTAGAGTTCTGTCGCCACCACGATCATTCTCATCAACTACTGCAATGCCATGAAATTTAAGTTTGATCAGCTCAGATGTTGCATGTGAAGGTTTTTATCATATCCTCTGGTTGTAAATCTGGAACTTAGATGGTCTAATTCCTTCTCAAAGATCATGCCATTACTACAACTCCTTCTCAGACGCGTCATCTCCCCTAAGGGGATTGCTCTGATTTCTGTAGTGGGACGGGCACTCTTGGCATGTAGTACAGAGTTACACACAGTGGGTTTGCGGTAAAGTCTAGATGCAATCTTTCCACCATCTATATACAGAGTAACGTCCAAAAAGTTAATCTCCTTACTACTGACCTGATGTGTAAATCCTAAATTGTAGACATTGTTATTGAGATGTGAAATGAATTCATTAAGAGTCTTGTTATCTCCACCACAAATCATAAAAATGTCATTAATGAATCGCCCCCAGTAGATAATTGGTCCTGTAATGTTTGGCGGGCAAGCTCTCCATAGATGGTGTTGTTCAAAAAATCCCATGTAAATGTTAGCAAAAGAGGGTGAAAATTTAGATCCCATAGCAACCCCAGATGATTGTTCGATGTACTAGAAGGGCATTAAGACTTAAGGAGTACGTCGATATATGCTGAGAATGTTAATATATGAACTTATAATTATCTGTACTTTAACCACCATTTGTATATAAATACCCAAAAAATAAAAACTTGTATCATATCTATATTTCCAGCCTTGAAAAAGTCTTTAAAGACGAAACACGTGTTAAGACGAAACACGTGTTGGCGGATCTTTTCTGGAATTGTCAGTGTACAAGAATAAACAAACTGTGAAAAACCTGGAGAAACAATTGGATACCATTACTTTTGTCCATGAGAAACAACGTTTATTGAATATTGTAATAATGTCTACATATATCCATGACTTGTTATGGCTATATTAAATGTCTATGAGGGTGCTGAATGCAGTTCTATTGAATGTTCACTTGTTTGACATTAGTTTTCTAATGTACAGGAGTCACCTTTGGTAGTAGGGTGCCAGAACAGCGATAGCACCTCAAAGTATACAATTCTATTTTGAATGATTCTCACCGACTATATTGATTCTTAAAAAATTAGTTGTATGAGGTGCGGTAATTCTCCCATTTGGGTCCACTACTACCACGTATAACTTTTGCAAATTTTGTGGTTACCTGCACTCAAGTTCATTTGAATGTGAGATCTGATAAGAATAATATCAGAGGAATTTAGCCACTTACAGAGATTAGTAAGGATGGCAACATTTGATGATGACCCTGATAAAATATTTAGTGAAATTTTCTCAGGACAAAGTATCCATAACAGGAATCTGAATGTACCTACGGAGAAACCGCAAGGGCTAAAACAATTGTTCATCAAACTAGAAAGAATACTTAAACAAGAGCTGTCACGATGGTGGGACTTGAGTATTTTGAAAAAGTACAAAGAAATTAAGCAAGTACCAAGAGGCCTTCGGGTAATAATTTTTCCTTCATTTGAGGATTTAGATACAGATTTATTAGGAGAATGGAAGAATCTGATTTCATCCTCATCATTCGGAATGATGGATATTTTGATGCGGCATGCTGAGAGAAAAAGATCCAAAATATTAAGTGAGATTGAACAGCTAGAAGAGGAGATCAAATCATTAGGCTTAAAAGAAGCGACAGAAAAAATTTACAAAATCTTGAGAGAAGTTCTTAGTGCACACCAGACGTATATTAGGGACAAGAAAATGCGAAAACTCAAAAGAGATGACAACGACTATAGGAATGGCAAAAGTTTTACGTTTGCCAAGACGTTTGATGAATTCAAACCTAGAGTGACACAAAATGTGTGTAATGAGAAAACGCCTGTTGCATCGACTTTGGCTAGTGAGTCGGACTTATCGAGCATTGCTAGCGAAACGAGTGAATCTAGAGATAGGACACCAGTGACTATGGGGGGAGGGGACAACACCAACACTGCCTCCTCTTTTTTAGTGGAACTAGAGCGCTACAGAAAGGGAACCAGATTAAATTTCGACAAAACAAGTACAAAAACAAAAGAACCAGACAAGGTGGAAGAAAGAGCAGGTATAAACCAGGCAGAAAGAATGACAACGAGATCCACATTGCGCATTCAAAAGAACCGAGTGCCACAATAGGAGGTGTACCCAAAGCTACTTCTGTGTCTGATACTGTCAATGATAATGTCAAAGGTGATGATGTTTCAATTGTTAATTTGTCCAAACTTGTACTATCTGCTGCAGAAACCAATGTATTAAAGAAGGGGTTAAGTTTCTGTCCCATGTCTAAACCCAATTTCACACAGATTCACATTGACTTGTTTAAGTTTGTGCGCAGATTTTGATGCTAATCAGAGACCTTGCCAAATTCCCATTTCTCTGCCTCTGAAAGTGATAAAACAATTAAAGATATTCAAGATTTACAAATTTTGTTGTATTTGGATGAAAGCACTGGGCCAGCACCGACTATTGGTGAAATATTACAGGATTTGGACATAGCCACAAATTTAAACATTGATAGTGGACTAAGGACTAAATCTACCTTTGTACCTATGTTAACACCTGAGAATTTAATTGACTCATTTTATAAGGCAGTAACCAGGGCCCTTTATGTGCTAGAAGACAAACACCACCACAAACATAGCAACTTCAAAGACAACCTCAATATAGCTGAACGTACAGCATTACAACAGCTGTCAGGTTACACTGAAGTGACAATCAAAGAGGCGGACAAGGGGAGCAATATTGTTATAATGGATATGGAGTATTACATTAAGGAAATTGACAATCAACTAGCGGACACTATTGCATACACCAGAGTACCACACAATCCACTTAAGGAGATAACATCACTTATTGAAAGGAGACTGAGCTATTGGCGGAACTCCTGCCTCTTGACGGATATGGAATTTAAGTACTTATTTAACCCATTACCATGTCCCCCATGTATCTATACTTTACCTAAGATACACAAGAACTGTGTATCTCCACCAGGTAGACACATCATTTTAGGGATTGGATCCCCTACGGAACATATATCTGAGTATATTGATATTTTCTTGCAGCCCATAGTACAAAACCTACCAGCGTATATTAAAGATACAAAGGATTTATTGAACAAATTGGATGATCTAGCTTGGTCAGATGATTTTACATTTGTCACCCTTGATGTCAATGCTTTGTATACTAGCATCCCTTTAGAGAAGGGCATGGAGGCTCTGACTTACTTTTTGTCTAAACGGGATGCCACACTATATGAGCACACTCAGATTATTCTGGATCTCACACGTCTCACTTTAGAAAACAATGTGTTTATACATAATGGCACTTGGTTCAGGCAATCATCTGGGGTTGAAATGGGATCTAAATTTTCACCCTCTTTTGCTAACATTTACATGGGATTTTTTGAACAACACCATATATGGAGAGCTTGCCCGAAAACATGACAGGACCAATTATCTACTGGGGGTGATTCATTGATGATATTTTTATGATTTGGAGTGGAGATAACAAAACTCTTAATGAATTCATTTCACATCTCAATAACAATGTCTACAATTTAGGATTTACACATCAGGTCAGTAGTAAGGAGATTGACTTTTTGGACGTTACTCTGTATATAGATGGCGGAAAGATTGCATCTAGATTTTACCGCAAACCCACTGCATGTAACTCTGTACTACATGCCAAGAGTGCCCATCCCACTACATAAATCAGAGCAATCCCCTTCGGGGAGATGACGCGTCTGAGAAGGAATTGTAGTAATGACACGATCTTTGAGAAGGAATTAGACCATCTAAGTTCCAGATTTACAACCAGAGGATATGATAAAAACCTATTGGACCAGGCACAAACTAAGATACGGAAGAGAACTCGGTTTAACCTTTTAAAAACAGGGACCAAAAGGAAACAACAAAGATGTAATGTGGCTCTCATTACACAATACAATTCACACAGTCAGGATCTTTTTAAAATTTTACACAAGCATTGGCATCTTCTGACATTAGACCACAGTATACAAAAGTATATAGCTAACAAACCACAGATCACTTACAGTAGAGGCAGGACACTTAGAAACATTCTGTGCTCATCCTACATTCATTCAAGCAAGGTAGAGCATTCACAATCTTGGCTTCCCAACAGACCCATGGGTTTCTATAAATGCACTTCGTGTAATATCTGCCAGTATGTAGCAGACAAAACAATGAGCTTTTGCTATAATACAGGACGGGTCTATCAAATAAGACATTTTATAAACTGCAACACCAAATATGTGGTGTACTGTATTGTTTGCCACTGTGGTCTGATTTATGTGGGCAGGACGATCAGGCTCTTGAAAGAAAGGATTCAGGAGCATATTAGAGCAATCAGAAATGGTAACACCAACTTCCCACTTGCCGTTCACTACAACACTTCACATGCAACATCTGAGCTGATCAACCTTGAATGTCATGGCATTGTAGTAGTTGATGAGAATGCTTGTGGTGGCGACAGAACTTTAGCACTTAGGAAAGTAGAGACTAGGTGGCTGATAAAACTTAGGTCTGTGGACCTAGGTCTAAATATGGAAAGGGAATTACATGTTTTCCTGCAAGAATGATAAGATGTATGATCATAGAAGTAACATCTAACTGGAAATGATATTTGATGTATTTTATGGATCTACTAGAACATTATGGGCACAATAAGATAGTACCGGTATGTCAAGGAAAAATGTTTGCTACTGAGTGAAATGATCATGTTACATGCTTCGTGCTATGTGCAAACAAAACGTTGTAAGATCTCAGTGGACTACTGTTAATTTACTCTGGACTATACATACTAACTGTATGAACGAGTGTTCTTCATGTTCTTCCCCTTTAAGAACTTTCTCTGAATTTTATCTCTTTTTTCCATCTATTTTCCCACACAACTGGGTCATGTGATTACACTTTGTCTCTATCTAAACAGAGACTAGATAGGTCTACCACGTTGGACTTCACGTACATTGAGTATATTGCGAATTTTGAGTGTATATTTGAATTTCTTTGGACTACACGAAACCGGTAGTTGGAGGATGGCTTCGACTGCCAGTGTACTGTAGGCTTCTTTCAGTTCAGATGAATATGTAAGCAGCTTTGGACATATTGACTTTGGGTGAAATTATCACCGCTCCCGTAATTTTTTTAATTATGTACACTAGTAACTACTCTTTATAAATTTGGACTACTGCCATAGGCTACGCAGACATTATGATTATGATCTAGGGAATTTCAGCCATTCCAAGATGGCGGCCACTAGTACCAGTTCCAGTTATTTTCGATTGTTACTCTTTGAACTTTTACAATAAGAATTGACGACATGCTTGAGGGCATCTTTAAGATTTTCTGAGTTTTAACTTTCCTTAACTAGTTTTAAGTAGTGGATAGAAATAGATTATATGACACTCCTTCTTTACATAATGTAAGACTTCACCATTCAAATATGGCATCGCCAATTGCTCCTACATCCTTTAGCTGTTCACGAATTGGATTTTCGAGAAACAAGTAAGTCACATGATGGGACCGCGGTATATACGTAATGGAAGAATGGACGTTCAGGTTCATTGGCCCGTACGGACTTGTGTTTGGGACACCTTTGCGGGGATACCGGGTAAGCGCACTTAATTGTTGTTTGACTGAAGGTTTTACGAATGAGACGGAAAGACTATACGCCTTAAGAGTATTAGGACTTTATTGTTGATTTTTTTCTCTTGTTTGCAGTAAGGGAGCTTATCATGGACTTCCTCCACATTTCTTAAATACTGTGGCTCGTCGTAGCAGCTTATCCTTGTTTTGAAAATCGATTTATATATTTGGCATCTATCTAACATTTATTCATTTTGAACACTATGATGCAACAAGTGGGAGTGCACTTTGTCGCGTTCATTTTCATTATTTGGTTTAACTCTGAATGCTGTGGCTGATATACTTGAATGCAGATCACTGGGAATACTTCACGTGTTACTATTTGCCTGATCAAGGGAACGATGGTTCACACCTCACTCAATGGAAATTTACAGGATTCAGGGGGTGACTATGGGGTATTTGGGATCAGTGTCCGATATAAGAGATAATTCGGACTACATATTTTTTGTAGATAACGGTTGGTCGCTCCACACATTCTTGCTTGGATCTAAACTTGGATCTGCCATGTTTTATTTATTTTGAAGTAAGTGAACTGCTAACACTAGCATTATTGCGCGTTCTCTACGGTTTAACCTTTGTTTCATAGTGGATACTGTTTATTCTTAATGTTTCAGACGCTTGGAGTAACAGATTAGTTCCATCCGCTATGTACGGGCACTTATGACTATTTTCGACAACGTGTGAAGATCATTAGGATCAGGAATACAGAACTGGTGGGTGTATGGTTAAAATATTACATCGGTCACAACTGGGTGGAACGACCTTGAACCTTCGGTCACTACTTCTGGTGAAGGTCTGACTTTATATGTACTGACTTTTGGTGTAAAACTCTCCGGTCACAGGCTTATTTCTTCTTTTTCTCTCATTCTACTTATACTCAAAGTTCCATTACATCAAATTCTTGTTCGATGTACTAGAAGGGCATTAAGACTTAAGGAGTACGTCGATATATGCTGAGAATGTTAATATATGAACTTATAAGTATCTGTACTTTAACCACCATTAGTATATAAATACCCAAAAAATAAAAACTTGTATCATATCTATATTTCTAGCTTTAAAAAGGCTTTAAAAGACGAAACACGTATTAAGACGAAACACGTGTTGGCTGATCTTTGCTGGAATTGTCAGTGTACAAGAATAAACGAACTGTGAAAAACTTGGAGAAACAATTGGATACCGTTACTTTTGTCCATGAGAAACAACGTTTATTGAATATTCTATTAACACCTTGACCGCGGCGCAAATTCTGCCGCGGTGCGGGTTAAATAATGAGTGGGCGTGCCCACCGTGACGTCGGACGGCCGGGGGCCGTCTGACGCATCGAACGGGTTAATGTCTACATATATCCATGAGTTTTTATGGCTATATTAAATGTCTATGAGGGTGCTGAATGCAGTTCTATTGAATGTTCACAAAAGGTTTTAGCCTGTTCACATGACGCACCCTATGGGGGCTTCTGGGAGTGCCAAGGTCCACCAGGTAGGTGACCTCACCCTTTTGCTCAATGATAGTGTGGGGTTCACTCCACTTGTCCTGGAGAGCTGCTGGAGCCACAGGTTCCAACACCCACACTTTCTGGCCTGGCTGGTAAACAATCAGGACAGCCTTTTGGTCATGCCAAGCTTTTTGCAATTCTTGGCTGGCCTCCAGGTTTTTACTTGCCTTCTTCATGTACTCCTGGAGCGGAGACCAAGTACATAGTCGACTATGTCCTGTTTGGGAGGTTTGAGAGGTAACTCCCATCCCTCCTTCACCAGACATAAGGGACCCCTAACTGGATGCCCAAACAGAAGTTCAAAAGGGCTGTAGCCAACCCCCTTCTGAGGGACCTCTCTGTAGGCAAAGAGAAGGCAGGGCAGAAGGACTTCCCATTTTCGCCTAAGCTTTTCTGGGAGGCCCATGATCATACCCTTTAGGGTTTTGTTGAATCTTTCAACTAACCCATTGAGGATGGTAGGGTGTGGTGAATTTGTAATTCACTCCACACTATTTCCACATTGCAGTAATGTAACTTGACATGAAGTTTGTACCTTTGTCAGTTAAGAACTCCTTAGGGAAGCCCACTCTGGAAAAAATTCCTAAGAGGGCCCTTGCCACCACAGGAGCTGTGGTGGTCCCAAGGGGTATGGCTTCTGGGTACCTAGTGGCATGGTCCACCACCACTAGTTTGTAACTATGCCCAGATGCTGTAGGGGGGTTCATACGACCAATTATGTCAATCCCAACCCTCTCAAAGGGATCCCCAACCACTGGAAGTGGGATCAAGGCGGCCTTTGTGATGCCACCGGACTTGCCACTGGCTTGGCAGGTGGTACAGGAGCGACAAAACTCCTTTGTGTCCTCAGACATGTGGGGCCAGTGAAAGTGAAGTACAAGCCTGTCCCAAGTCTTACTCTGCCCTAAGTGTCCTGCCAAGGGAATGTCCTGTGCCAGGGTGAGTAGGAAGCCTCTGAACTTCAAGGGTATAACCAACCTCCTGGTGGCACCAGGCTTGGGGTCTCTACCCTCTGAGTACAGAAGTCCCTCATGCCAGTATATCCTATGGTACCCACTGACATTTCCAGCAGCCTCAGCAGCAGCTTGCTGTCTGAGGGGTTCAAGAGAGGGGCAGGTTTGCTGCTCCAAACTCAGGTCTGCCCTGGAAGGGCCCCATGCCCCCAAGAACTCAACCTGATCAGGCTCAAGTTCATCTGGGGCAATTCCTTCACTGGGACTAAGATCATCTCCCTCAAGAGAATGATCCTTACTCTGAATCTGGGGGTAAGACATAGCCTTACCCCTCCTGCTCCTTCTCTTGGAAGGCACCTGGTCCATTGTTCCAGGATCCAGGGCCTGTTCATGCCAGTTTGGCTTGTGACCTAGTCACAGCAAACACATCTGCAGAGATGCCCAACATTGCTGCATGAGTCCTAAACTCAACTTCAGCCCAGGCTCCAATGGGTTTTCACCTTACAAAAGTAACACCAAGGTTTCTTTTTGCCTTTCTTGCTGGATTGTGACTCCCCCCAGATGCAGGTTTTTGGGGCCCTTGAGAAGACTGTTTCTTGTCTTTGCCCTTGTCCCCACCCTTATCTTGAGTTTTTGAAGAATCTTGCATCTTCTGGTCACCACTATTGTTCTGGATTTTCTGCTTCACTCTGGTTCTGACCCACTTATCTGCCTTCTTTCCCAATTCTTGGGGAGAAGTCAGATCTGAGTCCACCAGGTATTGATGCAAAATCTGGTTCTGAGAATTATTGAGGATCTGCTCCCTCATAATCAAATTATACAATCCTTGGTAGTCATGCACTTTGCTGTCAAGCAACCAACCTTCCAGAGCCTTAATAGCACTATCCACAAAGTCTACCCAGTCCTGGGTTTGTGCTTTTTTAGTGTCTCTGAACGTAATCCTGTACTGTTCAGTGGTTAAGCCAAACCCATCAATGAAAGCACTTTTCAAAACTGCGTAATTGTCAGCATCCTCTTCTCTTACAGTGAGGAGCTTATCTCTACGTTTGTCAGCTAAGGAGAGCCACAAGATAGCTGCCCACTGCTCTTGAGGGACCCTCTGAACTTTACAGGCCCTCTCTAAAGCAGTTATCCATTTGTGATGTCATCCCCAACATGGTAGGGAGGGACAATCTTGTTCAGGTTCCAATGTTCAAAGGAATGTTCCTTTACTCTAGGGACACTGTTGCTGCCACCATGGGACTCTCGTCCCAACTTTTTCCTAGCTCCCTGGACTTCTAGGGACTCTCTGTCAAGGGCCGACTGCTCTTGCTTTAGCCTAAGCCTTGCTTTCTCAAGCTCAAGAAGTTGGTACTCCCTATCAAAAGAGTTTCCCCTTCTCTGAGAAATGGAGGTCCCTGCTGACTGTCCTGAGCCATTGGATTCTACAGAGGAGGATCTAGACTTCCTTGATCTACTCTGCACCTTCCCAGGAGGATCAAAGGGAGCTTCCTCTAAGCCCTCTGCGATCTCCTCTGGGAGGTCTGAATTGTCCAGGTGGGAGTCATCAGGCTCTACCTGTTCAGGGTTAGATTCTAGGTCAAAGAGGGGCCCCCCTCCTGGCCTATCCTCTGTCCTTGCCCCACCCACTCTTTCCTGCTCATCTGACCCTGAGGTTTTCCTGAGGTCATCTAACAGTAACACCTCTAAGAGGTGTTGAGTAGTGGCTCCTTTCCCGGTCTTCAACTTTCTAGAGGAACACACTGCTTTCAGTTCTTGGAACGAAAGTTCACTGTATCTAGCAGTCAGAGAGCCACTGGCATCTCCTTTGGAAGACATACTAAGTACGGTGTGGTGTTGCACCTACCTAACCTAGTGGGAACTAAACTCTCTTAGGTTGGAGAAAGGGTGTGATAGACCCTTGACTTACCCAATCCCAAGTTCAGTAGAACTTAATTATTCTAAGCTTATATTATATGTGCCTAGAAGTAGTGATGGCTTTTCAATTAATCAATACAAAGATTTATCTGGTAAAACAATGCAAGCTTGAATCCCACCCGCTGCACACCAATGTGAGAAGCTGGCCTGGTATATGATGTCCACTAATGTAAGTGGGCACCTTGCACCAGTCCAGACAACACTTATGGTGATTTAAGAGGTCTTAGACAACCTTAGAAAGCTCTCTAAGTGGTAGCTGTGGAGAGTAGCCTTCAGGCGAAGTCCAGGAGGAGTGTAAAGCAGCTTGTTTCACCAGAATGCAATCTTATAGTATAGATTGAGTGAAAAAGAACCACACCAAGTATTTAAAAAAATATGGATTTATTATATAATACTCTCTAGTACGTTCCAATATCTCCAACACGGAGATAAACACAATGCACACAATACTTTAGCAAAGAAACACAGTAAATAGCACGAAATACACAGTGGCACCGGGGGGGGGGGGGACCAAACCATATACTAAGAAAGTGGTATAAGAACCAGGACTCAAGTAAAGACAGTGTCGAGAGGACGTAGAAGTGCTGGGACCCCAAGGAACCACCCGAGGTGAGTAGATAGGGACCCCACGGAGAACGTGTGCAGTGTGGGAACACGACCGCATGCTCCGTACAACTCTATATGCAAGTCGCGGTTGGATTTTTAAAGATTAAGGGCCATTCCCTGTGGACCCTGAAGAAACCCCTTGGAAGACAGAAGGTTGGAGAGCCACCCCACCAGTGGATACCCTAGTACCCACGTTACCTACACCATGGAAGCCGGGTGCATACGTGTGAAGTGGTGTCGGAAACCGCCGTCGAACCCAATGGAGGACTTCAGGAAAGTGCTGCTGCTGGAAGAGGAGAAAGTGTCTGGGGGAATCCAAACGTGGATTCTTGAAGAGAAGTACCTGAAAGCAGAGGGGACAGAATCTATGCCACTCAGGAGTGACCAGGAGACTTGGAAGACGAATTCCCTCCGATGTGGGTGCTTCAGGGGGAGATGACGATGACCTTGACTCTGCAGCTGTGAGGACCAGGCGATGCTGAGGAAGACCAGGACCCGGGTACGAGCTGTCCCACGAAGGATGTCGAGTGCTGAGGGGTCGGTGTCCGGTGGGAGCACCAACAAGCCTTTGCAAAGGCAAGCCACGCAGGAATCAAAGAAGGAGCAACGTCGGGCCAGCAAGGTCCAGGGGATCACCAAAGGCAGGGGAGTCAGGGCAGGCCCCAAGCAATCAGGGGAGCCCTAAAGTAACCAGTGTGACCCTCAAGTGGACCCACAGGCTGGACGCACTGGAGTCACGAAAGGACCTAAAGCAGCTCACCAAAAGATGCACGCCACGATGCACACGATGCGGTGTGGCTGAAGATTCTGGTCACTGGAGGTGCTCAAGGTTTGGGCTACTTGGAGCCCGAAGATCTTCTTGCAAAGAAGCCAACAAGGGAGTTACTCCTTCACTCCAAGGGAGAATACTTCGGTTGTCTTTGATGCTTCACAGGCCTTGGAAGGTTCCTGTATGATGCACAGGCACAGACGATACAGCAGACTGGAAGGGAGACGAAGTCAGGCCCAAACGAAGTCCAGAGTGCCCAGACGGTAGAAGTGCAGTGGTGTCTGATCTGAATCTTATCCCACGCCGAATCTAGGGACCTACACCCAGGTAAGCCCTTAAGTACCCCAGGAAAGGGTTGGGAAGATTCAGGGGACCCTCCCAGGGGAAGGTCTGGAAAGGGGGGAGATTACTCCCATGTCCTTTATCCAGTTTCACGCCAGAGCGGGAGCCAACGGCTCCTAGAACTGGTTTGAACTGGACTATGCACAGAGACACCAAGTGTGCCCATCATGCAGACTTTCTGGCACTGGCAAGCGCACCCACCAGGTCCCAATACACTAAATCCAGTCTGGGAGTTGGTCACACCTCCCTGTGACAGGATGCCTATTGTTCCACCTTCCTCTGCTCGAGCTTGGCTCAGCAGCAGGAGGGCAGAAATGTGTCTCTGGTCGACAGCAACCATTTTGTGCTGTCTAGGTCTAGAAGACTGGTACTGGGAACACTGAGAGCCTAACGGAGGGCTCTTCCACTGCTTGGAATCATACCTCCCACACCGTTAACAGTGTGGGGGTATGATTCCAACATGTTTAATACCAAACATGATAGGATTCATTGCAGCCGTTTTCAAGATGGTCATTGCGTAACTACGCTTTGCCCCTCTATATAGTATATGGCTGCTTCACTGACAACCCGGGAGAATAGACTCCGTAGGCTGCAGGGGTGTCCTGCTCATGCAGGGGCACCCTCCCACTTAGAACCAAACACCTTGCCTTCAGGATTGCAAAGGCCTGCTATAGGGGTTACTTATAGGTTTTAAGTGCAGTGACCCTTAGATATAGTAAACCTATATCTTAAGTAAGTGGTTCAAACACCAACTTACACAGGCTGCAATGGCAGGCCTGTAGATTCATTTTGCATGGTCTCCCATGGGTGGCATAATGCAAGCTTCAGCCTATGGGAGACCTCTGGGGTACCTATGCCCTCGGTACCTTAGTACCATATACTAGGGAGTGATAAGGGTACCCCAGTATCCAATCTGGAGTGTACCTAAGTACTCAACACAACAATTTAGGGAGAAAGCAGATACACTGTGGTCCTGATTAGCAGGATCCCAGTCAGACTAGTCAAAATAAGGCTTAGCACCAGGCAAAAAGTGGGGGTAACCATAGAAGTAGATCCTACTTTCCTGCAGTCCCCTTATAAATTTCTTCTCCACTAATGTAAGGACGGATGCATATACACCCCCCCTTAATTCTGCCCCATATATGGCTGCACCCACTACCATAGCTCTATATATTTTTAATACTGGTGACACTGCTCCTCCCGAAGTAGCCTTGAATTTCCTTATAATTGGTCATTCTCTGATTCAAGGCAAATTTACACTTTTCCAATTGCGCCCCCCAGGACTAGGTTTCAGACAACCTTACCCCAAAAGAGTCAAAATGTTTAACCCGTCCAATCGGGGAACCTTCAATGGTCATTCTGCCTCTGAAGGATTTATGCAAATTGATCGCCATATATTTTGATTTTGTCAGGTTTAACTCCAAGCCCCTGTTTTTACAAAAGGTCGCAAAAGCATCCAATTCAACCTGGAGACCTATGAGAGTTCTTGGAATAAGAAGGGTATCATCAGCAAACATTAGAATTGGCACAGTTATTCCTGCAGACTTGGTGCGTCATGCTTGCATTCTGATAACCATCGTGCTGCCCTGTTAATATAAATACTAAAGAGAGTAGGTGCAAGTACACAGCCCTGCTTCACACCTCGATTAATGGGGATACTATCAGTCAAATCGCCTCCCACATTCAATCTCACCTGAGCATATGTATTGGTATGGAGTGCTCCTAAAATCCAGAGAAGATCTTTCGGGACACCTTAGGCATCCAACACCCTCCAGAAGTTGTCCCTCGGGACCAGGTCAAATGCTGGCTTCAAATGTAGGAAGGCAACATACAAGTGTTCCCTTTTCAAGGTCGCATACTTCCAGCATATTACCTTGAAGCGGAAGACTTGGTTAATGGTACTAACTCTTTTTCTGAAGCCTGCCTGTGTGTCCTCAAGGATTTGCTTCTCAGATACCCATGTTTGAAGCATTGCTAGGACCTGCCTGCAAAATATTTTTGGGCTGTTATCAATAGACTTATAGGTCTTTAGTTAGAGGGCAGATCTCTACTGCCTTTTTTATATATTGGGATGATAGAAGTTCTTGGCACTGTAGGGAACTACTTTGTGTGCGAATGTGCTGTTACCAGTGATGTCATCAGTGATGTTACTGACCACGTCATGAGTGATGTAATATGTGAGGTCATAAGCAGTGCAATGCGGGGGTGTCAATTATAGTTAGCTCAGGTAACTATAACTGCTGAATTTCACTAGTTATGTACGAGTGAAATTTGAGCCTAACTATAAAATCCCTGTACCCTTTGGTTTTTCAGTGAATTTCTAAGTGTTTTAAATTCTATTTCCTAACTAAAACAGCCCTGTAACCTTTGGTTTTTTATAGTGAATTTCAAAGGATTTTAATGTTATTTCCTAACTATAATGACCCATAACCTTTCTTTGTTTAGTGAATTTCGAAGGTTTTTAAAATTTTATTTCCTAACTGTAACCTGTAACCTTTGTAAGTGGGTGTGTGATTGGCTGGGTGAGTAGGTTTCTGGGTGTGTGAGTGGGTGTGTGAGTGGCTGTATGGATCTGTAAGTGGGTGTATGAGTGGCTGTATTGGTGTCTGTGTGGGTGTGTGAGTTGTTGTCTGGGTGTGTGAGTGGGTGTGTGATTAGCTGTATGGGTCTGTGAGTGAGTGTGTGAGTGGCTGTATGGGTCTGTAAGTGAGTGTGTGAGGGGTATCTACACAAAGGCTGTGTCTGGAGCGCAGCCTGGAAGACATTTTAAATGTAAATATATTGAAATTCACCTTTCCTTATCAGGAAAGATAGCAGCTGCGGTCCTCATACATTTTGCGGATATGGGTGATTTTAAAGGCATGATAACTGTAAAAAACTCCCCTCACAGAGATAAACGGTTCCAAAGTAAGGATCATTTAAGATTCATCTGCACCGAGGGATCATACCTTTCTCTCCACTGGGAGAGGATGGCTCAGACTCCAGCACATTCTCGCTAGACTGCCAGTTGTTTCTGAGTCAGGCTGATGCGTTACGTGTGCAAGCATACTCTATCAGCAAGGGTGCAGAAAGAAAGTAATGTACACACTATATCACTGTAATCAAACATACACTGCACCATTGAACGAAAGCCATCCTTTGAGGCTTCAAACAGCAGCACCGGTGTAAACTGCAGCATGCACCGGGCACACACAGCAGCCCATCGACACTATAGTTGTGTGCATTTAATAAATGCTCATCGTGCAGGAGCAGGCACATGCATGACGACTGCCTTTTAATGAAGTGCTTTAAAGCAGAAAACATGCGGCGCTGCAGAACCACAGCTGCTGTCTGCGTGCACACCAATCACACTGACCAGGGGCCGTATTACACATTATCACTGTTTACGCCCCATTATGGTGTATGCGCTGCCCCCAGGGCAGCTGCGAACTCGCGCTGCCCTGGGGGCAGCGCATTCATGTGAAAACACGGAGCAGCCGCTCCGTGTTTTCACAGTGCAGGCAGCACCCGCCTGCACTTTCAAAGGGGTTTAGAGATCCCCTTGCAGGCGGGTGCAGTCAGTGACTGCACCCGCCTGTAAGGGGATGTCTGGGGGGGTCCTTGGGACCCCCTTTACCCCCTGCAGAGGGCTGCTGTCAGGAGGCGCACTGACAGTGCGCCACCTTTTAAATGGCACACTGTCAGTGCGCCTCCTGAGGGCTTCTTTGACTCTGCGCCCGCGTCTGTAATATGGCGCAGGCGCTGAGTCAAAGGAATTCCCTCATTTGCATAGGGCACGCCCCTATGCAAATGAGGGAACACCCCCTGTTGATAGCGCTGGCGCTTTAAGTGCGCCAGAGCTATCGGTATTATAGAAAGGGATGCACAAGCGTCTGCGGCTCCTTCTATAATACCAAAGTGCCCCGGGAGCGCGCAAAGCGGGTGCAAACGCCCGTTTTGCCCCCGGGGCACCATCTGTAATATGGCCCAAGAACATCAGGCACAACTGAACGCGCGCCCATTGGGTCCTCTCGCCTGCTGCCTGTTCCAACTCAGCTACACACTGAAATATATTCTGTGCACCAGCGATGGAAAAATACCCCTAATTTTGTTTCTTTATATGGAAAACAACATCCACCACAGATAAGCACGAGACGAAGATGATAAAATCAGGAGCAATGGCAGGACGGATGCAAACATCACGTGTCAAGTGATAAAATGAGGATGAGACACGCCTCCCTCCATCTCCCTCCCTACACGTGGTAGTCAGGGCACACTGTTTGGGTACACCGGGAAGGTGATTAAAAAAATGTAGCGCCTCTCTGCGGGACTGCAGATCGGAAGATGGGAAAGCTATCTATCACCTGTGAGTCTGCGCGGTGCAGCCAGGCGTGTAAATGAATCTGTTCATTAACATTACACATACATATAAAACTCTGCGCATGCTCTGATCGCCTTAGCACCTCTCCAGTAATGTGCCCAGTGTGTGCCCTTCTGTGTTTTTTTAGGAACCAAAGACCTACACCCGTGCCCAGTCCTATTTCTATCTGTGTTTGAGATATAATTATTCTTTTATATGCAGTGGGGCACAAAAGAGCCTTAGGAGGGGGCCCCGTGCGCCCCCCTCCTTTTACTTTTGTATTGCCACATACCCCCGGGACCTGGCCCACCCGCTTGTTTTTTTTTCAATTTTGCTGCGAATTAGCAGATTCACCCGCGATTTTGCAGGAAAATTGTAAAACAAACTTTTAACCCCTGCGGACCTAGTCTTTGACGAATCCTCGCAAAATTGTCAAAACTAGTTTGTCACTCACTTCATCTGCTGTCTTGAAAGTTTTGGGGTAATCTGTCAAGTGGTGGCAGAGAAAAAAGGGGGGTCCTAAAACACGTCCTAAAACACATTTTCCCCATGTTAATTCAGATAGGAACTTTAGACACGGCTACAGCCCGAACTGCTGAAAGGAATTACACCAAATTTGGCAGGAAGGTAGCGCTTGGTCCAGAAAGCCACCTTTTTGTGATTTGGTGTAAATCTGTTCAGTAGTTGTGGAGTTATTTAAAGAAATTTCCAATTGTGTATATAGGAATGCAGAGGTTCCGCGACCCCCCGATCCTGTGCTGAGATCTGAATGGCTGCCAACAGGTCAAACCAGAAAGTGTTGACAGCCATTCTGGGAGTCCCAGAAAAAATGTAAAAAAAAAGGAAAGGGGGCAGGGTAGTAATACACTGTCCCCCTAGGCCTCTTGGGGGGGGGGGGGAGGGCGGTCCCAGGGCCAAAAAAACATTTTTTTTAAAACAGAAAAATGGTGGGAGGTGCGCTGTAGCCGCAGATCTTGCAGAAAAAACAAAGTGCAGGCTCCAGCGGTTCGTTAATTATCGCCCCTGGGTGGGCCAGGTCTCAGGCATTTTTGGAAAAAAAGGAGGCGGGGCGCACAGGCTCTCCCATCTGGGGCTTATTATGCCCCGGGGACCACCACCTTCCCGTGGCTTGTTTAATGATAAATGAGGGGGCCTTTTAGAACCCCCGGTCCCCGGGAAACCACTACCTCCCCAGGGCCATACAGCAACAACAAATTGGGGGGCCTAGAGGACCTCCCCGTGCCCAGGGAACCACCACCTCCACAGGGCCATAAACAAGTTTTAGTGGGGGGGCCTCAGGGACCCTCCCCCAGGCCCGAGGGACCATTAGGAGCCAAGTTCATTTTCTTTAAATGGGAGGGGGTGCATGACCCCTCTCCTCCCGGGCCGTTCTCTGCCGCGGGGACTGCCACCTCCCCGGGGCTGGCCCTACAATTAGAAAGGAGGGTGGCCGCTCTGTCTCCCTCCTTGAGCCATATATGGCCCTGGGGACCTCCACTCCCCCAAGGCAGACTCCTGCTATGTCCCGGTGTGCCCACCCCCGGGACATAGCTGTTTGCTGTGGTTTGGCAGGAGCTTTACCGCTCCCAACAAGCCATAGCAAACGCTTCGCTTCCAGCAAGCGAGAGCATTAAAAATGCTCTCCGTTGCTGTAAGTGGAGCAGAATTGCTTTCACAGAGACAGAGCAGCATGTTCAGCAGCTCCCTCTCTGTAAAAGCAATGCCAGCTCCTGCAGGAGGCGGGGAGCCGGCAGGGACCGCGGGGGACTTGAGGCTCCCCCCACAGTTGTGAATGGGTGCCCTGGGTGGGACCAGGGCACCCACAATAGAGACTGGGACCCAGGGATGGAGTCCCCAGGACCGAAACCGGCCTGGGGTTGCCCTCACCCCTTATTTGATCAAAAAAAGGCCGGACCCCAAGGGATGGGTCCCTAGGGCCGAAATCAACCCAGGAGGGGGGCTGCCCGGCCCCCTCCCTTTAATTGATTTTTTTTTTTAAAAAGGCCTAGCCCCGGGGGATGGGGTCACCGGGGCCAAAATTGGCCCAGGAAAGGGGGTCCACGCGCCCTCCCCTAATAAATTTTAAAAAAAACTAATCCGGACTGGCAAGTTGCCGGAGTTCCGCCCCTTTCACTCCCACTCTGCAAACGCACCTCCTGGCAGACAACTGGTTGGGGAATGAAGCCCCCTTGGCTGCAGAGGGTCCTTGGGACCAACAACCCCTCCTGTTACCTCAAGTAAGTCCCACACAGGGGAATTACTGAGAGGTGATCAGAGGCCCCGCCCCCTTTCTCCACAACTCTGCAAACGTGCCTCCTGGCGTACTACTGGTTGGGGGATAAAGTCCCCTTGGCTGCTAAGGGTCCTTGAGGGCCGACAACCCGTCCTGTTACCTCCAGTAAGTCCCACACAGCAGGATTGCTGAGAGGTCATCAGAGTCCCCGCCCCCTTTCGCCACCACTCTGCAAATGTGCCTCCTACTGCACTACTGGTTGGGGGATTAACCACTTAACCGCGGCTGCAATTCTGCCGCGGTGCGGCGGTTTAGCGGAGTGGGCGGGGCCGCGTCGGCCAACGGACGTGCGCAGCACTACGGAGGTAGTGCTCGCGACGGCCGTTGGCCGACAGAAGCAGCGAAGGGGTTAAGTCCCCTTGGCTGCTGAGGGTCCTTCGGGGCCAACAACCCCTCGTGTTACCTCCAGTAAGTCCCACACAGCATGATTGCTGACAGGTCGGCGAAGGCCACGCCCCCTTTCTCCACCACTCTGCAAACAGGACTAATTAAAAAAACATAGAAATTCACTTAAAAAACCAAAGGTTACATGGACGTTATAGTTAGGAAAACCTTAGAAATTCACGTTAAAAACCAAAGGTTACAGGGACATTATAGTTAGGAAACAGAATTTTAAAAAAAACTTAGAAATTCACTGAAAAAAACAAAGGTTACAGGGACGTTATAGTTAGGCTCAGATTTTACTTGCACAAAACCAGTGAAATTCGGGGGGGCGGAGCCAAGATTCCCATCATGGCGGACGTGCTCTGAGCAAGCTCCGCCGGCCCAGCAAATATCATGCATAATCCTGCCTGACACTACGTTCCTTCTGCGGCTGTGGTGACGGCCAAGTGGCGGTGGATATCGGAGGAATCAATCGATTCGATTCCGAGGGCTCGGGGTGCGAGCCGGATCGCCTTTCGCCTGTGCGGCGGCGACCGAGCAAAGGCGCAACATTGGTGACTGCGACACCCGGGCATATCATTGCCCGGAGAGGTGAGCGGCCGCCTTGGAGGTCCCCGAGGCCAGAGATCGTTGGACCGGGGCCGGGATCGGCGCTGCATGGTGGGCGGGCCCCGCGGCTGCGGCCGTGACGGCAGTCTGATCGGGCCGCGGGGTGGTGAAAGGCCAATGATTGGGGCGCGGCCGAGACCGGAGTATACTGCACACATACCGTGGAGACATCGGAATGACCCGGCCTGGCTGCGTGGACCCGGGGGCAGCTCGGGCAGTCGGACAGGCCCGGAAGCAGGGTGACCATTATATTCTGCCCGGATCTGAATTGTGCCAGCATATCCTCGGGGGCCGATCTTGGACTCGCGGCCTGGGGGGATACTGGGCCTGTGACGCTGTTTGCCTGGGGGTGTGGAGTGAGGTCGTATCCTCACCGCATGGACTGCGCCTACAGATGATTGGGGCTATGCTGTGGGTGAGTGCCTCGAATAGAGCTTGGTTAAGGCCTACAGCATTTTGGGACACACCTTAATGGACACTGATGCGGCCTGACCCAACGGCCCTTGATTAACTGTTCCCCGGACACCCGGGCCGGCCTGCTGTCCCGCTGAGCATGAGATTGTGCCCGAGCTCCCCCATTTGGTATTGGGGCCTATCGTTGGAGTTGGCTGGGCCTGTGGGGCGTGACCTTGGCCCTCCCAGTTGCGCCTGGATCGACCCCATGGGCGGTTTAAGCAAGGCGCCGGATAGGGGTGGGGGAGGTGTGCCCCTGGCTGCGGAGGCGGCCGGTCTAGTTTTCGGTGCGGCTTGAGGCAGGGTGGGGCCCTCCCCTAGCCGTTACCACCAAAGGGGAAACATCACACAACAGAGACTTTCTAAGGGCCGCTTGGCCTCCCAGTGGGGTACGTTGCAGGCCATCCATTGATCTACATAGTGCATAATAGATCCAATCTAGAACGTGCCAGCAGCAGAAAAAAAAACCCTGCTTGCAGGAGCTGATCAGGGGTACGGCGAAACTGGCTGCGCAGTGAGTAGTAACTGGCCAAATCCTCCAAACATTACTGGCCCACCATGTCCAAAGAGAAAACATTGGGCACCGGCCTGCGACAGAGCACGCATCACCGCTTCGCGGCCATGACAGCGCAGTGCGTGGAGGGCCCTGGCGCCGCCTTGACTCTGCCGGACAATGCCGCCCTACTGGAGGCCATTACTCAATCCAGACAGATCCTCGAAACACAGATTGGTGCAGTGGGCACAGAGGTTACGCTCCTGCGCCAGGACTTGCGCAACGCAGTGGATCGTATAACTGAAGCCGAGACCAGGGTTTCTGGAGTAGAAGACGCAGTGACTACATTAAAACATAAAGTTCCTGGAGCAACTGACAAAGGGCCTGGCCTTGCGTGTGGAAGATGCCGATGGACTCGTGCGAAGAAACAATCTACGCTTCGTGGGTTTTCCTGAAAGCTGTGAGGGCAACGATGCAGGGAAGTTCCTCCCAAACTGGCTTACCTCATGGATCCCGGACGGCCTCCTCTCTTCGTGCTTCGTAATTGAGTGCGCCCATAAGGCCCTGCAGTCAAAGCCCCCGCTGGGTGCCAGGCCGCGGTCCCTGATCGCACGACTTTTAAATTTCCTTGATCGTTATTTGATCCTACAGCAGGCCCGACTCAAAACGGATCTGACATTTGATTCCCCCCGAATCATGATTTTTCCGCACTACACTAAAATGGTCCAACAACAACGCCAGTCGTTTATCGCCGCCAAGGCATGGCTGCGAGATCTCAAAATTCCAAACATGTTGTTATATCCAGCCCGCCTAAGGGTGGTCAACTCTCGCACTACCTTTTTCGATACCCCTGAGGAGGCCTTTGCCTGGATGGACGAGCGACGGCCCGTCAAACCACTCTACGCCACCTAGAGACTCTGATTCGTCGACCGGAGATCCAGGCCGCACACAGCCCAAGCCTAAAGATTGACGACGCCATAGATCCAGATCTACATGGAGGTCTAAAAACAAAGAACAAGATGAGGAACCCGTGCCGCCCTCCAAAAAATTATGCTTAGTAATTTCTAGTGTTCATACCTTGGGGTATAGCTTTTCCTATATAATTTGTGTCAGGTGAAGGCTGGGCCAGTGCTTTGGGACTGCTTCATCCCCCCAGTAGGACTTGAGACATTTTAGGGAATATGGGGATCCATTGGAGGATCTGCACCCCACTCCCCTGTTGGGGGTGGGAGGTTTTACTTCTATTGTTATGAGGTATTGGGGTGGGGGAGGGTTGATGTTCATGGTTGCGGTTGTTTTGTTGCTTTAGATAATTGTTGTGCGGCGGTCAAACGTTCAGTATATCTTTGTCCAGGTATGTACAACACCATCACTCACCTTGTCACGACACAATGGCGACAGCACCTATAGTACACTCCCCAGGGCAGCTTCATGTAGTCAGTTGGAACACCAGGGGCATGCTTGACAAGATTAAACGCGGGGCTGTCCTTAGACAGGCTAAGCACATCGGTGCCGATGTCCCCTTGCTGCAAGAGACCCATATGTTGGGCACTAAGGCCCCATGCCTGGCTCGATATGGCTTCCTTCACGCTTTTCATGCAGGGTTTGCCAGGGGTTCCAGAGGCGTCGCTATTCTGATCCACCGAAGAGTACCTTTCACCTTTCACATTGATGAAGAAATGGTCCGATACACATGGACGATATATTTTTGTACAAGGGTTAGTGGCCGGGGAGGATGTAGTGTTTGGTAGTGTCTACACCCCCCCGCCCCTTGGTCAGAGCTTTGTCGATCACCTATTGGGAATGTGGGGTGACTTACCTGGAGGTCTGTCGATAATCGGGGGAGATTGGAACAATGTCATGTCCCCAACCATAGATAGATGGCGGCAAGCGGGGGTGACCACGGGGTCCCCCGATACTAAACTACAGACTCTGGTAAACATGCTGGGTTGGGTAGATACATGGCAGGCACATAACCCCACCAGGGCTAGCTATACCTACTTCTCCCATACCCATATTTCATATTCAAGATTAGATTATATATTTATTCCGGGCACGTTTATCTATAGGGTCCCTGCGGCAGCAGTCCTACCTCGGGGATTGTCAGACTATTCACCTGTCTCCATTCAGCTTTTAATAGGTCCGGATCGGCCTCATTTTAGGTGGCGGCTCTCGACATGGAATTTACAAAACTCAACATATTGCACTCAACTCCATCTCTCACTCACAGAATATTTTTCCCATAACGAAGGGATGGTGACCTCGGTGTGCACGCTCTGGGAGGCCATGAAGCCCACGTTATGCGATGTTGACATCAGTTTTTGTTCGGCCGCACGCAAACTCTGCAGACAGTCGTTAATTCAATTAGAAGCACAAATGATGACGATGGAGCAGCGGACCCGCTGTGTGGACGGAGCTGTGGCACGCCGACAGATGTGCCTAATTCAGCAACAATATCATAGTATGTTGATGGACGTGGCGCGGATGGCAGGGCTTGCTACACAGAGTAGAATTTATCAGTGGGGCGACAAGTCCGGGAGACTCTTATATAACCTTTGTCAACAGGCACAAACCTATGTTCCACTCCCGGGGATCCGAGATTCTGCCGGGGCAGTCGTGACCAATCCAAAGGCACTCGCGGATAGCTTCAAGGGTTATTACCAGTCCTTTTATACAGCACAGGAAACCCTTGATGCCTCTGTTATCGACCAGTTCTTTATAGATCTTCCTCCGCAAGCTCTCTCTGATGAGGCTCGCGACTCACTCGAAGCACCACTAACTTTAGAGAAACTCACCACGACTATAGCGGACTTACACTCGGGAAAGGCACCAGCTCCAGATGGCTTTCCATGTGATTTTTATAAAGCCTACACAACTCTACTAGGTCCATACTGTCTTGCGGCTATACTTGAAGCGGCACAGACGGCTCTTATGCCACCAGACTGGAGGCATGCAGAAATAGTCGTATTTCACAAACCAGGGCGCCCGCCGGAACTACATGCTTCTTATAGACCAATATCTTTACTGAATATTGAGGCAAAACTCATAGCTAAGATGCTTGCCACCAGACTGTTAGCGCACCTCCCTGATCTTATTCACACCCCGACCGGCCACAAGGCATAACATTCGTCGAGCCCATACTGCGATAGCTGCCGTGGACCGTCTTGGTCGCCCAGCGGCTCTCCTGTTGGCCAATATCGACCGCGTGTAAGATTCGGTCAGCTGGACGTACCTGTTCATTCTATTGCAACATCTTAATTTCGGCCCCAAATTTCTGTCCTATATTCGTATGCTTTACAATGGATTAACTGCCTCTGTACGTATATCCGGCAGGATATCCGCCCCATTTCCCATTACCCGAGGTACCCGACAGGGTTTCCCACTGTCTCCGCTCTTGTTTGCCTTAGCCATCGAGCCGCTAGCGGCCTGGGTACGCATGGATGCCCTATTTAGAGGCTTCGAGTGGTCGGCAGAGGTCTCCGATAGAATGGCACTTTATGCGGCTAATGTTTGTTTTTTCCTTTCCGCATTTTGCAGATTATGCGGATCTTTGGCGAAACCTCAGGACTATATATGAACGTCAATAAATCTTTCTTGTGGCCCCTGCGCGGGTCCGAGTCCGACTATAGCTGGGCCTCAGATGTTTCCCAGACCCGGGAGGGTATGAAATACTTGGGGGTCTTTGTGATTGACCGACAAGAAATATCCAGATCAAGAAATATTGACACAGTCTTTGCCAAGGTTAAAAGGGAACTCAAGTTGTGGGCGGGCTTACCTCTATCTTTGTACGGCCGCTCGGCCATTTTAAAAATGATTTCTCTTCCTCTGCTCCTTTATCAATTGCATAATCACCCCTATCTTATGCCACAGCTCTGATTCAGGCAGTTGAATACCATTCTTAATGAGTTTCTCTGGGGTGGAGGTACAATTAGAATAGCGCTCCCTACTTGTTTCCTCTACCTACTGCGGGGGCATTGCGACGGCCGACATTCAGTCGTAGTACGCTGCTTCCCACCTACAGGTGCTTAATGATTGGTGGTACTCTCCCCAAGATGAGCCATCCTATGCGCTAGAGCGATGGCTTCTGGGCGATCCGTCACTCTATAAATATTTATATAACCGGGCTAGCATTCAAGACCTCCCTCCGGCCACCAAGGTGGTCATGGCATTATGGCGTCAGTCACTCCGTCGCATTGGCTGGCTGAATCGCCTGACCGGCGTGGCCCCGCTGTGGTGCAATCGTCTTCTTCCCCAAGTGCAGCGATTACAAGGGTTCCAGGGTTGGGACCGAATCGGTATCCCTACATTGGCTGACGTTCTCCAGGGTTTAACTCTTAAATCCTTTTCTGATCTTCAAAAAGAATACTCCATCCCACACTCCCAGTTCTACAGGTATCTTCAGTTCCGTCATGCTATTACTCCTCATCTTAGAGATTTCCATCCTCCCTGAATTTAATCCACTAGAGGTAAAGCTCCTTATGGGCGACCTGATAGACCATAAAATCTCTAAAATATACCAAACATTGGTCACCCATAATGCGTCAACACTGGTGTCCCTTTAGGAAGCCTGGCAAACAGATCTTAGTCCCTTGGACAATGATGATTGGAGAGAGGCGTTAGAGTCCCCCCGTAGGGCTGCCATCTCTTCGAGACTGCGACTTATACAGTTGAAATATTTACACAGAATATATTTCACCTGATCGCGACCTTATAAATCGGGCCTTATTGCCTCCCCACAGTGTCTTCGCTGCGGAATGGAAGAAGCTACTTTCATTCATACAGTATGGTCATGCCCGATTCTGGACAGATTTTGGAAGAGTATACGTCACTGTTTGGCTGAGGTACTGGGGTGGGCTATACCAAATACACCACGCCTAGCGCTTCTACACATAGCAGAAGACATCGGGGGCAACAGATATAAACGCCATTTGTTGTTTCTTGGCTTAACTATCGCCAAACGGGATATAGCCCGATTATGGAAAGTATCCACCCCACCCTCACTGACTGCGTGGAAACGTGCATTGGATTTCTGAATGGGGTTGGAAGAACCGGTCTTTAAAGCCAGTGGGTACCCACATAAACATATACGTATATTGTCACGATTACAAGCACTCCTCAGGATCTGGGCGATGCTCAAAGGGGTCCACCTCCTGACATCCCCAAAATCTGATTGAATGATACCCAGAGTATTGAGGCGATCAAGCGAGGGATAGGGATAGGGTAGGTGCAGCGTGGGAAAAAGGGGAGACCTGTAACAAAATAAGCATATGATTAGTAGAATACACAAGGCTAACTACTCTCGTATTTTCTCGCTAGTGCTGCCCCAGTACCTGTTAGAGATCTTCCCCTGCTGTTATAGAACCTCTCTGTCTGGGAAGATACCTCTCTCACCGCAGGCAACAAAGCATAAGCACCTAGAAACCAAACACAGTCCAGTTAGTACACTGTCCACCTTTTCTCTTGATAGAAAAAAAAGAAAATAATATCCACATACATACCCTCTACCACACACCCTTGAAACCAGAAGAAAAGAAAAAGCCAACTCCAGTAAAAAAGGAAGTAAAGCGACACTTGGTGAGGAATCAGGTCATTTTGCCAAAACACGGCAAAGAATCCCAGCATAACCCTCTCCTTCTGGAATCCAGACGGGATACAGGAAGAAAGCACTCAGGTGAGTTTCACCAATGTCACGAAGGAAAATAACAAAAAAAAAAAGGCGGTACCTCTTTCGGATGATCCTGGCACTGGATACCATAGAACTCCAACACAACCCTTCCCTCTTAGTCTCAAAGGGAAAAGAAAAGAAGACAGACCAGCAGCCGTTAATCCACGGTAAACTTGGGGAGTCAGTAAACTCTCAGAGGCACCTCCATCAGAGCCTCGGCGTTTTTCCCGCTGCAGCCGCGGGCGGGGAAAACAACGTTCAGGATGTTTTGCGCTCCTCTGAGCGATTTCGGCAGAAACGACCCGACACCTTGTCCACGATCTCTGCCACTAACAAAAGGGGGAGTGAATATTCGGCGCCTCGGACGGAGAGCGCCTGATCCGGCGGTACAAGCTGAATCCCAGCAGAGCAGCTGCTCTGCATCCAACAACTTCCTGATCCAACAAGAATCACGTACAACGCTCCCTGCGTTGTACGTGGTATTTAATCCCTCCCCGAAGGACGGCCTTCTGGGAGATGTAGTTCTACTAACACTGTCGTTCTACACCTGAGGTAGGCGCGCCGATTGATCAATGCCTGACAGTACGTCCTCCTCCCACGCGCCTCCTAGATCCAGGCTTCCCAGGATTGCGGGAATGGAACAGACGCACCGCACGAGGGGCGTGTACGCCGGTACTCGGCTCCCAGGAATCTTCCTCGGACGGATACCCCTTCCAAGAAATAAGATACCATAGGCGACCCTGGCGGTACCGGGAATCCAGAATGCGTCGCACCTCGTATTCCAACTGCCCATCCCTCATCACGGGAGGCGCCGCACTGCGCCGCGCACTCTTCGCCGGCTTGAGCAGACCACAATGAAACACCGGGTGTATTCTCAGAGATGCCGGCAATCGCAGTTTGTATGCCACGGGGTTGACCCTGCGAAGAATGGTGTACGGGCCAATGAACCTGGGATGAAAGATGCTGCGATACCGGAAGCGGATGTTCTTAGTAGAGAGCCATACCCGATCTCCCACCTGATACGTAGGCCCTTCTTGTCGATGGCGATCAGCCCATTTCTTGTAGGTCTTCTTGGCATGGTCCAGATGTGCTTGTATCCATCTGTGTATCAGCAGGAGAGACCCCACCCGTGCCATCACCGTAGGATGATTCTGTACTTCACTCGGTATAACCAGAGGCAGAGTGGTGGCATGGAACCCTGTGTTTGCTCTGAATGGTGTTTCCCTAATAGAGCTATGCCAAGCATTGTTATAGGATAGTTCGGCCAACCATAACAAGGACACCCAGGAATCGGTTGCATCCTTCGAATAACACCGTAAGTATTTCTTTAAGGTTTGATTCAACCGCTCTGTTTGACCATCGGTTTGCGGATGGAAGCTGGTGGACAGAGCGGCTTCCACATGGAGAGCCTTGCACCACATACGCCAGAACCTGGCAACGAACTGGGGGTCCTCTATCAGATACAATGACCTTAGGGAGTCCGTGTAATCGCACTACATGTGTTAATAGCAATTGAGCTGTCTGTCCCGCAGTGGGTAGATTCCTACACGGGATAAAGTGACCCATTTTGGTAGGGCTGTCTATGACAACCAAAATCGCGTTATACCCTTGATCCATTGGTAAACTGAGGATGAAATCCAGACTGATCGTTTGCCAAGGTTGTGAAGGCGTGGGCAGAGGCATCAGTCTCCCCTTGCTTTTGTTGTGTTCCCCTTTTGCACGAGCACACGTCTCACATTGTGACACCCATTGTTCCACGTCTTTAGCCATTCTGTCCCACCAGAAATGACGCTGGATCAGGTGTGGCGTTTTCTTATGTCCAGGATGACCCGCAAGTACCGCGTCATGACACCAATTGAAAGCCTTCAACCGGAGTGTGTGGGTAGGCAAGTACAGTTTATTGTCGTGCAAAGGAACACCATGTTTGAGGATCCGATGAGTGCTTTGATCCGCCCATCGCCGCCACTGATCTGGGGACCGGTTGGTCGTGACTTGTTCGAGGAATCGTTCCACGGTGACCACACACAGGACCTTGTCCGGATTCACGATTGCCTCCGGACGATCTTGTCGAGGCGCGTTGCTCTCTCCTTGTCTGGACAGGGAGTCTGCTTTTTTGTTGTCTGATCCGGGACGGAAGGTGATCAAGAAATCGTATTCCGCAAAAAAACAGCATCCACCGCATCTGTCTCTGTGAGAGGTGTCTGGCTGTCTTCATGAACTGAAGATTTCTGTGGTCCGAGTAGACTGTGATGGGATGATGGGCCCCCCACAAGTAGTGTCTCCACTCTTGGAAGGCCTTCTTAATGGCCAACAGTTCTTTTTCGGCCACGGTGTAATTGGTCTCTGCAGAGTTCAGCTTCTTAGAAAGGAAAGCCACCGGATGCAGCTGTCCTGTGTGCTTATCCCTTTGTGACAACACTGCTCCGACCGCCACCTCAGAGGCGTCCGCTTCTACTACGAAAGGTATGTCGACCTGTGGGTGTCGCAGGATGGGTGCGGTACAGAAGGCCTTTTTTAGTTGGGTAAACGCCTCCATGGCTTCGGAGGTCCAGAGAAAAGGCGTTCCTTTCCTCAACAACCTAGTCACTGGAGCGGCCAACTGAGAAAAGTGAGAGATGAATCTCCGATAGTAGTTGGAGAAACCCAAAAAGCATTGCACCTCTCTCACACTCTTGGGAACAGGCCAATCCTGAACCGCCTCCACTTTTCTCTCAGCCATTCTAAACCCCTGAGGACTCAAAATGACCCCCAAAAACTCAACCTCAATCACGCTGAACTCGCACTTGCTTAGCTTGCAAAACAAGCTATGTTCTTGCAGTCTTTTGAGGATCAGGATGACATGTCTTGCATGTTGTTCCGGAGAGACTGAATAGATCAAGATGTCATCAATGTATACGATCACGATTCGATCTATGTAGTCCTTGAGCACGTCGTTGAGGAAATACTGGAATGCCGCCGGGGCGTTACACAGCCCGAACGGCATAACCAAGTATTCGAACAACCCGTAACGTGTTTTGAACGCGGTCTTCCACTCATCCCCTTTGCGAATTCGCACCAAGTGATAGGCCCCTCTCAGATCAAGTCTGGTGTAGATGTTGGCCTCCCTCACCTGATCCAGCAATACTGGAATGAGCGGCAGCGGATATCGATTTCTCACCGTATTCTTATTCAACGACCGATAATCGATACAAGTCCTTAACTCACCATTGGCTTTCGCCGTGAAGAAAAGAGGAGAGGCGGCTGGAGAACGAGACGGGCGAATGAAGCCGATGGCACTATAATGCTCGAGGTATTCGCGCAAGTGTTTGGTCTCGGGTTCGGACAACGCATAGACTCTGCATGATGGAATAATGGCTCCAGCCACCAGATCTATGCGACAATCATAGTCGCGGTGTGGGGGTAAGACCTCGGCCTTGACCTCACAAAACACCTCCCGGTAGACGGCGTATTCCGGAGGTAGTTCTGTCTCTTTCTCTGCTGCGGTGGCAACATGGTATATCTGGGCTAAGGCCAAAGTGTGTGAATAGTTGTCTTTCATGCACTTAGCTAGGCATTCCGGTGATTGAAAACTAATGGTTTTTAGTCTCCAATCCATGGTAGGGTTATGTTGCCATAACCATGGCATGCCCAAGATGACCTCGTATTGAGGTGCCTCGATAATGTTCAGCATAATGTCCTCCACGTGATCTTGAGGATCCCCTTTGAGGACCAGTTCTACCACTTCTGTGTGTTCTGTGATGGGACCTGACTTCAACGGGGTGCCGTCAACCGCTAACACCCTTTCAGGCTTGGTGCTAGGCACTCTGGCTAACCCCAGTCTGTGTACCAAACCGCTATCAATAAAGTTTCCGGTGGCCCCGGAATCTATCATGGTCCATACCTGATGGTTTTGTTGTCCCGTCCTAAGGATCATGGACAGCACTATGTGTGACTCAGTGTTTTTTACCTCAGTAACCGCTAAAGACGGCAACCTCCATTCCTTCTCTGATGGTTCTCCTATGGGAGGCTCTGTCTCGGCAGCGTCTCCATCACTGGTGGACCCTAACTCCGCGATTGCCACTCTTTTGTTGGAATAGTACGTATTCCTTTTCTTGGGTTTCAGGGGGCAATCCCTCACATAGTGCCCCTTCTTCCCACAATACAAACAGAGGCCTTGCGCCCGGCGGCTCTCTCTCTCCGTTTTGGATAACGGGGGTCTAATGGCTCCCACATCCATCGGTTCAGGCCCTGGTTCCATCGAGGAGTGGGAGGAACGACTTTCATGCTCCATCCCGACCACAGCTCTCTCGCCTCTTCTCCGGTCCCCTCCCCGCTCTGCCATTCTATGGTCTAATCGCAAGGTGAGATTTATTAAGTCGGTATATGTGGTGGGTTGCGGATCAATACGTGCTAACACGTCCTTCATCTCATCCCTTAAACCTTGATAGTAGAGTGACATCCTTTTCTCCTCTGGCCAGGCGGTTTCTGCCACCAAGCGGTTAAAGGCCATCATATAGGTGACTAGGTCCTTATTTCCCTGACGAAGCTCCAGCAGCTCTCTATCTGCGCTAAACGTGGTAGCCCGGCGATCGAACACTCTCTCGAACTCCCTCCAAAAAGCCGTCCAATCCGAAAGCAATGGATCGTCGTTTCTGACCAAAGGAACCGCCCAATTGGCGGCATCCCCTGTCAGATACGAGATGGCAAAAGCCACCCTAGAAAGATTAGTAGGAAAAGATGCAGGTTTACAGGAAAAATGTAGTGCTATCTGGGTCAGAAATGTTTGTATTTTTAACGGATCGCCCGAGTACCTCTCCGGGCTAGCCAAAGGAATGGGCGGCGGAACAGTCACCTGTATCTGTGGTGTAGCTGGTGAAACATCAAACGGATTCCTAGACTGTCTATCCACCCTCTCTCTTAGAGCCGCAGTCACAGCGCGGGAAGCAGCCAATTCCTGCTGTACCGCTACCAATGCCTGTAACACCTCGTCTAAAGACGCCATCTTTGGGACTGGCCCAGACCGGGAGGAGTATATTTCGTGGGTACGTGATTCTGTCACGATTACAAGCACTCCTCAGGATCTGGGCGATGCTCAAAGGGGTCCACCTCCTGACATCCCCAAACTCTGATTGAATGATACCCAGAGTATTGAGGCGATCAAGCGAGGGATAGGGATAGGGTAGGTGCAGCGTGGGAAAAAGGGGAGACCTCTAACAAAATAAGCATATGATTAGTAGAATACACAAGGCTAACTACTCTCGTATTTTCTCGCTAGTGCTGCCCCAGTACCTGTTAGAGATCTTCCACTGCTGTTATAGAACCTCTCTGTCTGGGAAGATACCTCTCTCACCGCAGGCAACAAAGCATAAGCACCTAGAAACCAAACACAGTCCAGTTAGTACACCGTCCACCTTTTCTCTTGATAGAAAAAAAAGAAAATAATATCCACATACATACCCTCTACCACACACCCTTGAAACCAGAAGAAAAGAAAAAGCCAACCACAGTAAAAAGGAAGTAAAGCGACACTTGGTGAGGAATCAGGTCATTTTGCCAAAACACGGCAAAGAATCCCAGCATAACCCTCTCCTTCTGGAATCCAGACGGGATACAGGAAGAAAGCACTCAGGTGAGTTTCACCAATGTCACGAAGGAAAATAACAAAGATAAAAGGCGGTACCTCTTTCGGATGATCCTGGCACTGGATAGCATAGAACTCCAACACAACCCTTCCCTCTTAGTCTCAAAGGGAAAAGAAAAGAAGACAGACCAGCAGCCGTTAATCCACGGTAAACTTGGGGAGTCAGTAAACTCTCAGAGGCACCTCCATCAGAGCCTCGGCGTTTTTCCGGCTGCAGCCGCGGGCGGGGAAAACAACGTTCAGGATGTTTTGCGCTCCTCCGAGCGATTTCGGCAGAAACGACCCGACACCTTGTCCACGATCTCTGCCACTAACAAAAGGGGGAGTGAATATTCGGCGCCTCGGACGGAGAGCGCCTGTTCCGGCGGTACAAGCTGAATCCCAGCAGAGCAGCCGCTCTGCATCCAACAACTTCCTGAGCCAACAAGAATCACGTACAACGCTCCCTGCGTTGTACGTGGTATTTAATCCCTCCCCGAAGGACGGCCTTCTGGGAGATGTAGTTCTACTAACGCTGTCGTTCTACACCTGAGGTAGGTGCGCCGATTGATCAATGCCTGACATATATGGCAAAGCTGGGCAGAATATAGAGGAATCGTCTTGACACTGCCATCGCCGCCCACATCCCCAGTGCTGGAGGTTCTGCCCCATAATTAAAACTGGTGTCTACACATCGCCATTATGTGTCAGAAGTGACTAGATTAGTCAATTTGCTGTTAGTAACCTGGTCATGTAATGGAGACAACTCTTCAATGCTCCACAATGCCGCCATTTTTTACATTGTTTAATTTTGTTTTGCTTTTCTTACTGCAGTTGGTTTTCTTGTATATATAAATTGTAGGATGTAGCTCATGATGGCCATTATTTCATATTATGCGTATTTACATCATTGTTTGAGATTATCATGTGGACAAGGAAAATATCAATAAAGTTTGTTCTTAAAAAAAAAACAGTGAAATGCAGCAGTTATAGTTACCTGAGCTAACTATAACTTACGCCCCTGCAATGCACTGCTTATGACCTCAGTGGGTGTGTGAGTACTGGCATGGGTCTGTGAATGGGTGAGTGGTTGTGTGGGTGTGTGAGTGGGCGTATGGGAGGTTGTATGGGGTGTGAGTGGTTCTGTGGATGATGTCATCAGTGATGATACTGACCATGTCATGCATGATGTAATATGTGAGGTCATAAGCAGAGCATTGCGGGGGCGTAAGTTATAGTTAGTTCAGGTAACTATAACTACTGAATTTCACTGGTTTTGTACAAGTAAAATCTGAGCCTAACTATAACATCCCTGTAACCTTTGGTTTTTCAGTGAATATATATATATACATCTTTGTTATATACAAACTCTTCGCCCGCCATACTTGCGTGTCAAATTGCTATTTGTCCAGATGGTGGTGCCTATTATTCCCCCGGTTAGAGTTGTCCCGGTAGTTCAAATAAGTCATTGGCCTACAAATAGGCTTACTTAGGGGAAACAATCTGGCACTCTATACCTAAGCCGACACATAAACGGCCTTACTAACGCAGTCCTCAAAATTCTTCCCTGAATAGGCCGTCACTCACAAACAAAAGCAGCAGTGCTTTGCATAATCATATAAATACTTGGCCTGCATCGTGTGTCACTTCTTCCAATTCAAAATTATGGGAATTTGACACGCAGGTATGGCGGCCGAGGAATTGGTATATAACAAAGATGGCAGCAGTCCTTTCTCTATTGTTCATATTACGCTATTCAATGGCAGCATGATAGGGACAGTTCAAATGTAACTGCCTTAATCTTGTTCGCTTCTAAGCAAGAGGCATTGATGAAGGCATGTTAGCCGAACTGCGTTTGCCTGCTAGTCACAATAAAACTGGATAATTTGACCCAGTGACTGCCCGTATTTTCCTTTTCGGAGTTTTACCAATGAATCTGTGAGTCCACCCTCGCGTACAGAGCACCCGGGATGGAGTTTGGCAGCATTGTTGGGACCCTGACACAAACACACATATGTATATGTATATATATATATATGTATATGTGTATATATATATGTATATGTGTATATATATATATATATATATATATACACACACATATATATATATATATACACACACACATATATATATATATATATATATATATATATATATACACACACACATATATTATATTTATATTTACATAGTGCTTATTAACCCTGACGAGGCGTTGAAGCGCTTTTCGGGGAGAAGCACGCTACTCCAGAACACATATATATATATATCCTTGGTTAAAAAAGCCGGTCCTAAAAAGGGGGGAAATGGGGTTCACATCTGGACATCTGTTCACACATTAACAAATCATTATTGTGTGAATCTACAAGACAGAAAAGAAGCACAGGTTGGTCAGTCAGTTTTAAAGACTATCTGCATTGTCTTTTGCTCTTTTATATCAGCCATTGCATTAGAGGAAGAGAGTACTGCTTTGCTATCTAGGCTCTGCATCTTAAACAGTCATGCTGCAAATTGAAACAAGCACTAGCAAAGCCAATAGGTCTTGCCTTTGAGATCTATTGATATGCCAATTGTTTTAGCTATGGTGCACAGCATCCATGATGGTGTGCAGCACAACTAATAAACAGGGAAAAAAGCCTACCCAGCCGGCTGTACTAATTTGTAGGCACGTGCACCAAGGATGTGTGTACCAAAAAAATGATGTACGGGTTTTTTCTTTTCTTTTTATTTACTGATCTGAGTTGGATTGGCAAACAAAAAAAACATAACGCAAATAGGTGCAGGAAAGAATGCAGGTGGGGGAAGCCACACTGAGGGTGGAATCATAGAGGGCGGGGAAGCAATAAGAGGGCTGGGGAAGCAACATAGGAGAGCGGGGGAAGCAACACGGATGGCGTGTGTGGGGGAAGAATCAGAGTGAACATGATGGGAGAAGCAACATGGGTGCGGGTTGGTGAAAGCAACACGGAGGGCGTGGTGGGCAAAAGCAGCACAGAAGGCATAGGCCAGAGAAAGTAAACGGAGAGAGCACAGCGGAGGGGTGAAAGTGAACAAACAAGCAAGAGGGCAACGTGGAGTTAAAGTTCACAGGAAAGCGGTTTGAAGGACAAAGTTGATCAAAATTGCATTTTATAATAATACATATAATAACATAGCGAAAAGAAATATGCTGGAAGAACTGGAAAAACACAGAATAAAGGAAACACATGCACTCTCATGGGTGTTTTTCAGAAACAAAAGGTCCAGAAAAGCGGACTCTTGTACAAGGATAAAAGGAGCCAACCAGTGAGAAGGTAAATAGGCTATGCTCCATGGCAGGGACAAAGACTATATGGACGGGCTAAAACAAATAAAACCATTGAATGGAACACAAGAAAATAAGAGTAAGAAAACAAAAAGCCAATGGAAAGAAATGAGTGGATTTGATTCGACCTAAAAAAGGGGCCTATAACTATCCGTTTGTCGCTTGTTGTGTTAAAAGTTCACATATGACCCTCCAATCTTCTCGAAGCAGGAAATACAAACATTTATTATGTAGAACTAAAGAAATGTATTCCAAAGGGGAAAATTACATAATCTGAATAGGAATCTGTGTCTCTGTGCATTTATGTGTTTCTGGCAATGTGATTATGAGTCATTTGATGCACGTACTTGAAACAGATCTAACAAACTGAACAAAATGAAGGTGCACTATCCAAAGCCCAATATTAGAAGGCAAAAGAGAGTGCACTGCATGTGAATCTACAACACAGCTATCGGAAAACCAGTTATTAGAGGTTTATAACCTTTTCCATATTTTTGACTTTTAGTGCATGGTCAGTGTAAGAAAACAGGGCTCTTTGCAGATGCTTACCCAATTTCTGCCATTTAATTAATTAATTAATCAACTCCAGATTTGTAAAGCTCGACTTATCACCCCTAAGGGGATCCAGGCACAGGGGGCCATAAGGGAGATTAAGTGAGCTATTGCTCAGAGTCACATGATGCTGAGCTGCCGCTGGGTATCGAGGCGCGAGCCCCGCGCTCCCGAATCAGCCGCTCTGCCCGCTGCACCACACCTCTCCTTTCAACTGCTAGAGGCTGGTATTAGTCTCTGACAGTGCACTTAAGCCTTCTAACCAGGCGCCTGTGTTCTTTCCCTAAAACTGGTAGGTGTGAATTGGCAATGCCAATTGACAAAGTCTTTACCCCCTTAAAAGACCCTAGTACATGCTACCAGGGGTACCCAGGGTGTAGGTGGTAAAGGGGTCCCCTGGACTGCAGCACCATCTTGTGCCACCCTGAGTGACCCAAGCAAACTACTGACAGTAGGCCTGCCATTGCAGACTGCAGGTCCAGTGCAAACTGCTTGAACTCAACTGTGCCCTCACCATGTGTGGCACAGTCAATACACTATTTTTAATATATATCAGACACCCCTAAGAAAGGCCTCATGAGCCCAGGAGGCAGGGTGCAGTATATTAAAGGTGAGGACATATAAGTGCAAGCCTATATGTCCCTATAGTGGTGTTCCCATTGGAACTACCATAAGTGTTAGCGGTCCATAGGATAACATGGGCTGACACACAGGCATTCTCAAACTTGGCAGCTTCATTAAGGTACCGCCAAAATATGTCATGTTTGGTATCAAACAATGTGCCTTCTCACCCCTGACACAAATCTTGTGCCTTGGGTAATGTGGCATGCACCGAGGTGACTACCTTAGAGGTTGCCCAAATGGTTGCCCCCGCTTCTCTGTGCTCTGGCTGGCAAGCTCGCATTTCCCATGCCTCGTGCCACCAAGCCAGGATTCTGACCTCCTGCCAGGCAGTGTGATCACTCCCAGGAGTTAGGAACAAAGGTTTGGGCGGGAAGGAGGTCACACCTCCCTCCTACCAAGCAGGCTAGTGAGGTGGCACATCAAGGCAGGGCGCTTCAAAGGCTGCAACGCCTCTGATATGCATCAGGGCTAATTCTCAGAGGAGGAAACAGCCCTCCCCCTGCCCCATACACATTTGCACCCGAGCAGACGGGAAATTAGTTATGCAAGGAGGTGTACACTAGGGGTGGGCGGTAAACTCTGCTCCGCCGCTGGAGTTCGCAGAGTTCTGCCCACTCTGCGCTACACTTGGGGCACAGAGTTTGGCAAAATCTCAGCCAACTGCTGTGTTGCAGAGTTTTTCTCGTGCGCGGCTCGCACGAGTGAGAAAAAATGACCGCTAGACCGCCTCCCGGCTACTGCTCGCATTGAGAAAGCTGCCACTCGCGTAGAAAATCTACTCGGGCGGCAGAATGAAGCAACGTACTCTGGCGCGCCGCATGGTGCCATTCGTGTTGATTTTACAGCACGGGACAAGCTCCCGGCACTAAAAATCAGGGTGAGCAGCACGAAGGACCGGAATTCCGCTACTCTAGGCACTCCACGGAATCTCAAAGAGTTTTTAGGCAACTCTGCAGAATTACGCAGAGTAACACTCAGTGAGTTCTGTCCACCCCTAGTGTACACCCCCAGAAGGCTAGCCACCCCACCTGGGTGAGCAGCCTGGCCTGTACACTAAAATTTGATTTCTGCCATCTTTAGGAGTGGCAGAATACAGGGTTCTGGGTACAAAAGGTGACCCATGCCCCCGGATATGGTCACCTCAGGGGCGGATTAGCTGCAGGGACTAGCTGACCATTGGCTAAAAAGCTTGCACACCCCCAACTCCCTTAAATCTAGGATTTAAGGGACCCCCCAACATCAGAACCTCAGTTCTGAACAACCTGCATCAAAGAGGACAGAAAAAGAGCCCTGCACCAGCGACAAGACTTGCCCAAAACAAAAGAGGGATATCCTTCACCTGTGGCAACGCTCTTGGCACTGCCTGATCGAGACTCGTCATAGGCTATGTCTCGGTTCCCCCAGCCATAGAGACCCCTGTGGAAGCCTAAAGCACCCTCAGACTCCCCTGGACTAGTGGCACTAGTCCAATGCAAACTGCGGGTAAAACAACGCTCTAGATCCGAAGAATCGCTGGCCATCGGGCCCTCCTTATGATCACCCAAATCCAGATGATCTAGTGCATTGTGGGAACTGTAGTCCTGCCTTCCATGAAGTTACAGGCAGCTACAGTGTTCCATTGTGCCACCGGACGTCGAAGTTACTTTCAGCACTGCTTACCGCTGCCAACGTTTGTTGGTCGCCAGTCCGGCAACTCACCCCTTTACCTGACACTGCATTAAGAGGGAATTCCATCCGACCTTCAACCGACATCAGCAACCCCACCGTTGTCTTTTTGCAACTTCCCCCCCCGCAGCAACGTCTCAGTGGTAAAAGTAGCTCTCCCGTGGCTCCTGTTAAGCCCCAAGGACAGTCGGGACAACTCTGCACGCGGGGTCCATTGGCCAGGTAAAATTTTCCTGAGTGTCGTGGCTTGGCCCTGGGACCTTCATCACCCTTTCCCCTCAAGGGTACCACGCAACTCGACCTGCAAGTGATCGATTGTCACTAATGGTGTTTCCCATTAACCGCAATGTTATATTTTGACTGTATTATTTTGCACTGATCTTCTATTGCTTCAATAATCTATAACTCCGGTTATATGTATGCTATTCTGTTCATTTTTGTGTCTAAATTAAGACAAAAATACACTCTATTTTTATAAAATGGTGTCAGATTTCTCTCGGGTCGTGTCAATTACATATCGTCCACATTAGTACTCTGAAATGCTTAACGCATGTTCCTCTAGTAAAGCCTGACTGCTCTTTGCCATTCTACCAGGACTGAGCTAAGGATTTATTAGTGTGAATCCAAGGACCATCTTAGGGGTATTGTGATAGTATTACATGTTGAGGTCTAACCCCACACCACATAATACTCCACTTTCCTACAGTCAGAAGCAAATTATCATTTTAGGAGACCATTCCATTTCAAAACTAATCACCAAAGAGTTATTAGGAAGGGCGATGAATAACTGCTGCTTTGAATAAACCTGCCAATTGAAAGGGTGTGACAAGATAAAGCCAGCAGCAGTAACATGTCATTAAGAAAAAAGGCAGACACCAAATGGTTACAAAACAAATCAATAAACATTTATTTGTTACAATATGTTTTGATACATACAGTACATAGATTAATCCCGTCTAAGTATTTAGTGAGCCTGTCATTAATAGGCCTTAGATGACCTACATACATCAGTTTGAAGAAATGTATTGTTAACTTCAGGGCAGAAAGTGTGTATAAAAGTAGCTTATGCGCCAATACTTATTTCACTGTTATAAATCTATGACTAAAGATGAATCCTTAAACAGGTACAACCTGGTTCTGCAAGGGCTTGTTCCACCAAACCCAAGAACTCACAAGAGAAGGCAGGGAAAGCCTGGTGTTTGGACCAGACACATTTTCACCGGTTTCAATAGCAAGACAGCTGAACTATTACACCTTCTACATGTGTATTACTGTTGGAAGCTTGCTGGCCCAAAAATTAAACTTGGTCCATTTTCACTGAAAGCAAAAGCTGGCCTACCCATTGTGTGCACCAGCATATTTGTTTAGTAATATCAAAAACTGAGGTACCCAAACTGTGCACCTAACACATTTTAACCAACATTGAAAACTGAATTCGTCAACATGTGCACCTGTCCCAGTTAACTAACTTTGACAACTGAACTGCCTAACATGTGCAACTGTCCTATTTTAACAATGGACAAAAGATGTGTATCTATATATTCACACCAGTTCCATTTTCATCAGCATTGAAAGCGTGTGCAGCTGCCTTGTTTTCACAAATGTCGAAGCTGAGTGGTCAATAGCTTTTACTCACGTCCTTCATTCCCTAGCATCAGCATTTGCGCCATTTTCACCATTTTCAAGAGTATTTAAAATACTATAGCCACAGCACTGGTCGCTTTCGCCAAAGTCCAAAGCTAGACTGCTAAACGTTTTCTAATGCCCATTTTAGCCAGTATCTGAACTGAAGTGGCTTACATTCATACCTTGGGCATTACTACCAGAGTCGAAACTTGGACGGCCCAATTTTGTACAATCCTCATTTTCGTCAGCACAGAACGACAGATGGCTCAAATTTTCCAAACGCCCGACTTTACCAATGTCAGTTCTCGGCAGCCCAATATTTACATTTCTCCTTTTTTCGATAAAGACAGTATGTATTTGATGCTTGTTTGAGATTTTCCGTCTGTTCTGGAGAGGAACAAAGTAGCCAAACCTGGGAACAATGTTACCTCTATTGCCAACGCCTACCTGCTCAGTTTTTCCAAATTTGTATGGGAAATGGAACAATTTTGCGATAGAATCTATTTTTCTTCAAAGCTCAAAGTATAGCGGGACGCAAAGAGAGACAGGAACTGGCTCTACCAACTCTAATGCTTCTTAGCCTCGCCAATGAATTCTCTAGATGTGCAAGATTCGTTTTTTACTGGTAGTTGAATGGCCGTGGCTTGAATGCCCAAATGCAGAGGACATAAATATGCACATGATTCACTGACTAGGTTTGCCATAGACCTCTGTACCTAGCGGTGAAAGGCTTGTAACATCTCCGATTGATTTCAAGGCACCAGTGTTTCCTACATCGGTCTCATTTTCAGCAACTGGACGGCACAGTTCCACCTGGCTATTTTCACAAACGCTGAAAGCTGGAAGGCTTAATGGTTACACCTGCCTCATTTCCAGAAGTGAACAGAAGCTAAGTGAGACAAACTTTGCACCAACGTTGAGTGCTGTCCTGGCCAAAAACGCCACAGCCCTATTTTCACAATGCAAGTATCAGTTTCAAAGTCAGCGAGAGCCAAACAAGCAATCCTTCACTCGCTTGAAATGCGGCCAACATTGTAGTTTCTAGCTACATTAAAGAGTCCTGAAGTTTGTGGAGCATATAGAAGCCATCAAATTCTCACTCTTTAGTTTCTGAAGTACCCTAGTTGCATTCATCAATCAAGAGCAGGCCTGCTGCAGCACTGAAAACGCACAGACAGTCACAGTGGTTGTACCATCTTAATTCTAAACAGCTCTTACAGGGTTAGGGAATGTTTCTTTCACAAAAAGTACTTTAAAATGATTGCCTGCTCTACTGGTTCTTGTGTTGAGTAAGAACTATCATATCCTTGTAGATAATTGGCGACAACAGTTATCTGCACATAACTGCAGGGAACAAAACATTTCCAACTTGAACCAAAGACTAGCATTTCAATGCAGGGACCCCACAGCAGTCAAAACTTGTACTTGTCCTGAGGGGCTTGTAAACAGTTAAGTACAGCAATACTTAGTATGCCCGTAAAACTGAGTGCCTGTATTAATCAGGAGGGATAGCTAAGCAGCAAATAGTGCACTGTAATCTGCAGCACTACTTAAGGAAATGGGAAGATGTGTGTAGGCTGAAAGCTTTGCATGCTGAGTTATTTGGAGCAATTTAGACAGAAAGAGAAAAGCAAGCACCATTAAGTGACTTCAAATATTCAACATATTTTTCTGAGCCATCAGATGGTGGAAAGCATTCCAGGGCCTGAAACCTGGCCTTGGTGATATCAGATTCGTGGCAGAAGTCTTTAAGATGGCTCTTGGCACTAAGATAGGAGTTTGAGTGTAGGGAAATACCACATTATCCCACATTAAAAGTAGAGAATTGCCAATCCATTGAGGGATTTCGTTCAAAGTGCTTCCGACAGAAGGGTAGATGTGCCAATCAGCAGGCAGTAGACTTGTAAGTGGCAGTGCAAGGCTTTGACCCTAGTTTGGTATTGTAACCACGTTCTGAAGGTATACAAGCCTAGCCTTTGTTCCACTTTTGTGGCAGACTCTGTTAAAAGAATCTAGCAAAGTGTAATCAGAAGTTAATTATTGCTTTCATCAATCTATAGTCCATCTGCGTCCTGGAGAAAGAAGAGAATGTAGTCCAGTTATGTTGGCAGAGTGTAGCTTGAATCATAAATTAGGTTCAGGATGGCTGAAATAAAATATTACCTGATGGAGAATTCAGGGATATTTCATTTACCACAAATGGAGAGGCAACCAAATAAGATGGTAACAAGTGGATGGTTCCTCTACCTGGCACAAAGGGCATCTTATTACTGAGAGCAATTTACAATTTGGTGTTGACCAACAGCCAATGCATTTATTACAATTTCGTCTTGAACAACAGTCAATACATTTCATCTAATTTTTTTAGTACTCTAGCTACAGAGGTAAAGAACACCAAGCTGGTCTTGGGATACTTGTATGCCTCTGAATCATCAGTGATGACTTAAAAAAAAAAAGGGTGCTGTTGAATCTATTGCTCGATCCTGCATAAATAACAGTATGGGCTTAGAAGTGAAAAGGGTTGGCTACCCTCCCTCAAAAGGAAATGAATACTCTTACGGCCCAACCAATTTATAAAGGAAGTCTTCATGGTCAACTCTAAGATGCAGAGGAGGAGTTGTGAATTTTGAGAACTGACATGTCCTGGCCATCTGTAACTGCCAACATCATCCCAAGTGTTTGCAAAGGCGGCCCTTGGTCACACTGAAAGTAAGATTGGGTGTCTAACTCCTCACTAATATTTCAGAGATGATACTAGAGTGAATGGTTGTCATGGGTACAAAAACTGCAGTTTTGAAGTAGGTGAGATGATGTAGTTAGAGGCTCACTACTAGAAGGAGAGGAGCAGTCTTTCCACATTGTAATATGCCTCACTTGCTGAGAAAGTTAATCTTCAGCTCTACCTGTCTAACCAGCGCTCTTACTAATAAAGAGCAACACTAACATGGAGCTTTCATCTATTGATTTCAGTTTTATTCCATTCCTAAAATCTTCCTGGGATTATGGAGGTTGTCAAGGATAAGGAAGAAAAATATACTTACCTGCAGCAATGGTTCTTTGAAGCCAGAATTGCAGTTGTAGAAGGTGATAATGCGTTCCTACAACACTGCTGCTCCAATCCTGAGGAAAGCCAGCAGAGTGCCACGAACTGCCAGAGCAACCTCAACTCCATCAATACGGGTAAGGAGCTCAAGGCTGAAGTCTCCACCTAAGCAGTATCAGGCTGGCCTATATGGGAAAGACCAGAACTGGATGTTCAAGATAGTTAGTGTTCTCCACATTACACACCAAGAAGGGGAACAACGATGGACTGAGGATGCTCATCCTGCTTACAAGTGAACTGTTCGTATTACGTAAGAGGGTCCAACTCAAGAATCCGCCTGCAACCCAAAGTGCATTCTACTGGGGTGAAGTGGGGAAAAGAGGAAGGCAGGATTACATGTCAACCTATACGTTTAGATTATTCAACCTAGTGACTAGATGTACATATATGGATCCTGCAAGTGAGGCAGCAGCCATGCCCACTAAAAAAGTCCCATGAATAACAGTAAAGGATGCATTGTCTAACAAAAGTCACATGACCTGTAGCCTTCAAGGGGGCATTGCAACATGCTTCACAAAAGTGCAATTATAGAACTGTGGCTCATATGGCTCAAGCACGAAGTGCCATGTGTTGCCATTTGCCAATCTGCTACTCTAGAGCAATAGGTTTTGCGACAAACGTAAGACTCCCTTTAGATGGTTCAGCTGAAGAACCTTTTCAAAGCGGTAGGGCAAGTAGCAAAGGTAGTCCTGGAATGAAGGTGTGTGTATGTAACCTTTCCTGGACAAGGAATGTATAGCTCACAAACTTCATGTGGCATTCAACAAATGAGGTGCAATTAATATTTAGAAACACAAAAAAACTCTAGGTTTAATGTCTCACCTTGACCATGGAGTCACAGGTAGACTTCTTTATAAGACAGCTTGGCCATCTCATTCAAATTTGAAAACATTGTAACAACACATAAGATTGGGGACTGGGGAATATATTAATAACCTTATAGGCTCATTATGCTCCTGGGCCTGATTGGACAAAGCTTCTTGCCATTCCCCTTTGTGCCCTATGACCTCCCACTTCCTTTCCTAGGGCACATTACTTCCTACTGCAGTGTTCTGTCCATGTTAGCAATGCCTCAATCTCTCACATCGCACGCCTCTATGTCTCGCTCATGGGTTGTCTAAATATTCACAAAAGTATGTGTGCGCATTACACGCAAGTCTGAATAGTATGAATATATAGACATATGGCTAGAGTGCGCATATCTGTATTATTTGTGTAGGTACCGTGTATACGTTGTCTGCACATGTAGTATGTGTAGTCTACATGTATAGCTGTGTAACTTGTACTCTGAGTGCATGATAAGTGCATATGTTCGGCATTTTGTGCTTGGACATTATTTAACTCTACAGAGGTTCTTACTTCGGTCCTGTAGTAAAAAAGAATAATACGAGAATACGGGAGAGGATGGTGCAGGATTCGACAGGACTGCGCTGTCCCTCTTAAGGAACCGGAGCATTTGTAAACTAAGAATCATAACAGTCATTTACAAGAATCATTTTTCTGGCAGCTTGCTGGTCCCTAATCCTCTTCTGATGCCAAAAGGCATGTTGACCTTCTCCCTGCCTTCAGAGCTGCGAATGTTGCTTCCTTCCCAGCTTGTGGCGTTGCTGTTTTTATGATGAGGGTTAGTCTTTGCTGCAACGCTTCCTTTTCCGTGGGCTGGAAAGGTTACCAGGAGCCTCTGCTTGGGCTTCCTCCCACGCTTTTTCCCTGGTGTGCTTTTCTGTCTCTCTCTAATTTTGGTGGCAGGTTCTTGGTACTTCCTTGTGGACACAGCTCCTATGGATGTTCGAAACCAATTCTGCAAAAGAAGAAATAAATACTTCTGAACAAGTATCCATCTTTGCATTGCAAACATGCTATGTTTAGGGCAGGAGTGACAACCACCCTTTACTTCATGTGTCAGCGTTACCATGAGTGATTTAAGATTGGACATGGCAAACACACCCTTCTTCTGGATGGGCAGCACTTGCATCTCAATGGCAAGCCCACTCTGCACAGCAATAAAAACTCCACATGATTTCATATAAAGATGAATATGTTAAGAATGGACAATTGGAATTCTCACCTGAGAGTGGGTCTTCAGTATATGATACTTTACTCCACTTTCTGAACTAAATTCTTTGAAACATAAGAGGCACCGATATTTCCCAATCGAGAGTTCCCCCTGTGAGAAGAATACATTAGAATCAGTGCAGGTGTTCATCCCCAAAGCTGACTGTGTACTTGTATATAGAGGCAATGTAATGTCATATTATATGAACGGTTTTAATAACGATCTAGTTTGCCTCAGACCATCCTATCTCTTTTCTTGTAGAGGGGTAATTAAGTTGCTACAAGGGTTACTCACTGTGCTGGCTTTTTTCGCCGGTAGACATTGGTTCTGCTTTGCGCAATCCTCATTGGATGGTATGGGAACCGGGCAACAAGGGACTACAAGATACAATCCCATAGGACCCTGCCAGTTTCCACACCATTGCTCTTTCTTTCCACCCACATTTGAGGACACAGAGAGGGGAAGTGACTCAAGGAAACAGAAGAAGATAAGTTACTTCCCTGTAACTGCGGTTATCCAGTATTGGTATCTTTAATAGATTTACATGCTTGAATCATTCCCTGTTGTCGAAGTGGGACTCCCGTGGTACCATAATCAAGCAGTAATAAAAAGAAAATTATCATAGGCTAGAATGGCCCTCTGCCCTCAGTTTTATAACCTATGTCCTTTTAAAAAAAGGACCAAACTTGAACTATAACCAATCGGCTGCTAGCACCCTCTAGAACACTCCCAAGAGAGGCAGAGTCCCTCGCATTTTCCCAAAACAGTGGGTGTAATATCCCAGGTACAAGGAGAGCCTCTCCAGGGAGGAGGGTGGGTCGCATGTGAATCTATGAAAGATACCAATACTGAATAACCGCAGTTACAGGTAAGTAACTTGTTATCTTATCCAGTATTGGGGTATCTTTCATAAATTCACATGCTTGAATCAGAATAGCAAGCAGTATCAAGATAAATGAAAGTACCCTTATTGGATGGTGGGTAACATTCATATAAATTTGCAAGTAATACATTAACAGAATGTACAGATAGACATACTTTATGTGCATATCTAAACATGCAAACATTGGTATCATGCAAAATGCATAATGAGAGGTATACATATATATACAATTTAAAATTTTTTAACTTTAGACTACTTAAAGAGGATCACCTTATTGGCATAGATGTCTTAATACCGCCTGCCTCACGGCTGCGTCAGTACGCTGCATTGATTCCAGACAGTAGTGCTGTATGAACGTGTAAGTGCTCTTCTACATGGCAGCATGGCAAATCTTCTCCAGTGGAATGCCTGCGAACAGAGCAGCTGAAGTCGATAGTGATCTCATCAAATGGGCTTTAGCTTTTTTCTCCAGAGGTTTGCCCGCTTTGGTATGGCAAAATTAGATTCTCCCTGAGATCCATCTGGCAATGGTTTGTTTTGTCACAGCTGAGCCTTGACAACCTTGACCATAAGCTACAACCAACTGATCAGTTTTGCGAATGTTTTTAGTTCTTTGCAAGTAGAATTTAAGGCATCTTTTAATGTCTAAAGTGTGTAGCCCCCTCGGGTTACAGGCTTGACGCCCAAGGAAGATGGCGGCTGCATGTAGAGTTAAAACTATGGACACTTCTGGCGCTTCAACTTCTCAATTGCGTTGAGAATATGCATTTATTCTAAAGATATTGTTATATCTCTCTTCTCTACTTTCTTATTTCCTTAACCATTTTTCTCTAGTCATTTTTTGCTTTCTGTTGTCCTGACTATACCATGATTGTTATTCTCACATCTTTTTTGTTTCTGCTGTTGTTCCTCATATATTGTGATTGTTATGTAATAATTTGCAGCCTAATCGTCTCTATTTTCTTCTATAGGCATCCCTGCTGTATGTTTCTCCCGTTGTCTCGTACCATGTCCTATCCAGTCGGCCTTGTGCCCCCTTCCGTGAGATCTGGATGCATCGCCCTTCCATGTGGTTTCACCCCCCCCCCCCCCTTACCCTCATTTTTGGATTTTTATAGGTATGTGATTTTTCTTTTGTGTTGGTCTTCTTCTCCCTTTCTCTGTCACTCTTCTTTTATTTAGTACCTTTCTCTTCCTTCGTTTGATCTCTCTTTTGTTTACTTGCTATTTCTCTTCCTTTCTATCTCTGACAATCTTTTTTATCTTCCTAACAGAGTTCAAATTACTTTTTCCTCATTTATATGACGATGGGGTCTTCTTTATATCAATTCTATACTCTATTTTTATTCTTTTTCACTATCGGTTCCTTCTCTGTCTTTCCATTTCGAATACTTTTCTCTGAATTTTCATCTTGGATACTCTTCTTCTTTTTCCCTTCTTTATATATAGTTACATTTCTCCTCATTTACACAATGTTGTGGTTTATCATATATCAAGTTTTCATTATATCTGATCTAGTTCAACTAGTTCTCTTAATAGTTATTATATGTCACTAAATATTGTTACTTGGAATGTTCGAGGTTTGCATTCAACGATCAAGAGGCAACGCGTGTTATCGCATTTATCTAAATTGAAAGCTGATATAGCAATGATTCAGGAGTCACATCTCACGGATTCCGAATCCTTAAAGTAGGTACATTAAGATACCATTCCGGGGAGGAGGATGCACCAGAGGGAAGGTTCTGAAAAGTCCTTTCATGATTTGTTTGACAAGCCGTGAGGAGCATAGAGATGATGTCTCTAGATATCGTCTAAACCTTGAGATTGCCGCAAGGTGAACTGAACAGTATACTAGGCCTGACTTGGCCAGAGAGAGAGAATGTATGGTAAGATCTGCTCAGAAGAGGCTTTGAACGGATGTAAGTTGCTCTGGAGACACTAGTGACAAATCTCTTCCACTTCAACCTGTACGCCTTGTTGGTGCCTTCAGCTCTAGATCTAGAGAGGCTATCTCGGCATTCCTGAGAGAGTCTTAGATTCCTGAATTCGTAGAACTCTCACTGCAGGTGAAGAGATGCTGGCTCCGGGTGACATATTTGACCCTCGTTGCGAGTCAGGAGAGACGGCATTGGTAGGAGGCGAATGGGCTTGGTCTCTGAAAGGAGGAGAAGCTCTGAAAACCAGTGTTGTCTGGGTCACTTGGGGGTGATTAACAGGAGATGACAGTGCTCTGTCTTCTTCTTGGTGAGGACTTTGGGTATCAGAGGGATGGGGGAAAAGTGTATGCATACATATCGGACCATTGCATCGAAAGGGCATTCCCCCACGACCCTGAGAGGGGAAACCGACTGGCATAAAACCGGCATTTGGAACTGGTTTCCGTCGCGAAGAGGTCAAGCGCTGGTTTCCCCCACACTGAGAATATCCTGTTGAGTTGCCATTGTTCAAGTTCCCACTCGTGGCAGCTGTCCTTGGCTCTGCTTAGAGCATCTGCGAGTGTGTTCTGGACTCCAGACAGATGCTCAGCTTTTAACGTAACATTATGAGCTGTGAGCCAATCCCAAAGCTCTTGGGGCTTCTTCTGATAACGTTAGCGACCGTGTTACCCCCGTTTGTTGATATAATACATACAGGGTGTATTGTTAGTACGAACCAGGACAGAGGAGTTCACGATCCTTGGGAGGAAGGCTTGCAAGGTGAAAAAGATGGCTTTGAGTTCTAAGCTGTTCATGTGAAGAGACTTCTGACTTGTGGACCACGTCCCCTGGATCTGAGGGTCCTGCATGTGGCCTCCTCAGCCCTCCATGGAGGCATCTGTCGTTATTATAAAATACAGCACAAGCGGTAGAAGCGTAAGGCCTTGAGATAGGTGTGGTAGATGAGACCACCATACCAGCGTGGGCAACATCCGAGGAGAGCTAGAGTTGTAACTCCTCTTGCAACGGTCTCAACTTGCGGCGTGCCAAGGGAACCAAGCTTATGGCTGAGGAGATCATGTCCAGGAGCGACTTGAACAGTCTCACAGAAATGCACTGTCTTCTTGTAATGCTTTGAGTTAAATTAGCCAACCTCGTTTGCCTTTCTTGGGAGAGGAAGACTTTGTTCTGTAAGGTGTCGCGACAGGCTCCTCGGAATGTCATGGTCTGACTGCGTGTGGTGAAAAGACTTTTTCCAATTGACAGAGAGGCCTAGTTTGCGAAATAAGAAGAGGCAAGCTTCTGTTGCTTTGGTAGCTTGTCCTGGCGTTGGAACTTTTAGCAGCCAGTCGTCTAAGTAAGGGAATACTTGATGACCTTGCTTTCTGAGTTGTGCCACCACTGGTGCCATGCATTTGGTGAATATGCGAGGTGCGGACTTTAGACCGAAGGATAGGACTTTGAATTGGTAATGGGTACCAGCCACCGTGAAGCAAAGATATGTGCGATGTTTGGGGTGGATGGGGATATGGAAGTAAGCATCTTCCAGGTCTAGGGATGTCATAAACTCTCCATTGTAGAGGCTAAGAAAGATGTCCCAGAGAGTTATCATCCGGAAGGTTTGTTTGCGGAGGAATTTGTTGAGTTTCCAGGGATCTAGGATCGGCCTCCACTCCCCTGATTTCTTGTGGATGAAGAAAAAGCAGGAGTAGAATCCTTTTCCTTTCTGTGTTGCTGGGACCTTCTCTAGTGCCCCTTTTGAGAGCTTTAGGAGAGTTTCTTTTCGCAGCAAGTGAAGACGAGGGGGAGGTGCTCCCTTTGGCAGAGTGGGTGGTGGTCATTGTGTAAACTCCAGGATATGGCCGTAGGTGACGAGGTCCAATACAAACTTGTCTAAGGTGATGGTTTGCCAGTGAGGGAGGTAATGGCATATCTTCGCATCAACAGGATGAGTGGAGAAGGTCACTGTTTGCGACCTGCTTCACTGCTCTGAGCGGGAGGTCGTCTATGAGGCCCCTGTTTGGAGAAACCAGCTGTAGAAGATTGCCCGTACGATTGTTGCTGGTATCCTGTTCTGTATTGTGGCTGGTATGACTGGTACTGTCGTGAGCGTTGGTATCCGCCCTTGTATGAGGAGAACCCACGGACACGCGCTCCTCTGAAAGGCACCTTGTGATATTGGAGCGTGCCTAAGGACTTCGCAGAATCATTGTCCATCTTAATGGCAAGGAGAGCGTCATCTATGTGCTTGCCAAATAGTGTTTCACCATCGAAAGCCATACCTAGCATCTTAGAGTGGACCACCGGAATGAAAAGAGGTCGCCTTTAGCCCCTCTTGGCGTCTTAGAAAGACTGCGATGGCTAGCTGACGAAAGCCTGTGGATGCAATATCCATGGCGCAGTCTATGATTTTGGACGATGTCCGCTCACCTTCTGACAAAAAATCTTGTGTGCTTCCTTTCGGTTACACTCCGGAATGAGGTCGATGATATCACCAATATCAGACCACATTCGGCGATAATATCGGCCTAAGATGGCTAGAGAGTTGGCTGCACGCACTGTGATTGCGGACATGGCTAAAAACATTTTCCCTATAGTATCCAGGCGGCGTCCCTCCTTATCTGGTGGCGTCGAAATAGAAGTAGCTGGGTTTGTTGATCTCCGCTGTGTCACCTGCGAGATAACAAAGTCAGGCTTGGGGTGTCCTGTCAAGCATGTCGGGAAGTCCTCAGGTGCCCTGTACTTCTTGTCGATACGCAGAAGGACAGCTGGTACAGTGGCCAGGTTTTTCATTATCTTTACTCCCTCTTGCCAAATGTAGTCAACTATTGGTGTAGAGCGAACCGATCGTCTGGCCTGCTCTTTGAAATCATATCATAGAGGAAGCAGTCAGACTTCTTCACTGTCATCGGAAGGTGAAACCTTGTTGTAGCTCTCTCCATTAGGGTATGAAAACCTCCAATATCTTCGGAAGGCGAGTCGATCTGCCGAGGTGGAGGTAGGAATGGAGTTGGGACTACATAGTTATCCCATTCATCAAGAGGTGGTGGAACATCCGGAATTTCTCCCTCTTCCCTCTCTTCGTCCGAGGAGGGAGGGTCCACCCTTGGCAGTAATGCGGCATGGGATGTAGGCATCATAATGGGTGTAGCTGGCGGGGAAGGTGTGGCGGAACCAGAGGTGTAGCAGGCGGTGGCGGCGGTGGTTGAACATGTTGCTTTTCAGGAGGCTCTATAATCAGAGAGCATGGACTAGAGATCCTTCACCAAAGAAGCAGGAAGATGTGAAGTGTCCCGCTTAGGAGGAGGGTCAGAATAGTATTCTCTTTGCTGATAATACCTAGGCAGTGGAGGATTGTACCGCTGAAAATATTGACCTTAATCCTCATGGTCATCATCTTCCTTCTGGCATTTGACATTGAGCTCTGAAGGACTGAGAGCTGAGCCAAAGGGGCTGCCATCATCATCTGATTCTTCAATGTCGAGGAGGTGGCTAGGAAGCAGGCGTGAGACGTTTCCAGGAGACGTGACTTCAGGGCGTAGTGAGGTCCTGGAGATCTTTATGGTCATAGATGGAGGCGTCGTTGTCGGAATGATGTCGTCGACGGAACCACCGCAGACGGGACGACCGTTGACGGAGACATCGTTGACGGGGCAGTTGTCAGAAACAGCGTCGATCGCAGTGACGTCGAGTAGACTGTTGACAACGAGGGCGTCAACAGGAACTTCGTAGTCGCCTGGATCTTCGTCGACGAGATAGGAGCGTCAATGGCGGTTATCGCAGTCGTCTTCGCTGTCGACGAAGGGCCATTCTAGCCAATGATAAGTTTCTTTTTATTACTGCTTGATTATGGTACCGCGGAACTCCAACTTTGACGACAGGGAATGATTCAAGCATGTGAATCTATGAAAGATACCCCAATACAGGATAATAACAGAACAAATATCAGAAAAGGTCTTTATGTTTATACTAGTGCACCCTCATGGGAATGTTCAATGAATGAATGAACACTAAATATTTCTTCCTGTGTGAGGGTACTGGTACCAGAATACAGTGCCCTTTATATCATCTGGCAAAAAAACTGTGCCCCAAACCCCTGTGCAAAACTGGCCTCCTTAGGCCTAGCAGGAATAAGTGAAATCTGGGCTTTAAATATTATGTAGTCTCTGCTCAGGTTGCAAAGCTTGATTGCTATTCCACATCCTTTCTTGCTCATGAGGTATATTTTAGACAAGAGGGCAGCAGCCCAACCTTTTAAACGATGCATGGCTACTGCTCATGTCACCAACTTCCATTCTAGCTCATTTGACATAATTTTACAAAACTGATAGCATCTCTTCCTTCCACATGTTGCCACCTGGATTACTGAGCCATCTCCCATTGCCTCTGAAGCCTCTCTATTCCTCCAGGTTTCATTAATATACTTTTTAGCCAGGAGCAACCCATGTTTCTTTTTCCCTGCTGGAGTTAGGGAAAATATGATATTGCATCCTGAACTCTTTCTTTACCAACTTGTTTGACTTTCTTCAATTCAATATGGGAAAATCTCCATTCTCCCATTAGGGATGCAGTACTGCTTAGGAATCTATTCTAAAAGTTACGAATCTGAGGAAGATACCCCGCTGCAGAAGAAAATGTTACTTGTTTGTAACAATAGTTCTCCAGTGAGGGTAGCTGGTGGGAATTGCTCTATAGGTTATGAATCTACGGAGGATACTCTGCCTGGAGAACTACTGACACAGGTAACTGTTCCCTATGACATTGCAACACATTTTTGTCCTAGGACATTGGCAGTCACATTTCACATTTTAGAAAAATACTTACAGTGGGGATGGTGTTGTTCACTCTGATGTCTGATCCCCTTTCATTCTCTTTTCATCTGTACTACTCTGATACGGTGGTCTATGTTCTTTTTGTACTCCTCATTCTTTTACTTCTGCTCCCTACACTGTTGTCACGTCTTCTCTCCCTGATTAGAACCACTCTTTCAATTTTCCTCCTGCTCTCTTCTTCTATCCCTTTTCTATGCATTCTTATTCACCTTCGAATTTCTTGTCTCTATCATGGTCTCATGTCCCTTTTACATCTGCCCCTCATTCACCTGTTCATCCCCCTCCTATGCCCTCTCTACTGCATACACTCTCTGCCCATCTTGCTTGGCCCCACCGTCCTTATGCACAACTTCTTTCTTTTGAACCAATGAATCTATTTTTTCTCCGCGTTGACAACTCTTTTTTTTGTGCTCATTTTCCCTCTCTTCAATATAACACGCCTTACTTTTGTTTATGTTGGCTCTCCACCATCGTTTTAATTCCTTGCCATTATTTCATTTCTTAATGTTTTGCTGATTCCCATCTATTTGTTTTTTCCCCATTTGCCTCTCCTTGGATGAGAATAAGGGAGCTGCAGGTGGTTCTACCCTAAGATATCATCTGCATCTGCATATTACTCCTGTGTTTGAAAGTAACAGCTGAGTAAAGAACTACATTTTATATTTTTTACAAGGGGTAGTTTCAATGTGGTATGGGAATAAGATAGAAGTCCTTTATACAGGTGTAAATATGGAAACTCTTAAGGCCTGATCCGTGGTCCAAGTCGAGATGGTTATCACAGCTGCTCATAAACTGAGTTCAGTGTTATTTAGTCACACTATCGTAGGAACTGTCCAACAGGTTCTTCACTCCTTGGCATACCTCTTGAATAAAGCTCACTTGAAGGTGGGATGGCGCTTCATAGTCTTATATTCTAAGTTAGTTGACCCCAAGGTCAATGAGTGCAATCATAAAGGTAAGATCGAGCTACACACAAACACCTCTGACAAGACTCTGGACAGCTGCAGAAACCTTGCACAGTCAACAGTGGGAGGAACTGACTAGGGTACTGCTAGGGAGCATATGTAATAATTTCAGATGGGAAAGGTCACTAAAACAAGCTCAGGACTCAGACAGGAAATTGCTCCGAGAGTCCAGAATGTTTCATTCATAGTTTTTTTCTGGCTCAGAAAGGCTGTTCAAAGGCACAGAAAAGGGCAGTATATCACGGGGTGGGGTGTGAGTGAAAAAATGCCTTGACAAAGGACGATGCTCACCAAGATCACAATGGGGTATTAGCATGCACTTAGAAGGTTTAAAAGGGGACTCTCTCTCAAGGCATTCAGCATGGGACATTCATAACATTTTATTGATTAGAAAGGGGTATATTTGAAATATTCACAAACGGGCCATTATTCATCCACTTGAGTCAGACTGGAATAATAGCTCACGGATGTCGTAAAGAGTGAACATACATTGGTTATACAACTTCAGAAATTGTGTGACATAAAATTATTACGAATGGCAGGAAGGAGAAAGGGGGCAATGTGGTGCACATCATGCAGTTTGCCATGGTGGTGGAACTTCTCTTGCTTCTCTTTACTGAAAACTCAGGTAGGTACAGTGATTACACCACAAGGTAAGGGAAATGCTACTTACCAGTATGCATCTGTTCTTGGCATGTAGAGCTGCAGATCCTCACACTGTGCATTAGATCGCCATCTGGTGTTGGGCTCGGATGCTTGCACTTTGTTGTTGTCTTCGAAGAAGTCTTTGTAGTCATGTGATAGGTGACTCCTCCTTAGGACAATAGTGCGCATGGGCATCGACTCCATCCTCAGATTGTTTTTCGCCATATTGGGGAGTGATGGAGTTAGTAGAAAAGAAAAGAGATGTCCATGTGTGTGTATCTAATTAAGATAGGACTGGAGCACATACAGGTCCCGGGGAGGTGGGTGGGCGTGTGAGGATCTGCAGCTCTACATGCCAAGAACAGATGCATACTGGTAAGTAGCATTTCCCGTTCGAGGCATGTGAGCTGCAGAGCTCACACTGTGCATAGACTGTACAGCAGTATCTCCCTAGCGGTGGTCACCTGTATGTGTTGCAGTAGTTTGAAAAAGGGTTTTAAGGACAGCTTGGCCCACAGAAGCTTGTTGCTTGGCTTGCACATCAACACAATAGTGTTTAGTGAAGGTGTGTGTTGTAGACCAGGTGGCTGCCTTACATATGTCTTCTAGGGGAATGTTCCCTAAGAATGCCATGGAGGCCCCTAGTTTGCGTGTTGAGTGCGCTCTAGGGGAACTGATAATGTGCGTTTGGCTTTTTGGTAGCAGATTTGGATACATTTAACAATCCACCTTGCAACCCCGGCTTTTGAGATGGGATTACCTTTGTGTGGTGGAGAGAAAGCCACAAACAATTGTTTGGTTTTGCGAAAGGATTTAGTTCTGTCAATGTAATACATAAGGGCTCTTTTGACATCTAGGGTGTGGAGAGCTCTTTCTGCCACGGAATCTGGGTTTTGGAAGAACACAGGTAGTTCTACTGATTGGTTAAGGTGGAAAGGCGAAATGACTTTGGGAAGGAATTTTGGGTTTGTTCTGAGAACTACCTTTTTATGATGTATTTGTAAGAAAGGCTCTTGTATAGTTAGAGCTTGTAGTTCACTGACTCTCCTGAGAGAAGTGATTGCAATTAGAAACGCAACTTTCCATGTAAGGAATTGAAGTTCACATTTATGTAAGGGTTCGAAAGGTGGACCCATGAGCCTGGTAAGTACTATATTAAGATTCCACACTGGGGAAGGTGGTAATCTGGGAGGTATGATCCGCTTAAGGCCTTCCATGAAGGCTTTAATGGCGGGAACTTTGAATAGTGATAAGTGTTGTCTGTTTTGCAAGTAAGCAGCAAGGGCTGCGAGGTGCAGACGTATGGATGAGTATGCAAGACTACATCTTTGCAAATGTAGCAAATAGCAAATGATGTTTTGCGTAGAGGCTTGTAATGGTTGGATGTTATTATTAGTGCAGTAAATAGCGAATCTTTTCCATTTAGCTGCATAGCAGGCTCTGGTAGTTGGGCGTCTAGCTTCTTTATAACGTCCATGCAGTCTGGGGGTAGGTTAAGGTAACCGAATTCTAGGACTTCAGGAGCCAAATTGCAAGGTTCAGCTGAGATGGATCTGGGTGCATTATCTCTCCATGGCTCTGCGTTAGCATTGTTGGGGAGCGGTGTAGTCTTTGGTATGGGACTACTGATAGCTCCAGTAGTGTGGTGAACCACGGTTGGCGTGCCCATGTAGGGGCTACTAGTATCATTTTGAGAGACTGTTGTTGAAGCTTGCGTACTACAAGTGGGATGAGTGGGAGCGGTGGAAAAGCGTACACAAATCTGCCGGACCAGTTCATCCATATCGCATTGCCCTTGGACTGCGGGTGTGGAAACCTGGCGGCGAAGGTTGGGCATTTGGCGTTTTGGTGTGTGGCGAACAGATCTAAGTCTGGCTGGCCCCACATCTGGAAGAAAGGTAGAAGAACTTGTGGATGTAGTTCCCACTCGTGAATCTGTTGTGTCTGTCGACTTAACAGATCTGCAATCTGATTGTGAACCCCTGGTACGTGTTCTGCTAGAAGGTATATGTTTTGTGGAATGGCCCACCTCCAAATGTCCTGTGCTAGTTGGGACAGTTGTGGAGAGTGTGTCCCCCCCTGTTTTTGTATATAATACATGGCTGTGATGTTGTCTGTTCGGACCAGGACAGCTTTGTTTTGTACGTGGAGTTGAAAGGACTTGAGAGCTAGGAATATAGCTAGTAACTCTAGGTGGTTGATGTGGAGCAGCTTCTGCTGAGTGGTCCACTTGCCTTGTGTTGTATGATGTAACAGGTGTGCTCCCCATCCTGTAAGGGATGCGTCCGTGGTTAGTACTACTTGTGGAACCGGCTCTAGGAACGGCCGCCCCTTGGACAAATTGTTGGTGTTCCACCACTGCAGAGAGCGATGTGTGCGGCTGTCCACCAACACCAGATCTGTAAGATGTCCCTGAGCCTGGTTCCATTGGCGCGCTAGGCACTCTTGTAGAGGACGCATTTGAAGTTTTGCATGAGGGACGAGAAAAATGCAGGATGCCATCATGCCGATGAGCTGCATAAACACTCTGGCTGGAAGAGAGTGTTGCATTTGAAACCTGGGGACAAGGGTTTGTATACTGGCTATCCTGGCTGGGCTGGGGTAAGCTAGAGCAGTGGAAGTGTTTATTGTGGCTCCCAGATATTGAAGGACATGGGAGGGCTGAAGTTGGGACTTGGTATAGTTTATTGTGAACCCCAAGTTGTGTAATGTTTGTATCGTTTGGTGGGTGTGTTGGACACACTGGTTGGATGATTTGGCTTTGATAAGCCAGTCGTCCAGGTATGGGAAGACATGTATTTGTTGTCTTCGTAGATGCGCTGCTACTACTGCAAGGCATTTGGTAAACACTCTTGGAGCAGTGGTGACTCCGAATGGGAGTACTTTGAACTGGTAGTGCTGCCCATTGAGAACGAACCTTAGATACTTTCTGTGAGCAGGATGTATGGGAATGTGGAAGTAGGCGTCCTTGAGGTCTAATGTGGCAAGGAAGTCTTGTTGTTGTAGTAAGGGAAGCACTTGTTGGAGAGTGATCATGTGAAAATGATCTGAGTGTATGTATTGATTGAGAGGTCTGAGGTCTAAAATAGGCCTGAGAGTGCCGTCCTTCTTGGGAATGAGGAAGTACAGGGAGTAAACCCCTGTGCCCTGCTGTAGCAGAGGCACTGGCTCTATGGCGTGCTTTTGAAGCAGGGAAAGTACCTCTTGTTGTAAAAGTGTAAGATGGTCTGTGGACATTGGACGCTGCCTGGGTGGTATGGTGGGGGGGGTAGCTGTTAGCTCCAGGCAGTAGCCATGTTGGATAATCTGTCTCACCCACTTGTCTGTTGTAATGGAGTTCCAGACAGGCAGGAACTGTGATAGCCTTCCCCGACAGGGGTGTTGTGGTCGGGGGGAAGTGGAGGAAAGTCACTGTTTGGGAGTGGTGGAGGTACGGGTGTTGTTATTATTACCTCGACCTCTGCCCTTAGAGTTGTTGCCTCTGTAACCACCCCTAAAGTATCCTCTATTAGGAGAGGTTTGGGTGTTTGTTCGATAGGAAGAGGAACTGTCTGCGGTGGTATTCCTGGAGCCCCCTCTGTAAAAGGAGCGGCGAAAGGAGCCACGTTGCTGCGGGGACTGCAATGCTCCCATTGATTTGGCAGTGTCAGTATCCTTTTTCATCTTTTCTAGTGCTGTGTCGACAGCAGGACCAAATAGTTGGTTTTGGTTAAAAGGTTGGTTTAGTATGGTAGTCTGGACTTCTGGCTTAAAACCTGAAATGCGAAGCCAGGCGTGTCGTCTGATAAGCACGCTTGTGTTAACTGACCTAGCGGCGGTGTCGGCTGCGTCTAAGGCGCACTTAATGGAGGCATTTGAAATAAGTTTGCCTTCTTGAATAAGGTCAGTGGCTTGTGTTTTGAATTGATCAGGTAGATGTTGAAGGAGGGTTTCTAGCTGATCGTAGTGTGCCCTGTCGTACCTAGCTAGTAGAGCTTGGGTGTTAGCGATGCGCCAGATGTTGGTGGCTTGCGCAGCTATGCGTTTGCCAGAGGAATCTAACAATTTGGATTCTTTATCAGGGGGCGGAGCATCCCCTGAAGTTTGGGAATTGGCGCGTTTTCTGGCATTAGAAACGACCAGTGAGTCAAGGGGAAGCTGACCTTTGATGTAGATGGGGTCATCGGGGGCAGGTCTATACTTTTTATCTACTCTAGGATTAAGGATCCTGGCTCTGACCGGGTCGTTAAAAATTTCAGGTGCATGTTTAATGACACCCTTAATCATGGGCAAAGTTTGAACAGTTTTTTTGAGACCGTTCAAACGTGTCTAGAAGAAAATCCACTTCTGGTTGGTCGGTATGAATATGCACCCCATGAAAAACGGCCGCCCTATGTATGATTTGCCCAAAACCTATGTGATCATCTGGTGGAGATGGTTTTGTGGGATAAGGTGGAGGGCTGGGGAGGTCTGTAGGGTCTGGGGGGTCATTATAACCCCAGTCATCCTGTGGTGGATTATCTGGATCCAGATATAAATTATGAGGGTCATCCCCGTACCCAATGTTGTCCTCATACTCCTGTGGGGGAGAATCCGCAGGTTGAGGAGGTGTGATAGGGATGTGGAGAGGAGGGGTGTTAGAGAGAGGTATAGGGGAAGAAGGAGGCATAGGGGAAGTGGAAGAGTCCTTCTTCTTTGGAGGGACAGGCTTGTGACGTGGCACAGAGGAAATGTGTCCTGTTTTAGGATTGATATAAAGTTTGTGTTGATTAGGATCGATGGGATCCGGTGTAAACAGTTCCTCTCCTTGAATATTACTTTTCGGCGCCGACTTTTTCGGTTCCGAACGTGGTGATGTCTTCTTTAAATGTTCCTTTGCTTTAGAAGGCGTCAGGCGTCCTTCGGCTTAGCTACAGGCTCGACCGGCTTTAGTTTGGGGGTGTGTCGAGTAGCTTTGGTTTCGGTGCCGAGGGATCCGCGTGCTTGGAGGCGGATTTGGGGACCGAACTGGATTTCGGCACCGGGTGGTCTTTGTGTTTCGGCGCCGAAGGTGCCGGTGTAACGGGCACATGTGGTTTGGTCGGTGCCGAGGAACTAGAAGGCTTTGTTTTCTTGTTCGGTGCCGAGCCCGGAGGCGGGGCGTCCGAAACACGTTTACGGTCTCGACTGGGGCCCGTAGGCGAAGTACTGACCGGTGCCTTCGATTTTGCAGGGAGGGTTGGGGCAGGGGCAGTAGTACTCACACGCTGCCCTGAAGGGATGGAACTGTCGGAGTCCTCTGCCTCGGAGATGATAGCGAGGTCTTCGGAGTCTTCTTCCGGAACATCGGGACCCTCATCGAAGATGTTGACGGGTTCCGGAGCGGACCTGTGCGCCATGATGTGCCTTCGGGCTCGACGATCGCGGATTGTCTTCTTGGAGCGGAAGGAGGCGCAGGCCGGACAAGTGGCCTCGTTATGGTCTGGTGAGAGGCACCGATTACAGACCTGGTGGTGGTCACTGTGAGGAAACTTTGCTCCACATTGGGGGCATTTTCGGAATGGCGTCCTTTCCATGGGCAGTAGGCCTTACGTCGTCGATGGGCCCAACGGCCCGCGTCGACGGCTGGAAAGGAGATCGAGGAAGGGACGTCGAGATGTCGATGTCGGTATGAGGCGTTGAAAGTGGAAAACGCTGCAAAAAAAAAACAAGTTTCGAACCGGAGTGTCGAAATTGCATCCGAACCCGATGGCGGAAAAAAACAATCTGAGGATGGAGTCGATGCCCATGCGCACTATTGTCCTAAGGAGGAGTCACCTATCACATGACTACAAAGACTTCTTCGAAGACAACAACAAAGTGCAAGCATCCGAGCCCAACACCATATGGCGATCTAATGCACAGTGTGAGCTCTGCAGCTCACATGCCTCGAACAGAGACAACCAGAGAGAACCAGAGAGAAATCGAGTGTTAAAGAACATTTCTGTAACACAGGGAGTGCAATTCTCTAGGGCTAGGCACTTTTCTGTTGCAATACACAGCAAAGTTCTATCGGTTAATTGAAAATCCTCACATTGTCTCTTCCCTTAGTTGAAACGTTTTCCCTGTCGATAACACAATTGATGCTGGCAAAGACCGGTGCAAACCTTTTGATATCCTTCAGTCCTAGCACTCATCAAAAATTGATCCACAATTTGAGTGCCTGTGGCATATCAGATACAACCCTGGTCTATGGGAATCTTAAGAACAGTGAGCTCAGCACAGCTGAGCTATCTTCCATTGACAATCTGTAGACACGGTCCTGAGAGCTTTGTTCTGCAACTTATGTTTGAAAATTCTCTGAGAGGTAACAATGATGTTATTATTCACTCATGTTACTTTGCTGCCACCTACCATTACGTTCCCCTGATAGTTCAGCACAGAGGCGGGAACATCTACTGGTGCGTAAATGCACATATGTGGACGCCTTGCACAGTTACGATCTATGCTGTACACGCTATCTGTGAGGTGATTCCACGGTTAGTGATGGTCATAGACCTGGTATGAGTGGGCGCACATGCGTCTATGAAGCTTGCCCTGCTGTGGACACTTGGACGGATGTTTTCTGTGATGTACAGGCTTTGTGACCCTGACGGAAGCTTGCACTGCGGCCACCGGTGATTTGCCATTGCATGAGATAACCTTGCACCTTGACTCAAGGTACTTTAGCTTCTCTGTGAACGTGGAAGCTTGCGCAGCAAAGGCCTGTGATGCTTTGATCTGTTTGTATGAAGGAAGCGTGTAGTGATGCTGCTGTCACTGCTGATAATAGATTTGAAGGAAACGCGCTGCTACTGTAGCTGTTACCTGTGTGGGTGAGAGACAGCTGCATTTCCACACAATTTTTTACAACATTCTCATTTTTACAAAGCTGGATTGTGTTATCTTGTATACTAGAAATGCAATAGAGTACCTTATTGCAGCTGGCAAGATGAGCCTTCAGACCAGACACACTGGAATAAACCGCCTGGCAACACTGTAAGTAAAGGAAGACAGTGTTATTGGGTCTCAGGTAAAACTATGCACTGCAAAAAAGGGCAAAAGCATTACCAGTATGTGGTTCAGGCATTTTGTTGTATATGATTCTCACTGGGGGAAATGGATATGGGATTCTCGCTAGGCAAAGGAGATGTAGCAAGCTCCTTAATGTTGTATTTTTTCACAGACTCCATTCTATGGGGCGTGAAAGGGAAGGCATTAGTTACAAGTTCTTCTACAAAATAGGAGCTTTAATTTGGACTTTAAAAGAGATGCCTAGAACATCAACTATAACATAAGATCCACGTTTAGAGACATAGGATAGTGGGATCTACCATAGGGATAGAGACAAGCCATTGAATGTTACTTGGAGGTGTGAATCATACATGATTTGGACACATGATCTGTCCTTGCTCCTTCACTTCATTCTTCCAGTTTTCCAGAAGCCGTGGATGGAATGTCGGAAGTCCCGGTCGGATGTAATTTAGCTGCCAAAATAAAGTGAGATTGTAAGATGACTTGTGTCCTGCTGTTGGTGATTGGAGATTCCAACAATACTCTGAGACAAGACACACCACATTTCATCATTTATTCACGATTACCATATAGAGTAATGTGACCTCTTGCTGATTCAAACACAGGAATAACATTTGACTCTGTGCTCTGATGCCGAGAAGGTTCACAAGACAAAAAACATCAGACATGCAGCGCCGGCATGTAACATAAGATGTGGCAGTAGCCAGTTGGGGTGGATGGCTGCAAGGGAGGGTTGTGTTTAGATGCACCAGGTCAGATTTAAAGCCCCAGCACATTTTAGGGAGTAGTCTCTCCATCCACAATAAAAAATGCTGAGATGACTGTCTGTGAATAAGTTAAACAAGTAGAGAGATAGAGAGTGCCTGTACAATGCAAGAGACATTGTTTTCACTGTACAGGAGTGTGTGTGTGTGTGTGGGGGGGGGGGCGGACAGTGCTGTCTAGTGAAGCTGTTACTATCCCAGTGCACAGGTTATGTATATGCAGTATATGCAGTCCCTTCAATGGTGTAGGTTGCAATGTTGGCTCTGGTTTTTAAATATCTTTTATCAAAAATACCAAGGGATCGTGTTTCACATAGTCATTAACTACACCATTTATACTCTCTTCTTCATCATTATACAAGCAGCTACATATATATATGTATTTCCTATCATGCTGTAGTTTACAGGATCATAAACCATGTTACCCTCAAAGCACATGTTACATTATTCAAGAGGCGACTTCTATGTCTATAATGTCTACTGAGATCTACATCTAACTAGGGTCTGAGTGAGGATGGTGTTGAGGAAAGTGTAGTATGCCCAGTCAGCTCCTATAGAGACAACATGTAGTATTAGCTCTGCAGTCTCAAAGCTAATAAGACTGGTGGCCAACATACAGTTTGCAAACTCTGCCATTTGTTAGCGCAGAAAATAGTTCATACTATATTCCTGGATACCATGTAGACCGTTTTTCCAGGCCCAGCATTAGTGGGCACCAGGCGTATTCTCCAAATGGAGAATATGTTGAGGTCTGCACTTTCTGTGGAAGGGAGGATGCCCAGAACTCACGAAAATCAAGCTGTCCTCAGATAATTCTCCCCTACATGAAATGCAGTCTGAAGCTTGAGATTGAATCTTAGACAGAGAGAGCCACAGTTTCATCTCGTGAACAAGTATGCAAGTGATGATACTATAGCCTGGAAACAAAGGAGAGAACGGATATTTAGGCTTCTTTTCAAAGCAGCTTCATCTCCACTTTACTTCTTTAAGAGCTCTCACATGTTGTGCACTGACAATCTACAGTAAGGAAAAGTACCATAACTCACTAGTTTGGTATCAGGTACCAAATCGTCCTTCATTCTTCGTTTATTCCAGTCTTTTGCCAGCTCGTCCTCTGCTATCTCCTGGAGGTGGAAAACAGCCACCTGGGCTGACCTGCGTCGAATCCTGCCACTTGGTGTTCGCTCAAAGTCCTCTACAAACTCATCCTCCAAGTTCTCCTGCGGCTCCTCACTGGGCTTGGGGTGATCAACAAGAAAGAAGAGTCACATGGGGTCATGAAGCACCTTCTTACAATGCACAAAAGCGGAGCAGAGCAGGTGCCTCACCACAGTGTGCTCTGATCGCACGTGGTAATCGTGCCCGGCCTTCGACTTGTAGGTCTTCTCACAGTGCCGGCAGGCAAACACAGGCTTCTCCACCTCAGAGGGCTCTTTACCGCATCGCTTCTGGTGATACTGGTAGCCCATCAGGCTCGTAAATGTGGCTGTGCAACCCTGAAGAAAGGAAAGTGATAAAGCACGCCACAATAGCAAAAACAAAAGCTAATTTAAATGAGAAAATGTAATAAACACAACCTAGAAACAATCTGCAAAGAAACATAAGGCGTACAGGACAAATGGAAACAACACTGGGTTAGTTACCTGTGTTTTGAATGCTATTTAGTCAAGAAAAGGCGACTATCAATGGCCTTTATCTATGTGGTTTGTAGTTAGAAAAACTGGGAACTGAAATCTTCTCTCAGCTTTGACTATGTGCATGTGTGCATTGAGTCGACTAATGCTCAACAATTTCCCATGCCGATCTCCCATTTCTGTACTGTTGTGGAGTCAACTGGTATGCAAATACTTCTTTGCCAAGCAACAGAGCATGTTTAAGCTCTGGTAGGATGAGTGGTTCGCTTCTAGGTCTAGCAAAAAGTTATCAAATTGCAAACCTGTTGTAACAGGTACCTTTTTCCCCACTGCAGCTAGAATCTGTTTTGGATTTACATGCTATGCCATGCAGATTTGTAGAGCGTGCTATCACCCGGGAGGGTATCCTGGTGCTGAGCAGGTGTGAGTCTAGCTAAACCTACGGCCTAGTGGGACTACTCGAAAAACTGGGTCTTCAGCTTGTCCTGCACAGTTTCACGTTACCAGTGGCACGGGGAGGGAGGTGGAAGCTTGAGGTTGTGTCCATTTTAATACATTTTCCAAACCTTTCTTGACTTATCCGTGACTCCTTAGTGAGATTTTAACCCCAAGCATAACACCTCAACGTGGAAATGTCATAGCATGTGTCTATCGTACCAATATAAACTAATCACATCACAGTTCAAACTAGGACTAATAACAAATGAATGGCTGCCTCCAATATGTCAGCTGAGTTGTTTAGTAAAGCGTCTCAGATGAAGTTAAAACATTTCATAACTCCTGACATTGTCAGCTCCTGAATTTTATGTTTTTAATTTGAGGAAAATCAAGTCACTTGCAAGTAAACATATGTATATCATTGGTGTTTTCCAGGGCTTAATATGTAAAAGAATAATTGTTGGGGCCCAAAGTTGTGGTTAGAAACCCGCGGCTGGCACTATCGAAAGGATGGAGGGTGAATACCAAGGTTTCGTAGACTTCATTTCATCTCATGCCCTTTTAATCCATCATCAGACACTAACCACCCTTTTATTTCATTGCTGCAAGTCCGTTTTCATTCCTGCTTTCTCCTTTCATCATTGTTTTCCTGTCTTTCACTTTCTCCTTATTTACCCTTTTTGTGTTTTTATCATTCTTGCTCTGGATCGAAGTCTATTGAGGAAAAATAGGTGCAGGTCGCCAAAAATGAGTGAGCCCCACCTGCAACCAGTGGCTCAAATTCAGCACTGATATTTTCGAAGTAGCAAAATATGTTACATACATGCTATATGCGTGTGTGTGCGTATGTATGAATGTATTACACAGTACCATTTGCCACTAAGTACTATGCTGTTCTGCTTCAGTCGCACTTTATTTTGAAAAGCATTTGATTGATTTGCCAACAATTTTGGCTCCCAACACTGCACAAAATGTGGCACTCACTTAGCGTAGTCAACAATGGTCCAATATGCCAAATTTCATGCAGGGCAAAAAAATTGTGGGCACCAGAAAACATGTTTTTTCCCATTTTCCCTCCAACAGGAAATTTTGCTTGCACCTACAGCTAAAACCACTGAACGGATTTGCACCAAATCTTGCCGTGAATGAAGAAATTTACTCAGAACGTGTGTTCATTTTGGTTTGTGTAACCCTGTTCAGTGGTTTTTGAGATATTAGTTAGAAAAAACTGCTAGGTGTGCTTAAAAGGTTAACACTTTTGTATATCTTAGAAGCTGAAAAGTGATTTGTTTATTTGCTTATAACTTTGGCACTGTGTGATGAATCAGCAACATTGGAAGAAGCATGGAAAGATTTATTTTCTATTGGTATGTCAAGTTTTTGCCAAACAAACAAGTTACTTACCTTTCTGGTAGAGACCGTTTCTAACTGCAGATTCCTCGGACTGGATTTGGAAGCTTTCCAGCAGTACCTATGCTTGCGGGTAGGTGGCGCAGAGCGGTTCCGCATTAGCACATTTCCGCTTCAGAAATGATGTGTGGTGCCTATAAAAGCACCACTCCCACACGCTGACATCTGTTGCTTTTGAGGCTGTCTACATCTCCAGATCTCCAGACGCAGAGCCACACTAGCAAATTGGCTTTGACCAGTGTGCAGATTCCTAAACTTGTGTTCTTATTAATGGATGGAGTCCAGTTCACAGAACACGAAGGATGAAAGCACTGGTGAGGAATCTGTGGTTAGATAAGAGTGTCTACCAGAAAGAGCACTACCAAAGGTAAGTAACTTGTTCTTCTGATAGAGACTTCTAACAGTAGATTCCTTACCTTTTGAATACATACCGAAGCACTGCCTATTTGGAGCTGGGTCTGTGAGTGAACTTAAACCAAAAAGTCCTGTAAGTCCAAGCAGGCAAAATGCCTCTCTGGGCTAATCCGGATATCAAGACAGTAGTGTTTCATGAATGCATACCACATTGCTGCCTGGCAGATGTCCAGGACAGAAATTCCGCTTGCCAACGCGGTGGATGCAGCTTTGACTCTGATGAAATAAGCATGCTTCTCTTCTGGAGACTGCTTTTTGGTCAATGCACAGCCGATCTTAATACAGAACACGATCCAGCAAGATGGTCCTCTTCTGCACGACTGTCCCTTTTTTCTCTCCAATGAACCCCACAAAAAGCTGACTGTCCACCCAGTTATTCTCTGGTATGATCAATGTAAAAGCTCAATGCTCTTTTGGGGCCGAAGTGGTGGAGTCTCTCCTCTTCCTTAGAGGGACGAGGCTTAGTGGAGAACACCAGCAATGCGTTATTCTGACCGAAGTAGAATGACATCATAACTTTCGGCAAGAAGGATGCTTGTGTCCGCAGAACCAATATGCCTGGGAAGAAGGTGGTGTACGGTGGGTTGGCATGGAGAGCTTGAAGCTCCCTTACATCTCACACCGATGTTACGGTGACAAGGAACACCGTTTTGAGAGTGAGAAGCCACAAAGGATGACTGTGAAGAGGCTCAAAGAGCATACACATCACATATTTGAGGACCAGGTAATGGTCCCAATGTTACACGACAAAGGGAGAGAGAGAAAACAGATATTGCAGGTCTTTCAATAAACGTATTACAACTGGAGATTTTAATAATGAGGACTGATCGGGCAACTGCAAAAAGTCCGAAAGATTTACTAAATACCCTTGAACCGCACCCAGAGCAAAGACTTGCTGGGCAAGAGACAAAACTAATAACAAAACATGAGATAACTGTGCCTGGAGGGGGTCAAGCTGTCGTGTGCTGCACAGAGCCACACATTTGTTCCAACAACAGGCGTATAATGTCTTAGTTGAGGGACGCCTGGCTGCAAAGGTGTTCAGCTGTCGCTGCTCAATCTCCAAGCATGAAGGTGGATATTACGAATGCCCAGGTGCAGGACTCTTCTCTGTTGCTGTGACAGAAGATTCTCCTAGAGGGGCAGCCTGATTAGAGGACAGATGCTCATGTCCAGGAGCTTTGGATACCATACTCTCCATGCCCAATCTGGGGCCACTAGAATGACATGGGCCTGGTCAGTCCTGATCTTTTTCAGAACTCGGTGCAGGAGGGGTAGCGGTGGAATTGCATAAAGGAGTCCTGAGTTTCAACCGAGGCAGAGCGCATCTCTTAACAACAGACGCCTTGGAAACTCCAATGCGCAGAACTGCTGATATTGCTCGTTCTCGGTGGTGGCGAATTGCTATTAAAATACCAAGAGCATAACATAATTTCTCCTCAAAATTAGAAATTTCTTTCAAGTCACCTATAGTTGGTAAAGACTAAGAAGGAGCTAGTCACATAGCTAGCAGATATCCATGCATGAAAGAGGGCCTTAGAAAATATGATGTTGATTAAACATCCAAGAATCACATTATTTCTTACCAACCCGAGGAAATTTGACACCTTCCTCCCAGATGTATGACGGAATCTTGTTTTATGCCAGTCTTATGCAGGAGTTGCATTTTTAAATAACAAAACGTAAACAAGTTGTCATACAGAATAAAACAAGTTAGTCAGGCAGGCCTCCAGAGAGGGAACTCCTATGACAGAGAATATCATTTCAGATCTTACCATACGTGCTAGGGAGTACGAAGACAAGTTAAAGGGATACCACCTAGACTGTGGAGAAAGTGTGAACTTAAACAATGATATGCTCAAAGGATAAGCACGAAACAACAGATGGCAATACCATGTTATTCCTGAACTATTGGCAATGTCAAGATCAATATCCTTTTTGGTGCAGAGGTACCCTTTAGCACAGAGAAACCTTTGATTTGGAGAAACCTCTCAACATCAAGGACAGAAAAGTCACACAAAAAGTGTCAAGAAACCCCAATGAGGGATTTCCACTTGTACCAAAAGGGAAGAACTCCCCACAATCTAAGATATGGGCTTGACATCCCTGGTTTTGTGGTGGAAGCTGAGACCATATTCTTCTGCCTTGTAGAATTTGTAGGAACAAAGCATCTGCTGAAAAGCCTGACAAATAGCTCAAACTGAGTGATCAAACTGCAATATGTCAATAGAAGGCCCAATGAGCCTAGTGTAGATGTGTAGCATTCTTAGTTTTGATACTGAGCGCTCATAGAGCTGCTAATGTTTTAAGTATCTTTTTTCTAAAGATCAAGCAACGTCCACTGCCAGCGAGGCACCAAAACATCTTAGCCATCTCACAGCACCAACAGAAACACACTGAAAATTGTTTCACATACTGCCACAAGCCAAAACCCTAGAAGTATTCTAAAGGGGTGAAGAGGATAACAAAATAAACAAGGACTTGATGCGCTGTTAAAAAAAGTTTATTAGACCACACAACCAAATAAATATGCCCCGGACCAAAAACAAAGGATTAAAGTATACCAAAGACTCAGAAATCCTCAAAAGGGGAGAGGTACGGAGAGAGAGAGAGAGGGAGGGGGAGGAAAGAGAGAGGGAGGGGGGGAGGAGAGAGAGAGGGAGGGAGGGAGAGGGAGGGAGAGAGAGAGAGAGAGATAGAGACTGCCATAGCAAGCTTCTATCCGAAAGTGGCAGACGTTCTGTTTAGGCTATGAGAACCTCAACTGCAAAAGGAAAATGTTACTTACCCTGTAAGCATCTGCTAGTGGCATATAGTACTGCAGGTTCAGATGCTCTGCATACTCCTGCCATCTAGTGTTGGGCTTGAACGTGTACAACTTGTTTTTCTTCAAAGAAGTCTTTCGAGTCATGAGGTATAGGGCCTCCTCCTATGACTGGTAATGCACATGGGCGTCGGCTCCATTGTTAGATTGTTTTCCAGCATGGTTATGAGGATGTCGATAGAGCACATAAAGTGCAGGAAGATTACCATGAAAGAAAAAATTAGGAAGGAAAGATAAGTAAAAGAAAAAAGGCATCTACAACAACCAAAGGCTCCCGGAGAGGAGGGGGGGTGCATGTGTATCTATAGCAATATATGCCACAAACAGATGCTTACAGGGTAAGTAACATTTTCCGTTTGAGACATGTGTAGCTGTGAATACACATGCTCTGCATAGAATGTAAAGCAATTCTCCCCTAAGTGGTGACTAGCCAGCGGATGTTGCAGAAGATTGAAAAAGTGTACGTAGTACATCCTGGCCCACTTGAGCTTTCTGGTGTGCTAGGACATGAACACAGTAATGTCTGGTGAACGTGTGTGGTGTGGACCAGGTAGCTGCCTTACAGATATCAGCTAATGGGATATTACACAGAAAGTCCATGGAGGCTGCTTTTTTACAGGTAGAATTCTGCCTGGGTGGAACAGGGAGGTGTATTTTGGCCTTAGTTTAGCAGGTTCGAATGTACTTGACTAGACAGCAAGCTATTTCTGCTTTGGAAATGGCAGTGCCTTTGTGTGTTTCAGTGTAAGGCACAAAAAGTTGGGAATTTTTACAAAAAACTTTGGTCCTATCAATATAGTACATGAGAGCCGTCTTTACCTCTAGTGCAGCGGTTCCCAAACTGTGGTCCGCGGACCCCCAGGGGTCCGTGACACATTCTCAAGGGGTCTGGCAGCGCAGTTATTAAAGCACTGTAAATTGACAGTTTTCGGGCAACAATAAAAATGTCAAAATAACTCCAGGGATTAATGAACCTGCTGGAGAAAGAGATGGGAGTTTTGTCTAGTGGCAGTGTTGACTCATCAAGCGCAGATGATAAATATGCCTGCTGCAAAGATTGTATACCATGCATTTTAAAGAACAGTATTTTATGTGCATAGTTCAGTGGGTTACTGCTTTTGTCACAGAGATTCTGTTGTTACTGTGCAGTTCATAAGTTACAGTCCTAATCTAGCACAGTGAGCTATGAATTGCCATCAAAGAGCTGCATGCAAACTGAATGGTACAAGTTAGTAAGTTATGTTTTTTCCCAGTCTTTCAATATCCTGATGATGCTAAAAGGTTTGTTTGGGTAGAAATAAATTCTTATTACTAAAGTCAACGCTAACCACTGTGTTATGTTCTGAATCCTGAGTTTGTGCGTCTCCAGACCAAGCATTCTTAAAAATGCCTACCTGTATGGATGACATGTGAATCCTACACCTTGTAGTCCCCTTTGCTTTATGTACCATTTTCTATACACTGATTTACACAGATATAATTCATGTGTATGTGTGTGCATGTATGTGTGTGATGTAAAGTGCTCAGACACCATACGCTGGTGTAAGAGGTGCTATAAAACAAATGAAATACATGTCAGAGAGGGGCTATGGAGAGATGAGAGGCACTGTTGGAGGGTGATAGTTAGGGAATCATTGAAGAGCCCCAACAAAGGTTGTCGTACCCTGGTGCACTCTAAGGTCATCATTATCTATGCTTTAAAAGCTAATACAATTGAATATATAAATGACAAATGTGTTGTTGAATGCACCATTGTTTCCCAAATTTTCTTGGGGGGAGAGCCCTTCAAAGCCCCCCTTTGTATATTTTTTCTATATAAAGTAATAAAATCTTTAGTCATTCGAGTATTTGTTTAGTGTGTACTTGTTTGTGTATTTTTTGCGAATTACAGTTTTAATGTTTGAAATTTAAATCATACAAATTGCTTGGGGGTCCCTGGCTTCCTGTAGTGACTCAGTGGGGGTCCTCAAAAGTCAAAAGGTTGGTAACCACTGGACTAGAGTGTTCAAGGGCTCTCTCCGCTAATTAATCTGGATGTGGAAAGAACACCAGGAGTTCAATTGTTTGGTTGAGGTGGAAAGAAGAGACCGCCTAAGGCAGAAACTTTGGGTTAGTTCTAAAGACTACCCGGTCAGCGTGTACCTTGAAAAAAGGTCCTTCCAGCGTAAGGACTTGAATCATGCTCACCTGTCTGAGGGAAGTAACTGCTGCTAAAAATGCAACATTCCAAGACAAAAACTAGAGCGGGCAAGTGTGAAGGGGACCTAAAGGGGGTCCCATGAACCTACTGAGGACTACATTAAGTTTCCAGGAGGGGGCTGTGGGTAACTGGGTTGGGGATAACCCTCTTAAGTTCTTCTATAAAGGCTTTAATGACTGGGACTCTTAATAATGAAGAGTGTTTCCTGTTCTGCAGGTATGCTGCTACTACAGCCAAACATAAGCAAATGGAAGTGTAAGCCAGGCCTGAACTTTGTAAGTGAAGAAGGTAGCAGACAATGTCTTGCACTGCAGGCTTGAGTGGATCTATGTTTTTGGAGAGGCAATAGTGGATAAACGTCTTCCACTTAGCTGCATAGCAGGCTCGGGTAGTGGGACGGCAAGCCTCTTTGAGGATGGACATACACTCAACTGGTAGATTGAGATACCCAAACTCTAAGGCCTCAGGAGCCAGATCGCTAGGTTGAGCTGCCTGAGGTTGGGATGCCTGACTGTGCTCTGGTGTTAAGTGAAAAGTTCCGGCCTGTTGGGGAGCTTCTTGTAAGGGACTACGGACAACTTCGGGAGGGTTGTGAACCACAGCTGCCTGGGCCACGTGAGAGCTACCAGAATAATAGTGACAGAGGTCTGCCGTAGCATCTGAACCATGTCTGGAAGCAGTGGGAGAGGCAGAAAAGTGTAGGCAAATATCCCTGACCAGTTCATACGTAGTGCATTGCCCATGGATTGTGGGTGTGGAAACCTGGAAGCAAAGCTTGGGCATTTGGCATTTTCGGTGGTTGCGAACAGATCTATGTTGGGAAACCTTCATGGTTGTATGTATGGGAGAACGACTTGGGGGTGGAGTTCCCACACATGGACTTGTTGCTGCATCCTGCTGAACAGGTCTGTGAAGTCGTTGTCCACTCCCGGAAAGTACTCCGCTAGACGATGTACACTGTGAGGAACCACCCAACGCCAAATGCTTTGCCCTAATGCTGAGAGTTTGGGAGAGTGCATGCCCCCTGTTTTTGCAGGTAATACATGGCAGTCATGTTGTCTGTTTTGACCAGGACTGTTTTGTGATGTACATGGCAGAAGAAAGCTTTCAGAGCCAATTGGACTGCTAGTAACTCCAGATAGTTAATGTAGAAGGTTTGTTGAAGGGGGTCCACAGACTCTAAACTGTTATGTCCTGCAGATGCAACCCCCAGCCTGTGAGAGAGGCGTCCGTGGTGATGGTAAGCTGAGGGACTGGGTCTAGAAAAAGCCTGCCCTGCAACAGATTGTTGCTGTTCCACCACTGCAGAGAACGATGGGTGCACGCCCAAATCAACACTAGATCCTTCCATATAGCCTCCGCTAGTGACCATTGTGCCGCCAAGCACTCCTGAGGCGGATGCATTTGTAATTGGGCATGGGGAATGGTGGCTATGCAGGACGGCAGCATGTCAAGGAGGCGCTTTACTGTTCTCACTTGTAGCTGAGATTTGGCTGAAAAAGGGGCAGTAGGAGCTGGAAGGCTTGGACCTGTGCGGGGCTGGTGACAGTGTTTAGAATTGCTCCTAGAAAGAGCTATATTTGTAGGGGTTGGAGGTGGGACTTGCCCACGTTGATCGAGAAGGTAGTGTCTTACCTGTAACTCCAGTTCTCTCGTAAGGGTATTTCCATGATAGTCAAAAGTGTAGAATAGTCCCGCCCGCCTGCAGGGACCCGGAGCACTTTTTCCAACATATCTTCTGAAGTGCTAAAGTTCGCCTTTCTTCAGGAAGGCCTGAATAGTCACTTAACAATGTTATAATGCAGGCTATAGGATTAGGCTACAGTGGTCAAAATCTTTCATCTTGCTGAACAAAAGGGAAATAGACCCAGGAGACATGCAAGACAATTTTTTAAGATAACAGAAAAAATCCCTCACAAACCCCTTTTGTTAAGTAAGAAAAGAATGAAGGAGTGCAGGACAGTGTAGTCCATAGGCTGTCATTATACAGGAAGAAAAAAGGAGACTGTGTCTTTAAGAATCCTGGGACCTCCCGTATCCCATCATGCTCAGCCAGAGGCAGTTACCTCAGTTCTTTTATAGGCGGTACTAGCTGATTTATATATAGGAGTATGAGAATGTTTGCCTAATCCACCGGGGAGGAGGCAGGGTTTGCTTATGACTATCATGGAAATACCCCTACCAGAGAACTGGAGTTACAGGTAAGAAACTTTATCATCTCTCGTAGGGGATTTCCATGTATAGTCATAAGCATAGAATAGAGTAGCAACCTCACCTCCCCTGAGCGCGGTGGAGTTGACAGAACAATAACTAGAAGAGAGGGTCAGGAAAAGAGATTTCTGAGGGAAGCCTGTCCTAGTTGGGCACCTGTCCTAGCATCAGATTCAAGACAGTAATGCCTAGTGAACGTGTGGGCTGACCTTCATGTAGCAGCTTTGCAAATAACTGCTAATGATCTTCCAGGCAGCCACTGAGGGGTTTGAACCCTCTGTGAAGAGAACCGACGGTGGAAAGGTCAGAACGGTCTGCGTTGATCCTTGGACTTCTCAAGACCAACGGCTTTCAACGTTTCCACTTCAGTCTTCATCCTTGCCATTTAGTCATCAGCATGGGAGCCGACAGTGTGGAACCCGAAAATGGCAAGTTTTGTATTCGTAGCTGAGCATCCGGTTTTAATGATGTTAGTCGGAGCCAGGCATGTCGTCGCAAGGATACTCCATGGCAGTAACCGTGAGCTGATAAGATAGAGGAATCCGCCGCTGCAATAATAATTTAGAGACTATGGCACCTTTTTGAACGATCTCCATAAAATCCTCCCGTTGATCCTTTGGGAGGTGATCTGCAAAATGGAGGATGGAGCCTCATAGGGCTCTTTCGTATCTGCCCAAGAGGGCTGTTGCGCTGGCCCCCTTCATGGATGTAGCCGCAGTATTGCAGACTTTGCGCCCAATAGAGCCTAATCTTCTACTCTCCTTATCCGGAGAAGAAGAGGTGGAAGGAGATGTGGCATCAGATTTTCGCGCCGCTAGAATCACCAGCGAGTCAGGTGGTGGGTCGGTGCACAGAAACAAAGGATCTTGTTCTGGAGGGCGATATTTTTTCTAGAACCTGGAGGGCGCCAACTTAGTCACAGCTGGAGTGAGAAACAAGGCCATGGCGGGCTCAAAAAGCTCCGGCACTAGTGGTAGTAAAGGCCTCGAGGCTGAGCGCTGGTGGAGTGTTTCGAAGATCACTGAAGTGGATGGCGTAGGAATAGCCATCGGTATATTAAGTTTAGCCGCACCTCAAACGATAACTTCATGAAAAGTGGTTGTATCATTCACTGGTGAGGAACGAGGTTGCAGAGAATCCAATAAAGTGGGTGAATAGTCCTTGTTGGTGGAAGAGCACGTATGATGATGTCGATGAGATCGCGATCTGGACCTATGGCGCAATCTGTGACGTGAGTGTGAATGCCTTAATCAACGGGTAGAACACACAGATGAATGAGGGCCATGGGGGGAGTGATGGCGTGATCTTGAGTGTGTTCTTGGCTTGGGAGCTGGATTGCTGCTAGGCACATGCGGCACTGGAGGAGGTGGGACCAGAGGTGCCGGAAGAGCTGGTGGGATTGGCAATACTGGAGGTGGTGGAAGCTCTGTAGGAGGCGCAGGCTGTTGTGGAGGTGTTGGAGCCGGTGGAGGAGAAGAGGGAGGTATAGGAGACGAATGCTCTTCTATCAGAGAAGGAGAAGCATCTCTGGAACATTGAGGCTCAGAGGAAGAGTAAATCCTCCTTCGTTTGGCAGATTTCTGTTGTCTCCTCGACGTCGATAGACTTCTCGACATCGACCTCTGTCTCCTGCGTCTAAGCCTCGACGTCGATCGGCTTCTTGACGTCGATCCTGCACGTCGTTGTTTGGACCTCGACCGTTACCTTCGTGGTGACGGCGAGTCAGATTCCATCAACGTCGATGCACTCCTCGACGTCGGGCAGTGATGTCTTGATGTCGATCGAGCCAGCCCGTGACGGCGAACATGTCGGTGCCGTACCTCCTCTCAACATCGATTTCCTCGATGTCGACCGGGACAGATAGCATTTTCTCCCTGAAAAACACCTCTCAGACCTTCCATGTCCACTGGAGGCTGAGGGAAGAGACCTAGCGGAAGACTGACCTTCCCCTCACTCAGACATCCCACTGGCTTCTTGCTGGCGTTGTCTTTCTTCTCCCCCTTGAAGGCATATTTTCTCCCTGTCATGCAGGGTGCACCTGGAAAATGTCTTGCAGGTCTCACACGAGACAGGAAGGTGTGAAGAAGGCAGGCAGATGATACAGACCTCATGATGGTCTGTTTGGATAAGTTACTTACCTGTAATCCTAGTTCTCTTCCAGGGGTATACTCATCAAAGTCATAAGCACTGAATAATCTCCGCCCACGTGCGGGAACCCGGAGCATATATAAAAATACATATATATGTGTATGTAGTAGAAGAGGAGTACATAGTACGAAATAACACACACATATACATGTATTACATAAAAAATATGCAGCCTCAAACATATCCAATAGGCTAAGAAGCCAGAATTACATGTATTTCTCTAGTATGAAAATGCCATATAAACATATAATGTAAGAGAAGGACATGTACAGTAAGAGCATTCCGCAAAAAACCTTTTATTTTCATCAAGAAAACAGTAATGCCAGGCAATTAGCCCAAATAAGGCTGCATAAATAAATAACATCCCTGTACAGAAAAGGAAAAACTGGCACCTCGCCTTTAAGGCCTCAGAGACTCTGAGCACTATGCCTTTAAGACCTCCAGGAGCCCCTGCTCCCATCATGCACCACAGGTGACAGTTAGGTCAGTTCTTTTGTACGGTATAAGAAACCTGTAGGAACCTGCATCAAAGATGCAAGAATATCGAGTAAACTGTCAATGCTCGTCCGGGGAGGAGGGCGGGTTGCTTATGACTTTGATGAGTATACCCCTGGAAGAGAACTAGGATTACAGGTAAGTAACTTATCCTTCTCTTCCAGGGGATACTCATCAATAGTCATAAGCACTGAATAGAGTAGCAAGCCCATACCCACTTCCGTGCGGACGAGCAAAACACAGAGAACTCGATTAAGATACACATTTTAAACAGTATTTGCAAACAAGTTTCTCAGCGAGGCCTGCCCAACCTGAGCATCTGCCTGCGTATCAGCATCTAAACAGTAGTGGCGAGTAAAGGTATGAACTGATCGCCATGTAGCTGCTTTACAAATCTCTGCCATGGGGACATTCCTCAGGAGAGCCGTGGTAGAAGCTTTCCCCTAGTGGAATGTGCCTTAGGCTTCCCGGAAGGGATTTGTTGGCCAATTGGTATGACAGTAGAATACAAGAAACTATCCATCTAGAAATGGATCTCTTGGAAGCTGCAGAACCTGTATTAACAGGACCATAGTTAATAAACAAACGTTCCGAATTCCTCAGTGTCTTTGTTTTGTCCAAATAAAACTTCAGAACCCTCTTGAGATCTAGTGAGTGAAGAGATCTTTCCGGAGGATTCGAAGGATTCGGAAAAAAGGTAGGTAAAGTGATAGTCTGGTTATATGGAAGTCCGAGACCACTTTAGGCAAAAGCTAGGATGAGTTCTGAGAACTACTCTGTTAGCGTGAAACACAGTATAAGGTTCCTTACAGCAAAGAGCCTGGATCTCACTGACCCTGCGAGCAGAAGTAATGGCCACCAGGAACGCGGCTTTCCATGTTAAATGCTGTAAGGAAGCTTTATGAATAGGCTCGAAAGGAGACCCCATCAACTTTGTTAACACAATGTTAAGCTCCCAAGGAGGAGAGGGAGACCTGACTGGTGGATAAACCTTTTAAGCCCTCAAGGAAATCCTTTACCACCGGAATTCTAAACAAAGAAGCCTGGTGGGGGACTTCCTATAGGCTGTGATTGCTGCAAGGTGGACTTTGATAGAAGAGAACTGAAGACCAGATCTAGCCAAATGCAGCAAATAGGGTAAAATCACCTGTTCCTGACCCCGGATGGGATCATGTCCATTGTCCACACACCATAGGAAGAACCGCTTCCACTTAAAGGCATATGATTTCCTCGTGGAAGGTCTTTTCGCTTCTTTGAGAATAGCCATACAGTCTGGATTCAATTGTAGGTGTCCATATTGTATGACTTCAGGAGCCATGCTGTCAACCGGAGGGAGGACAGGTTGGGATGGAATACTCTCCCTGCCTGTTTGGATAGGAGATCCGGGCGGCATGGCAACCTCTTGTGTGGTACTTCCGATAGTTGAAGGAGGTCCGGAAACCACCACTGGCGAGGCCACTCCGGGGCTATTAGGATCATCCTGGAGGTGGTCCTGTACAGCTTGTTGATTACAACTGGTATCAACGGAATCGGTGGAAAGGCGTACAGTAAGCTCTGAGACCATTCGATCAAAAGGGCATTCCCTCGAGATCCTTGTTGGGGACACCTGGATGCGAAGGCGGGGCATTTTGCGTTTACCGCGTCTGCAAACAGGTCGATGTCTGGCGTTCCCCATTCTCGAAAGATGCTTTGAGCGACTTCGTTGTTGAGAACCCAATCGTGGGCTTCGACGAAGTCTCTGCTGAGGAAGTCCGCCTGGGAGTTGAGAGAGCCCGGTAGATGAATGGCTACTATTGACAGGTCTCTCGCTAGAAGCCAGTTCCATATGGTTTGAGACTCTATGGAGAGTGTCCTTGATCGGGTACCTCCCTGTTTGTTCAAATAATACATCGTCGTTGTATTGTCCGTTTGGATCAGAATGGAGCGAGACTTGAACTACGGAACCAGGGACTTGAGTGCTAGATGTACTGCTCTCAGTTCTAGCAGGTTGATGTGGTAGCTCTTTTCGGAGTCGGACCATAGACCTTGTACTTGCAGAGGGCCCATATGAGCACCCCAACCCTGGAGAGAGGCGTCCGTGACTAAAGTCTGGGTTGGAGGGTCCTGATGGAAAGGGACTCCCTTCATCAGGTGCGATCGCTTCATCCACCACCGGATGGAGTCTTTGGCTGATTGATGGAGAATTACCTGATCCTCCCAGCGCCCTGATACTTGCATCCACTGGTCCTCCAAACATTGTTGTAGTGGACGCATGTGTAATCGTGCGTTTGGTACTATAAAGATGCACGATGCCATCGATCCCAGTAGTGATGACACCTGTCGAACTGTTGGGAGATGCGTGTGAAGAAGAGTCAGACATTTTCCTTGGATTGATGACAATCTCTCCTCCGAAGGACACACGCTTGCTTTTTGGTGTCCAGGAAGGAGCCTAGGTAATGGATCTTTTGCGTTGGATTTAGTATGGATTTCTTGAAATTGACGTGAAGGCCCAAGTTGTGGAGAAGCTGAAGGCAGCACGTGAGATGATCCTGCAGCAGAGTTGGAGATGAGCTCTTCAGGAGCCAGTCGTCTAGGTAAGGATATATGAATATTTTCTGCTTGCGTGGAAAAGCGGCCACCACAGCCATACATTTGGAGAATGTTCGGGGAGCTGATTTGAGTCCGAACGGGAGAACTGAGTACTGGTAATGTTGAAAAGACACTCGAAAGCGTAGAAATTTGCGATGTTTCTTTGAGATTGGTACGTGGAAGTATGCATCCTGCAAGTCGATGGAGCACATCCAATCCTCTTGATGAAGCTGTGGAAAAATTTGATGGAGTGCCAACATTCGAAATTTTTCTCTGCGAATGTGTTTGTTCAACAGTCTCAAGTCCAGAATAGGTCTGTATTCTGTGGCGGGGCCTCTTTTTCTTACAAGGAAGTAACGAGAGTAGACTCCTTGATTTCTTTGAGGAGCGGGGACTTTTCTATAGCTCCTTTCTTCACTAAGGTGTTTATCTCCTTTTGTAACAATCGTTTGTTGTGGTGAGAAATGCCTCTTGGAGGTATTGATGGAGGAGGAGTTATGAATCTGAGAAGATAGCCATTCTGAACAATGTTGATGACCCATTTGTCTTTTGTTATACGTCTCCACTCCTCCAGATGTAATGAAACACTTCCTCCCACCGGAGTGGACAACAGCTTTGGAGGAAGACACATCTCATTGTTTTTGTGGCTGCTTTGGTGCTGTTGACTGTTGTTTGTTTCCACCTCTGCCACGTCCAGGTCTGCGTTGCTGGAACTGGGATCTTTGTTGCGTCTGACCTTGGTTCTGCGATGACCAGTTAGATGATTGACCTCGCTGTTGAAAAGAGCGTTTATCATAGGGGCGAAAACGACGACGAAATTCTTTCTTCTTTTCGAGGCCTACAGCCTTGAGAGTATCCAACTCAGTTTTCATTTTTGCCATTTCGTCGTCAGCATGTGAACCAAACAACGATGATCCATTAAAGGGCAGATTGGCTATCTTTCTTTGAGCATCGGGCTTGAGACCTGTGAGTCGAAGCCAGGCTGATCTTCGGGAACAAACGCCATGTGCGTACCCATGAGCTGCCAAATCTGCAGAGTCGGCCGCTGTACTAATGATCTGATTAGCAACCAGGCCCCCTTCCTGTACAATCTCTAGAAAGTCTTTTGATCCTCTTTGGGTAATCTGTCTGTGAATCTCGTCAGAGAGTCCCATAAAGACCGGTCATATCGTCCCAGTAGAGCGGCTGCACTAGCCACTCTCATAACGGATCCTGATGTATTGCACATTCGCCGTCCCAAAGAATCCATGTTTTTGCTATCCTTCTCTGGAGGAGCAGATGACATAGAGGTATTTGCATGTGCTTTTCTGGCGGCGGCGACTATAAGAGAATCCGGTGGCGGGTCAGACCGCAGAAATAAAGGATCTTGGTCTGGGGCCTTATACTTTTTGAAATCCTTGCGGGACCCGAGCCCACTGTGGCAAGTGTCAAAAAGTCTTCATCGCAGGCTCTAATAATCCTGGTACCAAAGGTAGAAGAGGCTTTGCAGAAGCTCGATGGTGCAAAGTTTCGAATATAACAGATGTAGAAACCTGAGGCACAGTCATGGTTATATTCAACTTGCTGGCACCTCTACAGAGAACCTCGTTGAATGTCCCCATATCGTCAACAGGAGAAACTCTGGATGGTGGGGTTGACGATATAGTAGGGGAATAGTCTCTATACGATGACCTTGTTGATGAGGTCGTTGTAGGAGACCTCTGTCTTCTCCTTGGCGTATGTGATCGGCGGGGTTCTGAGCGTTCTTTTGAACGTGAATGCCGTCTTAATGGAGATCTGGAACGTCTCGGGGACCTACCAGCGGAAGATCTTGCGGATTCCGTGGGAGGAAGTCTTTCAGTAGATCTGGGTTTGTTCTTCCAGTGCCTAATGTCCTCCAACCATCTGGGTGACATATTGATGGGAGGAGATTTGTCTCTCGCCGGAGAGCCCTCCGGTGTAACCTGAATAATAGTTATACCAGGCGAGGAAGAAGCTTCCCTCGACGTCGACCGTGATTTTGAAGATGATTTTTCTAAACCTTCAGCTGGAATAACTTGCTTGTCCCTCGACGTCGAACGCCTCGACGTCGAACCAGAATGAGCCACCATCGACGACGACCGTGGAGGTGAAACTCTTGACGGTGGAGATCTATGGGACGAAGCCCTCGGCGTCGGTCTCTTCGACGACGACCGCTGGTGTTCATGCGGTGTCTTCGACGTCGACCCTGCCCTCGACGTAGACCGCTGACGGGTCCGAGAGGGTGAATTGTAGAGACTCGACGCCGACCTTCGAGAAGGTGGCGGAGATCTCGACGTCGACCTCTGAAATAATGTCGACGGACGTTTCGAGCGTCGACCGAGGTCTATCATGCTTCGAGCCCGAAACATGTCTCGACGTCGACTTACTTTTCGACGGCGTACTCCTCGACGGCGATTTTGCCTTCGACGTCGATCTCGATGTCGGTCTCACTCTCGACGGCGATCTTGCCTTCGACGTCGATCTCGATCTCACTTGGGTCATAGCTCTCGACGTCGACTTACTTCTCGACGGCGATCTTGTCTTCGACGCCGACCTGACTTGTTTGGTTGGTCTCGACGTCGACGACATGCTATGATGTTTTTCTTACTTCCAGCTTTTGGTGAAGTAGATTTTCGCCGTTTCCTTGGAGAAGAGGGCCCTCCAGATGGATGATGACTTTCTGGGCCACTTTTCTTTCCTTTCACCATCAAGGCTAGAAGTCTGATCTTCTCTCTGTCTTTCAATGTTCGACTTGAAAGTTGACGACAGTGGTAGCATGTCTCTGTGTTGTGAGAAGAAGGAAGACACACGACACAGACCGAATGAGGATCGGATTTGGCCATCTTCTTCCCACAGGAAGGACATTTATCGAATAAAGGTGGCATATCTGACTAAAAAGAATGTCAATTAGTCAGAAAAAGACTGATATTAAAACCAGTAAAAAGAAATATTGTAAGAAATATAAATTCTGACTGGAAAAGTCAAAATCAGTTAAGCTCAAGCTCCAGGTTCCTCACAGAAGGAGCCGGAAAAAGAACTGACCTAACTGTCACCTGTGGTGCATGATGGGAGCAGGGGCTCCTGGAGGTCTTAAAGGCATAGTGCTCAGAGTCTCTGAGGCCTTAAAGGCGAGGTGCCAGTTTTTCCTTTTCTGTACAGGGATGTTATTTATTTATGCAGCCTTATTTGGGCTAATTGCCTGGCATTACTGTTTTCTTGATGAAAATAAAAGGTTTTTTGCGGAATGCTCTTACTGTACATGTCCTTCTCTTACATTATATGTTTATATGGCATTTTCATACTAGAGAAATACATGTAATTCTGGCTTCTTAGCCTATTGGATATGTTTGAGGCTGCATATTTTTTATGTAATACATGTATATGTGTGTGTTATTTCGTACTATGTACTCCTCTTCTACTACATACACATATATATGTATTTTTATATATGCTCCGGGTTCCCGCACGTGGGCGGAGATTATTCAGTGCTTATGACTATTGATGAGTATCCCCTGGAAGAGAATGGCCTTTTTCCTGCCACAGCGAGGAAACAGAAGAGAGAAGGCATTTTAACGGACAGATGCCTCCGTTCTTGTCAGAAAAAGCCAAAATCTACAAGAAGGCAAAAGACGTTGAGTGTAGCTGAAATCACTGATTTATAACTCTAATTTCTGAAGAAAAGAACCTAAAAAGGTTGAGTTCAATGCTCCAAGGGCCCTGTCAGCCGTAGCCGGAAAAAAGAACTGAGGTAACTGCCTCTGGCTGAGCATGATGGGATACTGGAGGTCCCAGGATTCTTAAAGACACAGTCGCCTTTTTTCTTCCTTCATAACGACAGCCTATGGACTACACTGTCCTGCACTCCTTCATCCTTTTCTTACTTGACAAAAGGGGCTTGTGAAGGATTTTTTTGTTATCTTAAAAAATGTTAATGAATGAAATGCATGTCTCCTGGGTCTATTTCCCTTTTGTTTCAGCAAGATGAAGGATTTTGACCACTGTAGCCTAATCCTATAGACTGCATTATAACATTCTTAAGTGACTATGCAGGCCTTCCTGAATAAAGGCGAACTTCAGCACTTAAAATATATTGCAAAAAGTGCTCCGGGGTCCCGCAGGCGGGCGGGACTATTCTACGCTTATGACTATACATGGAAATCCCCTACGAGAAAAGGAAAATGCTGCTTACCAGTATGCATCTGTTCTTGGCATGTAGAGCTGCAGACATTCATACTTGTTCATAGATCGCCATCTGGTGTTGGGCTCGGATGCTTGCACCTTGTTTTTGACTAGGAAGAAGTCTTTTGTAGTCACGAGATAGGTGACTCCTCCCTTGGACGATAGTGCGCATGGGCATCGACTTCATCCTCAGATTGTTTCTCACCATGATGGGAAATGATGGAGTTTGTAAGAAACAGAAAAGATGTCCATGTGAATGTATCTAAGTAAGATAACACTGGAACAGATACAGGTTCCGGGGAGGCGGGTGGGCGTATGAATGTCTGCAGCTCTACATGCCAAGAACAGATGCATACTGGTAAGTAGCATTTTCCATTCGAGGCATATGAGCTGCAGAATTCATACTTGTGCATAGACTGTACAGCAGTGTCTCCCCTAGCGGTGGTCGCCTGTATCGGTTGCAGTGGTTTGAAAAAGTGTCTTAAGAACAGCTTGGCCTACAGAAGATTGTTGCTTCGCCTGCACGTCTACACAATAGTGTTTGGTGAAGGTGTGTGTAGTAGACCATGTCGCTGCCTTACAAATGTTTTCTAGGGGAATGTTCCTAAGAATGCCATGGAAGCCCCTAGTTTGCGTGTTGAATGCGCTCCAGGGGGAAAAGTCAATGTGCGTTTTGCTTTCTGGTAGCATATTTGAATGCATTTGACTATCCACCTGGCAATCCCCGCTTTGGAGATGGGGTTGCCTTTATGAGGTGGAGAGAAAGCTACAAACAGTTGTTTCGTCTTTCTAAAGGCTTTAGTCCTGTCGATGTAATAAAGTAAAGCTCTTTTGACGTCAAGCGTGTGAAGAGCTCTCTGCGCTACAGAATCAGGGTTTTGGAAAAACACTGGTAACTCTACCAATTGATTAAGATGGAAAGCAGAGATTACTTTTGGAAGGAATTTTGGATTTGTTCAAAGAACCACTTTGTTCTGATGTATTTGTAAGAAGGGTTCTTGAATGGTTAAAGCCTGGATCTCACTTACTCTCCTGAGAGAGGTGATTGCGACAAGGAAAGCTACTTTCCATGTAAGGAACTGCAATTCGCATTTGTGTAAGGGCTCAAAAGGGGGACCCATGAGTCTAGTGAGAACAATGTTTAGGTTCGACACCGGAGAGGGTGGCAGTCTGGGTGGAATTATCCTTTTAAGGCCTTCCATAAAGGCTTTGATAGCGGGTACTCTAAACAATGACAAATGTTGTCTGTTTTGTAAGTAAGCGGCAAGGGCAGCCAGATGTAATCTTATGGATGAGTATGCAAGATTACATTTTTGTAAATGCAGTAAATAGCAGATGATGTTTTGAATGGAAGCATCTAGCGGGTCAAATTTGTTGTTATTGCAGTAAATGACGAATCGCTTCCATTTGGCTGCATAGCAAGCTCTAGTAGTAGGGCGTCTGGCCTCTTTGATAATGTTCATACAGTTGGGTGGGAGGTTAAAGTAACCGAACTCTAGGACTTCAGGAGCCACATTGCTAGATTCAGCTGTGCTGGATCTGGGTGTGTTATCTCTCCATGGTTCTGCGTCAGCAGTTTTGGAGAGAGACGTAGCTTTTGGTGTGGAACTACTGAGAGTTCGAGGAGTGTTGTGAACCATGGTTGCCGTGCCCATGTGGGAGCAACGAGGATCATTTTGAGAGACTACTAGCGGAATGAGTGGGAGTGGCGGAAAAGCGTACGCAAATCTGCCTGACCAGTTCATCCATATCGCATTGCCTTTGGACAACGGGTATGGAAACCTGGCGGCGAAGGATGGGCATTTTGCGTTTGCGTGTGTGGCGAACAGATCTATGTCTGGTTGGCCCCACATTTGGAAAAATGGTTGAAGAACTTGAGGATGAAGTTCCCATTCGTGTATCTGCTGTGTCTGACGTCTTAGCAGATCCGCAATGTGATTGTGGACTCCTGGAAGGTGTTCTGCCAGAAGATATATGTTCTGTGGAATGGCCCATCTCCATATGCTTTGCGCTAAAAGAGACAGTTGCAAAGAGTGTGTTCCTCCTTGTTTCTGTATGTAATACATCGCTGTCATATTGTCTGTGCGGACTAGGACAGTCTTGTTGAGGAGATGTGGCTGGAATGCTTTTAACGCTAGAAATATTGCCAGTAATTCTAGGTGATTGATGTGGAGCACTTTTTGTTGAGTGGTCCACCTGCCCTGGATTGTATGGTTTAAGAGATGGGCTCCCCAGCCGGTGAGGGATGCGTCCGTTGTTAGCACTATCTGTGGAACTGGCTCTAGGAACGGCCGCCCTCTGGAAAGGTTTTGTGTGTTCCACCACTGCAGAGAGCTATGTGTGCGGCTGTCCACCAACACCAGATCTGTAAGTTGACCTTGAGCCTGGTTCCACTGACGTGCTAAGCATTCTTGTAGTGGGCGCACCTGTAGTCTTGCATGAGGTACTATGAAAATGCAAGATGCCATCATTCCTATGAGTTGCATAAACACTCGAGCTGGAAGGGAGTGTTGGGGTTGAAATTTTATGATGAGGAGTTGCATACTGGCTATCCTGGGGTATGCTATAGCTCTGGAAGTGTCTATTGTGGCCCCTAGATACTGATGTATGTAGGAGGGTTGTAGATGTGACTTGCTGTAGTTGATTTTGAACCCTAAGTCGTGTAGCAGCTGAATTACTTGGTGAGTGTGGTTAACACACTGACTGTGTGACTTGGCTTTTATGAGCCAGTCGTCCAGATATGGAAACACATGAATGTGCTGTCTTCGCAAATGTGCGGCTACTAGCGCAAGACACTTTGTGAAGACCCTGGGTGCTGTGATTACTCCGAATGGGAGAACTTTGAATTGATAGTGTTGGCCGTCCACTGTGAACCTTAGATATTTCCTGTGCGCAGGGTGTATGGGAATATGGAAGTAGGCATCCTTGAGATCTAGTGTGGCAAGGAAGTCGCCTTGTTGCAACAGTGGAAGGACCTGTTGGAGAGTGATCATGTGAAAGTGATCGGACTGTATGTATAAATTGAGAGGTCTGAGGTCCAGTATTGGTCTGAGAGTACCGTCCTTTTTGGGGATTAGAAAGTATAGGAAGTAAACTCCCGTCCCCTGATGTTGTAGGGGAACTGGTTCTATTGCGTGCTTTTGAAGCAGTGAGAGAACTTCTTGTTTGAGAAGCGTTAAATGTTCTGTGGACATGGGACGCTGTTTGGGTGGTATGTTGGGGGGAGTTGCAGTAAGTTCCAGGCAGTAACCATACAGGATAATTTGTCTTACCCACCTGTCTGTAGTGATGGAATTCCAGAAAGGTAGGAACTGTGAGAGTCTCCCTCCGACCGGATTGAATGGTCTGGAGGGAGCGAAGGGGAGTCACTGTTTGTTAGTGGGGGAGGTGAGAGTGTTGTTACCTCGGCCTCTCCCTTTGTTGTTATTTCCCCTGTACCCACCTCTGAAATATTCCTTGTTGGGGGATGTTTGTGTGGGGCTTTTATAGGAGGAAGAAGCAGTGTCTGTGCTAATGTTTTTGGATGCGCCCCTATAAAAGGAGCGACGAAAGGAGCCTCGTGTTGATGGAGACTGTAATGCTCCCATAGATTTCGCAGTCTCCGTGTCCTTCTTCATTTTCTCTAATGCTGTGTCTACAGCTGGGCCAAAAAGTTGTTCCTGATTGAACGGCTGATTCAGGATAGTAGTCTGCACCTCCTGTTTGAAACCAGAAATGCGCAACCATGCGTGTCTTCGCAATAACACACTAGTGTTAATTGATCTAGATGCAGTGTCTGCGGCATCGAGGGCACATTTAATGGATGCGTTTGTGATTAACTTGCCCTCCTGAATCAAATCATTGGCTTTGGCCTTGTATTGGTCAGGCAAATGCTGCATTAGGCCCTCAAGCTCGTCGTAGTGAGCCCTATCATACCTGGCAAGCAATGCTTGTGCATTAGCTATTCTCCAGTGATTAGCTGCCTGTGAGGCAACTAGTTTGCCTGAGGCGTCTAGTAATTTAGACTCTTTATCCGGCGGTGGAGCATCACCGGAGGTTTGAGAGTTAGCACGCTTCCGTGCATTGGTCACCACAAGCGAATCTAAAGGGAGCTGACCTTTAATGTAGGTGGGATCATTGGGTGCGGGTTTATATTTTTTATCAATCCGAGGATTGAGAATCCTGGTCCTGACTGGGTCTTTGAAGACGTCTGGTGCATGTTTAATGACACCTTTGAGCATAGGTAGTGTTTGTACTGTCTTTTGTGACTGTGCAAAGGTATCTAATAGGAAGTCTTCCTCGGTGGGGTCTGAATGCATCTGGACACCATGATATTGGGCAGCCCTATGAATGAGCTGACTAAACCCAATGTTGTCATCTGGGGGAGATGGCCTTGTGGGGTATGCATCTGGATCAGGAAGGTCTGGAGGATCTACAGGGGTATCATAGTCATCCCATGTGTCCTGTGGTATGATTCCGTCATCATCAGGATCAATGAAAGGGTCATTATGTGGGTCCCCACCCCCTAAGTCATCATCATCATGTGGTGGTGGTGAGTATGGAGGAAGTATGGGAGACTTTCTAGGAGAAGAAGGCTTAGTAGGAAGAACAGGAGAAGAGGGTCTTAGTGGTGAAGTTGCACAGTCCTTTTTCTTCACAGGCACCTCAGGAGTGTGTGGGGTGTCTAATTTCCTCTTCTTGGCTGGGAGATTGACAATATGGCCTGTTTTAGGGTCCACATGCAATGTCTTTTGTTTCGGATCGATAGGATCTGGTAGAAACAGTTCTTCCTGAATGGCGTGTGCTTTCGGCGCCGATTTCTTCGGTTCCGGACGCAGTTTGGATTTCTGCTCAGGAGCCTTAGAAGGGGTTTTGGGTCCTTCGGCTTCGGTGTCGAGTCGGAAATCTTTTTGGATCCGAAGGTTTTGGAAGTTTGTTCGGATCCGAGGCCTTTGGTCTTTCGGTGCCGAAGTGCTCGGTGCCGAGGCCTTTTGGAGACGGCAGGAGTAGGATGTGTTCCTGATTTCGGCGCCGACGTTGTTTTTGGGACACCGGCGTGCGGCTTGCTCGGTCCCGAGCCGCCGGAAGGCTTCTCCTTTGCCTTCGGAGCCGGGCCCGGAGGCGGGGCTTCTGAAGGTTTCTTTCGGTCGCGACTAAGGCCTTCAGGCGAAGTCTTGACCGGAGCCTTTGGTTTTTCGGGTGGGGTTGGGGCAGGGGCAGTTGTACTCACTCGTTGACCTGGAGTGATCTGGTCATCGGAGTCGGAGTCATCTGCTTCGGATATGATGTCGAGATCTTCCGAATCCTCTGCCTCTGGAACGTTGGGGCCTTCATCGAAGATGTCTTGTGGCACCGGTGCAGCCTGTTGAGACATAACGTGTCGTCGAGCCCGGCGATCACGGATAGTCTTCTTGGACTGGAAGGAGGCGCAGGCTTGGCAATTGTTTTCTTCGTGTTCCGGCGAGAGACAAAGGTTGCAGACCTTGTGTTGGTCGCTGTGTGGGAATTTAGCTCCACACTGGGGGCATTTTTGAATGGAGTCCTTTCCATTAGCTGAAGGCCCGAATGGCGTCGATAGGCCCCGCGGCCCGCGTCGACGACCGGAATGGAGTATTGGAGTTAGCGCGTCGAAAGGCACGCGAATGAAAACAATACCGTCGAGTTTGCGATGAGTTGCGCGTCGAAAAGGTTTGGAAAACACGGTACCGAACTGGAGCGCTGAAGTTACATCCGAACCCGATGGCGGAAAAAAACAATCCGATTGATGGAGTCGATGCCCATGCGCACTATCGTCCAAGGGAGGAGTCACCTATCTCGCGACTACAAAAGACTTCTTCCAAGACAACAAGGTGCAAGCATCCGAGCCCAACACCAGATGGCGATCTATGCACAAGTATGAATTCTGCAGCTCATATGCCTCGAACACCTAGTTTGTGGAGGAGATCTGAGGTGATCTGAGTGTGGGCTAAGCACTGCTATTTGCTTACATTTTGTATCAGCCAGTTGTCGATGTATGGGGGAACTTAGATGCCGTTGCTCCAGAGATCAGTGGCTACCACTGCAAGGCACTTGGTAAAGGCTCTGGGAGCCATAGTTACCCTGAAGGGCAGAACACTGAATTAAAAGTGCTGTCCACTTACTAGAAGCCTGAGGTAGCGCCGATGTACAGAGTGGATCTGGATATGAAAATAGGTGTCCTTTAGGTCAAGTGTGGGGGGGGGGGGGGTCATGAAGTCGCCTTGCAGCAATAGTGGAATTACATCCTGGAGCAGGACCATGTGGAAATGCTCCAATAGGATGTACTTGTTGAGGGACCTGAGGTCTAGTATGGGCCTGATGGACCTGTCTTTCTTGCGGATCAGAAAGTACAGGGTGTACACCCCTTTGCCGTGTTGTTCTGGCGGCACAGGTTCTATGGCCCCCTTAGTAACAGCATGTCTACTTCCTCCTGGACAAGGCACTGGTGTTCTGGTGAGAGGGTGTTTTTGCGGGGGTGGGGGAAATTTTAGTGGTGATGCACTGAGCTCCAGGCAGTAACCCTGCTCTACAATGGACAGAATGCATTGGTGTTAGGTGATGTTTTGTCATTGAGCGAGGATCCCCTGTAGGCATCCCTTGAACGGTGTTGTGTGATTGGGAGGAAGGGAGAGGGAGTTACTGTCTGGTGGGGGCTGCTCCCTTAGCCGCCCCACCTCTACCCCTGCCCTTGGAATTGTTCCCCCTATATGAGTGCTTTATTTGTAAACTAATAAGTGCCGGTGCCCAAAACGCTGCTCAGACACGCGGCTGGCGCTATATGAAATGTCTAAGACGAATAGAAAGGGTGAGCAGTCCTGAGTCCACCTCAGGCCACTTTAATTCGCTGCCAGGCACTCCCTGCCCCGTTATCTCACTCTTACAAGTTTCTGCTTTCTCCACGCGGCTGGCGCTATATGAAATGTCTAAGACGAATAGAAAGGGTGAGCAGTCCTGAGTCCACCTCAGGCCACTTTAATTCGCTGCCAGGCACTCCCTGCCCCGTTATCTCGTTATCTCACTCTTACAAGTTTCTGCTTTCTCCCTTGGTAATGGATTTAAGGTATTTCTTTTCCTTCATCTTTTCATTTTGTTTGTTTTTTGATCTGTTAGTCTCAGGAAATGTCTGATGTCAGGAATTAAGTGTCAGTACCCAAAAATAAATGCCAGTGCACCCCACAGGCGACCACCAGTTCAAATTAACCACTGCCCTATATGCACCCTTGGAATAACCTCGGGAGGCATGTGGCTGTTGCCTCTGGTAGGAGGTGAAAGCCCCTAAGGAGGTGGCTTTGGCACCGCCACAAAATTGTAAGTGACGAAAAGTCGCACGGGCGTCCAAGACTGGAGAGCTCCCATTGCTTAGTCCGTGATTATGACTTTTTATTTTATTTTTTCGAGCATCTGATCAACTTAAGGCTCAAAGAGGTGTTTCCCATCAAAGGACATGTTGATCAGATGCTGCTGGACTTTTGGCTTCAAGCCAGAGATATGGAGTCAAGCATGCCTGCGGATTAAGACACTGGAGTTAATTCCTCTAGTGGCAGTATCAGACACGTCCAGAGCACATTCGATAGGGGTACTGGAGATTGTTTGCCCTTCTGCTACAATCTCCAGTGCCCGTTGTTTGTACTGATCCGGGAGGTGCTGGACCTGGTCTCCCATCCTGTCCATCTGGGCTCGATGTTATGTTATTTGGATTTGTAAAGCACGGCTTATCACCCAAAGGATATCCAGGTACTAGAGCTGGTGTGTAGGTTGCCTGCTGGAAATTAGTTGAAGAGTCAGGTCTTCAGCTTCTTGTGGAGTTTTAGAAGCAAGGAGGAGGCTCATATGTGTGGAGGGAGGTCGTTCCAAGTTTTGGGTGCGAGGTAGGATAAGGCTAGGCACGATTGTACCTGGATAATAACCGCACAGAGTTGGCGATCCGCCAATAGGTAGCAGATTGTGTGGCAACTAGTTTCCTTGCCACATCGATTTTTTTACTTTGTCTGGCGGCGAGGCACCCCCAGTATCCCGTCCGTTTGCCCGTTTACGGGAGGTGAGCACAACCAATGATTGTTGTGGGAGCTGACCTCTGACAGAAGGCGGGTCCGCGAGAGAGGGCTTGTATTTTTTGTCAACCCTCAGGTGACTATCCTAGCCTTGACTAGGTTTTTGAAGACATCCTGCATAGGCTTAAGCATCCCCTTGAGCATGGGTAAAAACTGTAGAATGCTGAGTGTATAAGAACGTTTCTACCAGTAAGTCATCCTTCTCTGCAATGGTGTGCAGGTCTACCTTATGGGTGGAAGGTGGTTGCCCTGTGAATGACTGCATGGTAAGAGGTGGTATGGTTCGGAGGGGAAGGCTTAGCAGGATAGAGGTTGAGTCGTTGTCACCTGGGGGTACACTCCCATAAACGTCCAAGGGTTCTGGATCAAATAGCCATTATAAGGGTTTACGTGTTGAGGACTCCTTATCCCATAGGATGACTGGGTTGAGCCCTGCGGGGAAGGAGTCGAAAATTCCTGAGTCAACCTCAGGCCTCTTTAATTCACTGCCAGACGCTCCCTGCCCCATGTGGTGGTGAAGCAGGCAGGAGGTCGAGGTGGTGGAGGTGTAGGAGGAGGAGAAGGAGGAGTAGGAGGAGAAGGAGAAGAAGGAGGAGGAGGAGGAATAGGCGGTAAAGCAGGTCAAGGGGGCAGCGGACTGGTGCCCCTATATTGATACTTTTTCAGCTTGGGAGGTGGAAGAGGCTTCAATGCTAGCAGCTCCTCAAAGGTAAGCTTCATCTTGTGAGGAGGAGTTTCCTGCATCTTAGGTGGTGGTTTTACTGTAATTTTCCCCATGTGTGGAGGAATAAACAGTCTTTTTGATAAGTGTCCAACTCTTCTTGGAGACATTGTAGAATCAGCAGTTCCTCATCCCGGAGTCTGTCATGAATGGTCGACTGGGTGCCGAAGGCTGTTTCAGTTTCGAAGCGAGTTTTGATGTTTACCTTTGTTTCGGCACGGAAGCCTTAGTGCGGTGCTGGTCATGGCTGGGATGCAATGGTGGAAAGGAAGGCTGTGTCTCTGATTGTTGGCTCGGCGCCTGGCCCCCTGAGAGGCAGTGGGTCATCTGATAGTGGGAACTGGGACTCACTGTTGCTGTTTTCTGATGTTGGTCTGGAGTGGGCTACGGGTCTGTTTTCTCAGAGTTCAATGGCGACTTGGATTCCGGGCTGAAGGCTGCATGCAGCCTGTTCCACATCTGCCTCTGCTTCTACCCCTACTTTGACATCCTCCTCGATGATGTTGAGGATATCCTTGTCTTGCTGTTGTTTCATGGCACATCAAGCAAGCCAACGGTCTTGACGGTTCTGGACAGTGTCTTTGGCCTGCAAGGTGAGGTATGCAGAGCAGGAGGTTTTGTTATGCTCAGGCAATAAGCAGAGGTTGCAAACTGCCTGTTGATCTGCACGCGAGTTCTTGGAGTAGCCCTGTGGACAGTAAGGAAAAGGCATTTTTTCAATCATGGTGCTCACATTGTCGAGCGTGAAACTCAAAGGAACAGACCCGAGAGGGGCGTCGACTAACCCCAAGATATGGATCTGATTTAAGGACCACAACACAGATGAAAAGAAACGCAATGCAGAAACAACTGTCCGAAGCTATCAGAAATGGAGGACTCAAGAGGCCCTGACGAAGAGCGCCACGTGGCATCAACTCAGAGCCCTGGCGATACACGCCTGACTCAGACGGGAGAAGTAATCAATCTAACAATGGAGCCCATGCTCATTACCAGTCATAGGAGGAGTCACTGTACCTTGTGACTAGCGAGACTTCTTTGAAGAAAAACAAGTTACACGCGTCAGAACCCAACACTAAAAGGCAAGAGTATGCAGAGCATTTGTATCTACAGCTACACATGCCATAAACATATAGTTACAAAGTAAATAAAAATTATTTTGAAATATAACTATTCAAGTGTTTTATAGAATTATCTTGTCCACAAGGATTATTTTAAAGGTTATGGATTATGAAGAAGATCCCAAGACAGAAACTTTGAGGTACTAAAAGTGTTTTCTGCTGTGTATCTGCAGCACGAAACATATCAGCACCTACTCTGGATCTCAAGCACACAAGACATGTTTATGGCTTTAAGACCTAAGGGTGACTGAGTTGTTGAGTGTTTTGTACTCCGGGTTATCCAAGTTCTTTTTTTTATCTGCCAGTAGCATGGGTAGGGATTCTGCAGTGTATTTGTGCTTCAAGGTGTTAAACAAACTGGACTCTCATTGGAATTGTGGTTTTTGTTTTTGCATTTTGCGTTGAATGCGAAAATTTGAAATTTCATCTGGAATTTGTTCACAATGCCACACGGTATATAGCTAAACTTTATATTCAGTTGATGTGTTTATCTGAATCAATCACCCTCTCTTTAACTCTTTTGCATCATCCCATATCAACCTCTTTCCAGCTCTCAACCCTCGATGAAAAGCAAGATGCCACAGTACATTTTTCAGGCGTTTAGTTTGCTGATCAGCAATGTATTGTTTAAGAAACCCTCTAAGGTGTGCACATGCAGCAGTACTATGGCCTTAATAAGTTCAAGTTACCATGCTGTGCTTCTCTATCTAAAGAAACACTTTACACAACCTGCATACAACTTGGAGACTATTTTTCAAGCCACAGGATGCACATTTCTGCCTGAACCTTGAACAATTTTAAAATGATGTGCATTTTACTCAGTGTTTTTCTGTTCCCAAACTAAATTGCCCAGTTCCTTATCAAACTCTGAATCTTCCTCCTTTGGTGTTTTTAACTGTTGGTTGGCTCTACTTCAGATCTTCCTTAAAATCGACAAGACAATAAAAAGGTGAGATGGGGCGGGCTGTTTGAGGTAACACGAAAGTTGGATTTTGGACATGCCATACAGAACACCCACAATTTAAAACATTATAAAAAAAAGTATAACAAGTGTGCATAGTATCTGAACCTATTTTAGATTGCAAGGTTCTTTTTAAGGGGCACTAAGATCACCTAACGTCGGTAGGGTTTCAAAAACATTTGGGAAATATGAGGCCATTCATTATTTCATAGACCATTGGGAAATCCACATTCAAAGTATAAAAGGACTTCATCAGCACACCCTCTTGATTCCCAAAAATGAATTTACCTCACAGCTCCTGCTATGAAAACATTTCTACAGAACACTCCTAAGACTCCAGTGGTCAAAGATCATACATACCTCATTCGGACATTTCAGTTTTCCCAATTGCTTTAGGACTTTCCTTAGTCTTTCCCGCTCTTCATTTTCACTGAGACCCTCAGCATGCATGACATCTGGCTTTTAATAGGAGGGAAAGAAAAGTAATTAAAGATGTGCTAAATGTGAAATGCTTAACGACTGCACCTCCCTTTGAAAGTTAACTTGTTAGAGAATGTGGGTACGCTACTACACTACGTGACAAGGACAGTCACAGACTCCTTATGAACAAGCTACGCGTCCTTGTTGAGTGAACAGCATCCAGTACAGTAAATATAAAGAAGTAGCCAGATTAGAGAAGGGAGGGCCCGGCCAATCACAAGAAGACAAATTACCTTGGCTCATTTCTTATGAGGCAGGCTTTTTAGGCATTATTCCAACAAACCTGGCATGAGGCAGAATAGCTGGTTTTGTATTATTCTGCTTGTGGCCTTGATTTGAAGAGGATGATTTACCCAAAAGATTAACGCCCTTGATTCATCCCCACTATTGAGCTGGGAGTCCCATTGTGAACATATTAAGTATTACAATGCTAACATATAGAGAAAGGCTTTAACACAATTACAACAGCAGCATTCACATCATTATTAAAGATCCAAAACACAGCTAATAAGAACAAAGCAAAGTCTTCATCTCTTGCCACCCAGGCCACCATAGTTCTGATTTGGAAGCTCAAATGTTAAACTAATTATTGAATACAAGTGAGCCTGAGTTGGGGTAGAGGGAAGGACACTGTGAAAGTAAGAAAGATACCAATACTGGAGAACTTCAATTACAGGTAAGAATCTGTTTTCGAATTTATTGGATCGTTCATAGATATACATAATTGAATAAGAATAGCAAGTATTAATTCAAATTCAGCATTATGCACTGGTTGGAGGGTAACAAAGGCTAAACAAGCTTACTTTATTGAACTAGATGACGCAAAACCACTTGCACTACTGCTACAGCTTTTTGCACTGTTAAATCTATACAGTAATGTTGCCTGTCTGTCCATGTTGCTGCCATGCATATATCCACAATGGACTCACTGGAGAAATGGGCTGTAGATGTAGCCATGTTTTTTGAAATAGGCTTTCACTTTCCCTTGACGAGAATGACCTTCTTCTTTATGACAAAATTCTATAGCTGAAGACACCCTTTGAGCTATACTTTGTTTCGGCAAAGGACTGTTCTTTTCGTGGGTGACATTACGCCACAAGTGGTTGGCCAGGCTTCCTAAATTGCTTGATTGTGTCAAAATAAAAACTTCAAACATCTTTTAACCTCAAAGTATGAAATGCTTTCTGCCACAGAACTTGGGGTTTGAAAATATGTTTTGAAAATCACTGGTTCGTTCAGATGAAACACAGATGGTACTTTAGGTATAAAATGCATGATTGTCCCTATGATGACTCTGTCCTCTCTGAACTGGAGGAATGGTTCTTTGATTGTAAAGGCTTGAATTTCACTGACTCTTCTAGCTGGTGTTAGGGCTAAAAGAAGAGCTACTTCCAGGAGAGAATCTTTAGTTGAGCCCTATGTATTGGCTCAAAAGGAATCTTCATTAGCTGAGATAGCACTACATTTAGCTGCCATAGAGGTGGAGAATGTATTATTGGTGGGAAGACTCTAAAGAGACTCTTAAGAAACGCTCTAACAAGTCTTTAAAGGTCAAAGGGATGGTTAGTTCTGTGTACTTTTCATACATAAAATGACAGCCAGATGAACCCTGACTGAAACTCAGACCAGACCTTGTTAAATGCTAGGATACGGTAATGTTGGTTGAGGAAGTTAAGAGATATAGGATGCAAATGATGCTCAGTACACCAGATACAAAAACGTTTCAATATTATTGTGTACGTTTTATGAGTAGATACCCCTCTGGACAAGATTTCTGTACAGTCCTCTGGAATGTCTGGTAGTTAAAATTGATTATATCCAGGTTTCAAGCCGAAAAATTGAGAAAGCATGGATCCAGATGGAGAATATGCTCATTGCATCAAGGCTGCAAGTTCTTGAGTGGCTCAACAGTATTTGAGGCTTTTCCAAGAGAAGTAACACGGTGAACCAGTACTGGTTTGGGCACAATGGTGCTATTAGAATGAGAAGACACGATTCCCTTCTCATTTTCAATAACAGTTTTGGAATCAAAGAAATTAGAGGAAGTGCTTAAGCACAGGTCTCTGACATATTTATCAAAAATGCACCCCCCTCCACGACCCTGGCGGGAGTGCCTGCTGGCAAAGTACTGGCATTTATGGTTTTGGTTGGCAGCAAACAGCTCAGTTTTGTTGTGTCCCAACAAAGAAATACAGTTTTCAATTGGGTTTAATTTAGCTCCAACACCCCAATGTAGTTGTCTCATTCTGGGGCAGAGTACTGAGGAGTATTAAGTAACTGCCCTTCCCCCTGATCATTATTTGTATCTGGAGAGGGTAGCGGAAGAAAACAAGTTACTTACCTGTAACTTTAGTTCTCCAGTATTGGTAACTTTCATAGATTCCCATGCTTGAATCATTCCCCGTCGTCGAGATGGGAGTCCCGGTATATATAAAAATAGCAATAACAACCATTAGAATTAGAAACTACGCCTAGGCCCAATCTAGTTTTGTAACATATCCACCTCTTTTTGTAAAAGAGACCAAATAAAATCAACAACCAATCAGATCAGCCTCACCCTCTAGAACCCGCCTGAGAGAGCCTCAGACCATCAGATTTTCGTAGCCGTAGTGCCACAGGATAACCACAAAGAAGCAGAAGGTCGAGCTTTCCCAGGGGAGGAGGGTGGGTCGCATGTGAATCTATGAAAGTTACCAATACTGGAGAACTAAAGTTACAGGTAAGTAACTTGTTTTCTTACTCCAGTATTGGAACTTTCATAGATTCCCATGCTTGAATCAGAGTAGGTAGCAGTCATGAGCACACTTCTTTGTATCATCTTCCAGAGAGATCAAACAATGCATTAATGAGATTAAAGAAAGAAAAGAAATTGCTTATCTCGCAGTTTAGATATCATCATCTTTCCCTTTTTTTTTTAAAGAAGTGAAATAAAGAAATCACCCAACATTGAAATGCGAATCAAATACCCATATATATACATACAGAAATAACAAGAAGCAATCAGTTGCATCAAAGAGTGTGCGAAGAAAAATACGAAGGAAAAGGAAGGAGGGATGAGAGGGAAAGCTCACCACTTATTAAAAGAGGTTCCTCAGGACTGCCTGGCCCACTGCCGTGTCGCTGTGCGACGAAGAATCCAAGCCGTAATATCTTGTGAAGGTATGGGCACTCTTCCAGGTCGCTGCTCTGCAGATGTCCCGGATAGGTACCCCAGCAAAGAGGGCCGTAGAAGAAGAGATCGCCCTCGTGGAGTGAGCACGGACTTTCCCATCAAGGGGCTTACCGGCTGCTTGATGACAATATTGGATAGCGCTGGAAATCCACCGTGCAATCCCCTGTTTGGAAAGGGGAAAACCTTTACGAGGGGCGCTGTAAGCCACGAAGAGCTGAGGTGACTTTCTAAAGTCCTTAGTTTTATGAAGATAGAACTTAAGGCAACGTTGATTGTCCAATGAGTGAAGTGACCTCTCAGCCGGAGTCGTAGGTTGAGGGAAAACGGTTTTAAGTATCACAGGTTCATTTAAATGAAAGTCCGAAGGTACCTTCGGGATGAACTTTGGGTTGGTACGGAGTACTACCGTTTCATTTTTAAATTGAAGAAACGGCTCTTGAATGGTGAGAGCCTGCAACTCGCTGACCCTTCTAGCTGAAGTCAAGGCTAAAAGAAGGGCCACCTTCCAGGAGAGAAATTTCAAGTTTGCTTTATGTATCGGCTCGAAGGGATGTTTCATGAGCTGGGTCAAGACCAGATTAAGGTGCCACAGTGGCGGAGGAGGCTTCACTGGAGGGAAGACTCGAAAAAGACCTTTCAAAAACCGTTTAATTATTCTTGCTGACCAGAGCGAAGGGCCTGAGGATGTCCTCCTGAAGCGAGAAATGGCCGCGAGATGCACTTTAATAGATGAATGAGCCAGGCCCGCCTTTGCCAAGGAAAGAATGTAAGGAAGGATTTCATGCGCCGAAGAAGCGAAAGGGTGAACCCCCGAATCTCTGCACCAGTGACAAAACCTCTTCCATTTCATCCGGTAGGTTTTGTTTGTACTTTGAGCACGAGCCTGAGACAGGATGTCTCTACATTCTGCAGATAGCTTTAAGTCGAGAAACTCTCTGTGCTCAGGAGCCACGCCGATAATTGAAGGGATCGGGGATCCGGATGTAATACTTGGCCCCGGGACATCGTCAGCATCTATGGAATCGGTTTCAAAGGAACCGGATGCTCCAAGGATAGGAGAAAGAAGCTCTGTGTACCATTACTGGCGAGGCCAAGACGGTGCTATTAGGATCATCTTGCAGGGTTCCGTTTTTAGCTTTCTGAGCAGCCTCGGGATCAGAGGAATGGGGGGAAAAGCTTAAACAAAGGCGCCTGACCATGCCATCGAAAACGCATTCCCCGAGGATCCCGGATGGTGATGCCAGCTTGCGTAGAACTGGCATTTCTTGTTCTCTGGTGTAGCAAAGAGATCTATGGCTGGCCTGCCCCATAGTCGAAAAATCTCCTCCAGAGTCCTCTGGTCTAGCTCCCAATCGTGGCTGACTGACTTTAGTCTGCGATACAAAGAGGATGATGGACCGGAACGTTTGAGCCAATCAAACACTCACCTCCAGTCAACTGATCTGGGTTTAATCCATCATCATTCTTTAGCTCACTCCACCACCCCAGTTCAGACATGGCCATATGCAAATCAGTCTGACCCTGTGCCTCATGGGAACAGTCCAGCCCGAACTGCCAAGCCATGTCTTCCCTGGACCGGAAACAAGCATCCTAGGACCGGTTTCTGGCATTCCAGCCGTCATCAGCCAGGCTTGCTTGAATCCAGTGGCAAAGTGAGCAAGGGACCCACGTCTGGGCATACCCCCGCCAACTTAGGGCGAACAAAGCGATACAAAGAGGATGATGGACGGAGCGTTTGAGCCAATCAAACACTCACCTCCAGTCAACTGATCTGGGTTTAATCCATCATCATTCTTTAGCTCACTCCACCACCCCAGTTCAGACATGGCCATATGCAAATCAGTCTGACCCTGTGCCTCATGGGAACAGTCCAGCCCGAACTGCCAAGCCATGTCTTCCCTGGACCGGAAACAAGCATCCTAGGACCGGTTTCTGGCATTCCAGCCGTCATCAGCCAGGCTTGCTTGAATCCAGTGGCAAAGTGAGCAAGGGACCCACGTCTGGGCAAAACCCCGCCAACTTAGAGGCGAACAAGCGATACAAAGAGGATGATGGACGGAGCGTTTGAGCCAATCAAACACTCACCTCCAGTCAACTGATCTGGGTTTAATCCATCATCATTCTTTAGCTCACTCCACCACCCCAGTTCAGACATGGCCATATGCAAATCAGTCTGACCCTGTGCCTCATGGGAACAGTCCAGCCCGAACTGCCAAGCCATGTCTTCCCTGGACCGGAAACAAGCATCCTAGGACCGGTTTCTGGCATTCCAGCCGTCATCAGCCAGGCTTGCTTGAATCCAGTGGCAAAGTGAGCAAGGGACCCACGTCTGGGCATACCCCGCCAACTTAGGGCGAACAAAGCGATACAAAGAGGATGATGGACGGAACGTTTGAGCCAATCAAACACTCACCTCCAGTCAACTGATCTGGGTTTAATCCATCATCATTCTTTAGCTCACTCCACCACCCCAGTTCAGACATGGCCATATGCAAATCAGTCTGACCCTGTGCCCAGTTGACTGGGGGTGAGTGTTTGATTGGCTCAAACGTTCCGTCCATCATCCCCTTTTGTATCGCTTTGTTCGCCCTAAGTTGGCGGGGGTATGCCCAGACGTGGGTCCCTTGCTCACTTTGCCACTGGATTCAAGCAAGCCTGGCTGATGACGGCTGGAATGCCAGAAACCGGTCCTAGGATGCTTGTTTCCGGTCCAGGGAAGACATGGCTTGGCAGTTCGTGCTGGACTGTTCCCATGAGGCACAGGGTCAGACTGATTTGCATATGGCCATGTCTGAACTGGGGTGGTGGAGTGAGCTAAAGAATGATGATGGATTAAACCCAGATCAGTTGACTGGGGTGAGTGTTTGATTGGCTCAAACGTTCCGTCCATCATCCCCTTTTGTATCGCTTTGTTACGCCCTAAGTTGGCGGGGTATGCCCAGACGTGGGTCCCTTGCTCACTTTGCCACTGGATTCAAGCAAGCCTGGCTGATGACGGCTGGAATGCCAGAAACCGGTCCTAGGATGCTTGTTTCCGGTCCAGGAAGACATGGCTTGGCAGTTCGTGCTGGACTGTTCCCATGAGGCACAGGGTCAGACTGATTTGCATATGGCCATGTCTGAACTGGGGTGGTGGAGTGAGCTAAAGAATGATGATGGATTAAACCCAGATCAGTTGACTGGGGGTGAGTGTTTGATTGGCTCAAACGTTCCTTCCATCATCCCCTTTGTATCGCTTTGTTCGCCCTAAGTTGGCGGGGGTATGCCCAGACGTGGGTCCCTTGCTCACTTTGCCACTGGATTCAAGCAAGCCTGGCTGATGACGGCTGGAATGCCAGAAACCGGTCCTAGGATGCTTGTTTCCGGTCCAGGGAAGACATGGCTTGGCAGTTCGTGCTGGACTGTTCCCATGAGGCACAGGGTCAGACTGATTTGCATATGGCCATGTCTGAACTGGGGTGGTGGAGTGAGCTAAAGAATGATGATGGATTAAACCCAGATCAGTTGACTGGGGGTGAGTGTTTGATTGGCTCAAACGTTCCGTCCATCATCCCCTTTGTATCGCTTTGTTCGCCCTAAGTTGGCGGGGGTATGCCCAGACGTGGGTCCCTTGCTCACTTTGCCACTGGATTCAAGCAAGCCTGGCTGATGACGGCTGGAATGCCAGAAACCGGTCCTAGGATGCTTGTTTCCGGTCCAGGGAAGACATGGCTTGGCAGTTCGTGCTGGACTGTTCCCATGAGGCACAGGGTCAGACTGATTTGCATATGGCCATGTCTGAACTGGGGGTGGTGGAGTGAGCTAAAGAATGATGATGGATTAAACCCAGATCAGTTGACTGGGGGTGAGTGTTTGATTGGCTCAAACGTTCCGTCCATCATCCCCTTTTGTATCGCTTTGTTCGCCCTAAGTTGGCGGGGGTATGCCCAGACGTGGGTCCCTTGCTCACTTTGCCACTGGATTCAAGCAAGCCTGGCTGATGACGGCTGGAATGCCAGAAACCGGTCCTAGGATGCTTGTTTCCGGTCCAGGGAAGACATGGCTTGGCAGTTCGTGCTGGACTGTTCCCATGAGGCACAGGGTCAGACTGATTTGCATATGGCCATGTATGAACTGGGGTGGTGGAGTGAGCTAAAGAATGATGATGGATTAAACCCAGATCAGTTGACTGGGGGTGAGTGTTTGATTGGCTCAAGCGTTCCGTCCATCATCCCCTTTTGTATCGCATTGTTCGCCCTAAGGTGGCGGGGTATGCCCAGACGTGGGTCCCTTGCTCACTTTGCCACTGGATTCAAGCAAGCCTGGCTGATGACGGCTGGAATGCCAGAAACCGGTCCTAGGATGCTTGTTTCCGGTCCAGGGAAGACATGGCTTGGCAGTTCGTGCTGGACTGTTCCCATGAGGCACAGGGTCAGACTGATTTGCATATGGCCATGTCTGAACTGGGGTGGTGGAGTGAGCTAAAGAATGATGATGGATTAAACCCAGATCAGTTGACTGGGAGTGAGTGTTTGATTGGCTCAAACGTTCCGTCCATCATCCCCTTTTGTATCGCTTTGTTCGCCCTAAGTTGGCGGGGGTATGCCCAGACGTGGGTCCCTTGCTCACTTTGCCACTGGATTCAAGCAAGCCTGGCTGATGACGGCTGGAATGCCAGAAACCGGTCCTAGGATGCTTGTTTCCGGTCCAGGGAAGACATGGCTTGGCAGTTCGTGCTGGACTGTTCCCATGAGGCACAGGGTCAGACTGATTTGCATATGGCCATGTCTGAACTGGGGTGGTGGAGTGAGCTAAAGAATGATGATGGATTAAACCCAGATCAGTTGACTGGGGGTGAGTGTTTGATTGGCTCAAACGTTCCGTCCATCATCCCCTTTTGTATGACTTTAGTCTGCTCAGCGTGTCTGCTGTCTCGTTGAGATTCCCTGGGAGATGCTCCGCTTTTAGTGAGACTCCATGCAGAATCGCCCACTCCCAGACAGCCTGAGCTTCCGCCGACAGTAGACGAGATCTTGTGCCGCCCTGCTTGTTGATATAATGCATGGCTTTAGTAATGTCTGTTCTTATTAGAACCAACAAATTCTTTATCTTCGGGAGGAAAGCCTGTAGGGCTAGTCGAATTGCTCTGAGTTCCAGTAGATTGATGTGCAACAGGCAATGGTGGTGTAGCCATCGACCGCTTATCTGGAGGTCCTGCAAGACCGCTCCCCAGCCTTCCAGAGACGCATCTGTAGTAATAATCTGAGGAGCCGGAGTGACCATGAAGGAGAGACCTTGGGAAATGTTCTCCTCGAGAGTCCACCATGAAGCGGCATCTTTCATTGACATAGTGATCATGATCATGTCTTCGAAAGACCCTTCCACTTGGCGCCACTGTAGGTCCAGCTGTTCCTGAAGAGGGCGCATTCGTAACCTGCAGTGAGGAATCAGAGGAATGCAGGACGAAATGGACCCTAGAAGGGACTTGTAGAGGCGAACTGAAAGTGACCTTCTTTTTTGAAGTAGACGGGCCATTGACATCAATTTGGCTTGTCTTTCCACTGACGGAAAAGCTTTGTTCAGGGATGTGTCCAAAAGGCTCCCAGGAATTTGGCTATCTTTGAAGGGCACAAATTTGATTTTTCCCTGTTGAGGGTAAGACCCAGACTTTTGAACAGCTGTGTACAAGCTGCCACGGACCTCTCGGCTGCAGTCTTGGTAGGCGCCTTTAGCAACCAGTCGTCCAGGTAAGGGAAAACCTGGTGCTGTTGTTTCCTTAGAACAGCCGCTACCGGAGCCAGTATCTTTGTAAAGATCCTTGGTGCCGTTCTGAGGCCGAAGGGAAGAACCCTGAATTGAAAGTGGCTCTTGGCTACTGTGAAGCGAAGAAACTTCCTGTGGGACGGATGTATGGGAATATGAAAATATGCGTCCTCTAGATCCAAAGTGGCCATGAAATCTCCTGAATTTAAAAGTCGAAGTATGTCCTGCACGGAGATCATCCGAAACGACTGTTTGATGAGATAGCTGTTGAGCTCCCTCAGATCTAGAATAGGGCGCCACTTTTCTACAGTCTTTCGAACTAGAAAGAACCGGGAGTAGAAACCCTCTCTTCTTTGCGAGACAGGGACCGGCTCTATAGCCCCCTTCTGCAGCATCTGTTGGACCTCTAAGCGCAGGAGACGAAGATGTTTTGTTATGTTGGCGCGAGGGGGCTTGGTTGGAGGAGGATGGACAAACTCCGTGTGACCAAATTGGATTATATTGAGAACCCAACGATCCGATGTTATCCGTTGCCATTCTTGGAGGTAACGTGAAATCCTGCCCCCCACAGGTGTTAAATGAGGGGTAGGAACAGTAGACAGACCCAGCAGGCCGCTATTGACGCCGAGAAGACTCCTTCCCCTGGCGTCCCCCTCTTCCTCTGTTTGAAGATCTCGAATATGACGAGGACTGTCCCTGCCGCTGGTTATACTGCGGGCGGTAAGATTGCGAGGCCGGCGTACACGAGGAATACCGATATTGCTGGGAACCTCCTCTGTATGAGAGAAGACCTCTGCCCCTTGCGCCTCGAAAAGGGACCTTTCGGTATTGGAGTGGCCCTAATGATCTTGCTGTGTCCGTATCTTTTTTAATGTCCTGAAGCGCATCGTCTATGTGCTTCTCAAAGAGTGCCTCTCCGTCAAAGGGGAGGTTCAGAAGGATTAGTTACTTACCTGTAATCCTAGTTCTCTTCCAGGGGTATACTCATCAAAGTCATAAGCACTGAATTATCCCCGCCCATCTGCGGGATCCCGGAGCATATAGAAATATACATATATATATGAGTATGTTGGGGGATCACAAGTGCATAGCACTTCCGCGACATACATATATACATGTATATAAATACATAAATATGCAGCCTAACAAATTCCAATAAGGCAAAATGCCAAAATTACAAAGGTTTTCCCTGTACAGACAATCTCCTATATACACTCTGTAATAGAGAACATACACTGTAATAGTGTTATGCAAGAAAAACCTTTATTTTCAGAAAAGAAAACATGTAATAGCAGGCAGTTGGCCCATAGGCTGCATAGCTGAATAAATATCACCGTACAGTAAAACACTGGCACCTTGCCTTTAAGGCTTCCAAGAACTTGGACACTTTGCCTTTAAGGCCTCCAGGAGACCCTCTGCTCCCATCATGCACCACAGGTGACAGTTAGGTCAGTTCTTTTTGCACGGTGTACTAACTTTTAACAATTACTAAAAATGCTCGTCCGGGAGGCGGGAGGGTTGCTTATGACTTTGATGAGTATACCCCTGGAAGAGAACTAGGATTACAGGTAAGTAACTAATCCTTCTCTTCCAGGGGATACTCATCAATAGTCATAAGCACTGAATAGAGTAGCAAGCCCATACCCACTACCTCGCGGACGAGCAAATAGTATTAAAAAACAGATCATCTTAACATGACATTAAGCAAATAAATTCCTCAGTGAGGCTTGTCCCACTTGGGCATCCTCCTGAGCATCTGAATCTAAACAGTAATGGCGAGAGAAAGTATGAACAGACCGCCATGTAGCTGCTTTGCAGATTTCTGCTATAGGGACGTTCCTGAGGAGGGCCGTAGTAGAGGCCTTTCCTCTGGTTGAATGCGCTTTAGGCCTTCCCTGAAGAGACTTATTAGCTAATTGATAGGCTAGAGATATGCAGGAGACTATCCATCTTGAAATAGACCTTTTAGAGGATGCCAATCCTGTATTAATGGGGCCGTAGTTGACAAACAAGCGGTCCGTCTTTCTTATTACCTTGGTCTTATCCAGATAAAACTTCAACACCCTCTTAAGGTCTAACGAGTGTAAGGCCCTTTCAGGAGGTGTAGAAGGATTAGAGAAGAAGGTAGGCAAAGTGATAACCTGATTAATGTGGAACTCTGAAACCACTTTTGGCAGAAAACTTGGATGAGTTCTGAGAACTACCCTATTTGAGTGAAAAACAGTGTAGGGTTCCTTACAACATAATGCTTGTATCTCGCTGACTCTACGAGCCGACGTGATAGCAACCAAAAAAGCCACTTTCCAAGACAAGTGCTGCAAAGAGGACTTGTGTATTGGTTCAAAAGGTGCGCCCATCAGTTTGGTAAGGACCACATTGAGCTCCCAAGGAGGAGAAGGGGCTCGTACTGGTGGGTATACCTTTTTAACCCTTCAAGAAAATCTTTCACCACTGGCATTTTGAAAAAGAAACCTGTGAAGGTGATTTTCTATATGCCGTTATTGCTGCTAAGTGTACCTTGATAGATGTAAACTGCAGGCCCGACTTAGCCAGGTGTAAGAGATACGGCAAAATGACCTGTTCCTGCCCTCTAACTGGGTCATGACCATTATTCAAACACCATAAGTAAAACGTTTCCACTTGAAAGCGTAGGAAACCCTGGTAGAAGGTCTTTTAGCTTCCTTAAGTATGTTCATACAGTCCGCTGGCAAGTCTAAGTGACCATACTGCAAGACTTCAGGAGCCATGCTGTCAGCCTGAGGGAAGGAAGATTGGGGTGAAACACTCTCCCTGGCTCTTGGATAGTAGGTCCGGACGACAAGGCAATCTCTGTTGCGGAACTCGGAAAGTTGTAGAAGATCCGGATACCACCACTGGCGTGGCCACTCCGGAGCGATCAGAATCATCCTGGTGTTGGACTTGTAGAACTCGTGATCACTGCTGGAATGAGAGGCAGTGGAGGAAAAGCGTAGAGTAAGCTCTGAGACCATTTTATCAACAGAGCATTCCCGCTTGAACCTGGTTGGTGATACCTGGACGCGTAGACGGGGCATTTGGCTTTTGTTGCATCTGCGAACAAGTCTATGTCCGGCACACCCCATCTTTGAAAGATATCCTGAGCCACTTCGGTGTTTAGCACCCAGTCGTGCGCTTCTACGAACTCTCTGCTTAGGAAGTCCGCCTGTACATTTAGGACGCCCGGCACATGGACAGCCGTGATGGTGAGATGCCGTGCCAGAAGCCACTTCCAAATGGCTTGTGCCTCCTGAGACAGAATTCTGGACCTGGTGCCTCCCTGCTTGTTCAGATAAAACATCGTCGTGGTGTTGTCTGTCTGAATCAAGAGGGAGTTGGACTGAAGAGAAGGAAAAAGGATTTTAGGGCTAGTTGGACAGCCCTCAACTCCAGAAAATTGATATGGTATCCCTTTTCTTTGTCCGACCATAGCCCTTGCACTTGAAGGTGATTCATATGAGAGCCCCAACCTTGCAGGGAGGCGTCTGTCACTATAGTTTGAGTCGGAGTCTCTTGATGGAAGGGAACACCTTTCATTAGATGTGATCGCCTTGTCCACCACACAATGGAGTCCCTGGCAGACTGGGGCAGAGTGATCCGATCCTCCCAGCTGCCCGAAGCTTGCACCCACTGGTCCTCCAGAGCTTGCTGCAGGGGACGCATGTGCAATCTGGCATTGGGAACTATGAAGATGCAGGAAGCCATCGAACCCAGGAGAGAGGACACTTGTCGGACTGTTGGGTGGCGAATCCGCAGGAGTTCTCTGCATTTGATCCTGATTGATGAAAACCTCTCCGCCGAAGGACACACGCTTGCTTCCGCGGTGTCCAGCGACGACCCTAGGTAGTGAATGTTCTGGGTCGGATTGAGAATCGATTTTTTGAAATTGACTCGTAGACCCAACTTGTTCATTAACTGGAGACTGTAGGAGAGATGAGACTGAAGCAGGGAAGGAGTTGCACTCTTCAGAAGCCAGTCGTCCAGATACGGGTAAACAAATATTTTGTGTCTGCGGAGAAAAGCTGCCACCACTGCCATGCACTTTGAAAAAGTCCGTGGGGCTGACTTCAGTCCGAAAGGTAGGACTCGGAACTGGAAGTGACGTAGAGCAACCTGAAAACGGAGAAATTTTCGATGTTTTCTGGACACTGGAATGTGGAAATAAGCGTCCTGCAGATCTATGGAGCACATCCAGTCTCCTTGATGTAGATGGGGAAAGATCTGGTGAAGGGCAAGCATTCGAAATTTCTCTTTGCGGATGTATTTGTTCAAGATGCGCAAGTCCAGAATTGGTCTGAATTCTACTGTCGGACCTTTTTTTTTTTTTTGACCAGGAAATATCGAGAGTATATTCCCTGGCGCCTCTGATGAACAGGGACGTATTCTATGGCTTTTTTCTGTAGAAGGCCGTTTACCTCCTCGTGTAAAATGTGATGACACAAGCGGACTCGTCCTTCTGGAGGAACCGAAGGAGGTGGGATCTTGAACCGTAGCAAGTATCCATCTTGAACAATGTTCAACACCCATTTGTCGATGGTTATGTTTCTCCACTCCTCCAGATGTAATGCGATACTTCCTCCTACCGGAGTGGAACACGTGTCTAGAGGAAGCACTCCCTCATTGTTTTGATGGTTGCTTTGAGGTAGAGGCCTGCTGTCTATTGGTCCCTCTTCCTCTTCCTGGTCTCCGTTGGTGGAAGTGAGACCTCTGCTGCTGCTGACCCTGAGCCGACCATTGAGGGGTTTGAACCCTCTGTTGGAACGGGCGTTTATCATAGGGACGGGAGCGCCTACGGAATTCCTTCCGTTTTTCGAGACCCACAGCTTTCACCGTGTCCAGCTCTGCTTTCATCTTTGCCATTTCTTCGTCCGCATGTGGCCCGAAGAGAGAAGACCCGTTGAAAGGCAGGTTGGTTATCTTCCGCTGGACATCGGGTTTGAGGCCAGTCAATCGTAACCAAGCAGAACGCCTCGAACAGATACCATGGGAGTATCCGTGGGCAGCCAGATCAGATGAGTCAGCGGAAGCACTAATCACCTGATTAGCCACTAGACCTCCCTCTTGTAGAATTTCTCTAAAGTCTTGCTGGTCCTCTTTGGGAGTTTGTCTGCAAAACATCCCAGTGAATCCCACAAGGATCTATCATACCTCCCCAGCAGAGCGGAGGAACTGGAGACCTTCATGATAGAAGCTGAAGTGTTGCACATCCTTCTACCTAAAGAATCCATCAGTTTACTATCCTTATCCGGAGGCGCTGAGGAGGAAGACATAGCTGAGTGCGTCTTTCTAGCCGCCGCCACAATGATGGAATCCGGAGGAGGATCCGATCTAAGGAACAACGGATCTTGGTCCGGAGCCTTGTACTTTTTGGCTATTCGGGAAGGAACAGCTCCCACCGTTGCCGGTGTCAAAAAGTTTGCATAGCAGGTTCGAGAAGGCCTGGGACAAGAGGAAGCAAAGGCCGAGTCGAGGAGCGATGATGAAGAGTCTCAAAAATCACTGAGGAGGTAACAGTCGGGACATACATAGAAATGTTCAGCTTATTCGCTCCTCTACAGAGAACTTCACTAAAAGTGCTGATGTCATCGATTGGAGAAACTCTTGACGGAGGTGTAGCTGTCAAAGTTGGAGAATAGTCTCTGATAGAGGACCTGGTGGAAGAAGACCGGGTGGGAGACCTATGCCGCCTCCTCTTCGGAGAAGAATGATAAGAGCGAGATCTGTCCCTTGATCTAGCATGCAGAGCATGTGAAGATCGTGATCTGCTTGGAGTCCTCCTTCTGGAAGAAAACACAGTCGGTGATCTTGATCTTCTAGGCGTTTTAGGGGATGACAAGCGTGAAGGAGAATAGGTACGGGAAAATCAGACCCCGGGCTACTGAGGGCCCTAGGCTTCCTGCGCCGTGCATCTTCACCAACCACCGGAGAGCCTTCCGGGGAGATCTGGACAATATGCAGTCCTGGAGAAGATCCCGATTTTGATGATAGAGATGCAGCTCTAACCTCATCCGAGGCAACAGCAGGCTCTTTAGCTCTCGACGTCGAGCGCCTCGACGTCGACCTTTGGTTTTCCTCGACGTCGACTTCTCCCTTGACGTGGGATGATGTCTAGGAGGAGTTAAGGACTTCGCTGCCCTCGACGGCGACCTCACCTCCCTCAAAGGTGTCCTCGACGCCGACCGTCTACTCAGGGACTTCGACGTCGAACGTACTCGCCTCCTCGACGTCAATAGCTTCGCCGTCTTCGACGCCGACTGGTCTCGCGGCACCCTTGCCGTCGGCAAACTTCTCGACGTCGACCTACGGGAGGTGACGGAGAGTGCCTTGACGTCGACGGATGTCTCGACGTCGATGGATGTTTTGACGTCGATCGGTCTTTGCCATGGCTATACCTCGAGCCCGAGGTAGCATGCTTCGACGTCAATACCTTTCTCGACGACGGAGACTCACGCCGTCTCGACGTCGGAGATTGTGTCGTTCTCTTCTTCGACGGCGGCAACGACGTCGACGGTGAACAGTCCGGAATCTGCCGTTTCCTCGATGTTGAAGAGGCAGAATGATGTTGGCGTCGATGTTCTTGAAGAGAGGAGGGCTCTTGACACGCAAGGCCACTTCCCAGCCGGGTTTTTCCTCTCTCGATCACAGCCTGAAGGCGAATCCTCTCCCTGTCGCGAAGAGTCCTCGTAGAAAACTTACTACAATGGTAACAAGTGTCAGGCTTGTGACTGGAAGGAAGACAAGCGATACACACAGAGTGTGGATCAGAGATGGCCATCTTCTTTCCACAGGATGGACATTTTCGAAAAAGAGCTGGCATTCTGACAGAAAAAGTTTTGTCAGAGAATGATAATAAAACACTGCCAGCACAGGAAAATCGCAAAAAACTAAAGAAAACAATTCCTGACAGAAAAGTCAGAAAAACTGTCGAGCTCAAGCTCCAGGATCCTCATAGAAGGAGCCGGAAAAAGAACTGACCTAACTGTCACCTGTGGTGCATGATGGGAGCAGAGGGTCTCCTGGAGGCCTTAAAGGCAAAGTGTCCAAGTTCTTGGAAGCCTTAAAGGCAAGGTGCCAGTGTTTTACTGTACGGTGATATTTATTCAGCTATGCAGCCTATGGGCCAACTGCCTGCTATTACATGTTTTCTTTTCTGAAAATAAAGGTTTTTCTTGCATAACACTATTACAGTGTATGTTCTCTATTACAGAGTGTATATAGGAGATTGTCTGTACAGGGAAAACCTTTGTAATTTTGGCATTTTGCCTTATTGGAATTTGTTAGGCTGCATATTTATGTATTTATATACATGTATATATGTATGTCGCGGAAGTGCTATGCACTTGTGATCCCCCAACATACTCATATATATATGTATATTTCTATATGCTCCGGGATCCCGCAGATGGGCGGGGATAATTCAGTGCTTATGACTTTGATGAGTATCCCCTGGAAGAGAACCTCAGGTTCTGAAGCTCAGGCCTAAACGAGGTCGCCCGAAGCCATCCTTGGCGACGAAGGACTGCCGCTCCAGCCAGGGAACGGAACGCAGTTGTTGCAATGCGCAATCGATTACTTCTGAGGAGGCCCTCTCCCCTTCCTGGAGAATCTTTTTCGCTTCGGACCTGCTGTCATCAGGCAACTGGTCAAGGTAGGGAGAGAGGTCACACCACATCTGGCGGTCGTAGCGCCCCAAGATGGCTAAAGCGTTAGCCGCTTTCACGAGAAGGCTTGACATTGAAGAAAACCTTTTGCCAACATTGTCCAGGCGTCTGCCTTCCTTGTCTGGAGGTGTTGCTAGAGGAGCCGCCGGATTTTTAGACTTTCTCTGTGCTGCCTGCGATATCACTGAGTCCGGTTTAGGCTGACTCACCAGGCATGCTGGGCTATCCTCCGGGGCTTTATACTTTTTCTTCAAACGAGGAAGCACCGGAACCACTGTAGCCGGGGTCTTCATAACCTTGAGCCCCTCTTCCCAAACATGACCAACGATAGGAATTGATCTCACAGATTTCTTAAAGGGCTCTTTGAAATCGTATAGGAAGCACTCAGACTGGACCGAAGGCATAGGAAGCTCAAATCTTTTTGCTGCCCTCTCCAACAAATTATGGAAACCGCCCACATCTCCAGGCGGAGAATCCACTGGCACCGGTGAAGGTGAAGCAGGAGTAGGGATAATATACTCATCCCATTCCCTGTCTGGATCCGGGGAAATTGCATTATCCTGGGTGTCATCAGAGGTATCCTCCTGAATAATCGGAGTCGACGGTGGTGGATCCACAAGTAATTGCAGTGGTGGTGGCAGCTGAGGGGTGGAAGGCCCTGCAGGTGGAACCGCTGGAGTTGAAACCTGCTCCTGAGCCAGAGATGTAGTTGGAAATCTCCTTTTATAGTCTGAGAGCATGAACTGTAAGTCCGAAATCAAGGAGGATGGCATACAAACCATCTCCTCTTGGTAACCTCCATGATAGTTCTGAGGAGGATCATATTCCTGCTCCTCGTACCCCTCTTCTGAATCTAGGTCCTGGCACTTCACGTGCAGTTCAGAAGGGATATGAGCATACACATATGGACCTTCATCCTCCTCCTCTAGAAGGTGAGTAGGCAGCAGAGGTGTCACTTTGCTGGGAGAAGTGAGATCTGGAGTAATGCGACGTTTCCTGATGATCACCTTGGAAATTTGTACCGTCGACGAGGTCGTCGACGGTGTCGTCGACGATGTAGTTATCGCCAGTACCGTCACCGATACCGTCGTCGCCGTCGTCACCACGGCCGTCGTCATCTTCGTCATCACCGTTGCATCCATCGTCACTGGCATTGACGATGAAAACTGCATCGCCGTCGAAGAAGGCAAGGAAACTCTTGTCGACGATCCCGTCGCCGGAGTAGGAAAAGACTGAGAAGACTGTACCTTTTCGCTGCGCGTCGACGAAGACGATGACGGTTTCTTCGCTGACGGTGTCGTCGACAGCGTTGTCGACGGTGGAATCTTCTTAGTATGTTTTCCCTCAGAAGGTACCAAGGAGGGCTTTTTGAAGTCCTTTTTCCTGTCAGGAGGAGAAGATGGAGGAACAGAACTCGACTTCCTCACTGCAGAATCTCCTTTAGATAGTCCTTCCCTCTCCTTTACACCTCGGTGAGGAGATTTGTTTGGACTTTGCCTGTCAGACCTATGAGAGGTCTTTTTAGACGCTTTACCAGGTCGGTCTTCAGAAGAAGAGGGGTCAGATCTCGACCTCTTCAGGGATCTCTTGGAAGAAGAAGCTGCTGAGGCCTCATCACTATCGTCACTGGATAAAGGATCCCTCCTGGATTTCAGCTTTTGGAGCCAGGTCAGAAGACGTCCCTCACGGTCTCTCAAGGTTTTTGTGGAAAAAGTACGACAAACCTTGCAATCTTTAGCCTTGTGATCTGGATAGAGGCAATAGATGCAGTCCTTGTGAGGGTCATCTATGTAAAGCCTTTTTTTAGAGCAGGTGGAACAGGCTCTAAAAAGGCCTTTCTTCTCCTTGTCAGACATGTTGACATGAAGCTGAAGAAGTTGTTGAAGAAGCTGTTGAAGAAATCAGTTGAAAAAACTCTAGGAGTAAGGTAATAAGGAAAAAACTGAGCAGAGCTCAGTGGAGACTCCCTAGCACAACGTGCGGTAGAAAATCTGATGATCTGAGGCTCTCTCAGGAGGGTTCTAGAGGGTGAGGCTGATCTGATTGGTTGTTGATTTTATTTGGTCTCTTTTACAAAAAGAGGTGGATATGTTACAAAACTAGATTGGGCCTAGGCCTAGTTTCTAATTCTAATGGTTTGTATTGCTATTTTTATATATACCGGGACTCCCATCTCGACGACGGGGAATGATTCAAGCATGGGAATCTATGAAAGTTCCAATACTGGAGTAATAGATTGAGGTGCCAAAGGAGTTACTGGACATCATCTCTGTGGTGAATGCACTAGCGTGAAAGGTGTTGTTGGTCTCATTTGTGGTCTGGAACCCAACGGAGTTGTAGGTTTCAATGGCTGTCTTTTAGGATTAGGAGGAGATGGATCTGGGAAGCCCTTACAGTAATCAGTAGGCATAAGACACAGGTCCTTGACAAAGGGTAAGGGCACCTGCAACATGTCCTCCCACATTGTTTGTTCATATGTGTCCAATCCGTATTGCCATCCCTCATTATGATCATGATGCAGGTAAAAAGACTGGTAAATGCTTCTAATGTCCAGTTTCTCTATGTAGCTCTGATTTGTTGGAAATACCCGCTCCCTGTATACTTCTTCGTCTTCTGGGTTTTGGTATTTTACTTTTAACTGCATGCCAGTCAGAAAGGCCCTTCTTCCTCTGAGACTCCTGTGTCGAGATGATGCTGCGGTGGATATGGCAAAACCTTACTGGCCGAGGTGTGTTTTGGCATTATTGTCACTGAAATACCCTTATTGAGCGTTGTCAATATATCCATTCTCACTGACAATGTTGTTGTCATCAGTGCAGAAGATGACATGGTCTTGTAAAATGTTGTGGACGGATTTGTATCTGAAGTGGTCATCAACTGTGTTCTTGTTAACTGGGTCATCGTCATTTCTGCTGATGCTGGCGTCAACATCAGTGTTTTCGTTGACAGTGTCATTGTTGATGATGGTTTCCTGGGCACTGAAGTCAATGGTGTAAACGACGATGAAGCAGGTGATGTTTTCATCGACAGCAAAGATAAGGAAAATACTACTTACCCAGTATGCATCTGTTCTTGGCATGTAGAGCTGTAGATTCACATGCTTTGCATAGCCTGCCATCTAGTGTTGGGTCCGAATGTATGCACTTTTGTTTTTCTTCGAAGAAGTCTTTTCCAGTCACGAGGTAGGTGACTCCTCCTTTCCGTGATAGAGCGCATGGGCATCGACTCCATTGTTAGATTGTTTTCCTGTAGAGGGTGATCATGGAGTTAGTGAGAGTACTAGGAAGAGATGCCCATGTATATATGTATCTAAGTAAGATGTCACTGCAACAGGTATAGGTACCCAGGAAGGCGGGTGGGCGCATGTGAATCTACAGCTCTACATGCCAAGAACAGACGTTTACTGGGTAAGTAGCATTTTCCGTTCGAGGCATGTGAGCTGTAGATCACATGCTTTGCATAGACTATATAGCAGTTATCTCCAAAGCGGTGGCTAACCTGTAGCTGTTGCAGTCGTCTGAAATAGTGTACGTTAAACTGCTTGGCCCACACTAGCTTGCTGTCTTGCTAACACATCTACACAATAGTGTTTTGTGAATGTGTGAGGTGTAGAGTATGTTGCAGCTTTGCATATGTCATCTATGGGTATATTTCCTAAGAATGCCATAGAAGCCCCTAGTTTGCGTGTGGAGTGCGCTCTAGGGGAAATTGTCAAGGTTCGTTTTGCTTTTGCATAGCATGTTTGAATGCACTTGACTATCCACCGTGCAATACCTGATTTTGATATGGGATTGCCTTTATGTGGTGAAGCAAAAGCCCCAAATAGTTGTTTTGTCTTACGGAAAGGTTTTGTCCTTACTGCGTAGTAGAGTAATGCTCTTTTCACATCTAAGGTGTGTAAAGCACGTTCTGCCACAGAATCTGGTTGAGGGAAGAACACAGGCAACTCAACAAACTGGTTGATATGGATGGCAGAAATGACCCTGGGTAGGAATTTAGGGTTGGTCCGAAGAACCACTTTATTTTGCTGTACTTGTAAAAATGGTTCTTCTATGGTTAGTGCCTGAAGCTCACCTACTCTCCTCAGTGATGTGAAAGCTATGAGGAAAGCTACCTTCCAAGTGAGAAATTGCAGCTCACATCTGTGCAATGGCTCGAAAGGTGGACCCATCAGTCTGGTGAGGACAATGTTGAGATTCCACACTGGAGCAGGTGGAAGTCTTGGGGGAATGATTCTTTTAAGTCCCTCCATAAATGCTTTAATGACAGGCACTCTGAAGAGAGACAGATGTTGTCTATTCTGGAGGTATGCAGCTATGCAAGATGTAAGCGTATGGATGTGTACGCTAAACTTGAACGCTGCAGATGTGATAAATAACATATAATGTTTTGAACTGAAGCATCAAGCGCGTTGATTTGATTGTTATTACAGTATATCACAAACTGCTTGCACTTTGCTGCATAGCAGGCTCTTGTGGTAGGACGTCTAGCCTCTTTGATGATGTTCATCCAGTCTGGCGGGAGATTAAGGTAGCCAGATCGCAAGGTTGAGATGACGGGGATCTGGATGTCTTATCTCTCCACGGCTCTGCGTGAGGAGATTGGGTGTGAGATGTAGTTTTTGGTGAGGAACTACTGAGAGCTCCAACAGGGTTGTGAACCAGGGTTGACGGGCCCATGTGGGAGCAACTAGGATTAGTATCATGGACGCTTGTCTGAGTTTCCGAACCACTAATGGAGTGAGTGGGAGAGGCGGAAAAGCGTAAGCAAATATCCCTGACCAATTCATTCATAGTGCATTGCCTCTGGACAATGGGTGTGGATACCTGGATGCGAAGCTTGAGCATTTTGTGTTTAGGTTTGTGGCGAACAAATCTATGTCTGGAAAGCCCCACATCTGTAAGAATGGGAGGAGAACTTGAGGGTGTAGTTCCCATTCGTGGATCTGTTGTGTTTGACGACTGAGCAGATCTGCAATCTGATTGTTTACTCCTGGAAGGTGTTCTGCGAGGAGATACATTTTGTGATGTATGGCCCATCTCCAGATGGTCTGTGCTAGTTGTGACAGCTGGAGAGAGTGTGCCCCCCCTGTTTTTGTATGTAGTACATTGCTGTCATGTTGTCTGTACGAATCAGGACAGCTTTGCCTACTAGATGAACTTGAAATGCTTTGAGCGCTAGAAAAATCGCTAGCAGCTCTAGATGATTTATGTGAAGCTGCTTTTGCTGCAAGCTCCACATGCCCTGAATTGTGTGCGTGTGGAGATGAGCTCCCCAACCAGTGAGCGATGCGTCTGCTGTTAGCACTATCTGTGGAACCGGGTCGATGAAGGGCCGCCCTTTTGAAAGGTTTTGTGTATTCCACCACTGCAGAGAGCGATGGGTGCGGCCGTCCACTAACACTAGATCTGATAACAGACCCTGAGCCTGGTTCCACTGACGTGCTAAGCATTCCTGCAGGGGACGCATTTAAAGTCTTGCGTAAGGGACTATTAGGATGCAAGACGCCATCATCCCTAGTAACTGCACGAACACTCGAGCTGGCAATGAATGTTGAGGCTGAAACTGAGAGAGTAGAGTCTGCATATTGCGGACTCTGGCCGGATTGGGGTAGGCCAGAGCCTTTTATGTATTTATAGTGGCTCCCAAATATGCTTGTGTGTGGATGGTTGGAGATGGGATTTGGACAGATTTACTGTGAATACAAGATCGTGGAGCAACTGCACTGTTTTGTGAGTGTGACGTAGAATGCTTTGTTGCGAGCTGGCTTTTATGAGCCAGTCGTCTAAGTATGGGAAGACGTGAATGTGTTGTCTTCGTAGATGAGCTGCGACTACTGCCAGGCATTTGGTGAAAACCCTGGGTAAGGTAGTTACTCTGAAAGGGAGCACCTTGAATTGATAATGCTGGCCTGCTACCACGAACCTGAGGTATTTGCGGTGAGCAGGGTGTATTGGGATATGGAAATAGGCGTCCTTTAAGTCCAGAGTGGACGGAAAGTCGCCTCGCTGAAGGAGCGGGAGCACTTGTTGGAGTGTCACCATATGAAAGTGGTCCGACTGAATGTATAGATTTAGTTCTCTGAGGTTCTAGTATAGGCCTGAGAGAGCCGTCCTTTTTGGGAATTAGGAAGTACAGGGAGTATACACCTGCCCCTTGATATTGTAACGGGACTGGTTCTATAGCTCCTTTCTCTAACAGAGAGAGAACTTCTTGCTTGAGAAGGGTGAGATGTTCTTGTGACATTGCGTGTGATCTTGGAAGAATGTTTGGGGGAGTGTCTGTAAGTTCCAAGCAGTAACCATATTGGATAATTTGTAGAACCCATTTGTCTGAGGTGATTGTATTCCAGACATGTAGAAATTGGGAGAGACGTCCCCCGACAGGAGTGGAATGATCGGGGGTAGCGGAAGGAAGTCACTGCTTGTTATTTGCGGGGGAAGTGCGTGTTGAGATGCCTCTGCCTCTTCCCTTACCGTTGTTTCCTCTAAACCCACCTCCTAAATAGCCTCTTGATGACGGTGATTGGTTGTTGCCCTTGTAAGAGGAGGATGGATTCTCTGTGGATATATTCTTGGAGCCACCCCTGTAAAAGGAGCGACGAAAGGATCCTCTATTTGAAGGTAACTGCAAAGCCCCCATGGACTTGGCGACCTCAGTGTCTTTTTTCATTTTTTCCAGCGAAGTGTCAGCTGCTGGACCAAAGAGGTGTTCCTTGTCAAATGGTTGGTTGAGAATAGAGGCTTGCACTTCAGGTTTGAATCCTGAAATTCTCAACCAAGCATGCCTGCGTAGAAGTACGCTGGTGTTTACTGCTCGGGCTGCTGTGTCTAAGGCGCATCTGATGGAGGTATTTGTGATTAGTTTGCCCTCCTGAATAAGGTCATTAGCCTTTGATTTATGTTCATCAGGTAGAAATTGCATGAGCTTCTCTAACTCATCATAATGAGCCCTATCATATTGAGCTAACAAAGCTTGAGTATTAGCAATGCGCCAATGATTGGCTGCTTGCGACGCAACCTTTTTGCCCGAGGCATCAATTAATTTCGACTCCTTATCAGGAGGAGGGGCCTCACCTGTGGTCTGTGAGTTAGCTCTCTTGCGAGCGTTGGAAACCACAAGAGAGTCTAAAGGCAGCTGACCCTTGATGTAGACGGGGTCAGAAGGTGCAGGTTTAAATTTTTTCTCTACCCTGGGTGTAATGATTCTAGCCCTCACAGGATCTTTAAAGATCTCATATGTATGCTTAAGCATCCCTTTAAGCATTTGGCAGTGTATGAGTAGCTTTCTGAGAGGAACTTAGGGTTTCAAATAAGAAATCCTCTTCTAAAGCCTCCTTATGCAGCTTCACCCCATGATAATGAGCAGCCCTGTTAAGTGGCTCAATATATCCTATATTGTTGTCGGGTGATGAGGGTCTGGACGGATATAAATCAGGGTCATTATCTGTGTTTGGGTCAGTTTTATAATCTTCCCATGGGTCAGTATCCTGTGGCCTATCCTCATCTCCATGCCCTTCATCCTGTGGGTCAGGTGATAGTGGTGAATTTGTGGGTGTGATGAGTAAGTTTGGATCAGTGGGCGAAGGAGGTGGAATGTAAGGTGGAGAAGGGTTAGTACCCATATTTTTCTTCTTCAGAGGAATGTGGTAATCCTCCTGCAGGCCCATTTTCCTTTTTTCAGGCAATTTGGCATGGATATGTCCAGTGTCTGGATTTATTACCAGTTCTTTCTATTTCGGATCCGAAGGTGGAACGTCGGACCGAGGCTCTTTTGGCGGAGTCTTTTCAACATCTACATGGCACCAACGCTGTTCAACATCTACATGGCACCCCTCGCCCACGTCGCCCGACAGCACAACCTCAACATCATCTCCTACGCCGACGACACCCAGCTGATCCTCTCCCTCACCAAAGACCCTCACACCGCCAAAGCCCACCTCCACGAAGGAATGAAGGCCGTCGCCGAATGGATGAGGACCAGCCGCCTGAAGCTGAACTCGGACAAGACGGAGGTCCTCATCCTTGGTTCCAACCCTTCAGCCTGGGACGACTCCTGGTGGCCAACATCACTGGGAACAGCCCCGCCACCCACCGACCACGTACGCAACCTAGGGGTCATCCTCGACCCCACCCTCTCCATGACTAAGCAGGTCAACGCCGTTTCCTCATCCTGCTTCAACATCCTCCGAATGCTCCGCAGGATCTTCAAGTGGATCCCCACCGAAACAAGAAAAACAGTCACCCAGGCCCTCGTCACCAGCAGGCTGGACTACGGAAACGCCCTCTACGCAGGAACGACGGCTAAGCTCCTGAGACGGCTGCAACGCATCCAGAACGCCTCTGCACGTCTTATCCTCGACATCCCCCGACGCAGCCACATCACACCCCACCTGAGAGACCTGCACTGGCTCCCTGTCAACAAGAGGATAACCTTCAAGCTCCTCACCCACGCACACAAAGCACTCCACAACTCCGGACCAGCCTACCTCAACAGACGACTCAGCTTCTACACCCCCACCCGCCAGCTCCGCTCGACCAGCCTCGCCCTCGCCACAGTCCCCCGCATCCGGAAAACGACCGCCGGCGGCAGATCCTTCTCCCACCTCGCCGCCAAGACCTGGAACACCCTCCCCACCAACCTCCGACAGACCCAAGACCTACTGGCCTTCAGAAGACTCCTCAAGACCTGGCTCTTCGATCAGTAGCAGCACCACCCCCCTCTTCCCCCAGCGCCTTGAGACCCTCGCGGGTATGTAGTGCGCTTTATAAGTGACATGATTGATTGATTGATTGATTTGGTCGCCGTTTTCGGCGTCGAAAGTTTCGGCTCCGAACTCTTCGGCTCTGAAGATTTACTCTTCGATAATGGTGGGATGGTTACCACAACATGCTTCGGTTTCGACGCCTAAGGTTTCGGCTCGGCACCGGCATGGGGCCGACTCGAGCCAGAAGGCTTTTCCTTGTGCTTCGGCGCCGGGCCCGAGGTCGGAGCGCCCGAAACGTTTTCTCAGTGCCGACCTTGGCCCGAAGGCAGATGAATGACCGGAGCCCTTTTGGTCTTGTGTTGCTGGGGCAAGGGGGTTTCTGTACTCACGGTACGCTGACCCGGTGTAACTTGCTCCTCTTCTTCCATGTCGGAGTCGGCCTCGGACACGGAGATATGTTCTGCTTCTTCGGCTCCTTGAGCGTGTAGTTCTTCTCTGTCGGAATCTTCGCAGAAGATGTCCGGTGCAGAGCCGCCCTGATCTTGCATTTCGTGACGTCGAGCCCTACGGTCACGGAGCGTCTTCTTCGATCGAAATGATTGGCACGCCACACAGTTTTTTTCATCATGTTCCAGGGATAGGCAGAGGTTGCACACTTCGTGCAAGTCGGTGCGCGGAAACTTAGCGCAACACCCGGGACAGAGCTTGAATGGAGTCCGTTCCATCGACTGCTAGCAAGCCCGGCGCGGGTAGGCCCAACGGCCCTCCACAAGTTTTCCAATCGAAGGTCTTTGAGTCGAAACGATACGCGGAGAATGGGAAACGTGATAGAGAAACAATATCATCGAGGGTAGTGGATTGCGCGTCGAAGGGAACCCGAGAAACGGTGCCGAACCGGAGCGCAGCAATTCACATTCGAACCCGATGGCGGAAACAAACAATCTAACAATGGAGTCGATGCCCATGCGCACTATCACTGCAAGGAGGAGTCACCTACCTCGTGACTGGAAAAGTCTTCTTCGAAGAAAAACAAAGTGCATACATCCGGACCCAACACTAGATGGCAGGCTATGCAAAGCATGTGATTTACAGCTCACATGCCTCGAACAGAGAGTTTCTTTTTTCTTTCTTTATTGATTTTGATGTAAAACAGAGCATAATATAGACAGTATTGCACTCTTGCCAGTGTTATATTGAACCATATGCAACACTTATGTAACAGCAATTTAGAAAGGCACAGTTGCATCAGGAGGAAGGAAAGAAGATGAAGAGAGTTTATTTGACGACTTCATGATCATTTTCCTCTTCTTAGAAGTAGCTGGCTCAGAAGAAGGCTTGTGTGCTTTTTTGATGGTGTTTTGCCAGTCAGGACAACCATATGTGAAGTTGGGTTATCCTCCCTTGTGGATTTTTTAAAGTCTTTTTTGGTGGTTCTTCAGAGGCTCAAAGTTTTACCTCAGATATCACCTTGGAAGAACTTTCAGCGTGAATGCGCCCTTGTGTGTGATTTTCCTGTTGATCAGGAGGAGTCTTTACCTTCTTTCTCAGAAGCCTATACATATTCTAATTTCGTCTTTTGAAGCCACAGTAAAAGTCTTGCCACTCTTGGAGAGTTTTTGTAGAAACTGTTTGACATATTTTACAATCCCTTGCCTTATGGTCTGGATGAAGTTAATATATCCATTTCTTGTGGGGGGTCTTCAGAGTGTAACATCCTTTTGCCGCAAGTTCCACATGGTCTAAAAAGTCCTTTAATGGAAGATTCAAGCATGGCCTGATCTATTTAGCCTAAGTAACCTGATGAGGCAATGCCAATTTCCTCAGAAATGCAGAGAAAAATATGAATAAACCAACTTAACTGACTGACTGAGCAGAGCTCAAGGGGACTCCCTTCACACACAATGTGCAGTAGAAATCTGAACCATGGTGGCCTGAGTAAGGAGAGGTGAAGACTGTGCTTTGCTCTGATTAGCTGAATTTTGGATATTTTATAATGATGTGAATAGGCTACTGTTGTGATGACGTTAAAACCCTTCTGTGTATGTTTAACGCTGTACTGCTCACTATGTCCACAGTGGGGCTCCCAGGTTGATGACGGGGATGATTCAAGAATGAAACTCTGAAAGACCCAATATTGGAGGATTTATTTAGCTGGGACAAAGAATGTGGGAGCTAACACTACACATTTTACAAGGTCCTGGAACATATTATCTACCACTCATTTCCCCTTTAATTCCAGGGCCTGATAAGGCACTTCCTTGCACGACATTGTGTACCTCGCTTTTCCTCACCTTGTTGATGTGTTCCGCCATAGTATGGTAGCTCAGTCCTGCCTTAGACTTAAACTGCTTCCTGCAGTGTTGGCACTTCAAAGCGTCCTGCAGCTAGATAATTTAGAACAAATATATTATTTCAAGAACTTTAATGGCTGAAGTATAAAGTGAACAAACCATGCAAAACAATCTCACATTCCATATGCACAAACCCAAGCCTGCACTACGGCAGCTATGCAGTGTACACAGACATACACAGCCAATCTCCTGCAAGAACACAAATAAATGACTTTGCGAAATCTAGTGTGCCTACTTTTTGACAAACATCCATGTGCTTCCGAAGTCCAAGAATGGTTTTCCTGGTCACACACTTGCAATTGGAGCAGAGTACCTCCCCTTTCTCTGCAATCTCCCTCTGCCATTTGTCCTCAACGCTACCTAGTACAGGGGAAATAGGAGCAAGGACCATCAAAACAAGACAATGGCACCCTAATAAATACAGCACTATCTAAATCAGCATTAGGAGTCATTGTTTATGCTTTTAATTATCACAATATTTTGATGGTGGTAGACAGCCAGGCTCCTTCATTTCAACAGTGCTAACATCCCCCAAAGACATACAGTGAAAGAAAATCAATAGTCAAACCTGCAAGTGCAAGCTACAGATACCTCTTTTCATCTGTTGTTTTATTGCAGTTCTTGGGTTTGCGGGTTGTTAACCTGTCCCCCTCGTGTTCCTTAAGTTCAAACTCATACATGTATGTACGCATATGTATATAGACTAACAAATCAAGTACCTTTGGTAACGCCTTTCCTGATAGAGACTCTAGCCGCAGATTTCTTACATTAGAATATTCCTCAGGCATCAGACTGGATCCGGAAAATCTTGGGAAGTACTCCTGCACTTTGGTAAGTGGTGCTGATCATCTACGCATTGGCGTCGTCCGCAACGGATGTGAAGTGAGCGGTGCCTATTATAAGTTCCACCTTCGCGCTTTGACATCGGTTTCTTTTCTGGACTATTTCTGCACCAGAAACACAGAGCCACGACAGAAGGCTGAACAACCAGTGAGGAGAAACCAAGGACCATTTTAGGTAGAAGAACCGGTTCACAGATCAGGGAGGATGAGAGGGTCAGTAAGGAGTCCGCAGCTAGATAGATTCTTTACTAGATAAGGAGTTACTTAAGTAACTTGTTCATCTGATAGAGACTACGAGCCGCAGATTCCTTACATTAGAATAGATACCAAAGCAATAACTCCTCGGAGGTGGGTCTGTGAGTCTGTGAATTGGCTCAGACTAAAAAGTCCTTGAGGACCGAAAGGGCAAAGTGCCTGTCACGCTGGACCTGACTGTCAAGGCAGTAGTGTTTTGTAAACATGTGCAGTGATGCCCATGTAGCAGCCTGACAGGTGTCCAGGATGGGGATTCCACGAGATAATACAGTGGGTCGCAGCTTTGACTCTGGTGAAATGAGCCCTCAGTGCATTGCTTCTTGGCCAGTGTGAAGCAGATCTGAGTGCAGAGTACAATCCATCTGGAGATGGTCCCTTTCTGCACTTCTTTTCCCTTTTTCGCTCCTGTGAACCTAATAAAGAGCTGATCTTCGACCCAGTGTTCTCTGGTGCAACCAATGTAGAACAACAATGCTGTTTTCTGGTACAACTGATGGAGTCTCTCTTCTTCTTTGGAGGATGAGGTGGAGCAAAGAAAGTCAGCAGCGTGTTGCTCTGGCCAAAGTGAGACGGCATTACCACTTTTGACAGGAAAGAGGCACGTGTACGGAGAACCAGTTTGTCTGGGAAGAAATTGGTGTAAGGAGGTTGGACAGAAAGAGCCTGTTGTTCGCCGACCCTCCTGGCTGATATGATGGCCACCAAGAAGACTGTTTTGATCGTCAGAAGTCTCAGAGGGCAGTTATGTATGGGTTCAAAGGGTGAACACGTTAAGAAGATTAAAACCAAATTAAGCTACCATTGGGGCATAAGGATAAGTTACTTACCTGTAATCCTAGTTCTCTTCCAGGGGTATACTCATCAAAGTCATAAGCACTGAATTATCTCCGCCCACGTGCGGGAACCCGGAGCATATACAAAAATACATATATATGTGTATGTAGTAGAAAAAGAGTACATAGTACGAAATAAACACACACATATACATGTATTACATAAAAAATATGCAGCCCCAAACATATCCAATAGGCTAAGAAGCCAGAATTACATGTATTTCTCTAGTATGAAAATGCCATATAAACATATAATGTAAGAGAAGGACATGTACAGTAAGAGCATTCCGCAAAAAAACCTTTTACTTTCATTAAGAAAACAGTAATGCCAGGCAATTAGCCCAAAGAAGGCTGCATAAATAAATAACATCCCTGTACAGAAAAGGAAAAACTGGCACCTCGCCTTTAAGGCCTCAGAGACTCTGAGCACTATGCCTTTAAGACCTCCAGGAGCACCCTGCTCCCATCATGCACCACAGGTGACAGTTAGGTCAGTTCTTTTGTACGGTATAAGAAACCTGTAGGAACCTGCATCAAAGATGCAAGAATATCGAGTAAACTGTTAATGCTCGTCCGGGGAGGTGGGCGGGTTGCTTATGACTTTGATGAGTATACCCCTGGAAGAGAACTAGGATTACAGGTAAGTAACTTATCCTTCTCTTCCAGGGGATACTCATCAATAGTCATAAGCACTGAATAGAGTAGCAAGCCCATACCCACTTCCGTGCGGACGAGCAAAACACAGAGAACTCAATTGACATACACATATTAAACAGTATTTGCAAACAAGTTTCTCAGCGAGGCCTGCCCAACCTGAGCATCTGCCTGCGTGTCAGCATCTAAACAGTATTGGCGAGTAAAGGTATGAACTGATCGCCATGTAGCTGCTTTACAAATCTCTGCCATGGGGACATTCCTCAGGAGAGCCGTGGTAGAAGCTTTCCCCTAGTGGAATGTGCCTTAGGCTTCCCCGGAAGGGATTTGTTGGCCAATTGGTATGACAGTAGAATACAAGAAACTATCCATCTAGAAATGGATCTTTTGGAAGCTGCAGAACCTGTATTAACAGGACCATAGTTAATAAACAAACGTTCCGAATTCCTCAGTGTCTTTGTTTTGTCCAAATAAAACTTCAGAACCCTCTTGAGATCTAGGGAGTGAAGAGATCTTTCCGGAGGATTCGAAGGATTCGGAAAAAAGGTAGGTAAAGTGATAGTCTGGTTAATATGGAAGTCCGTGACCACTTTAGGCAAAAAGCTAGGATGCGTTCTGAGAACTACCCTGTTAGCGTGAAACACAGTATAAGGTTCCTTACAGCAAAGAGCCTGGATCTCACTGACCCTGCGAGCAGATGTAATGGCCACCAGGAACGCGGCTTTCCATGTTAAATGCTGTAAGGAAGCTTTATGAATAGGCTCGAAAGGAGACCCCATCAACTTTGTTAACACAATGTTAAGCTCCCATGGAGGAGAGGGAGACCTGACTGGTGGATAAACCTTTTTAAGCCCTCAAGGAAATCCTTTACCACCGGAATTCTAAACAAAGAAGCCTGGTGGGGGACTTCCTATAGGCTGTGATTGCTGCAAGGTGGACTTTGATAGAAGAGAACTGAAGACCAGATCTAGCCAAATGCAGCAAATAGGGTAAAATCACCTGTTCCTGACCTCGGATGGGATCATGTCCATTGTCCACACACCATAGGAAGAACCGCTTCCACTTGAAGGCATATGATTTCCTCGTGGAAGGTCTTTTCGCTTCTTTGAGAATAGCCATACAGTCTGGATTCAATTGTAGGTGTCCATATTGTATGACTTCAGGAGCCATGCTGTCAACCGGAGGGAGGACAGGTTGGGGTGGAATACTCTCCCTGCCTGTTTGGATAGGAGATCCGGGCGGCATGGCAACCTCTTGTGTGGTACTTCCGATAGTTGAAGGAGTTCCGGAAACCACCACTGGCGAGGCCACTCCGGGGCTATTAGGATCATCCTGGAGGTGGTCCTGTACAGCTTGTTGATTACAACTGGTATCAACGGAATCGGTGGAAAGGCGTACAGTAAGCTCTGAGACCATTCGATCAAAAGGGCATTCCCTCGAGATCCTTGTTGGGGAAACCTGGATGCGAAGGCGGGGCATTTTGCGTTTACCGCGTCTGCAAACAGGTCGATGTCTGTCGTTCCCCATTCTCGAAAGATGCTTTGAGCGACTTCGTTGTTGAGAACCCAATCGTGGGCTTCGACGAAGTCTCTGCTGAGGAAGTCCGCCTGGGAGTTGAGAGAGCCCGGTAGATGAATGGCTACTATTGACAGGTCTCTCGCTAGAAGCCAGTTCCATATGGTTTGAGACTCTATGGAGAGTGTTCTTGATCGGGTACCTCCCTGTTTGTTCAAATAATACATCGTCGTTGTATTGTCCGTTTGGATCAGAATGGAGCGAGACTTGAACGACGGAACCAGGGACTTGAGTGCTAGATGTACGGCTCTCAGCTCTAGCAGGTTGATGTGGTAGCTCTTTTCGGAATCGGACCATAGACCTTGTACTTGCAGAGGGCCCATATGAGCACCCCAACCCTGGAGAGAAGCGTCCGTGACTAAAGTCTGGGTTGGAGGGTCCTGGTGGAAAGGGACTCCCTTCATCAGGTGCGATCGCTTCATCCACCACCGGATGGAGTCTTTGGCTGATTGATGGAGAATTACCTGATCCTCCCAGCGCCCTGATACTTGCATCCACTGGTCTTCCAAACATTGTTGTAGTGGACGCATGTGTAATCGTGCGTTTGGTACTATAAAGATGCACGATGCCATCGATCCCAGTAGTGATGACACCTGTCGAACTGTTGGGAGATGCGTGTGAAGAAGAGTCAGACATTTTCCTTGGATTGATGACAATCTCTCCTCCGAAGGACACACGCTTGCTTTTTTGGTGTCCAGGAAGGATCCTAGGTAATGGATCTTTTGCGTTGGATTTAGTATGGATTTCTTGAAATTGACGTGAAGGCCCAAGCTGTGGAGAAGCTGAAGGCAGCACGTGAGTTGATCCTGCAGCAGAGTTGGAGATGAGCTCTTCAGGAGCCAATCGTCTAGGTAAGGATATATGAATATTTTCTGCTTGCGGAGAAAAGCGGCCACCACAGTCATACATTTGGAGAATGTTCGGGGAGCTGATTTGAGCCCGAACGGGAGAACTGAGTACTGGTAATGTTGAAAAGACACTCGAAAGCGTAGAAATTTGCGATGTTTCTTTGAGATTGGTACGTGGAAGTATGCATCCTGCAAGTCGATGGAGCACATCCAATCCTCTTGATGAAGCTGTGGGAAAATTTGATGGAGTGCCAACATTCGAAATTTTTCTCTGCGAATGTATTTGTTCAACAGTCTCAAGTCCAGAATAGGTCTGTATTCTTTGGCGGGGCCTCTTTTTCTTACAAGGAAGTAACGAGAGTAGACTCCTTGATTTCTTTGAGGAGCGGGGACTTTTTCTATAGCTCCTTTCTTCACTAAGGTGTTTATCTCCTTTTGTAACAATCGTTTGTTGTGGTGAGAAGTGCCTCTCGGAGGTATTGATGGAGGAGGAGTTATGAATTTGAGAAGATAGCCATTCTGAACAATGTTGATGACCCATTTGTCTTTTGTTATACGTCTCCACTCCTCCAGATGTAATGAAACACTTCCTCCCACCGGAGTGGACAACTGCTTTGGAGGAAGACCCATCTCATTGCTTTTGTGGCTGCTTTGGTGCTGTTGACTGTTGTTTGTTTCCACCTCTGCCACGTCCCGGTCTACGTTGCTGGAACTGGGATCTTTGTTGCGTCTGACCTTGGTTCTGCGATGACCAGTTAGATGATTGACCTCGCTGTTGAAAAGAGCGTTTATCATAGGGGCGAAAACGACGACGAAATTCTTTCTTCTTTTCGAGGCCTACAGCCTTGAGAGTATCCAACTCAGTTTTCATTTTTGCCATTTCGTCGTCAGCATGTGAACCAAACAACGATGATCCATTAAAGGGCAGATTGGCTATCTTTCTTTGAGCATCGGGCTTGAGACCTGTGAGTCGAAGCCAGGCTGATCTTCGGGAACAAACGCCATGTGCGTACCCATGAGCTGCCAAATCTGCAGAGTCGGCCGCTGTACTAATGATCTGATTAGCAACCAGGCCACCTTCCTGTACAATCTCTAGAAAATCCTTTTGATCTTCTTTGGGTAATTTGTCTGTGAATCTCGTCAGAGAGTCCCATAAAGACCGGTCATATCGTCCCAGTAGAGCGGCTGCACTAGCCACTCTCATAAAGGATCCTGATGTATTGCACATTCGCCGTCCCAAAGAATCCATGTTTTTGCTGTCCTTCTCGGGAGGAGCAGATGACATAGAGGTATTTGCATGTGCTTTTCTGGCGGCGGCGACTATAAGAGAATCCGGTGGCGGGTCAGACCGCAGAAACAAAGGATCTTGGTCTGGGGCCTTATACTTTTTGAAATTCTTGCGGGACCCGAGCCCACTGTGGCAGGTGTCAAAAAAGTCTTCATCGCAGGCTCTAATAATCCTGGTACCAAAGGTAGAAGAGGCTTTGCAGAAGCCCGATGGTGCAAGGTTTCAAATATAACGGATGTAGAAATCTGAGGCACAGTCATGGTTATATTCAATTTGCTGGCACCTCTACAGAGCACCTCGTTGAATGTCCCCATATCATCAACAGGAGAAACTCTGGATGGTGGGGTTGAAGATATAGTAGGGGAATAGTCTCTATACGATGACCTTGTTGATGAGGTCGTTGTAGGAGACCTCTGTCTTCTCCTTGGCGTATGCGATCGGCGGGGTTTTGAGCGTTCTTTTGAACGTGAACGCCGTCTTAATGGAGATCTGGAACGCCTCGGGGACCTACCAGCGGAAGATCTTGCGGGTTCCGTGGGAGGAAGTCTTTCAGTAGGCCTGGGTTGGTTCTTCCAGTGCCTAATGTCCTCCAACCATCTGGGTGACATATTGATGGGAGGAGATTTGTCTCCACTCGCCGGAGAGCCCTCCGGTGTAACCTGAATAATAGTTATACCAGGCGAGGAAGAAGCTTCCCTCGACGTCGACCGTGATCTTGAAGATGATTTTTCTAAACCTTCAGTTGGAATAACTTGCTTGTCCCTCGACGTCGAACGCCTCGACGTCGAACCAGAATGAGCCACCATCGACGACGACCGTGGAGGTGAAACTCTTGACGGTGGAGATCTATGGGACGAAGCCCTCGACGTCGGTCTCTTCGACGACGACCGCTGGTGTTCATGCGGTGTCTTCGACGTCGACCCTGCCCTCGACGTAGACCGCTGACGGGTCCGAGAGGGTGAATCGTAGTGACTCGACGCCGACCTTCGAGAAGGGGGCAGAGATCTCGACGTCGACCTCTGAAATAATGTCGACGGACGTTTCGACGTCGACCGAGGTCTATCATGCTTCGAGCCCGAAACATGTCTCGACGTCGACTTACTTTTCGACGGCGTACTCCTCGACGGCGATTTTGCCTTCGACGTCGATCTCGATGTCGGTCTCACTTGGGTCATAGCCCTCGACGTCGACTTACTTCTCGACGGCGATCTTGCCTTCGACGTCGATCTCGATCTCACTTGGGTCATAGCTCTCGACGTCGACTTACTTCTCGACGGCGATCTTGTCTTCGACGCCGACCTGACTTGTTTGGTTGGTCTCGACGTCGACGACATGCTATGATGTTTTTTCTTACTTCCAGCTTTTGATGAAGTAGATTTTCGCCGTTTCCTTGGAGAAGAGGGCCCTCCAGATGGATGATGACTTTCTGGGCCACTTTTCTTTCCTTTCACCATCAAGGCTAGAAGTCTGATCTTCTCTCTGTCTTTCAATGTTCTACTTGAAAGTTGACGACAGTGGTAGCATGTCTCTGTGTCGTGAGAAGAAGGTAGACACACGACACAGACCGAATGAGGATCGGATTTGGCCATCTTCTTCCTACAGGAAGGACATTTATCGAATAAAGGTGGCATATCTGACTAAAAAGAATGGTCAATTAGTCAGAAAAAGACTGGTATTACAACCAGTAAAAAGAAATATTGTTTGAATATTATTAGAAATATAAATTCTGACTGGAAAAGTCAAAATCAGTTAAGCTCAAGCTCCAGGTTCCTCACAGAAGGAGCCGGAAAAAGAACTGACCTAACTGTCACCTGTGGTGCATGATGGGAGCAGGGTGCTCCTGGAGGTCTTAAAGGCATAGTGCTCAGAGTCTCTGAGGCCTTAAAGGCGAGGTGCCAGTTTTTCCTTTTCTGTACAGGGATGTTATTTATTTATGCAGCCTTCTTTGGGCTAATTGCCTGGCATTACTGTTTTCTTAATGAAAATAAAAGGTTTTTTGCGGAATGCTCTTACTGTACATGTCCTTCTCTTACATTATATGTTTATATGGCATTTTCATACTAGAGAAATACATGTAATTCTGGCTTCTTAGCCTATTGGATATGTTTGGGGCTGCATATTTTTTATGTAATACATGTATATGTGTGTGTTTATTTCGTACTATGTACTCTTTTTCTACTACATACACATATATATGTATTTTTGTATATGCTCCGGGTTCCCGCACGTGGGCGGAGATAATTCAGTGCTTATGACTATTGATGAGTATCCCCTGGAAGAGAATGAAAGGATTGGTGGGAAACATATATTAAAGAACTTTTAGGAAGCTTATCCCAACATGTAACTTGAACAGGGAGGGCTCATCCGGCAACTGCAAAAAAGCTGAGATGGCCAACAGATACCCATTAAAAATGCCCAGGGCAAAGCCTTTCCGGACAAATGATAGAACTAAAAGTAACACTTCATACAAGGGTGCAGCAAGAGGGTCAACATGTTTTGCTGTGCAACAGGCCACAAACCTGTCCCAAAGGCAGGCATATGCAGCCTTAGGGGATGGATGCCTGGATGCCAGAATGACCTCACAGACTTCAGGAGGGAGATCAAAGACTTTCAATTGCCGCCGTTCAATCTCCATGTATGAAGGCATAGAGTTCACAGGTTCGGGTGCAAAACCCTGCCCTGTTGCTGTGACAGGAGATCCTTTAGAAGGGCCAGCCTGATCGGAGGAAAGATGCTCATGCTCAGGTGTTTGGGATACCAAACCCATCATGTCAGGTCCAGAGCCACTAGGATGACTTGGGCACGGTCCATACTGATCTTCTTCTGAGCTTGGGGCAGAAGTGATATCAATGGGAAAGCATACAGGAGCCCAGAGCACCACTAGAGACAAACTGCATCTCTGAGCAAGAGCTGCCTTGGAATCACCAACACACTGAAGTGCTCCAAGGTTCTCCTCAGTTGTGGGGATCACTGACAGAATATCGACGGACCGAATATCGACCTACAAGAATATCGAGTACAGAATATCGATGGACAGAATATCGACATCCTATCTCTACAAAGGTAAGTACAAAAATATCGAAACCAAAATATCGTTGTTTAAAATATCGTTGTTTAAAATATTGTTTTTTTTAAATGTCTTGAAAATATAAAATTAATTAAATAATAAATATAATTAATAAAAACATAGTTAGAATTATTTTAAAAAGTTGAAAATTATAAATAATAAATGTAATATATATAAAAATTAAACATACATATTAAAAAAAATATATATTAACTTAATATTAATAAATAATTATTTTATTTAATTATAAAATGTTAGAAACATAATAAAAACTATAAATACATAAACCTGTAAAATAAATATAAAAATAAAAAATATATATAATTAAAATATAAAAATTAATATTTATTAGTAAAAATATTTTACACTATATTAACTATAACAGTAGGGAAAATGTTGGTTAGCGTAGGGGATAAAATTACTATTCCTACTCCAGAAAGTGCAACAGTAGGGAAAGTGTTGGATAGCGGAGGGGAATAATTTACTATTCCCACTCCAGCAAGTGCAACAGTAGGGAAAGTGTTGGATAGCGGAAGGGAATAATTTACTATTCCCACTCCACGGAGTGTAACAGTAGGGAAAGTGTTGGATAGCGGAGGGGTAAAAATTACTATTCCCACTCCAGTGAGTGCACCAGTAGGGAAAGTGTTGGATAGCGTAGGGTAAAAATTACTATTCCCACTCCAGCAAATGCAACAGTAGGGAAAGTGTTGGATAGCGGGTGGGTAAAAATTACTATTCCCACTCCAGTGAGTGCAACAGTAGGGAAAGTGTTGGATAGCGGAGAGGTAAAAATTAATATTCCCACTCCAACGAGTGTAACAGTAGGGAAAGTGTTGGATAGCGGGTGGGTAAAAATTAATATTCCCACTCCAGTGAGTGCAACAGTAGGGAAAGTGTTGGATAGCGGGGAGGTAAAAATTTATATTCCCACTCCAACGAGTGTAACAGTAGGGAAAGTGCTGGATAGCGGGTGGATAAAAATTACTATTCCCACTCCAATGAGTGTAACAGTAGGGAAAGTGTTGGATAGCAGAGGGGTAGAAATTACTATTCCCACTCCAGTAATTGCAACAGTAGGGAAAGTGTTGGATAGCGGGTAGGTAAAAATTACTATTCTCACTCCAGTCAGTGCAACAGTAGGGAAAGTGTTGGATAGCGGGAGGGTAAAAGGAAAATGCTACTTACCAGTATGCATCTGTTCTTGGCATGTAGAGCTGTAGATCTGTATACTTGTGCATTATCGCCATCTGGTGTTGGGCTCGGATGTTTGCAGTTTGTTTTTGTCTTGGAAGAGTCTTTGTAGTCACGAGATAGGTGACTCCTCCTTAAGACGATAGTGCGCATGGGCATCGACTCCATCTCCAGATTGTTTTCACCATGAAGGGTTGTGATGGAGTTAGAAAGAAATATAAATAGTAATTAAAAAAGATGTCCATGTATAGGTATCTAAGTAAGATAATACTGGAGCAGTTACAGGTAACCGGGGAGGAGGGTGGGCGTATACAGATCTACAGCTCTACATGCCAAGAACAGATGCATACTGGTAAGTAGCATTTTCCGTTCGAGGCATATGAGCTGTAGATTGTATACTTGTGCATAGACTACACAGCAGTTATATCCTTAGCGGTGGCCACCTGTACCTGTTGCAGTAGTCTGAAAAAGTGTTTTTAATACGGGAAACATCGTTTACAACGCACGCGTTACAACGCGTGTCATTACAACGAAGGTTTTACAACGTGAAATCCATTACAACGCATGTCATTACATCGCATAATCCATTACAACGCATTCCCCAAAGTAACGCCCCGGCGGAGTTAGAATAGAAATTGCGTTGTAATGGATTATGCGTTGTAACGACATGCGTTGTAATGACATGCGTTGTAACGACATGCGTTGTAATGGATTTTGCGATGTAAAAAATGTGTTGTAATGACACGCGTTGTAACGCGTGCGTTGTAAAGTGTCATATTCTTTTAATACAGCCTGTCCCACAGTAGCTTGTTGTTTTGCCTGCACATCTACACAATAGTGCTTTGTGAAGGTGTGTGGTGTAGACCCTGTTGCTGCTTTACAGATGTCATCTATGGGGATGTTCCCTAAGAACGCCATAGAGGCCCCTACTTTGCGTGTGGAATGCGCTCTAGGAGGAACAGATAATGTACGCTTTGCCTTTAGGTAGCATATCTGGATGCATTTAACAATCCACCTGGCAAGTCCTGATTTTGATATGGGGTTGCCCTTATGTGGTGGTGAGAAGGCTACGAAAAGTTGTTTGGTTTTCCTGAAAGTTTTTGTCCTTTCAGTGTAGTAAAGGATAGCTCTTTTGACATCTAGTGTATGAAGAGCCCTCTCTGCCACTGAGTCTGGTTGAGGAAAAAAGACTGGTATCTCAACAGACTGGTTAAGGTGGAAGGCAGAGATGACTTTTGGTAAGAATTTAGGGTTTGTCCTAAGAATCACCTTGTTGTGATGTATTTGCAAGAAGGGTTCCTGTATGGTTAAGGCCTGGAGCTCACTAACTCTTCTGAGAGATGTGATTGCTACAAGGAAAGCTACTTTCCATGTGAAATGAAATGAAATTTGTACTTGTAAAGCGCACTTATACCCCCAAAGGGGTGTCCTGGCGCTGTACGCATACCGCTGTGGAACCCTTCCTGGCTTTTCCCTGTGAAATGTCCACTCCTGGGCACCCCCAGGGTGAAGCCAGGCATCCCAGCGCTGTTGGGGCCGTTGTGGAGACTAAGCAAGCTATTGCCCAGAGTTGCAGAGTGGGACCCATGATTAGAATAGGCACCGAGGCGAGAATGATCAGGTCCGAGGAAATTGAGCCCAAGACCCGCCGAGGCGGGAATTGAACCCTGGTCCCGGGCCAGATCTCTGCATCAGGGTCTGCCGCTCTAACCATTGAGCCACACTTCTCCATGTGAGAAATTGTAGCTCGCACCTATGCAAAGGTTCAAATGGGGGGCCCATGAGCCTAGTAAGGACAATGTTTAGGTTCCACGCAGGAGCTGGTGGAGTTCTGGGAGGAATTATTCTTTTAAGGCCTTCCATGAAAGCCTTGATAGCAGGTACCTTAAACAACGACAAATGTTGTCTTTTTTGTAGGTAAGCAGCTATGGCTGCGAGGTGTAACCGTATGGATGTGTATGCCAGATTACAGTTTTGTAGATGCAAAAGGTAACAAATAATGTTTTGAATTGACACATCTAAAGGATTGAGTGCATTGTTATTGCAGTAGATCACAAATCTCTTCCATTTGGCTGCATAGCAGGCTCTAGTGGTAGGACGTCTAGCCTCCTTAATAATATTCATACATTGTGGAGGTAGGTTAAGGTATCCAAACTCTAAGACTTTAGGAGCCAGATTGCTGGGTTCAATTGAGCTGGATTTGGGTGTCTTATTTCTCCATGGTTCTGCGTGAGAAGTTGTGGAGAAAGGTACAACTTTTGATGTGGGACTAGCGAAAGTTCCAGCAGGGTTGTGAACCATGGCTGTCGAGCCCATGTTGGAGCAACCAGGATCATTGTGAGCGACTGTTGTCTGAGCTTTCGAACCACTAATGGAAGGAGTGGGAGAGGCGGAAAAGCATACGCAAATTTGCCTGACAAGTTCATCCATATCGCATTGCCTTTGGACAATGGGTGTGGATACCTGGAGGCGAAGTTTGGGCATTTTGCGTTTAAGTGTGTGGCGAACAGATCTATGTCTGGGTGGCCCCACTTGTGGAAGAATGGATGAAGAACTTGTGGATGAAGTTCCCATTTGTGAATCTGTTGTGTCTGACGAATGAGTAGATCCGCAATTTGATTTTGTAGCCCTGGTAGGTGTTCTGCTAACAGGTATATTTTTTGCGGAATGGCCCATCTCCATATGGTTTGCGCTAGGCGGGAAAGCTGCAGAGAGTGTGTCCCCCCCTGTTTTTGTATGTAGTACATTGCAGTCATATTGTCTGTTCTGACTAGGACTGCTTTGCCTACTAGATGTACCTGGAATGATTTTAACGCAAGAAAGATTGGCAGTAACTCCAAATGATTGATGTGGAGTAATTTTTGCCGAGGGGTCCATATGCCCTGAATGGTATAATTTAAGAGATGCGCTCCCCAGCCGGTGAGCGATGCGTCCGTTGTTAGCACAATCTGTGGAACTGGGTCCATGAACTGCCGCCCGTTGGATAGGTTTTGTGTGTTCCACCACTGCAGAGAGCGATGTGTGCGGCTGTCCACCAACACCAGATCTGTAAGCTGGGCCTGGTTCCACTGATGTGCCAGACATTCCTGTAATGGGCGCATTTGGAGTCTTGCGTAAGGCACTATGAAAATGCAAGAGGTCATTATCCCTATTAGTTGCATGAACACTCGACCTGGAAGTGAGTGTTGAGGTTGAAATCTTTTTATGAGAGCCTGTATGCTGTGTATCCTGAGTGGATTGGGATACGCAATGGCTTTTGAAGTATCTAGTATAGCGCCAAGATAATGTTGCATGTGGGACGGTTGTAGGTGTGACTTGGTGAGATTTATTGTGAATCCCAAGTCATGCAGGAGCTGAACTGTTTTGTGTGTGTGTTGAACACAGTGGTTGTGGGAGCTGGCTGTTATGAGCCAGTCGTCTAGATAAGGGAACACATGAATGTGTTGTCTTCGCAAGTGTGCTGCTACTACTGCGAGGCACTTTGTGAATACCCTGGGTGCTGTAGTTACTCCGAACGGGAGGACTTTGAACTGGTAGTGCTGACCATCCAGTACAAACCGTAGATATTTCCTGTGAGCAGGGTGAATGGGGACGTGAAAGTAGGCGTCCTTGAGATCTAGAGTGGAAAGGAAATCGCCCTGTTGGAGCAGTGGGAGGACCTGTTGCAGGGTGACCATATGGAAGTGGTCGGACTGTATGTACAGGTTTAGTATTCTGAGGTCTAATATTGGCCTTAGAGTACCGTCCTTTTTTGGAATGAGAAAGTAAAGGGAGTAGACCCCTGAGCCTTTCTGATGTAGGGGGACTGGTTCTATTGCTTGCTTTTGTGAAAGGGAGGCAATCTCCTGTTTAAGAAGTGTTAGATGTTCCGTGGACATCGGTCGATGCCTGGGAGGCACATTTGGTGGAGTAGAAGTGAGCTCCAGGCAGTAACCATACTGGATAATTTGTCTCACCCACCTGCCTGTGGTGATGGAAAGCCACACAGGTAGGAACTGTGAAAGTCTTCCCCCGACCGATGTGGAATGGTCTGGGGGGAGCGTAGGGAAGTCACTGCTTTGAGGCGGGGCAGGTGCGGGTATTGTTATCGCGACCTCTTCCTTTGTTATTATTACCCCTGTAGCCCCCTCTAAAATATCCTCTGCTAGGGGAAGATTGAGTGGGACTTTTGTATGTAGAGGTGTTGCCTGTGTCAGTGGTTTTGGAGGCGCCCCTATAAGTGGAGCGACGAAAGGACCCTCTATTTGCCGGAAATTGTAAGGCCCCGTGGACTTGGCTGTTTCTGTGTCCTTTTTCATTTTCTCTAAGGATGTGTCTACAGAAGGGCCAAATAGATGTTGCTGGTCAAATGGCTGGTTAAGAATTTGGGACTGCACCTCCTGTTTAAACCCAGAGATGCGCAGCCATGCATGCCTGCGTAGCAGAACGCTTGTATTGACTGCTCTGGATGCTGTGTCTGCTGCATCCAAAGCACATTTGATGGAGGTATTAGTGATGGTTTTTCCCTCCTGTATAAGGTTGTTGGCTTTAGCCCTATACTGGTCTGGAAGGTGCTGTATAAGTGTCTCCTGCTCATCATAATGCGCCCTGTCATACCTGGCGAGTAAAGCCTGGGCGTTGGCAATGCGCCAGTAATTGGCTGCTTGTGACGCGACCCGTTTGCCAGATGCGTCCAGCAGCTTTGACTCCTTGTCTGGAGGAGGGGCCTCCCCTGTGGATTGAGAATTAGCCCGTTTACGGGCATTTGATGCTACGAGGGAGTCTAGAGGAAGTTGTCCTTTAATATAAGCTGGGTCGTTTGGGGCTGGCTTATATTTTTTGTCAATGCGTGGGTTGATTACCCTAGCCCTGACTGGGTCTTTGAAGATTTCTGGGGCATGTTTAACATTGGCAAGGTAGTGGATGACTTTTGGGAGTGAGTAAAAGTTTCCATTAAGAAATCTTCTTCCGCAGGTTCCGAGTGTAACTCTACCCGGTGGTACCTGGCTGCCCTGTCTATTAGTTGTGCAAAGCCAATGTTGTCATCTGGTGGGGATGGTTTGGATGGGTATGAGTCTGGCTCAGGTATATCTGGGATATTATGATAATCATCCCAAAGGTCTTGTGGTGGGATGTCATCATCATCCTGTTGCAGATGCCCATCACTGTGGTCATCCCCACCCCCAAAGTCCTCTTCATCCTGGCGAAGGGCAGGTGAAGAAGGAGATAGTGGAGAAGTAGGAGAAATAGGTATAGTTGGAAGGGGAGAGATGGGTCTAAGAGGAGAAGTAGCAATGTTCTTCCTCTTTAAAGGTATTTCAGGTGGGTCTGGAACGGCCAATGTCCTCTTTTTTGGTGGAATTGTGGTCACCTGACCTGTATGAGGGTCAATGTACAAAGTTTTCTGCTTCGGATCCGATGGATCTGGCCGAAACAGTTCTTCGGAAGCGTCCGGTTTTTTCGGCACCGAGGGTTTTGGGTCCGAGTGGTGCTTTGACTTAGCTTTGCGAGTGGTGGAGCTGTCCTTAAGCTTTGTCGGTGTCTTTAGTTCTGTAGCAGTTTTCGGTTCCGAAGGAGTATGGTGTTTCTTCGGATCCGAAGACTTGTCTTTGGCCTGCTTCGGTGCCGAAGGGGTGGGCGTCGAGGCCGACTTCGGTGCCGATATAACAGGGCGTGGCCCTGTGCTTGTCTTTGGCTTTTCTTTCGGTGCCGAGGAGTGTTTTTTGGCACCGGTACGTGGCTGACTCGGTCCCGAGCCGCCTGAAGGCTTTTCTTTCGGCTTTGGAGCCGAGGGCGGGGCATCCGAAGACTTATCTCAGTGTTTACCTGAGCCCGAAGGCGAAGGTGTCACCGGAGCCTTATGTATTTTTACTGGGAGAGGAGCGTCGAGTTCAGTACTCACAGTTCGTTGTCCTGGAGTAATGGGCTGATCCTCGGCATCGGAGTCGTCTGCCTCGGAGACTCTGATGTCTTCCTCTTCCGATTCCTGCTGCTGGATCTTGGAGCCTGCATCGAAGATGTCGTCTGGCGTCGAGGAAGTTGATCGAGCCATCGTGTGACGTCGAGCCCGGCGATCACGTATGGTCTTCTTCGATCGAAAGGAAGCGCAGGCTCGGCAATCCTTGTCCTCGTGCTCTGGAGACAAGCAAAGGTTACAGACCTCGTGGAGATCTGTGTGTGGAAATTTAGCACCACACAAAGGACATTTCTTAAATGGAGTTCTTTCCATTTACTGCAGGGCCTGATGGCGTAGGTAGGCCCAACGGCCCGCGCCGACGACCGTGAATCGAAGGTCTTGTGTGGATATTCCTTGGATGCGCTTCGAAGGAGAACTCGAGCGAAACAATACAGTCGACGTAAGCGCGTGAAGGGGGATCGAATACGACACCGACCCGGAGCGCAACGTATTACATCCGAACCCGATGGCGGAAAAACAATCTGGAGATGGAGTCGATGTCGCATGCGCACTATCGTCCTAAGGAGGAGTCACCTATCTCGTGACTACAAAGACTCTTCCAAGACAAAAACAAACTGCAAACATCCGAGCCCAACACCAGATGGCGATCTATGCACAAGTATACAATCTACAGCTCATATGCCTCGAACATTACTATTCCCACTCCAGCGAGTGCAACAGTAGGGAAAGTGTTGGATAGCGGGGGGGTAAAAATTACTATTCCCACTCCAGTGAGTGCAACAGTAGGGAAAGCATTGGATAGTGGGTGGGTAAAAATTACAATTCCCACTCCAGCGACTGCAACAGTAGGGAAAGTGTTGGATAGCGGGTGGGAATAATTTACTATTCCCACTCCACCAAGTGTAACAGTAGGAAAGTGTTGGATAGCGTAGGGGAATAATTTACTATTCCCACTCCAGCAAATGCAACAGTAGGGAAAAGTGTTGGATAGCGGAGGGGAATAATTTAGTATTCCCACTCCTGCAAAATAATTAACATTAATTAACAAATAATTAATTTGTCAAAAATAATTAACATCCCACCATATTCCCTATAAACGACACCACCAATATTATAAAATATTACACAATTAACATAATTAATTAACAATTAAATAATTAATTAATAACAATTGACAAGCAAATTAAAAACCATCAAAAATAAATTATATCACACGATTAGCACTATAAAATAACTTTAAATAATTATATAAAAAAATATAATTTTTTTTATTAAAATTAAATTACTTCCCACCCTACTCCCCTATCAATCCACAACCCGCTCCTAACAAAATTACACAACTAACATATTTACCAATTAATTCCTAAAAATTAATCTCCAATTAATAACTAATTAATAACATTTTTTTAACACAATATAAAAATATTAATTACATAAATATGAATTAATAAAATTATGAATTAATTAATTATAATTAAATTACTTCCCACCCTACTCCCTATAATACCAAAACCCGCTCCTAAAAAAATTACACAATTAACATATTTACCAATTAATTATTAATAACCAATTAAAATTAATTAATAACCAATTAATTAACACAATTAACAATATAAATTATTAAATACAAAAATATTATTTAATAAAATCATTAATTAATTAATTTCAATTAAATTACTTCCCACCCTATTCCCTATAAACCCACAACCCGCTACGGAACTAAAACGCAATATTTAAAAAAATAAAATAAATTAATAACTTCTAAAAAATTATTAATTAATATATTATAATTAAATTACTTCCCACCCTACTCCCCTATAAACCCACAGCCCGCTACGGAACTCAAATACGCAAAAATTAATTAACCGATATTCTTGTTGACAATATTTTTGCAGGTCGATATTCTGTCACATCGAAATTTAAACATCGATATTATGGCATATCGATATTTAAAACTCAATATTATGGGGCCGATTCCGATCTCGGCCGGTAGTGCTCCGAATCGGATTCGGATTTACCGGATCCGATTCGGAGCCCTGTTTCCCGACCGACCGTACGCGGATCCGGCCGAGCGAGTACGATGCGAGCGCACGCGAAATCTCCGACCGACTCGCTCGCAGGACCCGACCGCTCCGACCGACTCCGCACGGGGACGACTCGCACCGCGCAATGGAGACGTTCCCCGGCCGGGTAAGTACGATGCGCATCGCGACCGCTCCGACCGACTCGCGCAGTCCGGCTCCAAGGAGCTGTCGGAGCCGCACTTTGGGGTCCGTGTCGGACCCCCTGGAAGCATAGGCACGCGAGTCGCACACAGGGGGACACATGGGTCCCCCTACACGTGCATGTACGGCGCGACCCGCACCGACGCCAACACGCTGTAGGGGCGCCCTTAGTTCGCGTGCCGTGCCCATTGAGTCAATGGGAGCCCTTGTACGCTGCCGTACGACTGGCTCCCATTGACTTCAATGGAGTCCGATCGAATCGAGTCCGATGGCATACGTGCGCATCGTACTCGCTCGGTCGGACTGCTAGAGTCCGATTCGGTCGGAAATCTCTCCGGGTCCGGCTCGGTCGGAGAGATTTCCGGCCCGAATCGGAATCGGCCCCTAAGTCTGCATACCCAGTTGTGGAAAAGGCCTTACACCATCTGCAGGTGAAGGCGCCATTCTTGATCCATAAGGCATCGACGGCTGAGTTTGTCCGCCCTTGCGCTTAACGATTCCACCAAGTGCTGGATGAACAGGAAAATGTCCTGGCGCTCCAGCCATGTCAGAGGTGCAGGGCCTCCTGGCACAGGGTCCAGAACACCACCCAGCCCTGCTTGTTGCAGTACCAGACGGTGGTGGTGTTGTCCGTGAACACCTGAACTAGCCTTCTCTTGATGTACCAGGTTAGAGAGGTTTCTTTGATGCTGCGCCCACTGGGCCTTCAGGTCCTACTGCAGAGCCTGCATATGCCAGCAGGCATGCTTTACCAGTAGGATGTAGGAGGCCAGAAGACCCAGCAACCTCAGAGTCAGTCTCACTGAAATCTAGGATAGAGGCTGAAACATCAGAATCATAGCCTGAATATCCAGGGCTCGCTGCTCTAGAGGATAGGCATGGAACTGTAGTGTGTCCAGAATGGCTCTGAAGAAAGGAAGCATCTGTGATGGGAGTCAGATGTGACTTCAGCACATTTATAGCAAAACCCAGTGAATGTTGAAGGTTTGCCGTAAATTGGAGGTACGTTGCGACTGCCTGGGGTGATCCGCCTTCAACAACCAGTTGTCAAGGAAAGTGAAGATTGGAACCCTTGACCGTCGCAGGTAAGCTGTAACCACCACCATCACTTTCATGAACACCTAAGGGGTGCTAGTAAGGCTAAAGGGGAGGGCAATGAACTGAAAATGCTCACGGCTCAACGTGAACCAAAGATAATGCCTGTGGGTTGGCAGAACAGGGATGTGGAAATACGCTTCCTGAAAGTCCAACGCTACTATCCAGTCTCCAGGATCGAAGGCAGAGAGGACCGAAGCCAACATGAGCATCTTCAGTTTCTCCCTCTTTCAGGAGTAAGTGAGAGGGCGCGTGTCCAACATAGGATGGAGGTCTCCATCCTTCTTTGGCACCAGAATATAGCGAGATAGCAACCACAACCTACTTCTTATGTCAGCACCCTCTTGATGGCTCCTTTGGCCAAAAGAGCCTGCATTTCCAGATGCAGCAGGGAGAGATGGTCCTCCATCAGCCGATCTGAGGACGGTGGCAGGGGTGGTGAGATTCCTGTGAATGGAAGGGTGTACCCCCACTGAACAATTTGGAGCACCCATTTCTCTGAAGTTATGGCTGCCAGTGGGGAAAGTGGTGCCTGATCCTGCTGCCAAGCGGTTGCTCCTGATGTTGGGAGGGTATTTTAAGGGGGTTTGGAGGCTGCGGCTGCCGGGGCAGTGGTGGACTGGGCAGATATCTGACATTGGGTCCCACGAGGCTTGTGAGAGCCACGGTTGCAGCCACGAAAGGACTGGAGAGCCTGCTGGCCGTGGTGGCTGAGTAAAAATGAAGCAAACACAAGGAGATGATGGACGGAGCGCTGAAACTTTTCAGACACTCATCCCCAGTCACAGATCTGGGTTGAATCCATCATCGTTCTTTAGCTCACTTCGCCACCTCAGTTCAGACCCAGCTATATGCATATCAGTCTTGACCCTGTGCCTCATGGGAACAATCCAGGTCTTCCCTGAACCAGAAACAAGCATCCTGGGACTGGTTTCTGGGTAACACCCTTCATCAGCCAGGCTAGCTTGAATCCAGTGGCAAAGTGAGCAAGGTACCCACGTCTGGGCATACCCTGCCAACTTAGGGCGAACAAAACAAACACAAGGAGATGATGGACGGAACGCTGAAACTTTTCAGACACTCACCCCCAGTCACAGATCTGGGTTGAATCCATCATCGTTCTTTAGCTCACTTCGCCACCTCAGTTCAGACCCAGCTATATGCATATCAGTCTTGACCCTGTGCCTCATGGGAACAGTCCAGGCCGAACTGCCAAGCCAGGTCTTCCCTGAACCGGAAACAAGCATCCTGGGACCAGTTTCTGGGTAACACCGTTCATCAGCCAGGCTAGCTTGAATCCAATGGCAAAGTGAGCAAGGGACCCACGTCTGGGCATACCCTGCCAACTTAGGGCGAACAAAGCAAACACAAGGAGATGATGGACGGAGCCCTGAAACTTTTCAGACACTCACCCCCAGTCACAGATCTGGGTTGAATCCATCATCATTCTTTAGCTCACTTCGCCTCCTCAGTTCAGACCCAGCTATATGCATATCAGTCTTGACCCTGTGCCTCATGGGAACAGTCCAAGCCGAAGTGCCAAGCCAGGTCTTCCCTGAACCGGAAACAAGCATCCTGAGATTGGTTTCTGGGTAACACCCTTCATCAGCCAGGCTAGCTTGAGTCCAGTGGCAAAGTGAGCAAGGGACCCATGTCTGGGCATACCCTGCCAACTTAGGGTGAACAAAGCAAACACAAGGAGATGATGGACGGAGCGCTGAAACTTTTCAGACACTCACCCCCTGATACAGATCTGGGTTGAATCCATCATCGTTCTTTAGCTCACTTCGCCACCTCAGTTCAGACCCAGCTATATGCATATCAGTCTTGACCCTGTGCCTCATGGGAACAGTCCAGGCCGAACTGCCAAGCAAGGCATTCCCTGAACCGGAAACAAGCATCCTGGGACCGGTTTCTGGGTAACACCCTTCACCGGCCAGGCTAGCTTGAATCCAGTGGCAAAGTGAGCAAGGGACCCACATCTGGGCATACCCTGCCAACGTAGGGCGAACAAAGCAAACAGAAGGAGATGATGGACGGAGCGCTGAAACTTTTCAGACACTCACCCCCAGTCACAGATCTGGGTTCAATCCATCATCATTCTTTAGCTCACGTCGCCACCTCAGTTCAGACCCAGCTATATGCATATCAGTCTTGACCCTGTGCCTCATGGGAACAGTCCAGGCCGAACTGCCAAGCCAGGTCTTCCCTGAATCGGAAACAAGCATCCTGGGACCGGTTTCTGGGTAACACCCTTCACCAGCCAGGCTAGCTTGAATCCAGTGGCAAAGTGAGCAAGGGACCCATGTCTGGGCATACCTTGCCAACTTAGGGCGAACAATGCAAACACAAGGAGATGATGGACGGAGCGCTGAAACTTTTCAGACACTCACCCCCAGTCACAGATCTGGGTTGAATCCATCATCGTTCTTTAGCTCACTTCGCCACCTCAGTTCAGACCCAGCTATATGCATATCAGTCTTGACCCTGTGCCTCATGGGAACAGTCCAGGCCGAACTGCCAAGCCAGGTCTTCTCTGAACCGGAAACAAGCATCCTGGGACCGGTTTCTGGGTAACACCGTTCATCAGCCAGGCTAGCTTGAATCCAATGGCAAAGTGAGCAAGGGACCCACGTCTGGGCATACCCTGCCAACTTAGGGTGAACAAAGCAAACACAAGGAGATGATGGACGGAGCCCTGAAACCTTTCAGACACTCACCCCCAGTCACAGATCTGGGTTGAATCCATCATCATTCTTAGCTCACTTCGCCACCTCAGTTCAGACCCAGCTATATGCATATCAGTCTTGACCCTGTGCCTCATGGGAACAGTCCAGGCCGAACTGCCAAGCCAGGTCTTCCCTGAACCGGAAACAAGCATCCTGGGACCGGTTTCTGGGTAACACCCTTCATCAGCCAGGCTAGCTTGAATCCAGTGGCAAAGTGAGCAAGGGACCCATGTCTGGGCATACCTTGCCAACTTAGGGCGAACAAAGCAAACACAAGGAGATGATGGACGGAGCGCTGAAACTTTTCAGACACTCACCCCCAGTCACAGATCTGGGTTGAATCCATCATCGTTCTTTAGCTCACTTCGCCACCTCAGTTCAGACCCAGCTATATGCATATCAGTCTTGACCCTGTGCCTCATGGGAACAATCCAGGTCTTCCCTGAACCAGAAACAAGCATCCTGGGACTGGTTTCTGGGTAACACCCTTCATCAGCCAGGCTAGCTTGAATCCAGTGGCAAAGTGAGCAAGGTACCCACGTCTGGGCATACCCTGCCAACTTAGGGCGAACAAAACAAACACAAGGAGATGATGGACGGAACGCTGAAACTTTTCAGACACTCACCCCCAGTCACAGATCTGGGTTGAATCCATCATCGTTCTTTAGCTCACTTCGCCACCTCAGTTCAGACCCAGCTATATGCATATCAGTCTTCACCCTGTGCCTCATGGGAACAGTCCAGGCCGAACTGCCAAGCCAGGTCTTCCCTGAACCGGAAACAAGCATCCTGGGACCGGTTTCTGGGTAACACCGTTCATCAGCCAGGCTAGCTTGAATCCAATGGCAAAGTGAGCAAGGGACCCACGTCTGGGCATACCCTGCCAACTTAGGGTGAACAAAGCAAACACAAGGAGATGATGGACGGAGCGCTGAAACTTTTCAGACACTCACCCCCAGTCACAGATCTGGGTTGAATCCATCATTGTTCTTTAGCTCACTTCGCCACCTCAGTTCAGACCCAGCTATATGCATATCAGTCTTGACCCTGTGCCTCATGGGAACAGTCCAGGCCGAACTGCCAAGCAAGGCATTCCCTGAACCGGAAACAAGCATCCTGGGACCGGTTTCTGGGTAACACCCTTCATCGGCCAGGCTAGCTTGAATACAGTGGCAAAGTGAGCAAGGGACCCACATCTGGACATACCCTGCCAACGTAGGGCGAACAAAGCAAACACAAGGAGATGATGGACGGAGCGCTGAAACTTTTCAGACACTCACCCCCAGTCACAGATCTGGGTTGAATCCATCTTCGTTCTTTAGCTCACTTCGCCACCTCAGTTCAGACCCAGCTATATGCATATCAGTCTTGACCCTGCGCCTCATGGGAACAGTCCAGGCCGAACTGCCAAGCCAGGTATTCCCTGAACCGGAAACAAGCATCCTGGGACCGGTTTCTGGGTAACACCCTTCATCAGGCAGGCTAGCTTGAATCCAGTGGCAAAGTGAGCAAGGGACCCACGTCTGGGCATACCCTGCCAACTTAGTGCAAACAAAGCAAACACAAGGAGATGATGGACGGATCGCTGAAACTTTTCAGACACTCACCCCCAGTCACAGATCTGGGTTGAATCCATCATCGTTCTTTAGCTCACTTCGCCACCTCAGTTCAGACCCAGCTATATGCATATCAGTCTTGACCCTGTGCCTCATGGGAACAGTCCAGGCCGAACTGCCAAGCCAAGACGTGGGTCCCGTGCTCACCACACCACTGGATTCAAGCTAGCCTGGCTGATGAAGAGTGATGCCCTGAAACTGGTCTCAGGATGCTTGTTTCCAGTCCAGGGAGGACCTGGCTTGGCAATTCGGGCTGGACTGGTCCCACAAGGAACAGGGTCAAGCCTGATTTGCATATGGCTGGGTCTAAACTGGGGTGGTTTGGTGAGCAAAAGAATGATGGATTTTAACTCAGATCTTTGTGACTGGGGGTGAATGTTTGCATTGTCCAGCATTCCGTCCATCAATTGTTTCTTTTGCATATGTCTCCCTAAGTGGTAAGGGTATGCCCAGACGTGGGTCCCGTGCTCACTACACCACTGGATTCAAGCTAGCCTGGCTGAAGAAGGATGATGCCCTGAAGCCGGTACAGGATGCTTGTTTCCGGTCCAGGGAGGACCTGGCTTGGCAGCTCGGGCTGGACAGTTCCCACAAGGAACAGGGTCAAGACTGATTTGCATATGGCTGGGTCTAAACTGGGGTGGTGTGGTGAGCAAAAGAATGCTGGATTTAACCCAGATCTTTGTGACTGGGGGTGAATGTTTGCATTGTCCAGCATTCCGTCCATCAATTGTTTCTTTGGCTGGGTAAAAATAGACATGGCTGGCAGCCCCTACTGTTGCCACAGAATGAGTGGAAGGAAGAATGAGGTTGATGAGCCAAAATGACCTGGCAGTGGCCCTACTATCTTTGTAGTGTTTGAGTGCTGAATTTGCCTTATCGCCAAACAGGCAAGTGCCATCGAAGGGAATCTCCATAAGGGATGCATGGACATCCCCCGAGTAGCCAGCTGACCTTAAATGGTTTTCTCTGTACCTCACGCAACCTAGGAGGTTTAATAATTACGGCTACAACCACTGGGAGCACTTGTTCACTGCTACTAGTTCAACTGTAGGGTACATATTGTAACAATACATTGTTCCCCTTTAGTTTCAGATTGCTCACTATATGTCCTGAAGATGATCTTGAGTTTATAAGATCGAAACGCCGACGACCCTTACAACAGGAACTCCTTCTATTGTTTACATTTACGTGGAGTTCCATTTGTCTTGTTGTCAATGCGATGTTATGTTTTTAATCCACTATCACCTTGTCACATCACGCCCACTTTTCACTTTTGTGACCACCTGAATATTACTTAGAGTACTAAGTTTTACTTGTGTACAATAAACTGTCTATTTTACACGAAATATGTTCCCCTACTTCTGTGCTCCCAGCATGATTAATGCTCTAGTTTAATTGAGATTCCTAGTGCCCCTTTTGGGGTTCACACTTTTTGCTCCGGACCCTTTGTGGCCACCACTTGAACCACTGGCTTTCCTAAAATAGGCGTGGCGATGAAGCACCACCGATGAAGCAATTGCTGTACCTAGTGAGTCTGTTGTGTCAAGTCCGTAGCGTATTGTAAACTTTGCTGCATTCCTGTCATCGGCATAAGCCTGGGTCAGGATTGCTCAGCCTCCTCCAAGACCATGGGCTGCACTTGCAAGTCCCATACTGTGTGGGTATACCAGCCCAAGAGACACGCAGTGTTCACAGACCGCAGTGCAAGGCTGGCGGAAGAGAACATCCTCTTGCCAAAGGTGTTCAGCTTCTTGGATTCTCTATCCAGAGGTGTGGAAGCGAATGTGCCAGGGTCAACCGTGGAGGTGGAGGCCTGGATGACCAGGCCCTCCAGGATGCGGTGCTGGGTGAGGAAAGCTAGAACTCCAGGAGTGGGGTGGTGGCAGTGGATGATTGTCCTGTGCGTAGGAGCACCTGTGCAGGGGTTGGCACAGGCCAGAAGAAAGATGTCAGTGAGAGCTTCATTAAAGGGGAGAAGAGGTTCGTTGGGGCTTCCCCGGGTTGAAGCACCTTTTTCAAGAAATTGGTCTTGACTGCAACCAAGGGCAGCATAAGGTCTAGTACCTCGGCCTCCCTCCACATCACCATGGCAAATGAAGCGCCTTACTCTGCAGCCACACTAGGAAGAGAGATTAGGCCAGTATCTGGTAATGTGTCCAGACCACTGGCATGAGCCAGTTCCTCATACCAGTTATCCTCGGCCAAGGGCTCCTTAAGGGGGTTAGGAAACCGTAAGGATCCTCAGATGCGCCCCAAACATATTTTCCACAGGGCCCATCAAAAAAGGGAGCCACTGACTCTGTGCCAGAGGGTCTTGGTCTGGTCAGTGCTGGAGGCGACGTCGGATGTCGCTGATCCAGTTCCATGTCAGTGCTGGAAATGATGATTGGGTTAGCGGCTGGAAAGTGCCACTGGAACATACTCCGGTGCAGGTCATGGATTTGCGAGCTGAGTCGGTTCGGATCCAAAGAGTTCAACTCGCACGGAGGACGAACCTGCCTACAGGAATCCAGTCGGGGCACCTTCCAATCCCATGGGGCCCTAAGGTGCTCCAGAGGGTTTGGCTTGACCAAATATGGGGTGCATAACTTCATAGAATTCCTTCAGTTGGGCGGGCATCACGCTGGCTCCGAAAACATCTGGGAGGCGTGTAGCGGACTCAAGCTCTTCAGGGGAAATGTGGGTGCAGGGTCTAGGCTTGTGGGGTGTTCCTGTGCCTCGTCCGATGGTTTGGACTGTCGCAATGAAGTCGAACAATGCTGTGACTTCTTGCCCATCTTCTTACCCAACGAAGATTTAGACTTCGACAATGACCGACAGGAGCGACTCTGAGAGCGAGTCCGAGACATTCCATGCGACCGGGAACAGGAGAGGTGCAGAGTCGTCCAATGTCGAGCGACCAGAAGCTGCAAGTCCCACTCCTGGACCGCCTTGGGGTTCATTTCATGGCAGTTTTGGCAGGCCTTGGAGTTATGGCCCTGCTCCTGTCACCATAATCACAGCAGGTGGGGGGTCTGTCACAGACAGCTGCCTGTGACACGCTCCACAGGGTTCAAAACCTACAGGTTTCTAGGGAACATCCCTAAGGCACACTTGGAGCTAGAGCCTTAAGAAAGGATCATCACAAATTCAAAAAAGTAGTCAAAAAATGACTGAGGTGGCTCTTCCAGATCCGTGCAGATGGCGCAGAAATAAAAGAACTGAAGTCAGCGCATTGGGGTGGCACTTATATAGGCACCTCACACATCACATCCGGTGCAGCCGACGGCCACGCAGAGCTGACCAACACCACATACTGGCACGCATGGGCACTGATCAAGATTTTCCGGATCCAATCTGACGCCTGGGGAATATTCTACTATAAGGAATCTGCGGCTAGAAGTCTCTATCAGATAAACGAATATACTAAACTTCGGAAAACCAAGAGGTTGCAGTAATCAAAGCAAAGGAAAGGTCCTGTAATTCACTGCTGGTCATTCATCTACCCACACAATAAACACCTTTATGTAATGTGCATTAAGCAGGGGAATACATGGTAAGCAAGGAAATGGGACTTGCCTCTAGAAGAGAAGGAAAATGGCACACCGAATTTTCATTCTTTATGACAAATGCAAAGGGTAGCTGCTGCCCACAATGAAGCTTGTACAAATCAATTAAAGGATCTTATGATGTAAGGTTGGCAGGTTATATGAGATAAGTCAGCATTTCTTTTTCCTTCTTACTAAATGTGCATGGGAGATATTAGTTTGATGCACAGATCAATGGATGAAAAGCAAAGGTGACAAAGCACTGAGAGATATTACCAGAACCACGAGCGCCAACATAAAACATTTATACTTTTTTATGATGATATATCTAATGTGTTTTGTTATATAGCTGTAAAGCAACATAAAGACATCATTGATTGATTGATTGAAGTCATCTGATGGCTTCTTTTCTATACTGACCTATTTTCTACAAATTAAGGATTGCAGTCAAAGGCAAGATCAGATTTTTTTACATATTACACTAAAATGCGTAAAGTATTCTGTGATCCAAGAACCCATTTCTTAGTTTTACTGGCATTTTTAAAATATTCTGCTAGTGACTGTGTTAACTGGTGTACTAACAGAACCTCTCAATGGCATTACATTTTTGTGCAAACATTCCTGAGGTCAGGTAATTTTAAACTTGCACCTCCTACCCAGTTCTTAAACGATAAGTATGGTGCACACCCTATCTAGTATCGGCCGCTCATAGATATCACTGCAAAGCAGTTCAAACAAAGGAGTTTTCAAACATGGAGGTGTACCTAAATTAAATTAGTTCAGAAACAATGATTCAAAAGACTTACACAAAGATAAGAGTCTTGAAAAGGTAGAGTTGAGTCTTATTTTCAAGACTCTGTTTGTAATATTATGTTTTTTAACTCGTCATCGTCTTTTTAAGAAATAAACATGGCACGCATTTGCTGTTTTTTTTGGTGGAAGGGTATGGTCTGTATTTATAAAAATATTTTTTTTTAAATTGTTTGTGTTTAGGCTTGTAGTTGAGTAAATATTTAATACATTTATTATGAATTATGTTACATTCCTGTTGAAGTTCAATGTTCGCTCGAAACGCATTGGCTGAGGATGTGATTGTACTAATTTGTGCGGAGTCAAGAACTTTTGGAAAATAAAAATAAAGAAGATACAAGAAAATTTTTTGAATCATTTTTTCTGGACTGATTTAATTTGGATGCACCTCTATGTTTGAAAACTCATGGCCTTATGTTTTGGATAAAGTACAGCCCCTGTAAGTAATCGGGATTCTGCAATTGACCAATGAGTTCTATAACACTAAGGGGCCGATTCCGATCTCGGTCGGAGGCGCACCCAATACCATTCGGTCGGGAAAAAAGCCATGCGAAAGCCAGTTTCCCGACCGATCCGTACAGCACACCGAACGAGCAAGTACGATGCGCACAACAGCAAAAATTCCGGCCGAGCCGTACTCACCCAAACCAGGTCCTGTTCTCCGACCGAGGCGAATCCGGAAACGCCGAATCGAGTCGCACGGAAGGGAAAATGCAGCCCCGTCCGGCCGGACAAGTACGATGCGCTTCCGTACGCGCCGAACCCGTCGCTACGCACGGCACGTCAAAGCATCCGGGAGAGGCGCACATAAGCTCCGAATCGCGCCACAACACGATCCACGGCTACGAGACGAACACAGCACAGACGAGGACGACGCGAAGCGACGAGGACGAAGCGAAGCGACGAGGACGAAGCCAAGCGACGAGGACGACGCGAAGCAACGAGAAGGACGAACGACACGAACCAACCATGAATCCCTTCGTCCCGATCATACCAATATTCTACATCTACTACCGGAACAGGCACGGACGCGTACGGCGCAGAAGGTAAGTCAGACACCAACCACAAAACACATACAACACGTACACGACACATCACACACATACACTGGGAATCTGAATATACTTGCAACAGCAGCACCATAGGGGCGGGATGCCCATCACCAATGCCACATATGCACACAGGGGCCTGAATGCGCGCCACCACCCCAACCCAGGGGGCTGGATGCCAACCACCCTCAACCAGGGGGCAGGATGCCTACCACTACTACCACCCTCACCCAGGGGGGCAGGATGCCTACCACTACTACCACCCTTAGCCAGGGTGGCAGGATGCCTACCACTACTACCACCCTTAGCCAGGGGGCAGGATGCCTACCACTACTACCACCCTTAGCCAGGGGGCAGGATGCCCACCACTACTACCACCCTTAGCCAGGGGGGCTGGATGCCTACCACTACTACCACCCTTAGCCAGGGGGCAGGATGCCCACCACTACTACCACCCTCACCCAGGGGGCTGGATGCCTACCACTACTACCACCCTCACCCAGGGGTGGCAGGATGCCTACCACTACTACCACCCTTAGCCAGGGTGGCAGGATGCCTACCACTACTACCACCCTTAGCCAGGGGGCAGGATGCCTACCACTACTACCACCCTTAGCCAGGGGGCTGGATGCCTACCACTACTACCACCCTTAGCCAGGGGGCAGGATGCCCACCACTACTACCACCCTCACCCAGGGGGCTGGATGCCCACCACTACTACCACCCTTAGCCAGGGTGGCAGGATGCCTACCACTACTACCACCCTCACCCAGGGTGGCAGGATGCCTACCACTACTACCACCCTTAGCCAGGGGGGCAGGATGCCTACCACTACTACCACCCTTAGCCAGGGGGCAGGATGCCTACCACTACTACCACCCTTAGCCAGGGGGCAGGATGCCCACCACTACTACCACCCTTAGCCAGGGGGGCTGGATGCCTACCACTACTACCACCCTTAGCCAGGGGGCAGGATGCCCACCACTACTACCACCCTCACCCAGGGGGCTGGATGCCTACCACTACTACCACCCTCACCCAGGGGGGCAGGATGCCTACCACTACTACCACCCTCACCCAGGGGGGCAGGATGCCTACCACTACTACCACCCTTAGCCAGGGGGCTGGATGCCTACCACTACTACCACCCTCACCCAGGGGGGCAGGATGCCTACCACTACTACCACCCTTAGCCAGGGGGGCTGGATGCCTACCACTACTACCACCCCAACCCAGGGGGGCTGGATGCCTACCACTACTACCACCCTTAGCCAGGGGGCAGGATGCCCACCACTACTACCACCCTCACCCACGGGGGCAGGATGCCTACCACTACTACCACCCTTAGCCAGGGTGGCAGGATGCCTACCACTACTACCACCCTTAGCCAGGGGGCAGGATGCCTACCACTACTACCACCCCAACCCAGGGGGCTGGATGCCTACCACTACTACCACCCTTAGCCAGGGGGCTGGATGCCTACCACTACTACCACCCTTAGCCAGGGGGCAGGATGCCTACCACTACTACCACCCCAACCCAGGGGGGCTGGATGCCTACCACTACTACCACCCTTAGCCAGGGGGGCTGGATGCCTACCACTACTACCACCCTTAGCCAGGGGGCTGGATGCCTACCACTACTACCACCCCCACTCATAGGATGGACAATGCATGACACAACAAGCACACCACAACCTAGGGAATGCAAGATTAAGACATCCCCCCACCACCATGACAAGCGTGTGTAGGCTGTGTCAAATGCCTACAACACCGAACATGACTTTCAACATACAATGTGACCCCCTAGCACATGTGCCACACATATATGTGTGTGGCACCCACAATGCAAGCAGCCCATGACCATTGTGGCAATGGGGCCTAAACCCCCATCATCACAGTGACCAAAAGGTAAGTGTGGGGTCCATAGCTGAAGCACATTTTGACCATTGTGGCAATGGGGTCTAAACCCCCATCATCACAGTGACCAAAAGGCAAGTGTGGGGTCCATAGCTGAAGCACATTTTGACCATTGTGGCAATGGGGTCTACACCCTCATCATCACAGTGACCAAAAGGTAATTGTTGACAAAGAAAGAGCTGCAACTGCCAAACTGCATGGATCATTCCTGCTCACAGAACCAAAAACTCATCTGTGGCAAAGTAGTGTATGTGTCCCATTGCAACATAAATTGGGGGAGCCAAATACTGCAGTGCAAATGAAACATTCCTTTGGCCATGTGCAGACAAACAACACCCATGGGGGCTGAGACCGTCAACAGTCATCAATGACACAATGACAGAAGTGACCATCAGAATGCAGAACCACATATTTGCACCAATGGGCACACAAATGCAGATACCCTGTGGAGACAGCAGATGTGAGGTGAACAGATACCATACCATGGCAGCAATGGGACACACAAACCATGATCACTGTGCTGACCGATGACCTAGGAGTCCCAGGGACAGCAGGGGAAACACACCAAACAACATACAGCCAATGGCACACCCAAGATATGCCAATGCAGTGGTGCAGATGCACAAACACAAACAGGCAGACCAACACTGTCATCATACACAGCAGGTGAGGGGTGGGGGTGCCAGTGTCCCCAGGCAACCACACAACACATGAGGAGAGCTGAATACCAATCATACAGATGTGCATACACTGCCACACTAAGGTAACTCATGGATCCAAATCCCCTATGTGGGCAAGCAGGCATTGTCAGGTGAGAGGGAGCACAAAACACACATGTCACACAGGCACGTAGGAACAACAACTGACACAGCAAGTCACAGACACACCACAGCACCACCCCCAGGGCCCCCACAATGTGGTGACCCTGGGCTGAATAAAAATACCACTGTGATGACAAAGCTAAATGTCGTTCACACTATGAACCACAGTCAGGTGTCCTGAGCAACAAACTACCATCACACCTACACAAGCACAAATCAATCAGCATGGCCAGTAAGCCAAGGCCAACATGGAGGCAGGGGCCTAGCCGGGCAACAACTCTCATCTGCACACACTCAACACCACACCCCTCGACCTCCAACAATGTGCAGCAGTGAAGTACACATGCACTGGTGACATTGCACATGCACCCATGACTATTCCAGGGTGGTGGGTGGGAACCAAGGTGTAGAAACACATCACACATGGACACTCAACAAGACTCCTGAATGTCTGACACACTGCACACTACGCTGTACATGGACATGACGGCAATACCACACCGACCAATGGGATCCCAGCCACAGTCACACACCAATGAAGAAGCCAAGGTCACCCACAAAGAACACACATAGACAACTTCCAACATTGCAGCTCTGACCCTGAGGAGTGGCAGCAGTCACACACACAACATGTCACAATCACTGAAAGATAACACAAACTGGAAATCACATGACAGGGGCAAACAACAAGTGCCAAGGGGAAACCTGACTGTGACCCATCTGCGTCTGCACACAAACTCAGCCCTGACAGCAAACACACCTATGGGTGACACCCTGATGACCAGTAATGTGCCATGCACCCACATCACAGAGAACACAGGGAGAAGACTTTGGGGGAACATAGCTCAAGTCAGCAAGCATCACAAACAGGTACAACACTAGGGATCACAGCATGCGCAGATGAATGGAAGTGAACACACAGACATGCACATACAACACACACCTTGGGTGCAGGCAATGTCACACGTGTACACACTGCCATGAGGGGACTCCACTCCTGTGTGAGGAAAGCTGTGCCATATGTTGCCTCAGTAGGGCCCCATCATGTCAGCTGAGCACTTGGTCACACAATCAACAATTAGCACCAAATGAGGGCTCCCATCACATCAGCCTGGTCATGGATGTGCCAACGGAATCATCAGCACAGATCCAACACACTTGTATAGCAATGTTGCACTGACTACACGGATGAGTCCCTCCCCATTGATGCCCAAACCTGCATGTCCACTGGAGATGGCAACACGGTCAGGGAAGTAGACAAATGCAACGATGGCAGGCACAACAGATGTGCAGGGGTGGAAGCCACAGATATGAAATTGCCAATGTAAGTAGGAAACCCATTGCCAAATACTGAACACATGACACCCTCAGATGCTGCTATTGATGACATGGATACACCACATGATAGGACACATTCCCCCTGGACCACATGGGTTCCTGCACAGTAACACTTCATAATCATGAGACCAGATATCACCATCACTGCAGCAAGGGCATGGTTAGCTGCACCAACAACATGTACATCTGAAGCATGAGCACTAGAGAAAAGAAAGTTGCTTTATTCAGCATATGTGTTGAGGCCAAACGAAGTCCTGAAAAAGAGCAAAGGCCAATGGCCAGTCCATTGTCAAAGTTCAAACAGGGTGACACTGGCAGATGTCACCCTACGCATGCCTGCACAATACCAGGGACAATCCACTAGGAGGGGCAACCGGGGGGCAGGCCAGGCACCGCAGGGACAGGATCAGGGCTCACCAGGGGAGTCAGGGAAGGGGTGGTGGGTGCAGGAGAGCCACTGACAACTGCAGTGGAGGTGTCTGACATGGTGTGTGCCGGCACAACTGGGGGCATGACACAGATGTCGTGGGTGCCGGCACAACTGCAGTGGACCCTGCAGATGGGGTGGACAGGTCCGCCACTGCAGTGCCCAAGTCAGACAGGGCGGTAGTGGACTCCACTGCAGTGCCTACCTCCAGGGGAGGAGAATGGGGAACAGGCAAGGTGGGTTGGACAGAGGGGGGACACCCTCACCACATCAGTGGCACAGACAAGCGCAGCGGGGGTGTGGTGCTGGGAGAGCAAGTGGCAGGGGGAGAAGGCCGGAGCATCTTGGGGATGGTATATCTGTGGGTGGGGGAACCTGGGGCAGGGTGTGGTGGGGGCACCTGTGCAGTGGGGGCCTGAGGGATGGAGGACGGAGACCTTGTGCCTGAGCTGCAGGGTGGTGGCGGGGTCTTGCTCTTAGCACTCCGGGGGACTTGCGGGTGGGGGCCTCAGTCCGTCTGCGCCTGGGGGAGGGTGTCCGGGGGCGAGGGGCACTCTGCTCCGTGTGGGTGGGCTTCCTCTTCCCCGGGATGCTGGAGCAGCTTCATCGGTGGGGAAGAGGCCGAGGTCACAGAGGAAGAGCTGCTGTGACTTTGGGGTTGCAGGTGAGGCAAGGGAGGGTGCTTTGGAGGGAGAGGGAACTGAGGACTGCGCAGTGCATGTGGATGCGTGTGTGTGTTCCAGGGCCCCATCCCCTGTGAGTCTGGCTTCAGTCCCCTGAATGTGCGTGCGTGTGCGTTTTGTCATTGGCGTGTGTGTCAGTGTGCTGGATGTGTGTGTGCTGGTGTGTGCCTGTGCCAGTGTGTGTGTGCCTGGGATGGGTAAGGTGCTGGGGAGTGTGGATGGAGCAGAGGCAGGAGGGGTGAGGGACCGTTTGAGGAGGGACACTGCTGCCGTCAGGGAGGAGTCCATGGACCTATTGCCCCTCTGTAGGTCAGACATGCCCGATGAGATGCCCTCCATGAACGACACCAGCTGAGTCAACAGCGCGGTGTGCGCATGGAGGACACTCAGCATGGCTGTCTGCCCTACATGGAGCTGGCGAAGGAGGTACACAGACTCCTCACTCAGGGCAGCAGGGGACACAGGGGCAGGGGTGCGGTGCCTGGCCCAAAGGAGACACGCTCCCGGACATGGGAGCCTCCACGGACCTGGGGAATGGGAGCCGATGGGAGGGCGGTGGTGGTGCTGGTGGTGGCGGGGACAGCAACACTAGCTGGGGTGTGGTGGCTGCTGACACCCGCCTCCACAAGGGAGTCATCCTCCGAGTTGCTCTGGTCCTCAGCTGAGGTGGATGCTGCTGAGGACTCCTCGGTGTGGCTCCCCTCGCCCTCCGTGCCACTGGGTCCCTCCGACCACTCCTCGGCTGCTGACCCAGTCTGGCTCTCTGGCTCCTCCTGGTCCGTGGAGCTGTCCCCTTCCGTGGCCGTGGATGTATCTGCAAACAATGGGGAAACAGACAGACATCAGTCACCTGCACCAAACGCACACACCACTGTGAGCACAGCACATTACAGAGCAAGCCCTGGCATCATTAGTTGTACATTGCTAAAAGTGCCCTAATTGAACAGGAGAAGTCAATTGTCAGTCTGATGCCAAGCATGGCACTCACATCCCACATGGCCTTGCACCCATCTGTCTGGTGTCTGTTGGATTGCAACACCCCAGTGTTGACACATGCACCAAGTACACAGTAGTTGGACAGTGCAGAGGACACGGTGTGGACACATCACAGCTCTTGCCACTGAGTCAGTACAGGTTCACGGATGTAAGGGATGCCCAGAGTCAAATAGGAAATGCATGTGATGCATTCCAGCGACAGACACCATGATGCACCCATGTCCTGATAGCCAGCGCCACTATGGTGTGCATGTAGCACATGTCACTCCCCTGCAGGATCACCAATCAGTAGACACATGCCATGGCGGAGGCATGACTGCAAAGTCATACATCACTGTCTCAGTGATGTATGACTTTGCAGCCAGACAACAACACTCTGCACTGTGTCACAATAGTAGGTCATGGGGAATGCAAGTCCTGGAGCTGCACAAGTGCACATGTACATCCCCCACAACACATCCTCTTAACCCTCATCTGTCCAGGTCATACCTATTGGACATATGGGAGACCTGTGACACTACCCTCTGAACCTGAGCCCCTCACACTCTGCTGTGCATGGGGAACAGCTGCCTGAACTTCACATTTACATGCCCCAGTCTGCATGGGCAGCTGATCAGACACCTATGTGTCACACAAGTATCGTCTCCTATGGTCACATCTCCAGTGGCATGCTGAGCCCCTACCAAGAAACTCCACAGCAGTCCTGGCGACTAATCCACAGCACACTGACACAGAGGCAGACACCTGAGGGGTCAAATCACTGTGCACAATGTGTCCTCTGATACACGGGAGTGGGAGTACAGAGTGTATTGTATGGCCTGGAGTAGGCATGACTGTCCAGCCCCACATGAATGAGGGATGAGCCCTGGACTGTAGGCAGCTGGCTAAGTATGTGTGACACACGTCATATACATACTCCTGGGGCCCAAACATTGTTCCCACCCGCAGCATGGGTGTGTGCCAGGTACCCCAGCCACATGTGGTGGATCAGCTCAGCAATTGGACCACAGATCAAAGTAACACGCTGAATACATGTCAGAATACAGGCATTGTGTAAGCAATGGACCCACCCATGATGCCCACCACAGAGTCAGGGAAACAGATGCTGTCTCCCACCTTGAGTCAAGCAAACTGCAAGGACACAGTCCTAAGTGACAGAATTCCCTGCATGTAAGGGCCACACCTGGGTATCAGATGAGGAGTGGGCAGTGCACAATAGAGGGACATGGCTCCTGGACAACATGACTGCTGTACTGTGGCAGTTCAACCTGGCCCGAGGAGGGCACATAACATGTTAGACAGAGTACACAGTGCAGTCTTTGACTCACCCCCTCCTTGCTGCTCTCTGGCCTTCAGCTGCCCATCCAGGTCTGGAAAGACCACCGCCAGGATCCTGAGCATGTGGGGGTCAGGGTCCGTGTTCCGCCCCTCCTGCGAGGAGGCGACAGCTTCAGCTGGACCCGTGCAATCCTCCGGGTCCAGCCCCGAAGGTCCTGCCACCTCTTTTGGCAGTTGCGGATCCGGCGCTTGTAGACCCCCACGGACCGGACAGCCCGGACGATGTCCTTCCATATCTCATGCTTCCGATGGGCAGAAGCCTGTCAGGATGACAAAGTGATAAGGCCATTATTACACATGCAACATATCCGTGCATGACACAGTTGCATATACATGTCGCAATCACAGGGGCACATGGTGTACCCAGGCAGTGCACGGCTGCCCATGGACAGTTTTCCAGAAGTCACTACATGGTATCATAGCATGGGGAGTAAAACCCTGTTCAGAAGCACTGTCACTGCACCATACCTGTCCAGTGCAAGTCACTACACACTATGGGGGTGACAACTACTCAGTGAGCCTGCTAGCCAGTGGTGTGCTGACTCTCAGCCTTGCTAGTCAGACAAAATGCACATTCAGAAAGGCAGTGCACAGAACACTCACCTGCTCCCCTGGTGTCCCATACAGCTTGCTGTACTGTGGAAGTAGGCTGTCCAGCAGGGCCTGGTTCTCTTCAAGGCTGAAGGCTGGGGCTCTCTCCACAGTACGTGCCATTGCAGGGTCCAGAGGGGCAGAGACAGCAGCAGTGCAGTGGCAGATGTCGTCCTGGAGCATGTAGTGCAGGCAAGTGGGCTCTCAGGGGAACATGCAGCAATATATATGTGCTGGAGAGGCAGATACTGTCCCTTGTGTCCAAAGTGATAGGTCCAAGTCGTTTGCATCTTCTGAATCTGGCCAATCCATGGAATAGCAGCACCAAAACACGCCCACAGCATCCTTCAAAATTTCAACTTCATGACATACATGATTTTGCAACATTGTTGTGGGTGACCAACTGATTTTCCAGCAACCGACTCGTTCGAATATTCGAAAACGCGTCCGTTGCCAGGCAAGCCCATTGTCAATGGGTGCGCACCGATCGGTCCATTGAGGTACAACGCGCACAGGGGTACAACGCGTACCCGCACACATTGAATGCAATGGGCCGGCCGGAGGCACCGATCGGTCCATTGCAGTACAACGCGCACAGGGGTACAACGCGTACCCGCACACATTGAATGCAATGGGCCGGCCGGAGGCACCGATCGGTCCATTGCAGTACAACGCGCACAGGGTACAACGCGTACCCGCACATTGAATGCAATGGGCCGGCCGGAGGCACCGATCGGTCCATTGCAAACGCGCACAGGGTACAACGCGCGCACACATTGAATGCAATGGGCCGGCCGGAGGCACCGATCGGTCCATTGCAGTACAACGCGCACAGGGGTACAACGCGTGCCCGCACACATGGTCGGCGGAACCGATCGGTCCATTGCAGTCGCGGCACGGCCGCGCCAGAGCATGGCCGAGGCACCGATCGGTCCATTGCTGTTCAACGCATCACTGTACATGTGACTGGCATATGTCAGCATGCCTGTCTCAGATGGACATATGCCAGCCACAGATAGCTCCCAGGGAGTGAGGGGCACACCTACATCACGACAGCCTGTCCAAACCTTATCATAAGGCATGTAAGGCTGCATTTCCTATTGTGTGTATGTTGGTGTACATGTTGTCCTGTGGGTGTCACCTGTGGGCAGCCACCCCCAGGCTGTGCACGTGTTAATGGGGACAGGATCCTGGGTGTTACGTGTACGTGACCACTGTGATGTGCAACTGTTCATATCTGTGCATGTGCCATGGTCACATTTCACAGTGGTGTTTGTGTATGTCATGTCACATACCCCGTGAGTCCCATGTGGGACGGTATGTTTGAGCCAGGGTGTCCCAGTGGCACAATAGTGATGGCCCTCCACAGTCTTTGTGCATGTAGTGTTTACAATGTCTCTGATTTCATGTGCACAATGGGAGACAGTCTCCACATCCACGTTGTGTGTGCATGGACTCTGATGTTGTGCGTGTGTGTCACAGACGTCCATGGCTCTCCTGCCATGGCAAGTGTGGCCACTACCTGTGGGGGTCATGTTTGTTTTGTTGTGGTGTACACATGATACTCCAGGTGATGCCAGTGTCCATGTGGCATTACAGGGTCCCTGGGAATGTGCCTGTCGTTGAGCTGTGGTGCCTGGGGCACATCTGTCCTCACATGTCACTGGGGGTGACTGTGACACAGCATCATGATATCCAATGGGCCAACCTGGGACAAATTGATGCCACCTGTAGGACCGTGTTGACAGATGTTGGCCATGTATGTACCATACATGTCGTTCCGGTACTGCACACTTCATGTAGTTGTGCCTCATGATGATGTATGTTGGGATCTTGAGTGTGTTCAATGCCGCATATGTGGGGTGACTGACGATCTTGCTTACTTCTCCTCTGCACTGCAGGGCTCCTGCTGTCCATCGGCCATTCCCAGACCTGGCAACGATGGTGGAACGGGACAGCATCCGACGGTACCGCTTCACCAGGCAGCTGATTGAGGATTTGGCAGTGCAGTTGTCCCCACATTTGCAGCCTGGCCGGCCGTATCCTACAGCGCTGACCCCCAAGGTGAAGGTGATGGCAGCCCTACACTTCTTTGCCACCGGTACCTTCCAACATACTGTGGCGTCTGCTGGTGGGATGTCACAGACCATGTTCAGCCGTGTGCTCCGCGATTTCTTGGCGGCAATGTTGCTCTTCCTGAACCGGTACATCTATTTCCCTAGACTGCGACGACTCACTGACGTGAAGAGTGACTTTTATGCCCTGGGGAGGATGCCGCATGTCATTGGCTCCATTGATGGGACACATGTGGCTTTGGTACCACCACAGGCCCAGGAGCAGGCCTACAGGAACCGCAAGCACTACCACTCGGTCAATGCACTGGTGGTGTGTCTTGCAGACATGACCATCACACACGTGTGTGCCCGTTTCCCTGGTTCAGCACACGATGCCTTTGTGATGAGGAGTAGTCGCATCCCCAGGTTGATGGCACAGATGCAGAACCAGCGTGCCTGGCTTGTCGGTGTGTACTGACTTTGTGCCATTGTGTGTGATCTGATCTGTAGTATTCCGCCCACTTTTCCAAGTCAGCTGATGTGCACTTGTCTGTCCGTAGGTGACTCGGGATACCCCAACATGCCGTGGTTGCTGACACCCCTCAGGAACCCTGTGACACCTGCCCAGATGCGCTACAATGAGGCACATGGTCGGACCAGGAGAGTGATTGAGCGGACCTTTGGTCTCCTGAAGAGCCGCTTCCGCTGCCTGGACAAGACCGGAGGGTCCCTCCCATATGCCCCTGCGAAAGTGTGCAAGATTATCATCGTCTGCTGCATGCTCCACAACCTGGCAGTGCGGAAGGAGTTGCCTCTCATCCAGGATGACGATGACCAACATCCGCCACCTGTGGAGGATCCTGGCCTGGACCACGATGCCAGTGACGATGATGATGATGATGGTGATGGTGATGTCCGCACACAGCTCATCACCAACTTCTTTAGCTGAATGTGAGTATCCTGAGGTGTCATGTCAATGATGTGAGTTGGCATGATGTGTGGGTGGTGCTCTGGTGCTGTTGGAGTGTGTCCATGGGCTACTTGACTGGATGTGTGTTGCGATGTGTGGTGACAGGTGGGCTGTACTCCCCAACAGTGTTGACATGCTAACTTGGTTCTGGGTGGGTATCTTGTAACATGTATTGTGCATGAGTTTTGCTGTTCTGTCCTGTACTCCATTGCTTTTGACTGTGTGTCATTTCTGTCCTTCACAGGGTACTTTCAGATTCGTTTGGTCAACTGTGTCCACCGACAACGTGATTGCACATCCAGGCTGGTAGCTGTTGTGTCCCTACAGGTGATGTGCGCCACACCCATGGACTTCCTTCTGTCTACAGTTGTTGACTGTGTGCCCGCTACCAGGTGGGGTTACCTTGCATCTGTAGTGGTTACGGCATGTTGCTACTGTGTAATAAACCTGTGCTTCACTTAGTGATGTGCGTTGTCTGTGGTCACACATTTGACTGCCATTTGCTTACTGCACCTGTGGGCTACTTGACTACAACTGGGAATGGGTGTGGTGTCTGTGCATTGCACCGTCTTCCCTGGCAACATCAGTGTAGGCAATGAGTCAGATGGCCTAGGTGTGTATGTGTTGTGTAGCCCTGGTGGTGTGTCTCCCTCATATGTGTCACGTTGCCTGTACTCACATGCCTGTGTTGTCCTTGCTGTTGCAGTTCGCATACACAGTGTAATTTTGTTGTTCATCATCCCCATAACAGTACCCACGTTGGAATCACGACAGAGGCAAGTATGGTGTATTATTGTGTTTATTGTGATACATCTGTGATAATAGTGCATAGGATGGATTGTGCTGTACATGAATCTTGCAATCCCAAGTTCCTAGATGAATAGAAAGTCCAGGTAGACAGGATCCCCAGTATCGGGGCCACAGTTGTCTGACACATTGTTCCAACTTGTACTCCCCATGCAATGTGTGGGAGTAGTGTTGCCATCAACAGGGTGAACAGTCTGTGCACAAAGGCGAAAATCCAGAACAGGTTCAGGCTTCCTGGGAGTTGCGCTTGGCCATCAGCCTCTCACTTTCCCCTCCTCGGACGACCCCTCTTCTTGGGGGGGCCCTCAAGTGCAGGCTGCTGCGGTGCAGGGGACTCTCCGCCAGAGTCCTCCTCCCTCCCTGTGGCAGTTGCAGTTTGTTCGGTACCAGATGTTGTTGGCACACAGGGAGGTGTGGACTGGTTGCTGTTCATCTGGCGGAGGCATTGTAAAATGTCCCTGTGCACCGCCGTCATCTCATGTAGTACATCCCACTTGGACTCCACGCGGGTCATGTGGGAGTCCACACGTGACATGTGGGAGTCCACACGTGACATGTGTGACTCCACATGGGACATGTGGGAGTCCAAGCGGGCATGATGGGCAGCCTGCTGCTGTTTGATGTCTCTGAGGAGCCCCACTACCTGGCTGAGCTCTCCGGTGCTGGACTGGTACGCATCAGCTATGCGTACCAGTTGTGGGTCTTCATGCACACCAGCAACGTCTGCAAGCAGCGACCTCTGTCTCCCACCCCTCCCACCACCCCTGCTGACATGTGCAGTGTGTGCAGTTGCACGCACAGATAACCCTGGTCCACCTTGGGGGTTGGTGGTGGTGGTGGTGTCCATGGCCCCAGGTTGGTCCAGGGTCACTGCGCTGGTGTTGTTCCTTATTCTGTCCATGTCGGCAGGGATGGTATTCGTGGTGACAGTCGTTGGAGGGGTGGGTGCAGGGGGTGCAGCTGGTGGACCTGCTGGTGCTGCAGCTGGTGGTCCTGCTGGTGCAGCATGTTGACTTGCACCGGATGTGCCAGGTTGTTCTTCATCGTCCGAGGAGGACAGAGGCTGTACGACGCCAGTGAGCTCGGCATCCTCTTGAGCCTGGGACTGGGACTCCTCAGCGTCTGCTGCTGTGTCCCTATCATCACCTGTTTTTGGGAGACACAAACAATGTATGTCATGTTTCTGCAGGCATCAGTGGTTGACACACCTGACAGTTGTGACTGTGCCTCGGGGTGCGGGCCTGTACATTGTATTGTCCTAAGTCGTCACAGTCAGGGGTTGATATTGGTGTGGCACATTGTCCTGCATTATTTGGGCATTTCTATGTATTCTCTGGGGTGTGAACATGGTCTGCATTGATTGTGTTTGGTTGACAGCCAGACCTCCTTCCCACCCACCCACCCACCCAGTCAGTTATCCCACCATGGAACGTGCTTGCATTGCAGGGAGTGTAAGTTGTCTCTCAGGATGTCAGTCAGAGGTGTCCTGCTGTTTGTTGGTGCACAGTTGGCAGCAGGGCCTTGTGCTCCCCGCAGCAGTAGCCAGTGTCAGCCATCTTGTGAGTCCTTCTCCACTCCCTGTGATGTGAGCATGGTTCAGGGTGGTGTTGATGGGCCAGTTGTGAGGCTGAGCAATGTCTGTGACTACGACTCCCATCATGCTATTGCCTCCACCCCCTTCCCAGCATGCCCATGCTTCCTTCCTTTGACTCTGCTTCCCTGTGGGGTGGGCTGGCTGTGCTGACAGGATGGCTGGGAGTGTTGTCCTGGCAGTTGTTTGGCTAAGAGTCCCAAGAGTGTCCCTGTGCTTCACACAACATAACCCAGGGTGGTGGTGCTTTGTGGGATCTTGTGTTAGGATGGAGGGCATTGCATTCTACCAGGTGGGTACTGTGGAGTTTGTGTTGGGGGGGTGTGAGGGGAGGTGCTGGTGACTATGGTCAGTGCTGCAAGTCCCCCTTCCCACCCAGCCAGCCGGATATCCCACCATGGAACGTGCTTGCATTGCAGGGAGTGGAAGTTGTCTCTCAGGATGTCAGTCAGTGGTGTCCTGCTGTTGGTTGATGTGCAGTTCCCAGCATGCCCTTGTGCTCCCCACGACAGCAGCAACAGTGTCAGACATCTTTGATGGGTCCTTCTCTACTCTCTGTGGGATGTGAGCATGCGTGCAGTGTGATGCTTGCTGGGCCATGTGGTGAGGCTGATGTAGATGTCTGTGACTACGACTCCCATCATGCTATTGCCTCCACCCCCCTTCCCAGCATGCCCATGCTTCCTTCCTTTTGACTCTGCTTCCCTGTGGGGTGGGCTGGCTGTGCTGACAGGATGGCTGGGAGTGTTGTCCTGGCAGTTGTTTGGCTAAGAGTCCCAAGAGTGTCCCTGTGCTTCACACAACATAACCCAGGGTGGTGGTGCTTTGTGGGATCTTGTGTTAGGATGGAGGGCATTGCATTCTACCAGGTGGGTACTGTGGAGTTTGTGTTGGGGGGGTGAGGGGAGGTGCTGGTGACTATGGTCAGTGCTGCAAGTCCCCCTTCCCACCCAGCCAGCCGGATATCCCACCATGGAACGTGCTTGCATTGCAGGGAGTGTAAGTTGTCTCTCAGGATGTCAGTCAGTGGTGTCCTGCTGTTTGTTGGTGCACAGTTGGCAGCAGGGCCTTGTGCTCCCCACAGCAGTAGCCAGTGTCAGCCATCTTGTGAGTCCTTCTCCACTCCCTGTGATGTGAGCATGGTTCAGGAGTGGTGTTGATGGGCCAGTTGTGAGGCTGAGCAATGTCTGTGACTACGACTCCCATCATGCTATTGCCTCCACCCCCTTCCCAGCATGCCCATGCTTCCTTCCTTTGACTCTGCTTCCCTGTGGGGTGGGCTGGCTGTGCTGACAGGATGGCTGGGAGTGTTGTCCTGGCAGTTGTTTGGCTAAGAGTCCCAAGAGTGTCCCTGTGCTTCACACAACATAACCCAGGGTGGTGGTGCTTTGTGGGATCTTGTGTTAGGATGGAGGGCATTGCATTCTACCAGGTGGGTACTGTGGAGTTTGTGTTGGGGGGGTGTGAGGGGAGGTGCTGGTGACTATGGTCAGTGCTGCAAGTCCCCCTTCCCACCCAGCCAGCCAGCCAGATATCCCACCATGGAACGTGCTTGCATTGCAGGGAGTGTAAGTTGTCTCTCAGGATGTCAGTCAGTGGTGTCCTGCTGTTTGTTGGTGCACAGTTGGCAGCAGAGCCTTGTGCTCCCCACAGCAGTAGCCAGTGTCAGCCATCTTGTGAGTCCTTCTCCACTCCCTGTGATGTGAGCATGGTTCAGGGTGGTGTTGATGGGACAGTTGTGGGGGGGCAATATGTGTGAGTGCGACTCCCATGATGCTATTGGCTACACTGACTTGGCCAGCATACACAGAATTCCTTCCTTTGAGTGGTCTTCACTGTGTGTTGGTGTTGTTGTGGTGGCTACATGTGTGGATGTGTGTGTTAGTTCTATTTGTGCCACTGCCTAGCTGTAGTTGTGGTTGTGTTTGTACATGTGTTGGCACAGTTGGATGTGACTTTTTTGATGGCATGTGTTGTGTTTATCTGACTGACATACACATTTTGGGATGATTCTGTTCTAGTTGCTGTGTAATTGCTATGAGTGCATGGTTTGACTCTCCCCTTGACAGTGATGTGTGTGTTTTGTGGCAGTTTATTGTGTACATTTGTTGTGTACTCACCAGGCTCTGGGATGTCCTCTAGTCCATATACGCTCACTGGCGGAAGGATGGCCCGCACCTTCTCCTCCCAGGGCCTGAGGTATACTGGCTTGGCAGGAGGGCCACTGCCGGTGTATTGGCTCAGGTGGTAGTCTTTCTTGAGCAGCTCCCGGACCCTCCTGCGCACGTCATACCACCTGTTCTGGATGTCGGTCTTTGTGCGCCGACATGGTGATTGGGCGTTCACCCTGTTGATGATCCTCTCCCACATCTTGGTTTTCTGCGACATGGGGGTCTGTTGGACCAGAGTGCCAAACAGCTGTGGCTCCACCCTGAGGATCTCGTCTACCATGACTTCCAATTCACTATCTAGGAACTTGGGATTCTTCTTGGGGGCATGGTGATGGGTGGTGATAGTGGGTGCTGTGTGTGTTGGTGTGCAGGTGAGGGTGTGTGGGTGTGTGTTGTGCTGGGTGTATGTGAGGTAGGTATTTGTTGGTGTGCTGCTGGTGTGTGGCTTGTGTGAGGGATGAGCTGTGGGTGTGTGGTTGCTTTCTCTTGGGTGCTGGCAGTGGAATGGCATTTGCAAAGGCTCATGGTAGTGATTTGTGTCCTTTATATAGGTGGAGTTGTTGGTGTGTCTTTGTTCTCTGTCCCCACCCCCCAGTATTTATTG